>CM038679.1:668899693-669499693 GCA_021605205.1 Aegilops longissima | reverse complement strand
TTGGTGCCATTGTCGAGAAAGATCTTGTGGGGACACCGTGAATCGCACTACCCCGATATGAAGTCTATCACTGGTCCAGATTCGCCGTTTAACTGGTTTGGCCTCTATCCATTTGGTGAATTTGTCCACCATGACCAATAGGTATTTTTGCTTGTGGGTTCCTCCTTGAGGGGTCCAACCATGTCAAGCCCCTGCACCGCGAACGGCCAGGTGATGGGTATAGTTTTAAGGGCGGTGGGTGGCATGTGGCTTTGGTTAGCAAAAGCTGGCAACCGACGATCGTTGGACTAAGTCCTGCGATGTGCCCGGGCCGTCGGCCAATAGAATCCTGTACGGAAGGCCTTGCCTACAAGGGCCCGGGCTGCGGCGTGGTGCCCACCCAGTCCGGCATGAATTTCAGCCAGGAGGTTTCGCCCTTCCTCTTCGGAGATACACCTTTGAAGGACTCCGGTAGTGCTTTTCTTATAAAGCTCTCCCTCATGGACTTTATAGGCTTTAGAGCACCGTACTATGCAGCGAGCCTCATTTTGGTCTTCGGGGAGTTCCTGCCTAGTTAGGTAAGCTAGGAATGGTTTCGTCCACAGAGCGATAACCGCCATTATTTCGTGAGCAGAGGGTGTTATCTCGGGGGCGGAGCTTCCGGTTGTGTTAGAGAGTTCAGCTTCAGGCGGTGCGGTTGGGTCCGGATTGTTATTGCCGGACTCCCCTTCCCATAGTACGGATGGCTTGAACAGCCGTTCCAAAAAGATATTGGGTGGGACGGCATCGCGTTTTGCACCGATGCACGCCAATATATCCGCCGCCTGGTTGTTATCCCGGGCTACATGATGAAATTCGAGCCCTTCGAACCGTGCTGACATTTTTAGGACCGCATTGCGGTATGCTGCCATTTTCGGATCTTTGGCGTCAAAGTCTCCGTTTATTTGAGATATTGCGAGGTTTGAATCCCCGCGCACCTCTAGGTGTTGAATGCCCATGGAGACTGCCATCCGGAGGCCGTGCAGAAGGGCCTCATATTCGGCTGCGTCGTTGGAGTCCGTGTACATTATCTTAAGGACGATTGGACTGTGTCCCGGTTGGGGACGCCAGACGACGCCAGCCCCAGTGCCGCCAACATTTTGGATCCGTCAAAGTGCATGATCCATTGGAGTATCGCCGTACTCTTTAGGGAGTTCGCTTCAGTCCATTCGCCACGAAGTCGGCCAAAACCTGCGACTTAATAGCTCGTCGTGGCTTATAAGTTTTGTCGAATGGGAGGAGCTCTATGGCCCATTTAGCAATCCGGCCCGTCGCGTCGCGGTTGTTTATAATGTCATTAAGAGGTACTTCGGAGGCTACCGTTATCGAAAACTCTTGAAAGTAGTGTCGCAGCTTCCGGGATGCCATGAACACTGCGTATTCTATCTTCTGATTGTGTAGGTACCGGGACTTGCATGGAGTTAGGACAGTGGACACATAATAAACCGGTTTTTGAATAGGGAACCGGTGTCCGTCCGTTTCTCGTTCGACAACGAGCACCGCGCTGACAACTTGATGTGTTGCGGCGATGTATAATAGCATTGGTTCGCCCACGTTGGGCGTGGCCAGGACCGGATTTCTTGCCAAAATTGCCTTTATTTCTTCGAGTCCGGCCGTGGCGGCATCCGTCCACTCGAAGTGTTCGGTGCGGCGGAGGAGGCCGTAGAGAGGTAATGCCTTTTCTCCTAAACGGGAGATAAAGCGGCTTAGAGCTGCTACGCATCCCGTCAATTTTTGTATTTGTTTGAGGTCTTTTGGAATATCCAATTGTGACAGAGCTCGAATCTTGGCTGGGTTTGCTTCAATTCCTCTACGGACACGATGAAGCCTGGAGCTTTCCGCTGGAGCGCCAAGACGATTTTTCCGGATTGAGCTTGATGTCATATTTTCGAAGATTGTCGAATGTGAGCCTCAAGTCGTCTACTAGAGTTTCGACGTGCTTGGTTTTGACGACCACGTCATCTACATATGCTTCCACCGTTTTGCCGATCTGGTTTGCCAGACATGTCTAAATCATGCGCTGGTATGTTGCGCCAGCGTTTTTGAGCCCAAAGGGCATTGTGTTGAAGCAGAACGGGTCGTATGGAGTGATGAATGCTGTTGCAGCTTGGTCTGGCTCCGCCATCTTGATTTGGTGGTAGCCGGAGTACGCGTCGAGGAAGCACAATGAGTCGTGTCCTGCTGTAGCGTCAATGATTTGATCAATTCAAGGGAGGGGGAAGGGATCCTTTGGGCAAGCCTTATTAAGGTCTTTGAAATCAACACATAGGCGCCAGGATTTATCCTTCTTTGGTAAGATCACCAGGTTCGCTAGCCAGTCCGGATGTTTTATATCTCTGATGAATCCGGCCTCCAAAAGTTTGGCTAGCTCCTCTCCCATGGCCTGTCTCTTGGGTTCGGAAAAGCGCCGAAGAGCCTGTTTGACTGTCTTGAATACTTTTAGGATATTTATGCTGTGCTCGGCCAGCTGACGTGGGATTCCTGGCATGTCTGAAGGGTGCCAGGCAAAGATGTCCCAGTTTTCTTGTAGAAATTCTCATAGTGCGGCGTCTACATCAGGTTTAATTGTGCCCCGATGGAGGCCGTCTTTGTAGGGTCCGTTGGGTGGACTTGGAATTTGACTATTTCATCCGTTGGTTTAAAAGAGGTGGACTTGGATCTTTTATCAAGTATCACATCGTCCCTGTTCACCATGGAGCGCATCACGGTGAGTTCCTCGGCCGCTAGGGCTTCGGATAGTGCCTCGAGGGCTAGTGCGGCTGTCTTATTTTCGGCGGGGAGTGCTATGTCCGGATCACTGGCGAGAGTGATGATTCCGTTGGGACCGGGCATTTTAAGCTTCATGTACCCATAATGGGGTATAGCTTGAAAAATTGTGAATGCCTCTCGTCCTAATAAAGCATGATATCCGCTGTTGAACGGGGCCACTTGAAATGTGACCTCCTCGGACCTGTAATTGTCTGGCGAGCCGAACACTATGTCCAGCGTGATTTTTCCTGTGCAGCATGCTTCCCGGCTGGGGATTATTCCTCTAAAGGTTGTGCTACTTCGCTCAATGCGGTTCCAGTCTATTTCCATTTTTCGGAGGGTTTCCTCATATATGAGGTTTAGTCCATCGCTGCCATCCATGAGTACCTTAGTAAGGCGAAGCCGCTACTATCGTCTTTGAGGACCAATGCGGTGGTGCCCGGCAGTTCGAATTTAGGTTAAATCCTTGGCATTGAAGGTAATAGCCGTGTCCTCCATGGAATTATTGTTGCTACTTGGTAGACTTGACAAGGTTATGGAGTTGTTGTTTTCGCATGTTGTTTGATGCACGAGTCTCAAGACTATTAACACCGTCTTGGTGTTGCTGGGCTGGGATTCGAAGCTAGAAGCTCTTCGCCACTTTTGGCCACCTGCCGTAGTATCCTACATGCTCAAGGCTATGAGTTGGAGTGGCGCCCTCGTGCTATGAATTTTGCAGGTCCGTTTAGCCAACCCTCCAGTACGGTTCCGTACCCTTTAGGGGTTTTGGTTTTTTGGTATTCAACCCAGGTTCTTGATAATGATGCACCCTTTTGTTCTGGACTAGGGATGTATTCGGGGCCGGATTATCCCAAAATTTGCTTTCGGTTTTCCAGGCGCTCTCCATCGCACAGTACTTTTGTATGATGGTCACCAAGTCAGCAAAGCGTGTAATTTCGCGATGACTTATGGCATTTAGGATTCCCTTGTCCGTGCAATTATTGCAAAAGATTGGTATTGCGTCCTCCTCTGGGCAGTCCTTTATCCTGTTCATAACCAGGAGGAATCTGGCCCAGTAATGATGTACTGTTTCGGCGGGCTCTTACCGAATTCGAGAGAGATCGCTAATGTTTGGGTGGGCGGGTGGCACTAAATCCGGAACACCGTCCAATTTAGGACACAAGGGCCGGGAAGTTTCCGAACTCGGAAGTTTGGATTTTTGAGTGCTATCCAATGAGTCCGACCCGCGCCGACTTTAAGTTCGTGGCTTGATCGACATCCGCCCCTCCGCAGAATCCGGCATGGAGGGATCGGGAATTCAGACGTAGCTAGTCCTTAAGATAGGAGAAGAGTCGCCGCATTGCTCCTCTATCACAGCAAAATGATGGGTAGCCTCGGGAGAGTTGATCTCTCTCAGATCGGTTTTAGGCCCGATCCGGTCGTGTCTGGCGGCGACTCGAGGCGGCGATGCGATCCAGAGCTCGTTTACGGAGGAGAGCTCGACGGATCTAACTGTTCGCAAGTTCGAACTAACATGGAGATTGGTTTCGATGACTCAAGAGGTCATCGCTTAGCGACGGCCGAACTAGCGGTCATGAGAAACCGCCTAGTCAAGAGTCGACCGGTGGCCAAGGCTTCTTTGGCGATGGTATCGTCTTTGAAGACGAGACGAGGCATCCTACCTGATGGCGACGGCATAGAGGAACTCTCAATGAAAGCACCAATGTCGGTGTCAAAACCGGCGGATCTTGGGTAGGGGGTCCCGAACTGTGCGTCTAGGCGGATGGTAACAGGAGACAAGGGACACGATGTTTTTACCCAGGTTCAGCCCCTCTCGATGGAGATAATACCCTACTCCTGCTTGATTAATATTGATGATATGGGTAGTACAAGAGTAGATCTACCACGAGAACAAGGAGGCTAAACCCTAGAAGCTAGCCTATGGTATGATTGTTGTTCGTCCTACGGACTAAAACCCTCCGGTTTATATAGACACCGGATAGGGTTAGGGTTACACAGAGTCGGTTACAATGGTAGGAGATCTACATATCCGTATCGCCAAGCTTGCCTTCCATGCCAAGGAAAGTCCCATCCGGACACGGGACGAAGTCTTCAATCTTGTATCTTCATAGTCCAGGAGTCCGGCCAAAGGTAAGAGTTTGGCTATCCGGACACCCCCTAGTCCGGGACTCCCTCAGTGACCCTGAAGGAGGCGGTGTCCGCGGCCAAAAACAAAGCGGCCGCGGAGCGCACCGAGCGAGAGAAGGGGGAGGCGGAGCTGGCGGAGGTACGGCAAGAGCTCCAGGCTCTCGTGGAAAAACACGAGGGTTTGGAGCGTGACTCGAAGACCCGAGAGTCCGAGCTTGCCTCGGCTCTTGAGAGTGCCAAAGCTGCTAAGGCCAAGGCCCAAAAGCCCTCCAGAGATTGAGGCAATAAAGAAGATCGCGGCGGTAAGGCATTCTTTATGCAGAGCAAGAATGTAAAAGTCAATTATCTAGTACTTACCCAATCCGGAGCTCTCGAGAGGCGTTCAGCAGATCTGCCATGGAGTGCCTCCGATGCCGCCGCTTTCTACCGAGCCGAAGAAGGGAGCTCGACGAAAAAGGTGTTTTGGTCTCAGTATGCTGAGACCGAACACCCGGTGGCCTTGAGCGACCAATTGAAGCAATTGGTCGAGCTCCATAAGGTCGCCGAATAGGCCATGAAGGCCCTCACAGCTCGACTGTGGTCAAATGAGGCCATGCCTGGGAGCTACTTCGGGCTAGTGTGGCGGCTGGTGGATGCCTGTCCATGGATCGAAGTCATCAAGCGCTCCGTCTGTATTGAAGGTGCCCGTAGGGCCCTTGCCCGTGCCAAGGTGCACTGGGGCAAGCTGGACGCGAAGAAGCTGGTGACGGACAGGCCGCCGCCGGGCAAAGAACATCGCAAGCCCGAGAAGTATTATGAGGGCGTCCTGAAGGGTGCCCGTCTTATAGCGGGTGAATGCTCCAAAGATGTAACATTTGAGTAGACTCGAATTTGTTATCATGTACGCCGAAAACTTTTTCATATGCGCTAAGCAACGCTTTTGAATTTAAAATATTACCTTCAGGCGGCCGCTTATCAAATTTGAGAGATGGCGAGTCGTTGGCTTCAGCCCCCATGCCACGAGTGCTTTGGGGTGTTCGGATAAACTTGAGCGCTCTTGTTCCCATACTTGGGTCCTTCGAGGGAGGCGCTCAACGCAACGAACCAGGCAACCGGACTATAATGCTTGAACACTCTCACTTAGCCATAGAATTCTATAATTTTAAATTTCGGCGAAGCCCCTAGTATTCGGAAGACCGAGTTCGGGGCGCTATCCACGCCTTGGCTGGACAATGCCGGCTCCTCGCTCTAAGCAGCATAAGTCTTTAGGGACTCGAAGAAACCTCTCGAACAGCGACCGGCTCTCGCCTTATCATGACGGTCAGTTTTAGCTTTCTCCACTGAGGTGCTCAACCCAGCTCAACCGGGGCACAATCGCAGTGGTTCTCCCAGCGCTACCTTAGCCGATATAATGGAACGTAAGGTACCAAAACATGGGAGCCGGGCAAACCCAACTATTGACCCAAGACATGATTCGGAGCCGATGCATATAATGCTATAAGTTCGGGGTGCCGCACTTGTGAAAGTGTTCAGACTTGTCACACCATGTTTTTGGGGTACATAAGCCCCTGGTGTATTGGCCGTACCAAATTGTACGGTTGCGCAATGTCATAAGTGAACATATATAATGGGAAACAATGCAATAATAGGCAAGAGCTATATATTGGTTATTCAAAAGAAACTGCAAATAAAAGCATAATGATACAAATTGTGCGATAAGCAAGGTACGGGACTTTTGACATGTCCCCCTTCCAGGGGTAAGTTTGCGGTGTGGTATGTAAAACAGGTATACTGCTCGTAATAGAGACCACCTGGACACTCGACGCAGTTTTCTGCTTCGCTGGCTGTTGCATCGTGTATTCGGCGCGAATGCCGGACAGGGCTTCTGGAGAACAGAGTCCTGAAAGTAAAAGGAATAAAAAGAAAAAAAGGAATGACACAAACGGGAGCCCCTAGTGCGGTCTAGCCGCATTCTGGGCGTGTCGTGGTCGTGGCCCGTCCCCTATGCCCATGGTGCTTCAGAGCGCAATTACGTGCGCATAGTACTGGCTTCGCGAGTTCGCGAGGGCTGGGGTTGGGGCTGCATTACTACGCTTGTTCGGAACGTGCCAGGCGGTCTTGCTGTAGGTTACTCGGGCGCGCTTTGATGTCCGATTGTTTATTGGCGGATGGAGAAATGCCTTAAGAGGTTGTTACGCACTTCGCCGCAAGGGCGGCGTATGCTCCTCCGTTCGGAGGGTGTTCGGTGTTTCCATTGACCGTGATTACGCCTCGGGCCTGGCATCTTGAGTTTGAGGTACGCGCGTGGTGCGGCAACGCATTGAATTTTGCGAATGTGGTTCGTCCGGCGCAGGCGTGATAGCCGCTGCGAACGGGCTATGTCGAAGATTAACTCCTCACTCCGGAAGTTATCCGGGATCCGAAGACCACTTCAAGTGTAACGGAGCTGTGCAGTTGGCCTCTACACGGAATGACGCCTTTAAAGGTCGTCTTTGTGGGTTTGATCCTTGACGGTCTATGCCCATTTTGCGCGACAGATCCCGATAAATCAGGTTCAGGCTGCTGCCGCCGTCCATCAGGACTCTGGTGAGGTGATATCCGTCAATAATTGGGTCAAGAACCAATGCGGCGAAACCGCCGTGACGGATGCTAGCGGGTGGTCCCTTCGATCGAAGGTGATCGGGCAGGAAGACCATGGGTTGAACTTCGGGGCGACTGGCTCCATCGCGTATACGTCCCTTAGTGCGCGCTTCCGCTCCCTTTTGGGTATGTGGGTTGCGTATATCTTGTTCACCGTCCGCACTTGTGTGGGAAAGCCCTTCTGTCCTCTATTGTTCGGCAGCCGGGGCTCTTCCTCGTCATCGCTATGCAGCCCCTTGTCGTTGTTTTTGACGCTTAGCTTGCCTGCTTGCTTGAACACCCAACAATCCCTGTTGGTGTGGTTGGCTGGTTTTTCGGGGGTGCCATGTATCTGGCACAAGCGATCGAGTATCGGTCCAAGTTGGACGGGCCCTGGGTATTTCTTTTGAATGGCTTCTTCCGCTGACCGGGTTTAGAGCCTCTGAATCCGGCATTTACTGTCGTATCTTCAGCATTATCACCGTTAATGCGGCGTTTATGCTTGTTGCGACTCGACGTGACATTGCTGTCCTTGGTATCCGAACTACCGTGGTGTTTGGCCAAGTTGTTGCCGAGCTAGCCAGCTGTCCTCTCCCGCATAAAGCGGGTCATGAGTGTGGTGAGGGCTGCCATGGATTTCGGCTTTTCCTGTCCTAGGTGCCGGGCTAGCCACTCGTTGCGGATGTTGTGTTTGAAGGCTGCTAGCACCTGTGCATCCGGATAGTCGACGATCTGATTTTTCTTTGTTAGGAACCGCGTTCAGAATTGTCTGGACGATTCTTCTGGCTGCTGAATTATATGGCTAAGGTCATCGGCGTCTGGTGGTCGCACATATGTGCCCTAGAAGTTATCAAGGAATGCGGCTTCCAGGTCCTCCCAACAACCGATTGACTCTGTTGGCAAGCTGTTGAGCCAATGCCGAGCTGGTCCTTTAAGCTTGAGTGGGAGGTATTTGATGGCATGTAGATCATCACCGCGGGCCATGTGGATATGGAGGAGATAGTCCTCGATCCAGACTGCAGGATCCGTGGTACCATCGTATGATTCGTTGTTGACGGGTTTGAAGCCCTCAGGGATTTGATGATCCATTACTTCAACTGTGAAGCATAGTGGGTGTGCGGCGCCTCTGTATTGGGCTATATCACGACGTCGCTCATATGAACTTTGTCTACTGTGTTCGGCCCGGCCGGGTTTGCTATATCCGGCGTGACGGTAATCATCCCGAGTCGTTGGGCGCCCACGCGATCTATAGATCGATCTTGTATGCTTTGCCTTATCCTCCAATATATCTCGCAAGTCCGGTGCGTTTTCCTGTGCCTTGGTACTTTTTGAGCGGCGTCGGGGCGTGGCTTGAGCGGAGGGCCGAGAGGCTTCTCTGTCGCGGCCACGGGGTGGCCATTCTGCCATGTCGTGCGCTGGTGACGTGGGTGCTTCCTCCTCTGATCGAGGCAACGGCCTGCGTTTGGGGTAGCTTTTCGAGGGGCGTTCGAGTTAATACTCTTCGGCTGCAAGGACTTCAGTCCATCTGTCAGCTAGCAGGTCTTGGTCAGCTCTAAGCTGTTGCTGCTTTTTCTTGAGGTTGCTTGTCGTGGCCATGAGCCTGCGTTTAAAACGCTTTGTTCGACGGGTCCTCAGCACGACGATTTAAATGCGTCGTCGAGGCTTGCCTCGTCTTCGGAGGGGGGCGATAATTATCGTCCTCTACCTCTCTTTCTCCGCAAGACTGTCGTGCGGACTTGCTTCTCCTCCTCCCGCGCCGAGTCCTGCTGGAGGGGGTCGTCTTCGCACCGTCCGGGTATTATTGTCTCCGTGCCGAATCGCCGCTTTTACTGTGGCGGGATTCAGAGCGGCGCCGCTGACGTTGGCGCTTGGGTTGTTTCTTGGAGGGGTCATCCTCCGCCGTTCCATCGCCATTCCCATCTTTTGGGATGTCCACCATGTATATGTCATATGACGAGGTGGCCTTCCAGTGCCCCATGGGCGCTGGCTCTTGATCGTCTCCGGCACCGTCGTCCATACCGTCGATGTCTTCGGAGTCGAAGTCGAGCATGTCGGTTAAATCATCGACAGTGGCTACAAAGTGGGTGGTGGGTGGACGTTGAATTTCTTCGTCGTCCAAATCCCAACCTTCCTGACCATAGTTCAGCCAGGGCTCCTCAGGGAGTCCTGGATTAGGGGGTGTCCGGATAGCCGGACTACCATCATCAGCCGAACTATCATTTGCCGGACTATCATCATCGACCGGACTCCAAGACTATGAAGATACAAGATTGAAGACTTCACCCCATGTCCGGATGGGACTTTCCTTGGCGTGGAAGGCAAGCTTGGCGATACGGATATGTAGATCTCCTACCATTGTAACCGACTCTATGTAACCCTAGCCCTCTCCGGTGTCTATATAAACCGGATGGCTTTAGTCCGTAGGAGTACAATCACAACAACCCTTACAATCATACCATAGGCTAGCTTCTAGGGTTTAGCCTCCTTGATCTCGTGGTAGATCCACTCTTGTAAACATCCACAATATCAATATCAATCAAGCGGGGCGTGGGTTTTACCTCCATCAAGAGGGCCCGAACACAGGTAAACATCGTGTCCCTTGTCTCCTGTTACCATCCGCCTAGACGCACAGCTTCGGGACCCCCTACCGAGATCCGCGGTTTTGACACCGACATTGGTGCTTTCATTGAGAGTTCCTCTGTATCGTCACCGATAGGCTTGATGGCCTCTTCAATCAACAACGACGCAGTCCTGGGTGAGACCTTTCTCCCGGACAGATCTTCAGATTCGGCGGCTTTGCATCGGGCCAACTCCCTTGGCCATCTGGAGCGATCGAAGCTACGCCCCGCCGTCGGTCAGGTTTGAAGCTTAAACTTCACGGCCGATATCCGGGGACTTGATCCTCGATGGATCTGGGCCACAGCCGAGCGTGCCGCGCTGTCACGATGGGCATGACCTAACTCTGCCGCCGGACAGCACCCGGATCTGGATCCGCTCCGACTTATAGTCCGGAGCCGATCGCTCGAATCGAGGACGGATGGCTGGACACCGCCTCGGGAGCCGCAATTTCTATGGCGATGGAGCCGAACACTTACCTTGTCCCACATAAAGCCCATGACTCCGAGGTGCCGGACTCCGAACCTCCTACGCCCCTGCCAGTCGATTCCGATTGGGCGCCCATCATGGAATTCGCCGCTGCGGACATCTTTCAGCACTCGCCCTTCGGCGATATCATAAATTCATTGAAGCATATCTCGCTATCCGGAGAGCCCTGGCCGAACTACGGCCAGGACGGGTGGGGCGTGGACGACGAAGAAATTCAGATCCCACCCACCACCCACTTCGTAGCCACCGTCGATGATTTAACCGACGTACTCGACTACGACTCCGAAGACATCGACGGTATGGACGACGATGCCGGAGACTACTGTAACACCCCGGAAGTAACTTTCCATATTTGTAACTCCAACTCTTGCCATTTTCGGCATTGATATATGATATTTCCTCCGTGGTTGGGTTTTCTCCTTTTTGCATTTTGTCCATGTCATGCAATTTTATATTATGTCATCATGTGCATCGCATTTGCATACGTGTTCGTCTCATGATTCCGAGCATTTTTCCCGTTGTCCGTTTTGCAATCCGGCACTCCTATCTCCCCCAGCGGTCCCTTTTACGTTTTTCCGTGTGCGGGTATTAAACCTTCTCGAAATGGACCGAGGTTTGTCTAGTGGCCTTGGTATACCACCCGTAGACCACCGGTCAAGTTTCGGGTCATTTGGAGCTCGTTTGGTACTCCAACGGTTAACCGCACTCTCGCAAAGGCCTCTTTTAAGTTGCAGCCCAACACCCTTCAAAACAGCCCAATAACCCATCTAAGTCACTTCCATGCTCTCCGTCATTCGATCACGATCGTGTGGTAAAAACTACACCTCATTTGGACTCTCCTAGCTCCCTCTATGCCTATTTAAACACCTCCCCAAATCCGGATCATCCTCTTCCCGAAACCCTAAAAACCTCCTCACACACGGACGTGTCCGCCGCCCGCCGGACATTCAGCGCCGCCGCCCTCGCCCGATCGCGGGCCGCCACCTGTCCGCATCAGCCGCCCCACACGCCCGCCGCCTGGGCCAGAGAGGGCCCGCCTGGCCACCAGCAGCCAGCCCGGCGCCCGTCTTGGCCGCGCCGCCGCCATGCCGCCCCCTCCCCGCTCCTTCCTCGCCGGCCTCGCGCCCCGCACGCCCGGCCGTGGCCCAGCCGAGTCGCCCGCGGCACCGCCGCCCGCCCCCGGTACTTCTCCGCTGACGCCGCACCGCGCGCCGGCCCGGCCTCCGACCCGCGCTCCACCGCCGCCTCCTCCTTCCTCGCCGGGCTCCGGCGAGCCTCCGCCCTCAGCCGCCGCCGCCCGTCGCCCGATCCGGCGCCGATCCGCCCGATCCGACCTCGGGAACCGCACCCGCTCACTTCTCTCTCTCCTAGTTATTTTTGCATCTAATGTTTTTGTGCAATTTTCAACATGCTATATCTTCGCATCCGTAGATCCATTTTATGCGTATAATATGTCAAAATGTTCGCCTCGAAGAGTAGATCATTTCATTCCATTGCATCATTTTCATTTGAGCTCATCTTGATGCCCGAAATGCTGTTGGAAGAGTGCTATGTGCTGATAGTTTCTGATTTTTATCAGAAGTTGCACTATTGTTATTTTTGCCATGATTATTGTGTGCACCCTATGAATTTGAGTCCTACATGTGTTTTGTAAAATGCCATGCCTTCTTTCCAGGGGTGTATGCCATGTATTTTTGTGATCTATGTGGTGACTAGCACAAGCATGCAAAGTAGGTGTCCTGTTGTTGCTGATTTCAGCCCTGTTTTAGCTGATTTTGATGCCATGTTAACTTGATGATATCGAGAGATCTATGCATATTTTGGGATACTTCAGTAAGGGTGTTTTGTAAAGCATGACTTGCTCTATCCATCCATGCCTTTGTTTGCAATTATGGGATGCCATAGCTTGAGTCAATCGAGCTCTACTTTTGCTATCAAATGATTCCTGGCAGATTGTATACATGTTATTCAATTTTGCCTAGCTTGTTGTGGTTGATCCATTTATGCTATGTTATTGTTCTTGCCATTTATGTCTTCTATGTCATGTCTTCTTGATGTATGTATGCTGAGTTTATCATTTGAGGCTCTGTAGTGAGTGCATTGAGCTTGTAAACATGCCATCTCTTTATCAGTTTTTGACATGCCATGTTGCTGAATCTGTTAACGAGACTTTCAATATTGACATGGGTGTTACTATATTTTCTACTCCTTTTTGGCTTATGGTCAGTAAGGGACTTTTGTTCTAGGCTTTGAGTAGATTCATGCCATGCCATGTTTTGCTATTTTAAGTTCCTGTAGCATGTAGTTTTGCTGCTCTGAACATTGCAACCTGATGCTGTTTTTGCCATGTCCAGCCTGATATTTTGTGCACTTTTGCCATGCTTGTTTGAACCTGTTATGATGTGAACTAGCCGTAGCTCAGTGCTCATCTTTTGTCGAGCATCATGTGTAGATCACTGCCATGTGCTTTGTTGATACGTTTGGGTGCAGTAGCTTAATTATTTGTTGCTTGCTAAGTGGCATCATGCTGTTAATGGCAGATTTGCGCCATTCTTGTTTTGCTTGCCATTTGCAAACCGTGCATCCGATTCCGGTGATCTTTATATCGATTTCAACGAAATCATCTCATCTTTCAATGGCATGCTTGGTTTGCCAAGTTGATGCCTGGTTCATCATTTACCTTCCGGGCGCATATACGCATTGCATATCACATCTCGCATATCATGTCATGTTTTGCATCATGTTGATTGTGCATTGCACCGTGATTTATTGTGGTTCCTTTGTTTGTGTTGTTGCTTTGGGTAGAGTCGGGAGACGAGTGCGTGAGCGAGGAGCCTGTTGAGAACGCTTCGAGGATCAAGCTTTCGACAACTCGAGAACATTGCGAGCAAGATGACCATACCCTCGAAATCACTTCTATCTTTGCTATGCTAGTTGCTCGCTCTTTTGCTATGCCTATGCTGCGATGCCTACCACTTGCTATATCATGCCACCCATATTGCCATGTCAGCCCTAACCATCCTTTCCTAGCAAACCGTTGATTGGCTATGTTACCGCTTTGCTCAGCCCTCTTATAGCGTTGCTAGTTGCGAGTGAAGCTGAAGTTTGTTCCTTGTTGGAACATGGAGATGTTGTTCCTTTTTGGAACATGTTTACTTGTTGGGGATATCACAATATATATCTGCTATAATTAATACATCTATATACTTGGTAAAGGGTGGAAGGCTCGGCCTTATGCAGTGTTTTGTTCCACTCTTGCCACCCTAGTTTCCGTCATACCGTGTTATGTTCCTTGATTTTGCGTTCCTTACGGTTGGGTGATTTATGGGACCCCTTGACAGTTCGCTTTGAATAAGACTCGTCCAGCAAGGCCCAACTTTGGTTTTACCATTTGCCACCTAAGCCTTTTCCCCGGGTTTTCGCGAGCCGAGGGTCATCTTTATTTTAACCCCGGGCCAGTTCTCCTTCGATTGCTGGTCCAACTTGAGCGATGTCCGGCGCCCTTGGGCAACCAGGGTTTATGCCAACCCGACGTCTGCTCATCCGGTGTGCCACGAGAACGAGATATGTGCAGCTCCTATCGGGATTTGTCGGCACATTCGGGCGGCTTTGCTGGTCTTGTTTTATTCTTTGTCGAAATGTCTTGTAGTCCGGGATTCGAGATTGATCGGGTCTTCCCGTAGAAGAATATCCTTCATTGACCGTGAGAGCTTATAATGGGCTAAGTTGGGACACCCTGCAGGTAATATCTTTCAAAGCCGTGCCCGCGGTTATGAGGCAGATGGGAATTTGTTAATGTCGGTTGTAGAAAACCCAAAGTTGACCTCAAATAAAATACACATCAACGCGTGTGTAACCGTGATGGTCTCTTCTCGGAGTCCGGAAGTGAACACGGTGTTGGAGTTATGTCGGCGTAAGTAGTTCAGGATCACTTCTTGATCACTACTAGTTTCACGACCGTGCTTTGCTTCTCTTCTCGCTCTCTTTTGCGATGTAGCCACCATATATGCTAGTAAACTTGCTGCAGCTCCACTTTACTACTCTGTCCTTCCTATAAGCTTAAATAGTCTTGATCTCGCGGGTGTGAGATTGCTGAGTCCCGTGACTCACAGATACTTCAAAACAGTTGCGAGTTCCGCGATGCGGTGCAGGTGATTCCACCGAGCTCAAGTGGGAGTTCGACGAGGAACGTGGTCGTTACTATGTGTCTTTTCCAGATGATCGATAGTGGTGCCCAGTTGGGACGATTCGGGATCTGTGTAGCATTTGGGGTATCTTCTTTTATTTTGGTTCCGTAGTCGGACCTTGAGTGTACTCAATGATGGATGTTTATTTATGTCTTGTGTGAAGTGGCGATTGTAAGCCAACTATGTATCTCTTTCCTTATTTATTACATGGGTTGTGTGAAGATTACCTCACTTGCGACATTGCTTTCAATGCGGTTATGCCTCTAAGTCGTGCCTCGACACGTGGGAGATATAGCCGCATCGGGCGTAAGTTGGTAATCGAGCCTTCCCGACTTAGGAGCCCCTACTTGATTGTTTCTTTGGCGTTGTTGAGTCTAGAATGGAAAATGTTTTGAGTCTTAGGATTATATATATCGGAGAGTAGGATTCTTTTACTTCCCAGTCCTTCGTCGCTCTGGTGAGGTATCTGGACGTAGAGTTTTGACTCTTCTCTTCTCAAATTTCACTAAAATTTTTTTAGGATCACGTGGGTATCTTGGAATCGTTCGATGGTTTTGTGACGAGAACATTGTTCTTGGTGCCTCGACATTTAGGGGTTGTGGCGGTGTCCGGGGAGTTGAGCTCCGAGGTGTTGTCGTCACAATTTTATCGTTGCGATTCTCGAATACCTCAGTTTTGCCGACATCGAAATCTCTTTTGTGCGTTGTTGGTGAGATAACCACGATAGCCCGATCTTGTGGCGAGTCTGGGAGTATTGCCATGACTTGTATAACGGATGTTTTTGAAGGTCGAGGTACCACGATTTCGAGGATTTCTTGGTTATGTGTTGACGGATGGATACAATTGGATCTAGGTATTGTTAGTTTGGGTGATATATTTTGTGTCCCTGTATCCCCAACACCAGATTGCATAACCAGAAAGTTTCGGAGTTTATAGGTGGGAATTCTAGTAGCTTACGGGATATTCTTTCCGGCGGATGTATGATTTGAGATTGGGGTTCAACGTCTAGTGGTCCGCCCATTCACGGTCGATTCTACATGGTCGCGAGGCGTCTTAAAGAATCCTTGGCTATGCTGATTCGGGGCGTCTTGTTAGTCATTCGTGACGTCCGCTATCGTCGTGTCCGTGTGGGCCCCACCACGAACACTTTGGGCGAAATCTCTATCATGTGTTTGTTCCGGCTCATTCTAGAAGCCAACCTTTTGTTTTCAGTTGTGATATTCGATTTGTTTCTAAGATAGATGTTGTTTCCATATCTTTATCTAAGTGGCTTCTCACCTTAATGGACGTGTGATGATTAACTTTGGAATTCATTCGTTCATTCTTGTTCGAATGTTTATTGTGAAGACTATATGTTGCAATTTCTATCCGTTGATTCTACTTATCAATTTGTCTATCAAAGGACTAACGGATGTCACCCTCTTGAGATGGCTCCGCCAGCGTCTGAATCCGGATCGCAATGATGGGGATCGATCAGACCCTCCACCTCCACCTCCGCCTCCGGAGGCACGGCAAGCTATCATGGCAGCCACCAATGCCAATGCTCGAGATGATTTTGCAGCTCTTGCAAGAAGCGTACTCAGGGCAAGGCAATCAAGGAAATCAAGGTCAAGGCAACAATCAGCCACACTTTGCTACTCTCGATCGGTTCCTCGCTAATCAGCGAAGTCTTTCGGTTTACGTGTTGAGGCAACAGACGCGACGATTGGTTAGTGGACATCTGCAAGCACTTTGATTGTAGCAATGTCGGACACGAGGACTTTGTCAAGTTTGCATCGTTTCAACTCAAGGATCAAGCTGCTGAGTGGTACCAACAATACAAAGATTCGAGAGGAGGTCGTGTCATTACAGGATGAGTTCCGCCGTGATTTCGAGCTCATCACATTCGAAAAGTGTTGTTGAGAGCGTGAGGAGTTCCGCAATCTCAAGCAGGGCAACATGTCTGTCTATCAATACAATATCCAGTTCGAAGCTCGCTTTCGTTTTGCTAAGCAAAGCGTGCACGATGAAAGAGTATGATCTATCAATTCGGAGGTGGTGCGAGAGAAGATCTGCAATTACCTCTTGTGCTGTTTGAGCGGATAAGTATGATGATTTCTACAACATGGCTCTGAAGCAAGAAGCTGCCCAGCTCAAATGTGAGGCTTCTAAGAAGAGAATCGGGGATGCAGTTCAGTCCTCTTCGTCCTCTCAAGTGGCAGCCAAGCAGCAGAAGTTTTACCTGCCCCTCCTCCGTTCCGTCGGCCTTACCAAGAGAAGAACTCAGGTGGCGTGGATCTTCCCACCCACCCAACCCAAGCTATCGAACAAGTCTAATTCTCAAGCTCCAAGGTCAAGTGCTCCTTACCACCGTCCGCTCTCGAGGTCACTTGCAACAAGTGTCGGAGAAGGGTCACTATCTAACAAGTGCTTCAACCAGAGGCGCCTTCCGCCTCCTCCTCTGTGAAATCTTCAAGCAATGCAAAGGTCAAGCATAATCCCAAGTCTGCAAAGGTGAATATGATGAATGCAGCTCAAGCGGAGAATCTTCGATGTGATAATGGGTAATCTCTCGATTAATGATATTCTGCAAAAGTCTTATTTGATCTTGGTGCATCGCATTCTTTCATTTCAAGACCTTTTGCATCTAAGCATGAGTTGGTTTTCAAGATTTGCCTAAACCATTATCGGTTGTCTCTCGGGTAAATTCATGCATGCAAGCTCCATGGTTCCGGATGTTTCTATCAAGATGGGCGATTATAGATTTCTGGCTAAACCAATTGTTCTTGGTGACTCGGATATTGATCTTATTCTCGGGATGGATGGCTTTATCGCACAAAGCTCAGCTTGATTGTGCTGCGGGGAAATTCAATTGACTCACTCTTCTAATGATGTGATCATCTATGCGCTCGTGATGAAACCATTCGGTTGTTTTCTCTCAATGAGAAGGGCGAATTGAATGCCATCTCTCGATTCGATCGTTTGTGAGTACCAAGATGTCTTTCGGAAGAGCTTCGGGTATGCCTCCTCATCGGCCGATTGAGTTCGTTATCGATCTTGAGCACGGCATTGAACCCGTTTGCAAGCGTCCATACAAGCTTGGACTGATGAGCTGAAGGAATTGAAGAAGCAGCTCGATGAACAAGAGCGTCTGGGTTTGATCGGACCGAGTTCATCTCCTTGGGGTTGTGGTGTTCTTTTGTCCGGAAGAAGGATGGCGCGGACCGACTTTGCGTCGATTACCGTCCATTGAATAAGAAGACAATCAAGAACAAGTATCCACTTCCCAACATCAATGAGCTTTTCGAGCAACTCAAAGGTGCTACAGTGTTCTCCAAGCTTGACCTTCGTATGGGGTATCATCAGATTCGCATTCGTGAACAAGATATTCCCAAGACAGCATTCAGAACAAGCTTTGGTTCTTATGAATATATTGTCATGTCTTTCGGCCTTGTCAATGCTCCTCCAACTTTCTCTCGGATGATGAACTTCATTTTCAACCCCTACACCAATGAATTCGTCTTGGTCTATCTTGATGATATTTTGGTCTTCTCCAAGAATAAGAAGGATCATGCCAAACATTTGCGATTGGTGCTAGACAAGCTCAGAGAGTATCAATTCTATGCTAAGTTCTCCAAATGTGAATTTTGGCTTGATGAAGTGCTTTATCTTGGTCATATCATCTCGCCAAGGGCATCGCTGTTGATCCCGAGAAGGTGTCCGCAATTGTGAATTGGGAACCTCCTCGAATGTCAAGCAGCTCCATGATTTTCTTGGTCTTGCAAGCTATTGCGAAGATTCGTTGAGAACTTCTCCAAGATTGCAAAGCCTCTTTCCAACCTCCTCGAAGCATGTGAAGTATGTCCGGTCTCCCGAGTGTGGCGTTGCTTTCAATACTCTCAAAGAGAAACTCGTCACAGCTCTGCTCGACTCCTCTGATGAATCCAAGCCATTTGAAGTTTTACGTGATGCTTCTCTTCAAGGTCTCGGTGCTGTGTTAATGCAAGAGAAGAGAGTTGTGGCTTATACCTCTCGCCAGATTGAAGCCCAACGAGAAGAACTACCCCACTCACGATCTTGAGTTGGCGGCGAGTTGTCCATGCATTGATAACGTGGAGACATCTCTTGTTGGGAAGGAAAGTGGACATTTCCACCGATCACAAGAGTCTCAAGTACATCTTCACTCAACCCAACCTCAACCTCGAGGCGGACTCGATGGGTGAAATGATTCAAGAGTACAACCCAAGTATTGAATATACTCGGGCAAAGCCAATGTCATTGCAGATGCTTTGAGCAGAAAAGCTTCTCGCAATGCCTAATCCTCAAGCCCTTTCAGCGGATCTCTGTGAAGCTTTCCATAAGCTGAATCTTCAAGTTGTTCCTCAAGGCTTTCTTGCCAACCTCATAGTCTCTCCTACTTTGGAAGATCAGATTCGTGAGGCTCAACTTCGGATACCATGGTGAAGAAGGTGAAGCGTGGTATCGACAAGGGCATTTCAAGTACAAGTGCTTCCACGTTGATGACAAAGACACTCTTTTCTTTGAGGACGGATTGTGGTTCCTAAGGGTGATCTGAGAAAAGTCATTATGAGCGAGGCTCACAATTCGCTTCTATCCATTCATCCCGAAAATGCGAAGATGTACCATGACCTCAAGCAGTCATATTGGTGGACTCGAATGAAGCGAGAAATTGCTCAATTCGTGAATGAGTGTGATGTCTGCGAGAAGAGTGAAAGCGAGAACACCAAAGACCAGCTGGTCTCCTTCAACCTCTTGCTATTCCTGAATGGAAGTTTGATCATATTGAAATGGACTTCGTGGATTGGCTTTCCAAAGTCCAAGCGTGGAAATGATGCTATCTTCGTTGTCATTGACAAGCTTACTAAAGTGGCTCATTTTCTTCCTATCAAAGAATCCATCACAGCAGCTCGGTTGGCGAGCTATACACCTCGAGGATTGTCTCCTTGCACGGCATTCCACAAGTGATCTCTTGAGACCGTGGCAGCATCTTTACCTCCAAGTTTTGGGATTCTTTTGAAGGCCATGGGCACCAACATTCGTTTCAGACAGCTTTCCATCCTCAAACAAGTGGCCAAGTTGAGCGAGTAAATCAAATCCTTGAAGATATGCTCGGGGCTTGTGTCATTTCTTTCGGTATGAAGTGGGAAGATTGTCTTCCATATGCGAGTTCTCTTACAACAACAGCTTCCAAGCGAGTTGGGCAAGGCCCCATTTGAAATTCTCTATGGCGAAAGTGCCGTACTCCTCTCAATTGGTGCGAGACAGTGAGCGCCAACTTCTTGGCAATGACTTGATCACGAAGCGGAAGAAATGTGCCAAGTCATTCGTGAGAATCTCAAAGCCGCGCAATCGCGCGGAAGAGCTATTATGATGATAAGCACCGTGATGTGGCTTTTGAAATCGGAGACCATGTCTACCTCCGCGTCTCTCAATGAAAGGCACTCGTAAACCCGGTATCAAAGGAAGCTTGCCCCTAGATCGTGGGTCCTTTCAAGATCATTGGGAAAAGAGGCGATCTCGCCTATCAACGAGCTTCCATCCAACTTTGCAAGCGTGCGATGTGTTTCACGTGTCACAGCTTCGCAAGTGCTTCAAGACTCTGAGCGCACTATCAACTTCGAAGAGATTGACCTTCAAGAAGATCTCTCTTATCATGAGCACCCCGTTGCTATTCTTGAAGAAACCGAGCGCAAGACTCGCAACAAGTCAATCAAATTCCTGAAAGTGAAGTGGTCACACCATTCCGACCGAGAAGCTACACGGGCGAGGATCACCTCCGTTCGAATATCCGGAGTTCTTTCGGTCCTAGATCTCGGGACGAGATCCTCTTGTAGTGGTGGAGTGTTGTAACACCCCGGAAGTAACTTTCCATATTTGTAACTCCAACTCTTGCCATTTTCGGCATTGATATATGATATTCCCTCCGTGGTTGGGTTTTCTCCTTTTTGCATTTTGTCCATGTCATGCATTTTATATTATGTCATCATGTGCATCGCATTTGCATACGTGTTCGTCTCATGATTCCGAGCATTTTTCCCGTTGTCCGTTTTGCAATCCGGCACTCCTATCTCCCCCGGCGGTCCCTTTTACGTTTTTCCGTGTGCGGGTATTAAACCTTCTCGAAATGGACCGAGGTTTGTCTAGTGGCCTTGGTATACCACCCGTAGACCACCGGTCAAGTTTCGGGTCATTTGGAGCTCGTTTGGTACTCCAACGGTTAACCGCACTCTCGCAAAGGCCTCTTTTAAGTTGCAGCCCAACACCCTTCAAAACAGCCCAATAACCCATCTAAGTCACTTCCATGCTCTCCGTCGTTCGATCACGATCGTGTGGTAAAACTACACCTCATTTGGACTCTCCTAGCTCCCTCTATGCCTATTTAAACACCTCCCGAAATCCGGATCATCCTCTTCCCGAAACCCTAAAAACCTCCTCACGCCGGGACGTGTCTGCCGCCCGCGGACATTCGCCGCCGCCCCTCGCCCAATCGCGGGCCGCCACCTGTCCGCATCAGCCGCCCCAGCGCCCGCCCGCCCCGGGCAGAGCGAGCCCGCGGCCAGCCCAGCGCCCGCGCCGGCGCCCGTCTTGCGCCGCCGCCGCCCAGCGCTCCGCTCCGCCCGCTCCTTCCTCGCCCGGCCTCGGCGCCGCCCGCCGCCCGTGGCCCCAGCGAGTGCGCCACCACCGCCGCCGCCGCCGCCCGGTACCCTCCGCCGCGCGCGCCGGCCCGCGCCCGGCGGCCGGCCGGCCCGCGCCCTCCACGGCCGCCGCCTCCTCCTTCCTCGCCGGGCTCCGGCGAGCCATGCCGCCGCCCTCAGCCGCCGCCCGTCGCCCGATCCGGCGCCGATCCGGCCCGATCCGACCTCGGGAACCGCACCCGTTCACTTCTCTCTCCCCCTCCTAGTTATTTTTGCATCTAATGTTTTTGTGCAATTTTCAACATGCTATATCTTCGCATCCGTAGATCCATTTTGCGCGTATAATATGTCAAAATGTTCGTCTCGAAGAGTAGATCATTTCATTCCATTGCATCATTTTCATTTGAGCTCATCTTGATGCCCGAAATGCTGTTGGAAGAGTGCTATGTGCTGATAGTTTCTGATTTTTATCAGAAGTTGCACTTTTGTTATTTTTGCCATGATTATTGTGTGCACCCTATGAATTTGAGTCCTACATGTGTTTTGTAAAATGCCATGCCTTCTTTCCAGGGGTGTATGCCATGTATTTTTGTGATCTATGTGGTGACTAGCACAAGCATGCAAAGTAGGTGTCCTGTTGTTGCTGATTTCAGCCCTGTTTTAGCTGATTTTGATGCCATGTTAACTTGATGATATCGAGAGATCTATGCATATTTTGGGATACTTCAGTAAGGGTGTTTTGTAAAGCATGACTTGCTCTATCCATCCATGCCTTTGTTTGCAATTATGGGATGCCATATCTTGAGTCAATCGAGCTCTACTTTTGCTATCAAATGATTCCTGGCAGATTGTATACATGTTATTCAATTTTGCCTAGCTTGTTGTGGTTGATCCATTTATGCTATGTTATTGTTCTTGCCATGTATGTCTTCTATGTCATGTCTTCTTGATGTATGTATGCTTAGTTTATCATTTGAGGCTCTGTAGTGAGTGCATTGAGCTTGTAAACATGCCATCTCGTTATCAGTTTTTGACATGCCATGTTGCTGAATCTGTTAGCGAGACTTTCAATATTGACATGGGTGTTACTATATTTTCTACTCCTTTTTGGCTTATGGTCAGTAAGGGACTTTTGTTCTAGGCTTTGAGTAGATTCATGCCATGCCATGTTTTGCTATTTTAAGTTCCTGTAGCATGTAGTTTTGCTGCTCTGAACATTGCAACCTGATGCTGTTTTTGCCATGTCCAGCCTGATATTTTGTGCACTTTTGCCATGCTTGTTTGAACCTGTTATGATGTGAACTAGCCGTAGCTCAGTGCTCATCTTTTGTCGAGCATCATGTGTAGATCACTGCCATGTGCTTTGTTGATACGTTTGGGTGCAGTAGCTTAATTATTTGTTGCTTGCTAAGTGGCATCATGCTGTTAATGGCAGATTTGCGCCATTCTTGTTTTGCTTGCCATTTGCAAACCGTGCATCCGTTTCGGTGATCTTTATATCGATTTCAACGAAATCATCTCATCTTTCAGTGGCATGCTTGGTTTGCCAAGTTGATGCCTGGTTCATCATTTACCTTCGGGCCGCATATACGCATTGCATATTGCATCTCGCATATCATGTCATGTTTTGCATCATGTTGATTGTGCATTGCACCGTGATTTATTGTGGTTCCTTTGTTTGTGTTGTTGCTTTGGGTAGAGTCGGAGGCGAGTGCGTGAGCGAGGAGCCTGTTGAGAACGCTTACGAGGATCAAGCTTTCGACAACTCGAGAACATTGCGAGCAAGATGACCATACCCTCGAAATCACTTCTATCTTTGCTATGCTAGTTGCTCGCTCTTTTGCTATGCCTATGCTGCGATGCCTACCACTTGCTATATCATGCCACCCATATTGCCATGTCAGCCCTAACCATCCTTTCCTAGCAAACCGTTGATTGGCTATGTTACCGCTTTGCTCAGCCCTCTTATAGCGTTGCTAGTTGCGGTGAAGCTGAAGTTTGTTCCTTGTTGGAACATGGAGATGTTGTTCCTTTTGGAACATGTTTACTTGTTGGGGATATCACAATATATATCTGCTATAATTAATACATCTATATACTTGGTAAAGGGTGGAAGGCTCGGCCTTATGCCTGGTGTTTTGTTCCTCTTGCCACCCTAGTTTCCGTCATACGGTGTTATGTTCCTTGATTTTGCGTTCCTTACGGTTGGGTGATTTATGGGACCCCCTTGACAGTTCGCTTTGAATAAGACTCGTCCAGCAAGGCCCAACTTTGGTTTTACCATTTGCCACCTAAGCCTTTTCCCCCGGGTTTTCGCGAGCCCGAGGGTCATCTTTATTTTAACCCCGGGCCAGTTCTCCTTCGATTGCTGGTCCAACTTGAGCGATGTCCGGCGCCCTTGGGCAACCAGGGTTTATGCCAACCCGATGTCTGCTCATCCGTGTGCCACGAGCGAGATATGTGCAGCTCCTATCGGGTTTGTCGGCACATTCGGGCGGCTTTGCTGGTCTTGTTTTATTGCTGTCGAAATGTCTTGTAGTCCGGGATTCGAGATTGATCGGGTCTTCCGGTAGAAGGAATATCCTTCGTTGACCGTGAGAGCTTATAATGGGCTAAGTTGGGACACCCTGCAGGTAATATCTTTGGCCGTGCCCATGGTTATGAGGCAGATGGGAATTTGTTAATGTCGGTTGTAGAAAACCCAAAGTTGACCTCAAATAAAATACACATCAACGCGTGTGTAACCGTGATGGTCTCTTCTCGTGGAGTCCGGAAGTGAACACGGTGTTGGAGTTATGTCGGCGTAAGTAGTTCAGGATCACTTCTTGATCACTACTAGTTTCACGACCATGCTTTGCTTCTCTTCTCGCTCTCTTTTGCGATGTAGCCACCATATATGCTAGTCGCTTGCTGCAGCTCCACTTTACTACTCTGTCCTTCCTATTAGCTTAAATAGTCTTGATCTCGCGGGTGTGAGATTGCTGAGTCCCCGTGACTCACAGATACTTCCAAAACAGTTGCAGGTTCCGACGATGCCAGTGCAGGTGATTCCACCGAGCTCAAGTGGGAGTTCGACGAGGAACGTGGTCGTTACTATGTGTCTTTTCCAGATGATCGATAGTGGTGCCAGTTGGGACGATTCGGGATCTGTGTAGCATTTGGGGTATCTTCTTTTATTTTGGTTCCGTAGTCGGACCTTGAGTGTACTCTGAATGATGGATGTTTATTTATGTCTTGTGTGAAGTGGCATTGTAAGCCAACTATGTATCTCTTTCCTTATTTATTACATGGGTTGTGTGAAGATTACCTCACTTGCGACATTGCTTTCAATGCGGTTATGCCTCTAAGTCGTGCCTCGACACGTGGGAGATATAGCCGCGCCGAGGCGTTACAACTACCAAGAACCAAAGGCCTACGAGACCTTTGAAAACCACCTCGTCATCGACATATACATGGTGGACACCCCAAAAGATGGGGGCGGCGAAGAAGCAGCGGAGGCCGATTCCTTAAAGAAACATCCCAAGCGCCCGGCGTCGTGGCGCCGCTCTAATCCGCCACGGCAAGAATGAAGATTCGGCAAAGGAGATAATAACACCCCGAAAGTGCGAAGACAACTCCCTCGGCCACGATCCAGCGCGGAGGAGGCGAAAGCAAGCCCTCGGGAGAGGCGGCGGGCGAAGAGGTCGAGGATGACAATTAAATCGTGCTCGAGGATCCCGTCGAACAAGAGCGTTTTAGACGCAGGCTAATGGCCATGGCAAACAGCCTAAAGAAAAAGCAACATTAGCTTCAAGATGATCAAGACCTACTGGCCGACAGATGGACCGAGGTCCTCGCGGCGGAAGAGTATGAACTCGAACGCCCCTCCAAAAGTTACCCAAAACGCAAGTTGCTCCCCCGATTAGAGGAGGCAGCGTCACCAGCGCACGATACGGCAGACCGACCACCTCGTGGCCGCGATAGAGAGGCATGCAAGCCCTCCACCAAAACCGTACCCGGCATCGCTCTAAAAGCGAGAAGCCACGGGGGCGCGGACTTGTGAGATATATTGGAGGACAAGGCAAGACAATCCAGATCTATCTATGGATCACATGGGCCCCCATGACCCACGCGAACACCGTCGCACGGATACAACTACTCGGCCAGGCGAACACAGCGGACAACGCTCTCTCGAGCTACGTCGCGATATTGCTCAATACAAAGCGCCGCACACCCACTATGCTTCACCGGCGAAGTAATGGATCATCAAATCCTGAAGGGTTCAAACCCGTTAATATCGAATCCTCGATGGCACAATAGACCCAGCGGTCTGGATTGAGATTATCTCCTCCATATACACATGGCCCATGGCGGCAATCTTCACGCCATCAAATATCTCCGCTCAAGCTTAAAGGACCAGCTCGGCATTGGCTTAACAGCCTGCCCGCGAGTCAATTGGATCTTTGGGAAGACACGGAAGCCGCATTCCTCGACAACTTCCGGAGCGCGTATATGCGACCACGGACGCAGGTGACCTAAGCCACATAATCCAGCAGCCCGACGAATCGGCGAGCAATTACGGACACGGTTCTTAACCAAGAAAAATCAAATCGTCGATTGTCTTCAAACATAATGCGAGAGGCACTCGCTGCCTTCAAACATAACATCCGCGACGAGTGGCTGGCCCGGCACCTAGGGCGGAGAAGCGAAATCCATGGCAGCCCTCACTTCCCTCATGACCCGCTTACGTGCGGGAGAGGATAGCTGGCTCGCTCGCGGTAACAACCTTAGCAAAAACGCTGGCAGTCCGGATACCAAGGACCGCAATGGCAGGTTGCGTCGAAACAAAAAAAACACCGCGTGCTGGCGGCGGCAATGAGGATCTGGCGATCAGCGCGGATTCGAGGCTCAAACCAGGTCAGCGGAAGAAGCCATTCAAAAGAACCGCCGGGCCCGTCAATTTGGACCGAATACTCGACCGCTCTTGTCAAATACATGGAACCCCGAAAAGCCAGCTAACCATACCAGCAGAGATTGTTGGGTATTCAAGCGAGCAGGCAAATGTCGCCAAAAACAGTGACAAGGGGCTACACAGCGATGACGAGGAAGAGACCCGGCCGCCCGAACAACGAGAGGACAAAAGGATTCCCCACTCAAGTTGGGCGGTAAACATGATATCATAGCGCATATTCCCAAGAGGGAGCGAGCGTGCACTAAAGGGCGTATCTGCGATGGAGCGATCGCCCCAAAATTCAACCCATGGTCCTCTTGCCCGATCACTTTCGATCGAAGAGACCATCCGACCAATATCCGCCATGGCGGATTCGCGCGTGGTTTTAGACCCGATCATTGATGGATTTCACCTCACGAGAGTCGATGGGCGGCGGCGAGAGCTGAACCTGCTTTATCGGGATACGGTCGCCAAGATGGGCATAGACCCTTCGAGAATTAAACCTACAGCAGCGACCTTCAAAGGCATCATACCAGGTGTCGAGGCCAATTATACGAGCTCGATTACTTTGGAAGTGGTCTTGGATCCCGGATAATTTCGAGCGAGAGTTAATCTTGACATAGTCCCGTTCAGAGCGGCTATCACGCTCTGCTTTCGGACGAACGCGTTTACAAAATTCAGCAGCGGTGCCGCATTATGCATACCTTAAGCTCAAGATGCGAGGCCCTCGTGGAGTCATCACGGTCAATGGAAACACGGCACGCTCCCTCGAGCGGAGGAACATACAGCGGCTCTCGCGGCAAGTCTGAGCAGCCTTTTAAGGCAATTCTCGAGTCCGGCTGTTAAGCGACGGACACGACCAAAGCGCGCCGGAGCAACATCAACCAACACCACCTGCACGTTCCGTGCATGCGTAACATTGCGGCTAACCCCAGCCCTCGCAAAATTGCAAGACAAACTCTCCGCGTACATAATTATGCCTGGAGATACCATGGGCATAGGGGAAGAGCACAACCACAACAGACCAGTGCGGTTCGACCACACCAAGGGCTCCCAAGTGTGTCGCTCTTTTTGTTTTATTTTTCTTTTTATACAGAACTCAGTCCGTGGCGAACCTGCCGAACTCATGATGCAACAGCCAGGGAAGGACAAAGGCCATGCGAACACTCAGGTGGTCTCCATCACGAGCATTAAATTTGTTAAAATACAACATTCTGCGGCCTACCCACGAGAGAGACACCTTTAATTCGTCAATCCCTTGCTTTCCGCACTATTTGTATCATTCCGCTTGATAGCATATCTTCTCGAATAAAATGCAGCACTTTTGCCTATAATTGCATTACTTTATATATATATATATATATATATATATATATATATATATATATATATATATATATATATATATATATATATATATATATATATATATATTTCATTTACATGTTGCACCCGTGCATCTTAGTGCTGACCAAACACACGAGGGCTTATGTCCTCCGCTTTATGGTGTGATAAAGTCCACACACTTTCACAAGTCGGCACCCGAACTTATAGCATTATATGAATCAGCTCCAAATCATGCCTTGGGTCAATAGTTGGTTTTGCCCGGCTCCCATGTTCGGCACCTTACGTTCCGTTCTATCGGCTAAGGTAGCACTGGGAGAACCACTGCGATTGCGCCCGGTTGAGCAGGTTAACGCCTCGATGGAAAGCTAAAACTGACCGGCATGATAAGGCGAGACTGGTCGCTGTTCGAGAGGTCCTTCGGGTCCTTAAAGACCTCGCCGCTTGACGAAGTTCGGATTATGTCCGATGAAGGCGTGGATAGCGCCCCAATTCGGTCTTCGAATACTAGGGCTTCGCGAAATTTAAAATTATAGAATTCTATGGCTAAGTGAGAGTGTTCAAGCACTATAAGTCCGGTTGCCTTGTTCGTTGTGTTGGCGCCTCCTAGATGGACCCAAAAGCGGGAACAAGAGTGCTCAAGTTTATCCGAACACCCCACTTTCGTGGCATGGGGCTGAAGCCGACGACTTGCCATCTCTCGATTTAATAAGCGGCCGCCTGAAGGTAATATTTTAAATTAAACAAGCGTTGCTTAGCGCATATGAGCAAAGTTTTCAGCGCGCAGGATAACACATTGCGAATTCACTCAATAATTACATCCACAGGGCACTCATCCGCAATCTTGCGGGCACCCTTCAGGACAGCCTTATAGTAAATTTGGTGTACGATGCTCCTTGCCCGCTGGTGGTGCGTCGATGATTAGCTTCTCCGCATCCAGCTTGCCCCAATGCACCTTTTGCGGGCAAGGGCCCGGCGAGCACCTTCAATACAGGCGGGCGCTTGATAACCTCCACCCGAGGGCACGCATCCACCAGCCGTCGCCGAGGCGAAGTAGCTCCAGGCATGGCCTCTCGAGCCACAGCCGGACTATGAGGCCCTTCATGGCCTGCTCGGCCACCTTGTGAAGCTCGACCAGCTGCTTGACTGGTCGCTAGAAACACCGGATGGCGGCCTCGGCATCTTGAGACCGAAGACCTTCTCCGTTGAGCTCCCTCCTCGGCTCGGTAGAATCGGCGGCATTAGACACGCTGCGAGGCAGATCTGCAAACACCCACAGAGCTCGAATTCGGGTAAGTAACACGTAATTTACATTCACATGCTTGCTTTGCATGAAAAATGCCTTACCGCCGCTATCTTCCTCATCAACTCAACCTCTGAAGGGACTTATGGGCCTCGGCCTTGGCGGTTTTAGCACTTTCGAGAGCGAGGCAAGCTCGGACTCTCGAGTCTTTGAGTCACGCTCCAAACTCTCATGCTTTTCCATGAGAGCACAGAGCTCTTCTTGAACCACCGCCACCCGCGCCTCTTGCTTTTCTCGCTCTGCCCGTTCCGTGGCGCATTGCGTTGACGCGAACCACGGCCTCCTTCAGGTTCGCCACCTCGTTCGTGGCCCCTGCAGTAGCCATGTTATCATTTTATTTTTTGTCGCAGCCTAAATCCTTTTCTGTAAGGTTCAAATTCAAAGTGGTGTTACTCACCTTCTTTGTCTTGGAGCTGCTTCTGGCGCGGCCGAGCTCTTGCCGGACCGCTCGAGCTCTGCTTCAACGCACCGACCTCCGCATAAGTCGGCGAGAGGTCAGCAGCGCAGCCTGCAACCCATATTGACATAATTTTTAGCAACCCTGCATATATCTTTTTAAGATCCTCGGTCCGGCTTTTCTTTCCGAACACCGAACCGAGCATCGAGGCTCTGTCTATGCTGTATTACATTGCATATTTTAACTTCTTACCTCAAAGCACGATAGAAGGCTATTGCGAGCTTCGGTCAGCCCGCCTTTGGCGAGCTGCACCTTCGAATCACCGCACTCATAATAGTGCGGTGTTCTTCCTCGATGGGCGCTCTGCAGCGCCTCAACAAATGCCCGGCGCCTCGGTTGGGCCGGAAGCCGCCCGGCGTCATGGTCTTGCCCTTGATCGAAGGGCGCTGCCGGACTCCGGAACCACTGCGGGTTACATTGTGGAGTCGGCGCAAAGTCGGGAGGCGCCTTGTGGCGCCTCGAGCCTCCCGATGGGTCCCTTCGGGATCCCACCTCGGCGTCTTCGGCGTCGCGAGGTGGGGCGGTCGGGATGGAGTCTACATCCGGCGAAGCCAGCGACCCGCTTCGATGAAGCGGGAGATCATCACCGCGGACTACGAGGCGGTATGCGGCATTAGAATGACACTATGTGGCGAGAAAAAAATTATAAATCATTCAGGAATCCGGATACTTACGATCTCGCGGAGGCTGGCCCTTGAAGGCCATTCTTCCTCGCCAGCGTTGATGTTGGCGAGCTGTCGAGAATAGTCCTTCCCTCTTGGACCCTCGGCCTCCCCTGTTGGGGAAGCCTTCCTCTTCCTCTCTCCTCCTCCGGGAGAGTCCTCTTCTTCCTCCTCATTTTGGGGAGAGTCCGCCCAGTCGTCGGACACCTGAAAGGGCACTCTTTCGAGCACCGTGGCCTCCTTCTTGGCCTTCTTTTCCGGCACCACGTGCGGTGCGGAACCAGCAACCTCGCTAGACGGCGTCTCTGGATTTTACGGCATAGGGCCGGACAGTGTCTGCTCCGCCTTCTTCATCCAGTCTGTTAAAGGAAAAGGAAAATTAAAACCGCATAGAGTCAAACTATGAAAAACAAGTGTCCGTAAAGGGTAGAATCACATACCTCGTCGGCTGGCGCTGCGGCGAAATCGCGATCTTGATCGCGGATGCGGAAACCGGCGCCCTTGAACAGCACCTTCGGGCGCCTTAGTGCGTTGTGTCGAAGAGCTTGTTCAGCGCCGGTGCTGTTCGGATCGAACTCCATAGATTGAATGCCGCTCTTGGCATGGGAGAATCCGTGCGGACGAGCATGACTTGGACCATGTTAACCAGCCCGAGCTTCTTCACCAGCTTCTTGATACTGAGCTTGGAGTCCGTCGGCTCCTTCAAACTGCCCCACAGCAAGCCCTTCTCTTTCCGGGAGGTGAGCTGCGTGGGGATACCAGATCTAAACTTCGGGGCGCCGCCCATTTAGGGTCACGCGGCTCGGTGATGTAGAACCACCCGATTGCCACCCTTGATGGATTCCACGAAGGCCCCTTGAACCAAAGGCGTTGGGCATCTTGCCCAACATGGCGCCTCCGCACTCCGCTTGAATGCCCTTCACTACCTTGACTTGACATTGAAGGTCTTGAGCCACAAGCGAAGTGGGGCTGGATGCGAGGAAGGCCTCGCACCTGACGATAAGCGCCGAGATGTTGAGGATGAAGTTGGCGCGGATCATGGAAATCCAGGCCGTAGTAGAACATGAGCCCCGGACAAAGGGGTGAAGTGGAAAGCCCAGTCCAGCGGAGAAGTGGGAAAGAAAGACAACCCTCTCATGGGGCACAGGGGTGGGGATGAGCTGCCCTCGTCGGGCAGCCGGTGCGATGTCGCGGAGAGGTATCGGCGCCCGCGCAGTTTAGCGATTGCTCCTCCTTAGCGGTGGAGGCCAACCATTTACCTCCGCTCCGGACATGGTCGGAGAAGGTTGAGGCGAGATCTTGCGAACTTGGGCGCTGGAGCTCGAGTCTTGTGAGATGGATAAGCAAAGGAAGAAGAAGGCGTGGGTGAGAAGGTGAATCCTTATCCCTTATATGGTAGGCGAAGTCTTCGCGTCCCCACCAGCCTGGTAAAACTCGCTTATCTCCCAAGCGTCACCATCAATGACGGTTGGGTTACCGCGCCGTATTGATGAGAATCCCGGATTAAGGAAACCACGATCTACTGCTTGACAAGATGTGCCAAGAAACCGCTTCGCTAAATCTGCGCCGAGGTGGTAAAGTAAAAACAATTGAGTAATGGCTTGGTAGTGGTGTGGCGTCATGCCACGGAAAACGTCGGCAGATTGAACTTGTGTATATATTATTATTCTCTCTACGGTGGAATGTGGAATTTATTTTGCGAGCGGACACTATCTGGTGTTCACAATCTTCTATCATTTGGAGGAGGAACCCGCCTTGCAATGCCAAGCAATATAAGCGCGGACTTATCATCATTGAAGCCTGGTTCGGGAGCTCTTGAGGAGTCTGGATTAGGGGTGTTCGGATAGCGGACTACCATCATCGGCCGAACTATCATTTGCGGACTATCATCATCGGCGGACTATCATCATCGACGGACTCCAAGACTATGAAGATACAAGATTGAAGACTTCACCCGTGTCGGATGGGACTTTCCTTGGCGTGGAAGGCAAGCTTGGCGTCTGGATATGTAGATCTCCTACCATTGTAACCGACTCTATGTAACCCTAGCCCTCTCCGGTGTCTATATAAACCGGATGGCTTTAGTCCGTAGGACTACAATCACAACAACCCTTACAATCATACCATAGCTAGCTTCTAGGGTTTAGCCTCCTTGATCTCGTGGTAGATCCACTCTTGTAAACATCCACAATATCAATATCAATCAAGCGGGGCGTGGGGTTTTACCTCCATCAAGAGGGCGAACACAGGTAAACATCGTGTCCCTTGTCTCCTGTTACCATCCGCCTAGGCGCATAGTTAGGGACCCCCTACCGAGATCCGCGGTTTTAACACCGACATTGGTGCTTTCATTGAGAGTTCCTGCGTATGCGTCACCGATGAAGCTTGATGGCCTCTTCAATCAACAACGGCGCAGATCTGGGTGAACCTTTCTCCCGGACAGATCTTACGTGATTGCGGCCGCCGCTGCGGGGCAACTCCCTTGGCCGTCTGGAGCGGATCGAAGCTTCGCCCCTGGCCGTCGAGTCGGGTTTGGAAAACTTAAACTTCACGGCCGATATCAGGGGACTTGATCCTCGATGGATCTGGGCCACATAGTTCAAGCTTCCAAATCGACTGATGGCGGCGCTTTCGATCTGCTCGATGGCTAGGAATTGGCTGCAGCAAAGCCGCCAATACGAAGATCCGTCTGGGAGAAAATCTCACCTGACTGATCGTTCTCGATGATGAAGGAGCCATCGGGCCTATAGGTGACGACACGAGGAACTGACAATGAAAGCACCAATGTCGGTGTTAAAACCGAATCTCGGTAGGGGTCCCAGCGTCGTCTAAGCGGATGGTAACAGGAGACAAGGGACACGATGTTTTTACCAGGTTCGGGCCCTCGATGGAGGTAATAATTCCTGATTATTGATGATATGGGTAGTACAAGATTAGATCTACCACGAGATTAGAGAGGCTAAACCCTAGAAGCTAGCCTATGGTATGATTGTTGTCCGTTTCTACGGACAAAACCCTTCGGTTTATATAGACACCGAATAGGGTTAGGGTTACACAGTTGGTTACAATGGTAGGAAATCTACATATCCGTAGACGCCAAGCTTGCCTTCCACGCCAAGGAAAGTCCTATCCGGACACGGGACGAAGTCTTCAATCTTGTATCTTCATAGTCCAGGAGTCCGGCCAAAGATGATAGTTCGGCTCTCCGGACACCCCCTAGTCCAGGATTCCCTCACTCCCCTTGTGCCACACGCCTAGTTCTTACCAGCCCCTGCATCGAGTTGCAAATATGAACAACCGATCTGGTATCAAATACCAAAGAGCTACTAGGTATGTCAGCAAGGTAAATGTCTATAACATATGCAACAAGTGTACCTTTGCCTGAAGAAGCATTTCCGGCCTTCTTGCCATGCTCTGCAAGCCACTTGCTACAGTTCCTCTTTCAGTGACCAGTCTCCTTGCAGTGATAGCAAACGGTATTCGAGTCCGGTCCAGACTTTGGCGCAACGGCGGAGGTTACCGTCTCCGTGCCCTTTGCCTTAGCCCTTTTCTTGGACCAACTCTTCTTGAACTTAGCCGATTTCTGCACCATAAACACTTGATGCGTGCCTTTCTTAATATCCTGCTCTGCCACCTTGAGCATCCCATGCAATTCAGTGAGCTTCTTATCCATGCCATGCATATGACAGTTCGAGATGAACGTCCCATAGCTGGGCGGAAGAGAACCCAGAACAGCATCAGTAGCCAGCTCATCCAAGAGCGGGAAGCCCAACCTATCCAAAGCTTACACATATCCGATCATCTTGATCACATGTGGGCTCAGTGGATCACCTTCCTTCAGCTTGCAATCCATCAAGGATCGCCAGACGTTGAACCTTTCGGTCCTAGCCTATGTCTGAAACATGCTCTTGAGACTCTCGATCATATCGTAAGCCTCAACATTTTCGAAATGCTGTTGCAAATCGGGCTCCATACAAGCCAGCATCATACAGCTGATCTCCGTTGATTCATCAACGAGTTTCTGGTAGGCATTCTTAGCTGTGGCACTAGCATTATCAGCAGGTTCCTCTAGAAGTTCTTGAGAACAATTCTCAGATTTCTATACCAGGTGGTAAAGTTTGTTCCATTCAGTTTATCCTTTTCCAGAATTGATTTCAATGCAAAGTTGGGTTGAGCAGGTGGTGCCATTGATCTACAACAGAAAATATGCAATCACTAAGCAATGTGTTTATGTAGAGTAATTCTAGCCTAAATAGAAATACTCCAACTGAAGTCATCATCCCTCCACAAACTCTCAGTGATTCAGGATCCGACTAGCGCATGCGACTAGTGAGCTTTAGCATCACTGCTAGCCAACATACCTATCCAGTAAGCAACTCCTTGCTAATCATATCTATATACGACTCCTGTAGGTTGGGAAGGTATCTCATACCCCGGCTCCCAACCTTCTTTGCCACAAGGCCCAAAACCATTTTGATAGCCTTGTCAAGCTAACTTTGATCAAAGGCATGTCCGTGTCCGACCACGAACCCTTGATTCAAGGACACCCAGCAGATACCCAATTTTATGAGCCCACTACTAGGCGTACTTGACGTGCGAAGGTGCAACATCGGGGATGGCAATTAAGCTTGATATTCATGAGGATCATTCTACCATTCTAACATGCATAGAAACAAAGAAGCATAACAATCACAAATATAACACATATTGTGAAATAGTATGGCTCCTTCATGGACGTTCTTCCAGGTCAGCTCCGACTCCGATGACCATCTACGAACTCCATCTTGTTTGTCACGCCGGGACGCCAAGCCACCAACCTGATCTCTATTATCCAACTACTACAACTAGTAATGAATTTTACATAGAGTCACAAGTCGGCACGCAGGTCGTTATACAATATAATGACAGCACTTTGGCTCCTGCCGGCTGACAAACATGACACGCAGGCCATGTATAAATTACACACATGCACCACATACACATGAGCCATACTATTCACATCAAACCTGCAAAAAATAGTTATGCATAGAATCGCATTCTACCGGTTTGTGTGTCGGGTACGAAATACACGGCGCTACGCACACGGCGGTCCGGAAATCACAGATCACATCTGAACTCCGATCACGCCAAATTCTCTGATCTGACCGATCTTATCGATCATCGCGAATCTGATTCGGATTTACATTTCACTGTTAACCCCGATGGCGGATAACCGACCAGTAGGGGTAGATCGTGTCACGACCTCATCGGTCCCGATTGACAGAAAACATAGCCTCAATGATCCCCATGTGCAGTTGATTACATCAACCGTGCACATAGCCGGTCTCTTCAAGGACAACATATCTCATCTGCCTCCTCCGCATATCTAATATGCATACGATCTGAATCCAAATCCTATAGCAGAGGATCTGATACCATTGTTGGGTTCTACGGTAGGGTGCGTCGACTGCAAATTAAAATTTTCCTACGCGCAGAACATCCAGGAACATGCTACGGGAGATGGATCACAGTTCGTTACCACTAGACGCGCAGTGCCGTGAAGCGGAAGAAGAGTTGGGGCAGCGCGTCCGAGTGGATCGTCTCCTCCTCCTCCGATCTCCCTCGAACAGCCGGTCGTCTAATCCCACGTACAGGTTCGCCGGAGCGGCGCAAGCACACCGCCTCTAACGGTATCCGCGCGTGCAGGAGGAACACCGTGCGGCGGACTGGTAGGTCCGATAACACAGTCGGCGGCGAGTGGAGGTGGCTATTCGCAACACATGCAAACCCTAGTCGCAGCGCCGAAGCGATCAACCTCATGAGTGTGCCGCACCTCCACTTTATATAGGCGTCCGTCGCAGGCTCAACACTTGGGCCTCGTGACGGACCCTAAAGTTTGAAACTCTACTCGGTCATGTTCCTAGTCCAGCCGGATCACATCCGACCAAAGGTCCTATGAACCGACCTCGTAGGTTCCTTCCCTTAAGCGCGCGACCCCTTAGGTTCAAGTCGGCTTGGTCATAGTTCGGATCACCTTGACCTGCACGGTTGGTAGCGGCCTCTAGCAAGGCGTGCCGACCACCAAGCAGACTATGAAGCTGGTTAGGCGAACCTGTACAACGTGTCACACTTCTGTTCCCTTTGCCACACGATATATTTTGTCGGGCTCAAGGCGAGACTGTCATCCTTGTGCTAGCCCGGCCTCTTTCTCGTTCCAGTGATATCGACCACAATCCGGATTATCTCATAATCCTTGTCGCATGGCCATGTTGTTCCTGGTCGGATCACACGAGGGGCCCAGAGTATATCTCTCTTGATCGGAGGGGCAAATCCCATCTTGCTCGACCATGTCTCGCAGCATGGGAGTGGACAAACCCGAAACCTACCTTTGTAACTACCCAGTCACGGAGTAGCGTTTGGTCGGCCCAAAGCAAGTCTGTCACCATCCTGAGTACATGCGTCAACTCAGGTCTTAGGACATAGAACGTATGTTGTACTAGAGACTCACAGATGACATATCGATGTGTCCACTAGTAGAAAAAGGGTCAAACGTGAAGCACATTAGTGCCGGTTTGAATTTGAGCCGGCACTAATGTATATATTAGTGCCGGCTCCAACGGCTAGCCGGGCCGCTTTCATTAGTACCGGTTCGTGGCGAACCTTTAGCACCGGTTCATGCCACGAACCGGTACTAATGAGAGTGGTGGCAGGATGTTGTCAGACTGGGGCCCCTCCAGGCCCTTTAGTACCGGTTCTTGGCACGAACCGGTACTAAAGGTCATCCTACATAAACCCTTCGTCCACCCGAGCTCGATCTGTTCTTCCCCTTTCCCCTCTCCTCTCTGTTCTTCCCCTCTTCCTCTCGAGCTCATCACACATTTTGCCCAAAATTTGTCAAGATTTGAAGGCCCCCATCCATTCAAATGATCACAAAGGTTAGCAACTTTGTCCTTTCATCTCTCATTGCTAGATTAGCTCTTGCAATGCTTTATATAGTGATTAATTTGTGAGTTTAGTAATTTGGGAGGAAATATATATATATGTGCTAGTATTTGGTTTATATGCAATTTGAGGTCAAAAATAACACTTAGTTTGCATATGTAGGTGTGGTTTACTTAGTGCCTTATAAATCTCCGTCGTAACCACCGTCGATCACCCTTTTGTCTCTGTCAGCTGGCACCACCTTGTGGTGAGCCTCTTGTTCATGAAATTTTATATAAAATTGATGTTTGTGTGATTTGGATATATAGTTACTCGTATAATTATCTTACCCGTCGTTGTTTGTTATACATATAGTGCCATGGTTTTGATATCCGTCCCCGTCGGCCCTCGTCCATGTTATGATTCGGATGTGGTATATATATTCTCTTTTAAAACTAGTTGCATTTCGTGTTTATGACAAATTATGCCCATAAAGTTGACATAGAAATTGTTTCCAGGAGGTATGTGAACCGGAAATTCCAACCGACCCTATTGTCGAGAGGTTAAATTTAGTTGAAAGAGAAAAGGAGTACTTCAAAGAAAAATTGAAAAGAATTGAGGGGGAGAAGATGGAATTGTAGTTGCATGTTGCCGATGTCGTCGATGATCACAAGATCAAGATGGAGAAAATGCGCTTGAAGATTAGAAAGATTAGAAAATATGCCATCGATAGTTAGGCTTGGTATCATTATGCTGTTGGGTTAATTGTTACCTTAGTTGCGATCTTGATCGCATTTGTTGTTGCATTTAAATGCTTTACCTAGAGAGTTATTTGTTTGTTGCATTTAAGTGTTGTATGAACTTTATGTATGAACTTGTATTAATTTGGTCTATTCGGTGTTGTGTAGTGAAGATGAGCCGGCAATGGATGTACGATGACCGATGCTCTCCCAGTTCATTGAGGGCGTGCATACTTTTACGCTTGCGCTGAGGCAAACAAGCGGGCGGATGGTTTTATGCCTTGTCCATGTGCTGGCTGTAAGAATGGTCACAATTACTCTCGTCAAGAACCATTCCGTCCACTGTTTGAGTCGGTTTCATGCCCCACTATAATGTTTGGACCAAGCACGGAGAAAGAGGGGTTATGATGGAAGACAATGAAGAAGAAGAGGACGACGACAGCTATCCCGGCCATGGGTTCCTTGAATACGATGATACAACAATGGGGAAGAAGCTGAGCCGGTAATGCGGGAAGAAGCTGAGCCGCAATGCGGGAAGAAGTGAAGAAGAGGCATCGATGAGCCCGTTGATGATCTAGGTCGGGCCATTGCCGATGCAAAGAGAAACTGCAAGTGATTTGGAGAAGAAGAAGTTGCAGCGGGATCACAAAAAATTATTGTACCCAATTGCGTAGGTGACAAGAAAAAGCTGGGCACCACTGCGGAATTGCTGCAATGGAAGGCGAGAATGGTGTATCGACAAGGGATTTGGAAAGTTCTGGTAATGATAAAGAATATGCTTCCAAAGGACAACGAATTCCCGAGAGTACGTATGAAGCAAAGAAGGTTGTCTGCCCTCTAGGGTTAGAGGTGCGAAAGATACATGCATGCCCTAATGATTGCATCCTCTACCGCGGTGCGTCTGAGGATTTGAGCGCTTGCCGGTATGTGGTGCATTGCGCTATAAGATCAGCCGTGATGACCTGGTGATGTCGAGGGGCGCCCGGAAGAAGATTCCTGCCAAGGTGATGTGGTATTCTCCTATAATACCATGGTTGAAACGTTTGTTCCAAAACAAAGAGCATGCCAAGGCGATGCGATGGCATAGAGAAGACCGTAAGAAAGACGGAAAGTTGAGAGTACCGGCGACGGGTCACGGTGGAGAAAAATCGAAAGAAATACGGGAAGGAGTTTGCGATGGCGCAAGGAGCGTATGGTTTGGTCTAAGCGCAGATGGCATTAATCCTTTTGGGGAGCAGAGCAGCAACCATAGCACCTGGCCTGTGACTCTATGTTTGTATAACCTTCCTCCTTGGTTGTGCATGAAGCGGAAGTTCATCATGATGCCAGTGCTCATCCAAGGCCCTAAGCAACCCGGCAACGACATTGATGTGTACCTAAGGCCATTAGTTGAAGAACTCTTACAACTGTGGAATGGAACAGGTGTACATGCGTGGGATGAGCACATGGGGGAAGAATTTGACCTAAAGGCGTTGCTGTTCGTGACCATCAATGATTGGCCTGCTCTCAGTAACCTTTCAGGACAAACAAACAAGGGATACCGCGGATGCACGCACTGTTTGGATGATACCGACAGTATATATTTGAATAGTTGTAAGAAGAATGTGTACCCGGGACATCGTCGATTTCTTCCGAGCAGGCATCCCGTAAGAAAGAAAGGCAAGCATTTCAAAGGTGAGGCGGATCACGGGCGAAGCCTCGCCACTTTATCTTGTGCTGATGTACATGATATGGTCAAGGATTTGAAGGTGATATTTGGAAAGGGTCTGGCGGACAACCTGTTCGAAGGACGCCGACGGACGCGCGCACCATGTGGAAGAAGAAATCTATATTTTGGGACCTGCCATATTGGAAAGACCTAGAGGTCCGCTCCGCAATCAACGTGATGCACGTGACGAAGAATCTTTGCGTGACCCTGCTTGGCTTCTTGGGCGTGTATGGGAAGATAGAAGATACACCTGAGGCACGAGAGGACCAGCAACGTATGCACGGAGAAGACGGCATCCATCAGGGTCATGCAAGCTATGCTCTTACCAAAGAAGAGAAGGAAATCTTCTTTGAATGCCTGCTCAATATTAAGGTACCGTCGGCTTCTCGTCGAATATAAAGGAATAATAAACATGGCAGAGAAAAGTTCCGAACCTAAAGTCTCATGAATGCCACGTGATTATGGCGCAATCGCTTCGGTTGCATTGAGGGGCTTCTACCGAAAATGTTCGATTAGCCATTGTGAAGCTATGTGCATTTCTCAATGCAATCTCTCGAAGGTAATCGATCCGAAATCATACCAAGGTTCTGAGAATGATTTGGTGCAATGTCTTGTCGGTTTCGAGTTGGTGTTCCCAACATCCTTCTTCAACATCATGGCGCGTCCTAGTTCACCTATCTTGAAGAGATTAACGTTTTGGGTCCTGTATTTCTACACAATATGTTCCCCTTTGAGAGGTTCATGGAGTCTTAAAGAAATATGTTCATAACAAAGCTAGGCCGAAGGAAGCATCTCCAAGGGCCATCAAAATGAGGAGGTCATTGAGTTTTGTATTGACTTTATTCCTGACCTTAAGCCGATTGGTGTTCTGAATCGCGGCATAAGGGCAGGCTGGATGGAAAAGGCACGCTAGGGGGAACAAATAATATGTATGGACGGACATTCTCTCACCAAGCACACTACAGTTCTACAGAATTCCGCCTTGGTGGCTCCGTATATGGATGAACACAAGAATTTGCTACGCTCCAAACACCGGATCGGTCGATGACCGGATTACACGTGAACAAACCAGGAGTTTCGCCACTGGTTGCGACGCGCGTACCATGCATGACACCTCTATTGAAGATGACCTGTACTTGTTGTCCCGATTACCATCTTTGAATATAATGACTTTCAAAGTGCGAAATAAATGGTAATACATTTTACACGATCGCCCAAGATAAGAAGAGCACCAACCAAAACAGTGGTGTCCGCTGATGCGTAAACCAAGGCGGGAAGGAAACATATTATGGTTATATACAGGACATATGGGACCTTGACTATCGGCGTGGTTTAAAGGTCCCTTTGTTTGGTGCAAATGGGTCAATATGACACGAGGCGGGTAACGGAAGACCCAGATGCGGAATGACAACAAGGATCTCAACAATCTTGCGTGTGCGATTTAACCATTCGTTCTAGCCAATGATGTGGCACAGGTTTTCTATGTGAAGGACATGTCTACCAAGCCAAGAAAAGAAAAGATAAGGAAGCGAATGCATCGTACGATGAGCCAAAGCGGCACATAGTTCTTTCGGGAAGAGAAACATCATGGGAGTGGATGACAAGGCAGACAAGTCGAAGATTATGAAAAGTTTGATGAAATTGCTCCATTCACAAAGTGAATATTGACCCGAGCATCCCGCTAAATGATGAAGATTTTCCATGGTTACGGCGCAAAGGGACACACTTGAAGAAAAAGTTTCACACCCAAAGATCTGGGATGTGATCGGCTTCACTATCATCACTTTCTTCATGTTTCACACCCAGAGGGGAATCTCTGTAATAGTTAGGGTAGTTATGTGTTTTGGCATTTGAAGCGAAGAAATTTTATGTGCAAACAAATTCTTTCATGCCTTTACTGATTTTTAAAGTTAAGTTATTCACAAACTAGTGATTCACACTAATTTCAAATAATTCAAAATTTAAACTATTCAAATTTGAAAACTACGGGCACTAACGAGAAAGTTTGTAATTTTTGTACCTAAAGCAAAAATATTCACAAAGAAACTCTAAATACACAAAAAACAACACAAAAATAAATAAAGCAAAAAAATAAAAAATCCGCCTACTAGGCCAGAGCGGCCTGCATCGACTAGAAACCCAACCTGTTGTTGGGTCGGGATGCAGAGCCATAAAGCCAGAAGTGGGCCTGAGGCAACCTGAGAACACGTAGCCCAGTGGGCCTGCTTTGGAGAGGAGCTCGAGAGAGCTACCGCACGGGGTTTATAAACCAGTGCGGTCGCCCCTAGGCTAGCGAGGTGGGACTAAACTTGCAAGACCAAGACTGCGCTGGCGCAGACCCCTTTAGTACCGGGTGGTGGCACAAACCGGTACTAAAGGGGCCCTTTAGTACCGGTTTGTGCCACCACCGGTACTAAAGGGGTCGCTCCGCCGCTTGGGCTGGCCAAAACTGGTTTTAGTACGGTTGGTGGCTCCAACCGTACTAAAGGCCCTCCTATATAAACAACACTTACGAAAATTTCAGTTTCTCATCTGGCTTCTTCTCCTCTGCACTGTCGCCCGCCGCCCCCGTACGTCTCCATCCCTCGTCGCCGCCCCGTCCCCGTCGTCCCCGTCCCCGTCGTCCCCGTCGTCACCGCCGCCCCGTCCCGGCCCGTCCCGCGTCGTCCCGTCCCGTCGTCGGCGCCGCCTGTCGACGTCCGTCGTCGCTGCCGCCGCCCGCCCGTCCGTCCCGTCCTGTCGCTGCCGCCTCACCGTCCTTGTCCCCGTCGTTGTCATCCCCGTCGTCGCCGCGCCCGTCGCCGTCCCCGTCGCCGCGTGCCCCCCGTCGCCGCCCCCCATCGTCCCTTGCCTCCCGGCCGGTGAGCGCACACACACACATACATTTTTTGTTTTTTAGTTATACAAATAGTTAGAAATTTTTCTGTTTTTTAGAAATTGTTAGAAATTTTTCTGTTTTTCAGAAATAGTTAGAAATGTTAGAATTGTTAGAATAGTTAGAAATGTTAGAATAGTTAGAAATGTTAGAATTGTTATACAAATGTTAGTTATATATATAGAAATGTTATAATTTTTTCTGTTTTTTAGTTATAAAAATATTAGAAATGTTATAGAAATGTTAGTTATATATAGCATTGTTAGAAATGTTATAGAAATGTTAGTTATATAGAAATGTTAGAAATTTTAGTTATCAAAATCCAATCATTAAAAAAATGTTACTTTTTGCAGGCATATAGCTAGTATTTGTTCTCGACGATGCCCGGCCCGCATCCTCGCCGTCGACACGTCCGCGACGACGTCCGGCTGACCCATGTCCGGACTGGCTCCGCTGGCTGGCACCGGGAGGTGCTGATCGAGGGCGCGCCGCTTGATGAGAACCCGGCCCCGGGTCCCGTCGTCGACCCTGATCTCGTTTGGTGGCGTTCGCATGGGCCAGTTTCGGTGCGGAGGAGTCGGCCCCGCCGGAGGTGGTACGTCGCCGTGTCAGGGAGGAGGACGAGCACGTCCATCGCTACATGGTTGCGTTAGAGGGCGGCAGGTTCTCCAATACTTGGCAGTTTCTTCAGGGATCTCACTTCAGCTATGATCCTGTGAGGGTTCCTTCTCTTTGGGTGTCCACAGCCCGCGCCGCAGGAACCGCGAGTGTCCTAGATTCTTCTGTAGTATTCGATCTTTATTAGCTACCTAGCCAGTGATGTATTCGATATTATATCTATTATTCGAGACGATGTATTCGAGATTATATCTATTATTCGAGACGAGGTTTTCGAGATTATATCTATTATTCGAGACGATGTATTCGAGGTTATATCCATTATTCGAGACGATGTAATTTGAATACTAAATTGTTTTATATTTCTTTTGGATTAGTTAAATAAAAGCTATGGCGGACAATACCGGCAGAGAGGGAGAACAGGCCATGCTTCGATATGATCGCCATCCTCACGGGCGGATGATGATCGAATGAAGAAGATTATGACGGCTCCGAATTTCTAAACAACACCGGAGAGGGTGATATGATATTCGATCGCGATGACCGAATTGATGAAGTCATGAACTATGATGATGATGATGACGAAGAAAATGTTGATCTTGAAACAACAAAGACCGGCGAGGTATATATATTTATATAAGCAGGCATCCGGTGATCATCACATGTTTTAAATGACTTGAAGATATATTAACGAATCGATATTTGTTCTTTCAGCCATCCGGATCGAGCAAATCTTGAGCAAAAGGACTAAACGAGGCCCGAACAAAAGTTGAAGGAGGGCGAAGTACAATATCGAGGCAATCAGACCTAATGGCGAACCATTAGCGCCTAAGAAGATTGCGGACAAGTTCGCTTCGTCGGTCATGGAGTTCTTGTGAAGGACCAACTCGATCTCCCTTCAAGAATGGAGAGAGCCAGCAAAGCCACGTCTAGATGTTACTTTTGTCGACAACAGATAAAAAGGTCTGCTTTGGGATACTCTCATGGAACAGTTCACCCTACCAGATCATTTCACAGAAGCAGATGTGCAGAAAGTCAAGGACGCTTCTCTTAGGAAGATGGCGGTTGCACTCAAGAACCACAAGAATCGTGAATGGGACAAGTACGTCAAGGGAGGAAGGAAGACTCAAGTATTCGAGGGAACACTAGAGAACCAACATGCTCATTGGAACGATTTCGTGAAATTCAAGGATTCGGAATTAGCTAAGGAACGGTCGAGAATAAACAAGAAGAATGCGAAAAAGGATAAGTTCCATAAGTGGGGCCGGTGGCTATCGGTGGCAATGCCTAAGTGGGATAAGTCTGAGAAAGAGATGGAGGATGCAGGTGTCACTCCGGATACTAAGAGCTGGCCCCAGTGCGGGACTTGGTTCTATGCGCATGGGGGAGTTGGACCCAAGATGGGAAAAGTTTCAACGAAGGCATGTCTGAACGGAGCCGACGATGCGATACTTGTTGCAATAGAAGAGGCACGATCGGGGTGTTCCAGCCCAGCAGAGAGAACGACGAGCTTACGCTGCGTGCTGGGAAATCCTGAACACCCGGAAGAACACGAGGCAAGGGCGCTATTCCGTGGTATTAGGGTTTTCAGATCGAACACCGACTACGAACCCGTGCGAAAAGAAGATTGCGGAGGAGAAGAAGAGGAAGATGGAGGAGGAGCAGAGGAACGGGACTATGAACGCCTTCAAGGCCTAGAAGCAAGTCAAGCGGAATTGGCGGTCAAATTCCAGCGGCGGCAGGAGCAGATCGACTCACTTAGCCAGCAAAGGGGTCTCAAGGCTGCAGCAGCTAGCGGATGATCCAGCATTGGATAGCACCGCCCCATCCATGCCGAGAAGCAGCTTGGGTTCCGCCCGACGACGCAATGCTGGATAGATACCCGTGGATGACATCACGGAGAACACTAATCGAGCTACACTTCAAAATGAAGAACAAATCCATGAAGGTGGCGGACGCCGTTGCTTTTACAAATCCCCGAGGCAACCTTCCATTGCAACCCGATTCCAGCGGGCTATGCTCGTGTCTTGGTTGATGAGGTGGTGGACCCATATTGAGCTACAACTTGACATTCACGGAGGTGACGACGAGCACTTTCTCGGAGAGGCCAAACATCGTATCATCCTATGGAAAAAGGATTGCATCATCTTCAAGGCCACCGACACGCGTCGGCCGACTCCTCGTCGAAGTCCGCCACCGAGTCAAGACTCCCGCTCCTGCAAGTCCACCAAGTCCGGTAAAGTGTCGGGCCACCTCCTCCAAGTCCGCAAAGTGTCGCCACTCCTCCTCCTCCAAGTCCGCCACAGCGTCACGTCCACTCCTCCTAAAAGTCCGCACAACCTCAGCCACCTCCTCCAAGTCCGGCACAGCTTCAGGCCACTCCTCCTCATCCAACTCAGCCCCGTCAGCTGTCTCCGCCGCCTCAGCAATAGCAGAAGAGACACCCCGCAGCTATGGTGCGCAGCGGTACGAGTCGAGGTAGTACAGGAACTACAGGCGGAGGCAAGCGATATAAATATGGTCCAAGCCTCACGCCTCTTCCGCTGAGGCCTTATGACAAGTCCGAGGAGGAAAATGGCAGCCATATCGAAGGCCCAGGTGGAAGCCCATTTTGCACCGAAACCGCCACCGCCGCCAAGGGAGAAAGTGCCTGAGGAAACGATTGACCACTTCATACGTATGGCTCAACCACCAGCTCCCAAGCCTGTTGACACAGACTATGAGCGCCACATCAGGAAGTTAAATCGAGCACGTCTACGTAAGGAGGCGAGCTCGGGATCGAGCAAAGAACAAGCAGTTGTCAAAAATGCGGAAAACCATTCCCACCGGGAGAACAGTAGGCGAATCGATCCCTCGCTTGTTGTGCCAACAACACGTGACAATCTGTGGCCCAATATTATTATGGGCAAACAGTTTACGTTCGAGGTGGGCAATGTGGTAATAACCAAGGACCATATAATGCAGGCTGAAGTTCTCAACATCACTGTTGGACAACTCCTCGAGATCGAGCCCATGCCTGTGCTTATAGAGGATGAAATAAAATGGAAATATGTCCGGGGAAAACCTTTGGTCAAGCTAGACGAGGTCAAGAAGCTCCTAACGAGAATGTATGAATTGCATCAATGGTACATGGACATTACCAAGAGATCCAATCGAGAGTCCCTCATGGTGCAAGTCAAGAAGGATCATTACTACCATCAGAAAGCTGTGACCGTTGAGTATTCTGAACTGTTTCAGTTATACAATCAAGACGCCCCCGACAAATCATTCTTCAATTGCTATTGTCTGTAAGTGATTTCTTTCTGTAATTTAAGTCTCAAGCTAGCTGTAGTGATCCTTTTGATCAATCATTACCTGTAATTATCCTCACTATATTCTTTTCTGTGGTATTATGCAGGATGAAGATGTATGAAATGAGAAAAGGTGGACGCTATGGCATTGGGTTCATTGACCCAAACACCGTTAATGAATACACATGGAAACTAAATCCACGGCATGAAAAGCAGGTAGAGGACAGCATGCTAGAGTTCTTGAAGCGCCTCAAATACAATGAAGATATACTACTTCCTTACAACTTCCAGTGAGTCACACTGTCTTGTACTACAAATTCTCTATTTTTGCCTACTAGCTAGCTACATGTTTTTTCTTACATATGCCTGCTTAATTAAGACATGCAAACGTGTGTGCATGCAGATTTCAATGGATCTTGTGTATCATTAAAGTTGGCCTTGAACAGTTGAAATCTGGACTCACTACTCAAAGCAAATACTGACTATAACATCTTGTTTGGGATAGTCAACAGGTAATTTCAATCATTATTAACTATATATCTCAGCCTATTTAGTTCGTCATTTCATGATATGAACTATTTAATAACCCTTTATTCATTTTCTTTGTCGGCGGGCAGAGCTTGGGCAAGGTTCATCAATCACGGAAGGCGAATGGAAAAAAAGCTTAAATGGTTTCACCCAAGGTAAGTAATTAAGTAGTACTAGCTAGCTAGCTAGCTGCCATCTCTTTAATTATCATGCTTGATTAATTATTATCTGATCAAATTCCATTCTCGTAAAGGCCCTGAAGCATGCGCGGGACTGATCTGTGTGCATTCTGCGTTTGCGAAAACATTCGCATGATGGCGTCCAAAGGAGCAGATCTCAAAGACAGGAATGGGTGCGCTTGTCGAACACTATTCACAATTTTACACCATTATCGATATCTAGTCACACAACTAATACACATGCATATTGATCTCCTTCTTAACAGTTCACAGAGGTGCGGGACAAGCTCCTAGAAACGGAGCGCGTAGAAGCACTTCAAGAGGAAATAGCGGGATTTTTGCTCGACCAGGTCATAAATCCGAAGGGAAAATACTATTACCCGCTACCGCCCCCATCATCGTGCTCCGAAGGCACCAATTAGGCTAATGCCACTGGCTCCGAAGGCAACATGAGACATTTATATATATATATATATATATATATATATATATATATATATATATATATATATATATATATATATATATATATATATATATATATATATATATATATAACGTGTACAATGTGTAGTATCATAAAATACCAGCAAACGAAAAAGAATTAAAATGGAAACACAAAATTAAATGAAAAAAAATCATAAAACTAAAACCCCCAAACCTTATAGTACGGTTGGTGTTACCAACCAGTACTAAAGGGCTCGAGCCCCGAGCTGGCTCGTGCACGTGGTTGCCCTTTAGCACCGGTTCGTGCTGAACCGGTACTAAGGGGGGCTTTAGTGCCCACACTTTAGTGCGGTTATGGAACCGGCACTAAAAGTCCTCTGAACCGTGCTATTGCCGGTTCGCACTAGTGGTCTCATAGTTGGGTCTGTCCGACTCGACCTTATCTCGACTTCGGATCCGACTACGTCGAATCCGACCAGACCTTTCCAAGTCCATATTATCCGGTTAGCATCCAATGCTCCATGGCTAGTGAGACCAAGCCATCGACCGTGTCATATGCCAGTCTAGTCGGCTGTGCGTCCACACAGCCCTTTCGACTAGGGACATTTTAGGACAGTCACTATACAATTCATAGTCCCAAAAACAAGTCACATACTTGCTGATACACATCATTGATAATGTCCAAGAACTATCTTTATTCATAAACACATAGGAAATATCATCATACATAATTGCCTCTAGGGCATATCTCCAACAGGGTGCCCTCCCTAATGTCGCAGACGGGCGATTTCCCCTTGGAAGAGCCAGAGAGGGTGCTCTCCTCATGGTCGTCGTCGATGAGGTCTGACTTGGAAGCTGTGGATCCCAAGCTAGTGTCGCAGAACGTGTCCTTCAGAAATGACAAAAGGGGCTCGATGGCGATGTAGAATGGCAAATTGTTGACAGCGAGCCAGAGGAGATCAGCGGCGGGGCCATGGATGAGATCGACGGCGGTTGAACCCGAGGGGTTGGGGGTGGGCCACTTAATCTATGACACAGCCCGCCTCAGGGCATCGCTGTCGATGACCTTGATGTCGTAGCCGGCGGACGAGACATGCCCGCATACTCTAGCTCCCTTCTTGAGTGTCTGCCGCCAGTAATGGTCGTCAGCTTCCTCGGCGACGTCGGGCGAAGAGACCGCTATACGCCTCTTTTGGGCCAGTCACTCCTCGAGCTCCATGGGAATCGTAGCCGGGCTTAGGCTGCGACGCTCTCGAGTGGCGGATGGGGATGGGGATGGGGATATGTGGGAAAGGGGGCGTTTGGCAGGCGTTATCTAAGAAACTCAGGGCGGCCTGGGTATGGATATCGGTGGGTAAGCTGCACGGGCAAACCGGCAGATGTTGACAATGGAGGCCTTGCGGCGGCGGCGGCAGCGGCGGCGAGGACTTTGATGGGGTTTCAAGCGAGTGTGTGTGTGTGTGTGTGTGTGTGTGTGTGTGTGTGTGTGTGTGTGTGCGTGCATGCGCGCATGCCCGAGGAGGTTTTGGTGTGTGTGTGTGTGTGTGTGTGTGTGTGTGTGTGTGTGTGTGTGTGTGTGGAGGGGGGCGCGGGGTGTTTGAGGAATGACGCGGGTACTGGAAATTTTACTACGCGGGAGTGAAATGCCGTCTATTGAAAATTTTGATGATAGTGCATCGCACACGGTCCGGAGATAACAACCATGTGTTATGAAAAAGAAAAACCCTCGAGGCGGGCAGATATTTTCGATGCAGGCGGGATTAGGAACAAGAAACATCGCACACGGTCCGGAGATAACAACCGTGTGTTATGAAACAGAAAAACCCTCGAAGCGGGCAAATATTTTTGAGAGAGGGAGCCTCGTGGAGCCCAATGTACTGTGCGGATATGTGCGTGACAGGTGCACCGACGTGGCACACGGTTAGTTGTCCGACTTAAACCTCGAGGCGGGCAAATATTTTTGAGTGAACCGTGTCTGTTGCGTCATCCGACTTGTCTACTGATCATAAATTGGGCGAAAATGACGCGGGAGTGTTGACACCAGATTTTGGCAAGATACAGAGTGAAAGGGTTCTCAGCATGAGAAAGTTTCACGTCGTCGAGTGGAACAACTTTGATGTTTAGGCTATCGCCATTTGACCTCATCTCAATGGTCGGAGTTGTACTCCGAGTGACAAAATTTAGTGTTCTGAGTTCTTTTCGGCTGATTACGCTCTCAATATGGCCTCATATGAAGGAGTACTCTAAAGAAATTGTCTTCGTCTCGTCGAGACGATCGATTTTCATATATAAATCATCTCAATCCGAGTTCGTATGCAAAAGTTACAGTCAATATGGTGCGAACCAGGTAGGAATTAAAATATTACGCTGGACATCAGACACATGTTGATGGGTGTCTGGTACAATGCGTGAGCAATTAGTGGTTGAATCTGACCTCAGATCTAAAAGTGTTCAACATGAAAAAAAAAAATCTCGTCAAGCCGACCGATTTTCATATATAAATTGTCTCGGACCGAGTTAGTATGCGACCTGGGGAGGCAAGACAAGATCAGGCTGGGTTTTCAGTCAGAAATCCAAGTGAAAAAGTTTACCATTCGAGTGAAAACTTACCGGTCGAGTGAAAGTTTGCTGACTAGGTGAACTTATTATTATCCGAGTAAAAATATAGTCATCCGAGTGAAATTGTCCTCCAGGTGAAAATATTCCGAGTGAAAAGGTTACCATCGGAACGAAAACTTGTCGATCGAGTAAAATATTGCCTTCCGAGTGGAAATATAGTCATCCAAGTGAAAGATTGTCTTCCGAGTGAAAAAGTCCAGTCGGACGATCCGAGTGAAAGTCTCTAATATCCGAGTGGATAAGCTCGAATCCGAGTGAAACTGAACATGTGCCCGAAAGTCTATCAAGATGACCTCGGATGAAGAAGTGTTCAATACAGAAGTTGTGCGTATCATCAAGACGGTAAACTTTGGTTTTGGGGTCATCATCATCAGATATAGTATATGGCCTGCAAATTCACTACGAGACTCGGATAATCCAGTCTGCTGCAAGACCGAGTCCGACTAGAAGGTAAAGATGACCTCGAAAAATATTCAAGATTTCCTTATTTGAGAAAGTGATCAACATGAGAGTTGTTCGTATCGTCGAGGCGCACAAGTCTGATATTTATGATGTCTTGATCGGAGATCATATGCAAGCTCGTTATCCCACACAAGAAGGAAGACAGAGTTTGGGCCAGATTCAGACTGAATCCGAGTTGGAATAGAAATAGGACTCTAGGACGTGAATTGATGTAATTTTTCTTGTAAGGAAAGCCTAGATGAATCCTTTACTTGTACGGGAAGTCCAGCCGCCTGTTATATGTTGGGGGTGACGGCCGATTAAACAACACACAATCGAACAAATCAATATACAACTTTTTTCATCTACGTTTTATCTCTCCACCGTTTTTCTCTCTCGTTCTTCGCTATTCTTCGTGTTTGAGAGCTGCGAATCTCGAGGCTCTAGGGGCGAGCAAATCGACCTAGGGCAGCCCATAGCCACCGCAATCCCTGATGGGGTCCCTCCCGGGTGCGCGGGGTTTCGGGTCTGCAAAAGCGCCCACCGACTGTCCTGCGTATCACGCTGTCAGTCGGGTCTCCTTCGACGTGAGCTGTGGTGCATCACCCCCGGCGTCGAGGGTACACGTGACATGTTTGTGTGTCAACACACTTTTTGGCGACTCCGCTGGGGAATGAGGATCAATCGTCATCATCCACCATGTCTGATCTTCCCAAGCCATCCGAGGTAGACGCCGATAACATCATTAAGCCTAGTCTTGACGAGATATCGGCCGATCATCACCAAGTTTATGAGGAGTACAAGAAGGCGCGTGAAGAGAAGGATTTGCAGGAGTTCCTTGCAAAATTCAAGAAGGATCGCCAAGGCAACATCACTCCGATTGAAGAAATCAAGTTCCCTCCTCTTCAAGCCGAGCAGGTTAAATCCTCTATGAGTACTACCTTTTTTCCTGAGCAGTGGGCTGAGATTGAGAGTCGTATTGCTGATGGTAACAATCTAGTCTATCAAACTTTCATAGAAAATACTAATGCTCAGAAGAATATATCTCAATCGTCTAGTGGTAATGATGGTGTAGCTGCTAGTGTGCAAAACCCTAATCTGGCTTTACCTATTTCATCGGCGCCTCCCGTGCCGATGGCTTATTATCCTACCCAAACAAATCAGATTGTGGCTGCACCCATTAATCCTATTATGAGCATGCCAGGTTCGGTCGCAACGCCGAACCAAACCCTACCTACAGCTACAACCACTCGACCACTACCAAATTATGGGTCGACATACATGCCACAATTCCTACCTACAGCTAGTAACCCTACTCCTCCTATGTCACTGCCACAAGCTTCATCGTCCACTATGGATGATGGTCTAGCTAATCTTATAGAGGAGATGGCTAATATGCTTCTAGAAAATTTTGGAGTTGAGTTACCTCGGAATCAGATTTACCAAAAGCCATACCCCGAGTACTTTGATGCCATCCAATGCCCTCCAGGATATAAGATTCCAGATTTTGTTAAGTTCAATGGAGAGGGCACAAAAACCACATGGGAGCATGTTAGTCAATATTTAGCACAATTGGGTGAGGCAGGCTCATTGAATGAATTGAAAGTGCGTTTATTTCCTTTATCATTAACTGATACCACATTTTCATGGGTTTCTTCTTTACCACATGGTTCCATTCGGGTTTGGTCGCAGCTAGAACAGAAGTTTCATGATCACTTTTATAGCAGCGACAATGAACTCAAGTTGTCACATCTGACATCGGTTAAACAGAAGCATGATGAATCGGTTTCCGCTTACATCAAGAGATTCAGAGAAACAAAAAACCGGTGTTTTAGTTCGGTGATAACCGAGAGGGACTTGGCAGACCTAGTGCTGAGTGGTTTGAGAACTCCCATTAGAGAAAAACTAGAAGGCTATGAGTTCTTAAATATCAACCAAGTCTTACAAAGGGCTTTGGCTCAGGAAAACCGAAGCAAAGACCTCAAAGAAGTGCATAGATACAAAGCCGATCGTCCAAAGATGAATATGGTGGAATATGATAGTGATCACTCGGACGATGAGGGTGATGTTTTTGCTACCGAATTTGTTTGGCCATCTAAGGCCAAACCCTTTACTTGCAATGATCTGAAATCGATTCATAAGAATCGTGATGAAGAGATGAAGTTTACTTTTAACATTATTAAGTGTGATAGAATATTTGATGCTTTGCTGCAGGCTAAGATTATTAGAATATCTCATACTTCACCGCCATTTGAAGAGCTAAAACGACATGCTTATTGCAAGTATCATAATTCTTTTCCTCATGCTACTAACGATTGCAATGCTTTTCAACGACAGATACAATCGGCCATTAATGACGGACGATTGAACTTTTCTGAGATGCAAGTTGATAAACAATCTTTTCCAATGAATACCATGGATTTGGAGGGTAAGAAGCTACTCATTCGGCTGGAGGTAGCCGAATTTGCTAATAAAGCTAATATCATTGTTGGTGAGCCCAGGAAAGACAAGGAAGGCATCACGGTCTTGGGGAGACATGTTGTGCTTGATAAGAAGCCCGATGGCAAGGAAGTGATCAAAATCACCATCAAGAATCCTACACTCAGGGGGCAACCGCAAGTGCAAGAAAATACTCGAGTTAAATTTGTCAAACCTAAGAGTCCAAAAGTTGGCAAGTGGAAGAGAAATGAAGCTAAACTGCAACGCAAGCGGATCAAGCCAACTTTTGATATGTTTTTTTTACCTTGAAGACTGCAGGGTTTACACCCCACGGCATTTTATTAAAACTTGAAACAGCAGGTACAGTAAAGAGTTCCTTAAGAGAAGGAACAGGGCAGAAAGGAAAAGAATAAAAACTGTACAACCTAGTCTAAACAGAGAAAGAAAGTTCTAACTAAATAAAGTACATGTGCAGGGCCCCTCAAGGAGGCAGGAAATCAATCCATTTAATCAAAGCCTCCCTGTGTCTTGACTTGATTCTGTGAGCCAAGAGAGAGATGTCCTGGACAAAACCATTTCTCCACTGCCTGAAGGTAGGTCTGATATACCTGAAGACTTTATCATTCCTGACTTTCCAAATATTCCACCAAGTTAGGAATACCACCTCAGAGAAGAAAGGCTTATTGAAATCCTTCCTAGCATGTTGTGCAATCTGAACCATATCCTGAGTATTGAGCCATGAGATTTGTAGATAGTTCCACACTCTCATGCTGAAGTTGCATTGAAAGAACAGATGGTTCCTATCTTCAAGAGCTCTTGTGGGACAAAGAACACAGTCAGGCCCATCATTAATCTTCCACTTCCTGCGTTGAATCATATCCTTGGTGTTTACTCTGTCCATAATGACCAGCCAGGCAAACATTTTAATTGTCATAGTACAGGAAGATTTCCAGACCCAACAGAGTAGAGGGTTGGTAGGAATTGGCTCATGAACCAAGTCATAGTATTTCTTTGCAGTGAACCCAGCATTCCTCCCATGTTTCCATTGCCAGCAATCATTAGAAGCAGCATCATGGGACATCTCAGACAAGATTCCAGACAGGTGATTAAACTCCCTGTAGGCCATTTCAGATAATGGCAAAGAGAACAGCTATGAAACTCATCAATCTGCAACACTTCCATAACAGAGGAATTCTTTTGTAAGCAGTATGAGAAAAGCATGGGGAATCTGTCTTGAAGTGGGATGCAAGAGTTATCCACTTCCCAAGAATCAGACCAGAAAAACAAAGAGTCCCCTTTTCCAACAGTTACTGAAGAAACAGCCCTGAAATTGTCCATTAGTTTACAGATGTCCCTCCACCAAAAGGAGCCACACAAAGCAGTGTCATGAGGAACCCTCTGATAATAATAACTGTCCCAGATCAAATGAACCCATGGCACATCTACTTTGTTATAGAACTTATTGAGGAATTTCATTAACAAAGCTTCATTCTGCAGACCCAGGTTGAGTATGCCAAGCCCACCCTTTAGTTTGGGTCTACAGACCAAGGGCCAAGCAGCCAGAGAATTCCCCTTTTCCTGGCCATACTTTCTCCATAGGCATTGTCTCTGTATTCTTTCCAGTTGTTATAAAATCCCTTGTGGTATTGATAAACTACAAAGGAAGAAGATTGGCAATGAAGAGATAACAGAGTTTACTAACTGCAACCTGCTACCTTGGGGCAGAAACCATGAGCTAGCAGTCAATCTTCTTTCCATACAGTCAACTAGTGGAAGCAGATCCACAATTTTGGGCCTAGTGGTGCCCACAGGCAATCCCAAATATGTGAATGGCATAACCCCCAGTTGGCACCCAAATTGTGCAGCAAGAGCATTGGCAGAAATGGCATCCACATTGATTGGGTACTTTGAAGATTTGTGGTAATTAATCTGCAAACCAGTTGCTAGGGAGAAAGAGTTCAGAACAGATTTGAGCACCTCCAACTGAACTGACTCAGCAAACACAAACAACAGGGTATCATCAGCATACTGAACCACTGGGTAGTCAGGATCATGAGTTATAGGGGTAAGGAGAGAAGTCCTTTACTGAGATGATCATTAATCATAGTCTGTAACAGATCAGCAGCAATCACAAATAGCAAAGGTGAGATAGGATCACCTTGCTTTACCCCACACTTACACTTAAAATGGTTTCCTGGAACCCCATTGAGCAGGATTGATGAGGTTGCAGAGGACAACAATTGTTGTATCCAGGAAATCCATTTATTATCAAAACCCTTTTGCCACCAAGATCTTTATAATTGCCTCATGCTGTATTGAATCAAACGCTTTTTCAAAATCCAACTTGAGTAACATGATTGGCTTTTTTGAATGATTACACTGATGAATGTACTCAAATGTCCATGCAATGCAATCCTGAATGGTTCTTGATTTGATAAAACCGTATTGATTCTTATGAACACATTTAGTTATTTCATCTTGAAACCTGTTAGCAGCAAGTTTAGTGAGGAATTTCAACCCCGCACTTGTCAAACAAATTGGCCTAAAATCACCAGCAGTTTCAGGTGACAACATCTTAGGGATCAGAGTTATGTATGCCTCACTGAGATTTTCTAGCTGAGCAGTTCCAGCATGAAACTCATTAACTAGAGCAATAAAGTCACCAGAAATGATTGGCCAACATTTCTTCATGAAAAGGCCATTAAATCCATCAGGTCCAGGAGCCTTGTCAATGGGCAATTCCTTGATAACCTGCTCAATTTCCTTAACCTAAAAAGGCTTAGTGAGAACATCCAGTCCATGTACCCTAGGGATAATAGAAAGGATGTCATTACCCAAGAAAATTGGATTCACTGTTCCCATTCTGCCTTTAAAAATCTCCAGAAATTCCTTTGCAATTCTGTCATGGTCTGCAGAAACTGTTCCATCTGACAGTTAAAGAGTGGCAATTGATTTTTTTCTATATCTCTCAGTTGCCATTGCCTGGAAGAATTTTGAGTTTTCCTCACCCACTTTGATATATCTAATAGTGCAGCTCTTCTTCCAGTATAAAAATTGCAGATGTAGAAGATGATCATGGTGCAACTTCACCAATTTTCTGAAATTGGATTCAGTTAAGAAAAGAGGCCTGGAGTCTTCCAAACCATCCAACCAAAAAATCACCCAGTTACACTTCTGAATAAGAATTTTAATATGTGACAAACCCTTCTGCCATTTTTTAAGAGGAAACCTCAAAGATTTGAGTTTGTCCATAATAATTGCTGATATGTGAGATTTGTGAGAATGTTTTTGCCACACCTGTTGAACACACTCCATAAAACCAGGTTGATGGACCCAATAGTTTTCAAATCTGAAAATGTGAGCTTTTGGGATGCTGGTGCATATTGAAACCACACATGGAACATGATCTGATGCAGTTTTGGCAAGAGGAGTGACCTGAGTATATGGGTATTGATCGATCCAGCTGGCAGAGGTAAAAAACTAGTCCAACTGCTCAAGAAGAGGGAAATCCTGCATATTAGACCATGTGAACCTTCTTCCCTTTAGAGGTAGTTCAAGCAGACCCAAATGACCTATGATCTCATTGAAAATAAAAGTATCATTGATATCACTACCAGGAAGATTTCTATTATGAAGAGATCGTATGAAGTTAAACTCTCCCAGCAACAGCCAATTCTGCTCAGGTTCCACTTTTAAATTATAAAGCCAACTGACAAATTCATCCCTCAAGACACCTTGACAGGGTCCATAAACATTGACCAGATACCATTTGTCATCATTATGCACAGACTTGAAACTAATCACAATGCCGTACGGTTTAGCTTCAATTAAAGTCCCTGAGAAAACATCAGAGCGCCACATAGCTAAAATACCGCCAGAAGCTCCCCTAGAAGGAGATTCGATAAATTGATCAAAACCCGCAGGACAAATGCTCTTAATTAAATTTCGAGGGCACTCCGAGAGCTTAGTCTCCTGCAGACATACAACTGCACATTGGCTTTCAATTACTTTCTGCCTAACTGCACGCTGCCTTGCTTCAGAATTCAGTCCACGGACATTCCAACAAAGAACCTTCCAGCTACGCGTTGACGTTCGATTCATGGGATAATATATAAGAACACAGTAAAAACAGTGTGACACCTAGTACCACACAACCCAGACCATATAACACCAAAAGTGCCAAGTCACAACCAAAGTGCCAAGGTTCAGAGAGAACATAACAGACAGCAAATTTGACAGGCTCGCTACACCTAGATAAAACAGTAAACTTTGACATTTAAACATTGTTGGAGGAGGAGTCATCCTTAGGATTAGCCATAAGCTTCTCCCGAGATAGCAGCTTAGGATCCATCTCCAGCTCAGCTCCAATTGCCTGTAGCACCACGAGCGGCGTCGGCAAAGGGACCTCTTCAGACTTGTCGTGGATCACATCGTCAATGTTGTCCATGCCATCAGCAGGTTCCGGATTGGGTTGGGCCTTCTCTTCCATGGGCTTGGACCTAGGGCGTCTTTTAGCAGGTTGAAGTGAAAGCTGCTCAAAAACCACCGGTTTGAAACCATCCAACTTTGTCGCGCTTCTCGTACACCTTCTAACTGAAGTGTCAACCAAGGGAGCAGATATCTTCCGTCTACCACGCTGGCTTTTCTGTCGCGACTTAGCTTCAGACGCGAAAACCACAGGAGAGGAAACCTCATCCTGGCCAAAAAGCCCCACAGTCCCAGAATGCATAGTCATCATATCAACAGAAATTAGCCCCCCAGGCTCAACAGCAGCAGCAGGTCCTTCACTTGAATCAGAAAATCTAGTGGCAGACAGATCACCAAACAAGGAGCAAGCAACAGGGCGTCTAGTGACAGTTGGAACATTGCAAGGCAGAGTACTTGGCAAACTAGGGACCAACATAGACATCCGTTGAGAATCATCAAACGCAATCGACCACTTACGCTTGGAATAGGTTACTGTCCCCAACGGCTTGAAGAAGATGGACCTTGGCACCTCTTTCACTGAGAAGTCAAACATCAAATTCTCAAAGGAACGCTTCCAGAGCAATTCAGGCGGAAGAGGGGGCCCAGCCATAATCCGAGCCATCCCAATGAAGATCTGATGGTGCTGAATAACCGGTGGTTGATAGGGGACAATATCCAAAGGGTTTTCCACCTCAATTGTAGGTTGTTCCTGAACTTGAGCAACCAGATCGATCAGTGGTGGGTGCTGCGGCTCCTGCAGAAGCTGCTCAACAGACTCAGATTGCTTAGGTTGATCAATGACAATGGAGACTTGATCTTGTTCTGGCACGGCAGGCTGAGGTGGCTGATTATTGTCCTCATCATCTCCCCAATGAGCATTACCCCAATCAGCATCCACAGGGTTATCAGGAGGAGGAGCCGGTGCAACTGGCGTGTCATTCCATCCAAGCATTGGGTAAGGCAGTAGAACAAATGGAATGTTGTCAGGAATGAGGTGTCCCGGCATTGGATGGGGATTACCATCCAAAGGCATCGGATCCTCATCGTTGGGCATCTGATCAGCAAAATCTACCCCAAGAACATAACATGCAGCAGTCCAAGAAACTTCAGAACCTCCCCATTCAGCATAATCCCCAAAAACCACATCCCTTGGCACCAGAGGCATATCAGGAAAGCTGGCTTCCACAACAGTACGGACCAGGTACGGATCTTCACTATCCCATGAATGAAATTTTCCAAAAGTACCTACTGCCTGAGAAATGTACTCAGTCGTGCGATAATCAAGGGGAATCCCAACGAACATGAGCCAACCCTTACGAAAACCATGATTTCCTTTAATATTTTCCCCCTCATCATGCTTCATGAATCTAACAAATCGATCATTTCCCAAAGCAAACGACAGATGCTGAATCAAAGTGTATCTAACAGACGGATCCCGAACTTGAAACAGACCAACTCCATGAAACAATGGCTGAGCAGAGCGGACAAGAATACATGTGTTCTGGAGAAACTGAACCACTTCCTCTCTGACAGGCCCAAGGGGTCCATCCGGAGCAGGCATAACTTCAGCAACCATGTAATCTTCATGGCGTCGAGGGGGGCGAGCCGCCAGCGTGAAGAAGGTGCGAGGTAAGCGCCGATCACCACCATCGATGATATGATGCCCCGGAAGCACCAGGCGATGCGGGTCAAGCTCGAAGTTCGCCATGGCCGGCTGCAGCGGTGACGAGCCAAGGGTTTCTTTGGAAGAGCAGGGGGTTTCTTTGGCAGGGAGGGGAGAAGATTGGAGCAATGCGGGTGGTGACGATGTGACAGGACTAGATATCCCAATAACTCCGGCGCCCTTCCCCTGATCAGCTAATGTTTCCGAAATACTCGTGTTTTGTTGCAGAGAGCTCTGCCTCCAAACCAATCCATGAGAGCGAGCAAAATCATTACAAGCATGCCTAGAGTGACCCACCCTGGAGCAAGCCGAGCAGGCCGCTCGCATTCCACAATAGACTGCCATTTGGCCCTTCTGACCACAAACAGTACAAGTTATAACCTGGTCCACCATGTCATCGACCATAGCTTGAAATTGCCACTCTGCCTCTTGCGTAGAAGGAATATCCAGAGAGTCGCCCATCGGGCTAAGACGCGTAGAAGAATCCAGCCCACTATCGGGAGGCCTAGCAGGAGACAGATCATAGACAAGTCCACCCGTGACAAGACAATCCTGGGCCACCGAGCCCACACCCGGCGGGTTAACCAACTGAGACGGGCCCGAAGCCAAACATCCAGTTTGAATCAGCGAGGTTACCGCTTCCTCAAATTGCGCTGAGAGATTACCGCAAATCACGATTTGCGGATCCACCGAAACCGGACCGGACAGTGGTGCAACGGCCCGCCGGAGCAACTCCGGTGACATGTTAACCGTACCAAACACAATGGGTGGCCTTGCCACCGTCCAATGCAATTCCGGGGCAGGAGATTGTCGAAAGACAACACGCTCATGGGCAGAAAGATCATATCCTGCTTCAACTATAGTATCAATGCAAGTCTGAGAAGCTGGATATCTATAGCCCTTGCGAGCAGAATACTTTTCAAAAGTGGAAAAAGACAGCTTCTTACTTGCCAATTTGTCAGTTGGTTCTAGCTCTAACCAGCCATCACAGTTGAAGCGACCAAGGTCACCATCAAATGATATGTTCAGTCGGTATATGAAACCGAGTGGACCAAAGGCGTTGTTTCAAGAAGAGCAAAGGCAAACTGTTTGGGATCGACTTGAATACTCATATAATGGCCGACTAAACATCGGTAACTATCGGTCGGCTGGTCAAAACATGCGACCGGATGGAAATTATCCGAGTATAAGAATGCACCCAGATGGAAGCTATCCGAGTGAAAAATGTGGTCAAGTAGATTCCATCCGACTGAATTCCATCCGAGTGGATTCCATCCGAGCGACATCCATCCGAGTGACATCCATCCGAGTGGATTCCATCAGAGTAAAAAGGTGCGCCCGAGTGGAAATTTCATGCATCTAGAAAGTCGAAAAGAATGGCGTGTTAAATCACCAAGTGTTGCAGCAGTTGAGTCGGGAAAAGGCAAGGAGAAAATGGATGCCGACTCACTTATCTTGGGCACCGAAACATTCACCATACAGCAGCCGATTGTGCATAGCAATCCGACTGAGCTGATACTTGCTATCACGCCAAAGCGCTCGGCTAATGACCATGAAGCAAGCACCAGCCAAGTAAAAACGAGAGATCCTAAATACACTCAGCCAAAGTGGTGTCCTCCAGGGCTAACAAAGACACAAAAGAGGAAACTACATAGGTTAAGGAGTCAAGAGATGGCAGAACAAGCGGCCGAGAAGCAAAGGGATAAGTTGTTCAATGACACTCGGCCTATGGTACCTACAAAACAAGTGTGGAGGCCCAAACAAATACAAGATGCAGTGGCTTTTACACCTATCATAGCAACACCTACAATACCAAAAGAGGACGATGCAATCATTGCATCGTCTACATTACCTATTGCTTCCTCTTCACTCGGAAAAATTTCAGAATTGGTGGATGCACTCGAGGAGGAGGCTGATATGTTGGATTATGAGTCTACGCCAGTTCATGAAGGTATGGATATCAATATGGTGTATTACTTACCTGCTGAGTTTCGTGTTGTAGATGAGGAAGGGGAGGTGGCTCAGCTAGATTTTGGACCTAAAACGCAATATTCGAGAAGCCAAAAGAACCAGTAACACATCTAAAACCATTATATCTCAAAGGTCATATCAATGGGTCGCCGCTCACTCGGATGCTTGTTGATGGTGGTGCTGTGTTAAATCTTATGCCCTATTCGGTCTTCAAGAAATTGGGTTTGCCTGATGAAGAATTGATCAAGACCAATATGGTGCTCAATGGATTTGAAGGCAAAGAGAAAACTAAAGCCAAAGGTGTGATGTATGTGGAGCATACAGTCGGAAGCAAAACTTTGGCTACTACATTATTTGTCGCTGAGGTGCAAGGTAACTACAACATCATACTAGGCCGTGATTGGGATCATGCAAACCAGTGCGTGCCGTCCACTATGTAGCAGTTTTTGATTCAGTGGGTTGATGATGAAGTGGAAGTCAATTATGCAGATAACTCGTCCTGTGTTGCTTTGGCCGATGCATCTCTGGATTGGCTACATCCCAATGCTACTTGCTTGACGGGACGTGACTTATCAGAGTTTTATTTTCTCAGCGTGACCAAGAATGGTTTTGTGCCCGTCTCTTTAAATCCGAGTGAATGCAATTGGGTCCAAGGTATGATATGTTTAAATGGATTCTAGATCCGAGTGGTTACAAAAACGTCTTGTAAAATATCGGTCCAGCGAGAACGATATGTATGAGTCTATAGAGGAGTTGGATGACATGGATAAACTTGGACAAGGTTTTACATCGGCCGATCCATTAGAGGAGGTAGATATAGGAGATGGTTCAGTCACTCGACCGACATTTGTAAAATAAATTGAAAGCCGATTGTAAAGCTAAGTTAATCGAGCTATTGAAAGAATATGTTTTTTGCTTTGCGTGGGAATATCATGAGATGCCAGGTTTAAGCCGAGAGCTAGTGGAGCATCGGTTGCCTATAACGGCCGGTTTTAGACCTTATAAACAGTCGGCCAGAAAATTTAATCCAAAAACATATGACCGGATCAAGGAAGAGATCGGTCGTTTGCTTGAAGCCAATTTCATTCAACCTTGCAGATATGCCAAGTGGAATTCTAACATTGTCCCACTGGAGAAGAAAGGATCTCGCAAGTTGAGGGTGTGCATTGACTTCAGAGATTTGAATAGGGCTACACCCAAAGATGAGTATCCCATGCTAATAGCCGATATGCTTATTAATGATGCTTCTGGACATAAGGTTATTAGCTTTCTAGATGGTAATGCCGGATCCAATCAAATTTTTATGGCCGAAGAGGACATGTACAAAACGGCTTTCCGATGTCCTGGTTTCCTTGGTTTATTCGAGTGGACAGGGTTGTGAGAAATCCATCACCAAAACCAAGGATGACATTCTGATTAAAAAATGCTGGAGCCACGTATCAAAGGGCTATGAATTTAATTTTTCATGATTTACTCGGTGTCATACTTGAAGTTTATATTGATGATATTGTTGTCAAATCGGATGCTTTTGAATCTCACATGGCCGATTTGCGTTTAGCTTTTGAAAGAATGAAAAAGTATGGACTGAATACAAATCTTTTAAAGTGTGCATTCGGCGTATCAGCTGGCAAGTTTTTGGGTTTCATTATTCATGAAGATGGCATAGAGATTGCTCCCAAAAAGATAGAGGCCATAAAGAAAGTGGAGGCTCCAACATGAAAGAGAGATATGCAAAAGTTCCTTGGCAAGGTCAATTATTTGAGAAGGTTCATAGCTAATCTGTCAGGGAAAGTTGATGCATTTACTCCTATCCTTTGGTTGAAGAATGAAGCTGATTTCACTTGGGGGCAAAACAGCAAGAAGCATTTGATATGATCAAGAATTATTTGTGCACTCCTCCGGTGATGAAAGCACCCAAGCATAGGGAACCCTTCAGGCTTTACATTGCAGCAGAGGAAGGAGTTATTGGTGTTGTTTTGGCTCAAGAAACCGAAGGAAAAGAGCATGCTATTACATATTTGAGCAGACGCTTATTGGACGCCGAGACAAGGTATACATTTATTGAGAAACTATGTCTATGTTTATATTATGCTTGCACAAAATTGAGACATTATTTAGTGCCGAGTGCTTGTATAGTAGCTTGTCAAACCGATGTCATTAAATACATGTTGCATAGGCCAATTCTTAGTGGTAGAATTGGCAAGTGGGCTTATGCTTTGATTAATATGATTTGGCTTATGAATCTCTAAAATCCATGAAAGGCTAAATTGTTGCTAATTTCATTGTTGAACATCGGATTAATGACAAGCATGATGTTGATATGAACCTTGTTTCATTAGTACCATGGAGGTTATACTTTGATGGTTCAGTTTGTAGCAATGGCCAAGGTGTTGGTATTGTTTATATATCTCCTCATGGTGCTGTTTTTGAAGCCTCATGCCGCTTAGAATATTTTTGCACATACAATCAAGCTGAATATGAAGCATTGTTATTCGGCTTAGAGATGTTACTTGCTATAGGTGTTACACATATTGAGGCTTACAGTGATTCGTTACTAGTGGTGCAACAAATATCCAAAGTCTTTCAGTTTGGACGAATCACTTAATGTTTATCTTGATAAATGTCTAGACATAATTTATACTTTGGATTGTTTTAGCATTGCACATATATCTAGACATGACAATTGGAAAGCAAATGAGTTGGCACAGCAAGCATCTGGATATCCTGTTGATCATGGCATGTTTCATATTTCTCAAAGTCCGATGTCTTGTCTTGCCAGTATAGAAGAGGCCGAACCAAAACCCACTGATTCGGTCATTAACAAAAAATCTAGTGCAGATGACAATTCCGACTGGAGGAAGCCCATTGTTGCTTACTTGCGCAATCTGAGTGAAAGGGTGGAATGGGCTGTTCGGCGTATGGCTTTCAAGTATACAATGAGAGATGATGGTCTTTATCGCCGAACAATCGATGATGTTCTTCTAAAGTGTTTGGACGAGGACCAGGCAAGAGTTGCTATGGTAGAAGTACATGAAGGTATTTGGGGCACTCACCAGTCGGCTCCCAAGATGAAATGGTTATTGCGACGTGCTGGGTTTTATTGGCCGACTATTATTAATGATTGCTTCAGATATTATAAAGGGTGTGAAGCTTGTCAAAAGTTTGGTGATATTCAATTGGCTCCTGCTGCTATGTTACATCCTATTATCAAACCTTGGACTTTCAGAGGTTGGGGTTTATACTTCATTGGAGAAATTTATCCGTCTTCCTCAAAAGGGCATCGTTTCGTATTGGTGGCAACTGATTATTTCACTAAATGGTCTGAAGCAGTACCTCTCAAGAACATGACACATACGGAGGTAATTCAATTCATAACCGAGCACATTATTCATAGATTCGGTATTCCTCAAACGTTAACTACAGATCAAGGTTCATCTTTCATGTCACACCAAGTCAGAGAGTTTGCCGAATCTTATAACATAAAGTTGCTCAATTCTTCTCCGTATTATGCTCAAGCTAATGGACAAGCTGAGTCTAGCAATAAATTTTTAATCAAACTCATCAAGAAGAAGATTGAAGATAGTCCAAGGAGATGGCATGAGTTGTTGTCTGAAGCTTTGTGGGCACATAGAATTTCAAAGGCATGGTGCTATGAAGGTGACTCCATATGAGCTAGTATATGGTCAAGAGGTCGTTTTACCAGTGGAAGTAAATTTAAATGCTTTGAGAATAGCCAAATAAAATGATTTATCAGCAATAGACTTTTATAACTTGATGATGGACAACATTGATGAGGTTGCCGATAAATGTTTGGCTGCTTTGAAGTCCATAGAGAGAGACAAGTTGAGGGTTGCAAGAGCTTACAATAAGAAAGTTCAGTTGAAGAATTTTCAAGTTGGTGATCTCGTTTGGAAAGTGATTCTGCCGATTGGTTCAAGAGATAGAAAATTCGGGAAGTGGTCTCCAAGTTGGGAGGGTCCTTTTAGTATTATGAGAGTTGTTCCCGGAAACTCATATTTGGTGGAATCAATACAAGGGGCATTGTACCTCGAGCTCTCAATGGCAAATATTTAAAGAAATACCACCCGAGTGTGTGGCAGGAAGCCTAAGTAGGCAATGGCCGATATACGATTATCGCCCTTAGCACAAACATGGGTGATTCATAACTATCGCCCTGAGAAAAATAAATGTCCGATGCAGTGTTGACATAGTCCTTAGAACGAACACCATGCATATTATTTTTCGGCGTGCAAGCTTTGCCGAAAAACAGGGGGGCATGTGTTGACACCTGATTTTGGCAAGATACAGAGTGAAAGGGTTTTCAGCATGATAAAGTTTCACTTCGTCGAGTGGAACAACTTTGATGTTTAGGCTATCGCCATTCGACCTCATCTCAATGGCCGGAGTTGTACTCCGAGTGACAAAATTTAGTGTTCTGAGTGCTTTTTGGCCGATTACACCCTCAAAATGACCTCAGATGAAGGAGTACTCTAAAGGAATTGTCTTCGTCTCGTCGAGACAATCAATTTTGTTATATAAATCATCTCAATCCGAGTTCGTATGCAAAAGTTACAGTTAATATGGTGCGAACCAGCTAGGAATTAAAATATTACGCTAGAGATCAGACACATGTTGATGGGTGTCTAGTATAATGCGTGAGCAATTAGCCGTTGAAGCTGACCTCAGATCTAAAAGTTTTCAACATGAAAGTTTTTCGTCTCGTCAAGCCGATCGATTTTAATATATAAATTGTCTCGATCCGAGTTCGTACGCGACCTGGGGAGGCAAGACAAAATCAGGCTGTGTTTTCAGTCGGAAATCTGAGTGAAAAAGTTAACCATTCGAGTGAAAGTTTGCTGACCGGATGAACTTTTTATTATCCGAGTAAAAATATAGTCATCTGAGTGAAATTGTCCTCCAGATGAAAATATTCCGAGTGAAAAGATTACCATCGGAACGAAAACTTGCCGATCGAGTAAGATATTGCCTTCCGAGTGGAAATATAGTCATCCGAGTGGAAATGTAGTCATCCGAGTGAAAGATTGTCTTCCGAGTGAAAAAGTCCAGTCGGACGATCCGAGTGAAAGTCTCTAATATCCGAGTGGATGAGCTCGAATCCGAGTGAAACTGAACATGTGCCCGAAAGTTTATCAAGATGACCTCGGATGAAGAAGTGTTCAATACAGAAGTTGTCCATATCATCAAGATGGTAAGCTTTGGTTTTGGAGTCATCATCATCAGAGATAGTATATGGCCTGCAAATTCACTACGAGACTCGGATAATCCAGTCTACTGCAAGACCGAGTCCGACTGGAAGTTAAAGATGACCTTGAAAAATATTCAAGATGGCCTTATTTCAGAAATTGATCAACATGAGTGTTGTTCATATCATCGAGGCGCACAAGATTGATATTTGGGCCATCTTGATCGGAGATCATATGCAAGATCGGCGGCCCGTGCAAGAAGGAGGACAGAGTTTCACTACTGGAATCTGTTACTTTGCCATCTGCCAACTCTTTGTCGTCTGCCAGCTGATGGCAAAGAGGCTCTTTGCCGTCTGCCTTGGGATAGCAGACGGCAAAGAGCTGGCAGATGGCAAAGAGACTGTTTTCCATCAGCTGGCTATTTGCCGTCTGCCAGCTAACGACAAAGAGGGAAAAGGCAGACGGCAAAGAACCTAGTGGCGCCACGGGGCACGGCTTGGCTAGGTCAACTTCTTTGCCGTCTGCTAGCATACGGCAAAGAACAAATAGCAGCCGGCAAAGCCGGGGCAGACGGCAAAGAAGAAACACAACCCCTGGATCAATCATGCAGATCGATGACTTGGCATCCCTACCCACACCCCATCGGACACACACCCACGCACGCACCCACGATGCACACGCCCCGAGGGCAGCATCACCCCACCGCGTCCCACCTCACCCCACCACGTCTCTCTCTCTGTCCCTTATCCCCACCTCACCCCACCACATCTCTCTCTCTCTCTCTCCTTTCTCTCCCTCTTGATCCAAATCGGCACACCGGCCGACCGGCGCCCGCCACCGCCTTGACCCCCGGCCTTGCAGGCCAACACCTCGCCCGCCGGATCCAGCCTCGCCTGCCACCACCTCTTCCGCCGGCTGCGTCCACTTTCCCCTTCACCGCGGCCCGGCCACTTCGCCGCGCCGCCTGCCCCTCCATCGGCCGCCGGCGCCCGCCACCACCTCGTTGGCCGCCATCTCGCCTGCCGGCCCGGCCCGTCGCCCCGCCTGCCTCCGCGTCTCGTCGCTCGTCGACCGCGGCGGCCTCCACACCCCTTCTCCCCTGCCGGCCTCCATCGGCCCCGGCTCCGTCAGCCCCGCCGGCTTCCTCCGGCCTCGAGGAGAAGTGAGAGGGCGCGACTGCTAGTTGCTCCGACGACCACGGGCTCAGAGGAGTCCGTTCATTCTTGGAACAAAGTGTGGATGAATAATGTTGTGTTCGTATTGTGAAATTTGTCCATTCGTGGATGATGTATTCTGTGTAAATATTGTAATTTTGTATTGTGAAATTTGTCCGTTCATCTTCGATTCTTGGAACAAAGTGTGGATGGATAATGTCGTGTATATTTATAGCCTCTGCACTTGGACTGTTTATTTATTTTAATAAACAAACAAACTTCTTTGCCGTCTGTGATTGTAGGAGGCTGACGGCAAAGCCTCCCGTTAGCGGCTAACGGAGCTAACCCTATCCAGTGGCTTTGCCATCCATCTGCTTTCTTTGCCGTCAGCTGCTGATGGCAAAGGCCCCTTTGCCGTCAGCCGCCGAAATCAGATGGCAAAGTAGCTCTTTGCCGATCCTTACTTTGCCGGAGCCTTTTGCCGTCCGCGGCAGACGGCAAAGACCTTTACCATCCGCCGTTCCTACCTTTGCCGTCTGCCGTGGCAGATGGCAAAGTAGCTGATTCCTGTAGTGTTTGGGCCAGATTCAGACTGAATCCGAGTTGGAATAGAACTAGGACTCTAGGACGTGAATTGATGTAATTTTTCTTGTAAGGAAAGCCTAGATGAATCCTTCACTTGTACGGGAAGTCCAGCCGCCTCTTATATGTTGGGGGTGACGGCCGATTGAACAACACACAATCGAACAAATCAATATACTACTTTTTCATCTACGTTTTATCTCTCCACCGTTTTTCTCTCTCGTTCTTCGCTGTTCTTCGTGTTTGAGAGCTGCGAATCTCGAGGCTCTAGGGGCGAGTGAATCGACCTAGGGAAGCTCATAGCCGTCGCAATCCCTGATGGGGTCCCTACCGGGTGTGAGGGGTTTCGGGTGTGCAAAAGCGCCCACCGACTGTCCTGCGTATCGCGTTGTCGGTCGGGTCTCCTTCGACGTGAGCTGCGGTGCATCGTCACCCCCGGCGTCGAGGGTACACGTGACGTGTTCGTGTGTCAACAGGGAGAGGATCAGAACACGAACACACTTGCATGTGGACCAAATTTATGTATCAAAAGGGTGGTTTGATTTTCAAATACCAAATGCAACTTCGACATGGCACCTCTCTCGCAAAGCGCACGGTATTGCTTGCCCCCCCCCCCTCGTGGCCGGCACGAAGGGAATCCTAAACTATGAATGCATGCCCCTCCCCTCATCCGAGGTTCACCTAGCAAAGTCTTGAAGTAGCTAGCAGCCCCCTCCTCCCTTGTGCGGCACGAAGGGAATCCTAAACTATATATGAATTCATGCCCCCCAACCGAGGTTCACCGTGAAAAGTGCAAAGTAGCTAGCAGCCCCCTCCCTCGTGTCAGCCAAGGAATCCTAAGCTATGAATGCATGCCCCTAACCGAGGTTCACCTAGCAAAGTGTGAAGTAGAGCTAGCAGCCCCCTCCCTTGTGTCGGCTCAAGGATTCCTAAGCTATGAATGCATGCCCCCAACCGAGGTTCACCTAGCAAATTGTGAAGTAACTAGCAGCCCCCTCCCTCGTGTAAGCACGAAGGGAATCCTAGCTAAGCTATGAATGCATGCCTCCCCCCCAACCGAGGTTCACCCTAGCAAAGTCTTGAAGTAGCTAGCAGCCACCCCTCCCTCGTGTCGGCACGAAGGGAATCCTAAGTTATGAATGCACATGCCCCCCACCCGAGGTTCACCTAGCAAAGTGCGAAGTAGCTAGCAGACCCTCCCTCGTGTCAGGCACAAAGGGAATCCTAAGTTATGAATGCATGCCTCCCCCCAACCGAGGTTCACCCTAGCAAAGTCTTGAAGTAGCTAGCAGCCACCCCTCCCTCGTGTTGGCACAAAGGGAATCCTAAGCTATGAATGCACATGCCCCCCAACCGAGGTTCACCTAGAAAAGTGCGAAGTAGCTAGCAGCCCCCCCTCGTGTCGGCACGAAGGGAATCCTAAGCTATGAGCATGCCCTCCCCCAACCGAGGTTCACCTAGCAAAGTCTTGAAGGAGCTAGCAGCCCCCACCCACCCTCGTGTCGACACGAAGGGAATCCTAATTAAGCTCTGAATGCATGCCCCCCCAACCGAGGTTCACCTAGCAAAGTGCGATGTAGCAACCCCCCACACACACACACACACACACACTTTCAGTCGGCAGGCCAGAGAGGCATATATCTCACCAAGATGGATCGTAAAATGGACCAAGAATAATCCACCTTGGTCGTATAACCTCTCTCTTGTTGTTGGTCAAAGTGATGGCCGTCCATGCGACCCCGGAGATGGGATAGCTCGCCAATAATCACGCAAGTAGCTAGTCCCCGAAGACAACCACTGCATGCGTGTGGCCCAAACATATGTATGGAGAGGTGTGTTTTTGAGTAACAATGAACAACTTTGATGTGGAACCGTGATTTTGAACTAGAAATCCCCACACTGAGTGAGGGTTAGGTTTGACGATGCATATGTATGTTACACCACACTTCAAGCCAACGACGGGGATTCATATATGCATGCATGCATGCATAGTATATGCGCTCAAACTTAATTAGGTCTGAATCTCACCATGACTTATACTACGGTAACACGAACCAAATGAAGAATCCTCCATGGTAACCTATCTTGTTGTTGGTCAAGGTGATCATGGATGTCCACGCGGGCCCACGAATATATAGGCTTGTCGCTGATAACCACGCGAGGGAGTGTATCATTCGAAGGCAACCACTACATGCATATGTATGGAGGTGATGCGTGCATGTATGTTTGAATACACAACATTGATCTGGCGCATGTGTAAAAAATCGTACACTAGCTCCCCACACAGAGCGAGATCGGTTCATGATGGTGTCGTTGTAGCCACTTCGACTCGATGGGAGGGATTCATGCGTACACATGCATGTGTGTGTGCTCAAATTGTATCATGCATGTCATCCCAGAGCAAAAATAATAATCCCCTCCTAAGTCAAATTAACCTCTCTTGTTGTGAGGCAAAAAGAAGTGATGGACCAAGCGGGCCCACAGATGGAAAGCATCGATATCGCTGATAACCGCTTAAGTGGGTGCGAGAGGACAACCACCACCGCTTTGCATGTGGGCCAAACATATATATGTTGAATACCCAAAATGCACAACTTTGATGTGCCACATGCCTCAAAAACCGTAAACCATGCACCCACACAGAGCGAGGTTCATATCAAGCGTACTACATATGATGGTCCCCTTCCCCCCTCTTCACCGCATACTATATGCTCCTGCCGTAATATATGTACAACCCAAAAGAATCCTCATCAATGGTGAAATTAATTAATGTCTCCCGATGTAGGTCAAAGTGATGCATGCATGCATGCATCGACGATGGCCTCATGGGCCCACAGATGGAAGCGTCACATGTGAGTGTCCTAGCTAGGATATATATGCATGTGGCCCAAAAAGGTGTTGTGTGATGTTTGAATAACCAATTTCACAATTTTGATGTGGCACGTGCCTCGGTAACCAAAAAGTCCCGACATTGAGTGAGGTGTACTTGTTCACGGACGCATACGTATAGTATATATGCTAGTCCCCTCCCACCTCTTCGACGCGTACTATATATCACCATAACACAAACAAAAAATATTCTACCTTGCTGGTCAAATTAACCTCACTGTCGGCTGTTCATCAAAGTGATGGACGCCGACCTCGCGGGCCCACAGAAAGCGTCACACGCGAGTATCGAGTGTCGTGTAGGACAACCATCGACTGCATGCGGCCAAAACATTTATGTATGAAAGGGTTGTGTAATGTTTTAAATAACGATTTCACGACTCTGATGTGGCACCAGCCTGCCTAACAAAACGGCCAACTCACACGGTGGCTCACAACTCGTAGTGTACTGCGAGCCACCCGCCACCCCCAGACGCACACACCCACACACACACCGCGAATCCACCGCAACTACGATGCATGTTAAATTAATTATCCCGTGTGAACATACATGTTACAAAAGGAGGGATGTTTTAATTCCAAAAAAATCACAGAGATCATTAAGACGTTTTAGTACATTTATTGATTGATTTTCTATGGGTATAATGGGCAAAAATCAAATTTGAGCTACATGCACATGTGACTGTGCACCTAAATGCATTGCAAAAACACATGTGTCTCACTGGGTGCATGTTTACTCCCCGTGCAACAAATTTCAAACATTGAGAATCTTGATTTTTAAATTCTAGTGCATCCAAAACTTATTTGAAGTTCATGAAACTTATCATGTTGTCATATGGACACCAATACAAAGTGGCATTGTACTTTTTTCAAATTTGAGACCAGTTTTGATGTAATCTTTATCTAATTACATATGGGAGATTATTAATAACTGGGAACCAATATCTCAAAAGGATTATTTATTCGAACTGTGAGCGTTAGACAAACAATGCATACATGCCATGCTTCAATTAAGCAATAAAGCGGCAGCATTAATCATCCAAATATAAAAACAATATACGTGCCGCCGCGCGACATGTGTGGCATGCGAGCAGGCGTGAGTTGACGGGACGCATGCGACCAGTCCGCCACGCAGGCAGACAGGGAGGCGTGCGTGCAGGTGTGTGAATTGACGGAGGCGTGCTCACTGCACAGTGTCATCAGGAGGCGTGCAAGTAGCTGTGTGAAACTTTGGAAGGCATGCCAGCAGTCCGGTGTGCAGGCTCAGTGGGAGGCGAGTCATCGGTTCGACCGCCGCTCGCCTCTCCATATTAATGGTGCGCCCGAGCGGTCGCACCCCCCATCCTCGCTACGCACACACAATCCTATCTCTCTGTTTGCATCTTCGACGCCGCTCTCAGTCCTCAAAGCCGTCAGTGTATGAGGATGCCGCCGAAGCGCCCCATCGAAGGGAGTGGCGACGTCGGGGCTGCTAAAGCACCGGAGCACGGCGTGGAGATGGAGACAGAGGTTGCCGTCACCGTCGGCGAGTTATCGCTGCACCCTGACGTCGTCGAGCTTCCACAGCCGGAGGCGGAGTTCCACACCGACTCCGACAACCACTCCGGCAACGACTCCAACGACCACTCCGGCGATGACTCCGACGACGACGGACAGCTGGTTAGTCATCTATACCCAATTTATGTGTCAAATAGATCATAGGGTTTCTCCGGTTACTCCTTCCCCCCCCCCCTTTGGAATAGAAATCCTGTGGTTATGTTCTCCCAATCCATGAAATCTGAGTAAGTTTCGTTAGATCTGTGTAGTGTATTGATTGTTTGAATGGTACAGGTGATAAATGATTAGTTGTTTCATCTGTACAAATGATTTCTGCTAGTAATCCGACTAGGGTTAGTGTTCATGCTAATAATCCTAGCTAGGACTTGACAATTGATTTTGAATGACCTACATATGTTTGTGCCATTATTTTCTTCAAGATTAGTCTGTACATAGACGATTGTGCTTAAAAATCGAACCATAATCTCTGGATATGTATAAATAAATAGCCATAAATTTCTAATCCTACTTCACGGCATGTAATCAGTGATTTGATGCCAAATTTGTTTTACTATTTGTATAGGTGCTGTCTGATAATGTGGACAGCGAGGATGAAGATGCCCAGAGGAGGTACAAGAGGCGAATCCTGAGGGAGCTTTATGTGGGAATGCATAACAGGCGTATTAGGACCTGGAACGACGGCTATGGATGCCCATTTTGCAACCACAAGATTCATGACGCGTATCTAAGTGTTCTGGCGCATGCAAGAGGACGGGTCGTTGGCTCCTTCAAGCAGAAGTATTCTCGCAGGGTGGCACACGGCGCGTACGCCGAGTACCTGGAGAAGCTGCAGGATCGTGCCGGCCGCATGTGAGATGAGATGTGGGATGGATCGAACTATCTACGCTTGAGTATGCTTAATGACGGTTGAACTATGTACTTATTGTTGAACTATGCTTATGTACGTGTACGCTTATTATCTATGTTTGAGTATGTTAAATATTTCGCAAAAATTTGGTAAAAATTACAACGGGGGACCAATAAACCAAGACGGAGGTAGTACGTGAATCACACACGGTTCCCAAAATTGGAATCGTGTGCAATGGCTATCATTTTGCCTCCTGCGTCAATCACACATGGTTCGCTCTAGCAAACCGTCGTCCCAAAAATTCTTTGTGGGACAGAAAACCCTCACCACCCAATTCAAAAAAGAAAAAATAAAACCCTCACCATCCCCACGTCACAAAAACCCTCACCCCGCCCACCACCCCCTCAGCCCCTCCGGTACGTTCCCCATTCACACCAGCACAAGTTCCTCCGTGTCTATGCCATGGCACCGCCTATCGTGGCGGTAAACACTTAGCTCGACGCCTGCTGCCGCCGCCAGGCTGCCGGCAAAGCCCACCACATTTTGCCACTTCCGCTTGCCGCCGCCTATCGCCATCGACTTTCTCGACGCTGCTAGCGGACGACCCAGCTCCGCTCAGTTGGTGAATCTGCCGTACTGAGGGTTCTTTCTCATGGACGACAAGGTAACTAATTTAACGACATATTATCTCATCTCTCATCCCAATTCATCTACCTCCTTTAATCACCCGGCGGAATTCGCCGTGAATTCATTTTTATTCAAGCTGATTTCAGGGTTTTCTTTCATTCATAGAATGTACAGTGCACCGACACTTCAGGACTTGCCGACCGCCGCCAGAGATTCCATCTCATCGTACCAGATAACTTGAGGACGCACGCGGTATGTTCAATCTCACTCTAAATCGGTTGGCATGGCCTACTTTCCTGAACATATTCTAATTGCTACATTTGGATAAAAGGTGCCACATGCACCATATACATCAAAGGGGATTTCCCCCCTCTTCTTTCTATTAGGCAAATTAATGATGTATTGTTCTTTCGATTACTCTCATATTTCCATGACATCATGTTTACCCTATCTGTTTAATTATAGACTTTTGTCCTTCAATTTCAAATGATGTACAGTTCTTTCAATTTGGGCCCATATTTGCATGTTACCATATTTTCTTTAACAATCCTACCATTTTCTACAGGACATCTATGCAACAGATTAGGTAGTGCACAATTTTTCCCTTTACATACATCAAGGCTCCACGAATGTCATGCTGCACACAAACCATGGATTTACAATCATTGCTACCGTAAGACTTGATGAACGTGGTGACTCCTATTTTGGCACTAGCTTTTGGAATGAAATTGCAAAGTTATATGTACTGAAAGCTGGCACTAAAATTGCACTGCACATAGAAGGGCCTGGTCATGAGATATATGCTAACTTCCCCGACAAAATCATCCGTCCAGACTTTGTTCGAAGTAAGTTTTCTTTTCAACTATCTACATATGTTGACTTACCCAGCAATGTCAAATGAATTGTGTAGTAAGCAACCAATTGTTATTCCCTTATCTTACTATATTCCTACCTAATAACTTCTAGTTACCAGTACACTTTTCTATTGCCCTATTTTAACTAAATATTCCATGTTCTCCCATTTCTATAAAAAATGCCGCTGACAACGAGACTCCGGAGGTGGAGAACGGGGCTGCCAACAAGCGGTGGCAGGGCGAGCTAGAACCGCAAGCGACTCCAGTAGGCCTAGACTTAATCAGCAGCCTCCCCGATGATATGTTGAGAGTCGTCATCTCCCTCCTCCCATTCAAATATGGGGCACAGACAACCCTCCTTTCCCGGTGGTGGCACCCCCTATGGAACTCCAGCCCTCTCGACCTCATCGACACCCACGAGCTCTGCCATGGCTATTGCAAAAGCTTGGATGCGTTCTCCAAGATCCTCGGCAGTCACCTTGGCCCAACCAAAGGCCTTAGAATGGGCAAGTTCCATTCCAACGGCAAGGACCGAGCCAAGCTTGATGACTGGTTCCGATCCCCCACCCTAGATCAGCTCGAGGAGCTCACTTTTGATGATGGGCATATGCGGTCGCTGCCAACATCCGCACTCCGCCTCGCGCCCACGCTACACGTCGCCAAGTTTAGGAACTGCCATTTCCTGCCCCTTAATGACGCGCCCGCTCTTATTCTACCACGACTGAAGCACCTTGAGCTCGTCGCCGTCTGCCTCTCAAAGGGTGACATGGAGCGCCTGCTCCGTGGCTGTACTGCACTCAAGTACCTTCGTCTTCAGGCGATCAATGGGTTGAGTACCTTCCACATCACCCCCATGACTCTCCAGACTATTTATGTGTATTGCTGGTGCGGCAGGAAGACATCACAAAAGGTGGACCACGGTATGGTCATCTAGGACACACCTGCACTGGAAAGATTACTTGTAGTTGATCAAGAAGGTCCAACAAGAATCAATGTCATTTCTACGCCGAAATTTACAGTGGTGGGCTACTCGTCTGACAAATACTCCTAACTTGTTATTGGATCCACACCCGTTCAGGTACAACAGCCACCTTCTACCTCTCCTTCTACAAATTAACATTATTTCTAATTTTGAAGATGTTTGTTAGTCTGTCATTCAGAATATGATTCTGACAAGCTTGACCCTGAAACTGCGTACAGTGAAGGTCTTGGCACTAGAATCTATCGGGCCCGACCTGGAGCAAGTTGTCAGTTTCCTGAGATGCTTTCCATGCCTGGAGAAGCTATATATCGAGATGATGTTCCTTTCCTGCTAAATGTAACCATAAGGGAGTTCAATTTGTGACACCTTTTTCCAAGTTTACAATGACAATGTACTACGATTTCTGAAGGTTCTTTTGGAGTATTTCAGTACATACATGCCCCCCATATTGGTTGCTTGATCCATATGGTTATAATCAATAAGCATTTCTCCTTTGGATTCATCTGTACTAGTTTTCTTAGGGAAATTTTCATCCACTCCAACCTCTTGTGAAGAAGGCTACATTTTTCTAAAATGTAATCAAATGCCCATGTTAATCATGTCAGATCGAAGATGGCATGTTAGTGCATTTTACAAATCCTGCAAACCAAATAGCTAGGCCTGTATTAATGTTCAAAACTGCATGTAGGCACTAACACGTTTTCTTCTTTTGCAGAATAAGATTAGGCCCAGTGGTGGATAATGTGATACAATATAACAATCACGTCGAATGCCTAGATCTGCATCTCTCAGAAATTACTTTGAACTCCTACCGAGGGACCTTACCGGAGATTATATTCGCCAGGTTCTTTGTTCTCAGAGCAAGGGCGCTGAAGGAAATGAGGTTTGCCCTACATTTATTCGCAAAAATGAATGGTCTATTGATCAGCACCGGCGCCTGCGGTAGAATGGAGTAGGCTCCAAAAACGCTGAATTTCATTTTGGAACTTCAGATGACAGAGTAACCGGAAGTCATCGGGTCAACCCCATACATGACTTCTTAGTGGCTGACCCCTTTGCAAAAATTGTGAGGTTTCGAAGCCAGACTTAGAAGCGGTGATATTAGTTTGAACCTCTCTGATATCCATGTTCAGCGCATCAGCGCGAGCGTTTGCAACTGATGAGCTGAATTTCATTTCTAAGATCAGTTTGAACCTTGTAATCTTCAAATTTGAGCCATATAACTCTGGAATTTTACCTTGTAACATCTCGAGCTTTTGTGGTACAATCGTTGAAATGGCATCGTATGAGACTCGTATATTTCTAGCACTATTTTGACCTTAATATGCAATGGTCTTAGATTCTATTAACCATTCTCGAATCAGTTTACCTTGTCAATCTCACGGCACACGATCTGCATAGCTAACTCGACTGCGATCTTCGACATTATTGCACACAGTTGGTTTCTTCCACCGTGTGCCTTTGTAAGCGCAAATTATTTATCGCTTTCGAGTGTCCATCGTCATCACCCTACATGTAACTTTGACCTCATCACCCAAGGGTGAACTTATGACCAAGTCATTCCACACACCGTTTTACAAAGCTTTTGCAAATAAACGTCCATGATTTGTCCCTCTTCTAGCCGACGCGTGGCCAAACTAGCAGGCGGGAAGCTTGCTTGTGATAAACAGCGCGATAGCGTGAAACGGGCTCACCGACGATACATTTGGCGCCTCTTCGAGCCCACGCCTGGGGTGCGGTGTTGTCAAGCGTGCACTGGATTCTGGAATCCTCCGCTATGAACGCCGTGACAATACGTGACGATTATAGGCCGGTCGGCCCCCATTTATTACAGCGACCATTTAAACTACCCTTGTGTCTCTTCAACCTTTCGATTGCACCCCACCATTGCAAGAAGCATACCCACCACGAGAAATTCTTAGAGGGTATCCTGCGCGGCTCCAATGGCGCTCCGAGCGGCTGCCGACGACGAGCAGCAGTTCACCATGCGTGCCATGATGGACACCCACAGAAGGTTCATGGACCTCTTGGTGGTGTACACCAACTATCCGGTCTGGGTGGAGCACTCCATCCACATCATGGAGTTGTTGCTTGCCTAGGAGAAGTACAAGGTGGTCGGGTTTGACCTCGAGTACACCCGTGCTCATGTCGGGTCTCGTCCCAAGGTTGCCGTTGCCCAGATGTGCGTGCGCCACCACGTCCTTGCCTACCACTACTGCCTGGCCACAAGGCCTTGCAAGCGTTTCGCCAAGTTTGTCAACAGCTCCCACTACATGTTCCCTACGGTGGACATCAAAAACGATGTAAAGGCACTCGAGAGTTCGGGCATCGCCTGCCAGAATCTTGTCGACATCCAGGACCAATACAAGATCTGGGCAGCAAGGAGCATGAGAAGGACTCACTGGTTCACCTCGCCGAGCCCATCATTGACCCCTACTACAGAGACATGAAGGGTTCGTGCAACAAGGACAAGCGTGCCTGGCACTCGGCCTGGATGGAGAAACTCGAGAAAGCTCACGTCGTGTATACGGCCAAGGAGGCGTACAGGAGCTACGACATGTACAGGCGGATCGTTGACATGAGGAAGTGCCTCCTTTCCCAAAACGGCCAGGGATCCAGCCGGAAGCAGAGCAATGGCAAGCGTCGTCGCAACAATAAGTAGATGATTAGATCCTCGTTTCTCCTACTTTAGTATGCATGTAATTGCTTACTTTGGTGTGTGAAAATGTTATGTGTGTAGTCACTTGTGTAATTGTATGATTAATTTGGTTATGCAATGCTGTCTTTTTAAGTATATATGTTGATGCTCTGTAGACAGAGCGTAGATGGTGTGCGGACAAAGAAAATCACATCGCACACGGATTAAACAATGGAACCCGTCGGTGATGTTTTCATCAATCACTCACAATTGTATACCAGCAATCGTTTGCTCGCAACACACATGACTTGTTAGCAGTAATCGTCTGTGTTCTTATCGGTCTTCGCACACGTTTCTGATTACAGACCTGTTTGCCTTGTATCACACACATCTTGTTCATTTGAACTGTTTCTGTTCTCATGTCTCACCGCAAACAGTTCATCCGAGTGAACCGCATGTCGTATATCGCACACACCTTTGATCTTGCTGACCGTTTCTTTTGTGTTGCCTAATCACAAACAGTTCATCTGAGTGAACCGTATGTTGTACATCGCACACACCTTCATCTGTCTGCTTGTTTTTTTTGTTCCTCCTCATCACAAACGGTTGATTGAATTGAACCGTATGCCCTGCATCACACACGCAACTAAAATTTGAACCGTGTTTGATGCATCCTCCATCGCAAATGTTTTGCACCTTTTTTGACGGTTATTTTACACCATTGTTTGCGATTATGGCATCGCACACAGTTTCGTCGAAGGGTCTCTGATCGTAGTGCCGCGTTAGCAGCATCCTGCAGTAGTGTAGGTTCCTAACTAAAAAGAACCAGATCATCGATTGTCCGGATGCCGAAGCCCTAGCGGCCGTTAAGCATAGCATCCGCGACGAATGGCTCACCTGACACCTCGGCCAAGAAAAGCTGAAGTCTATGTCAGCCCTCACGACACTCATGACCCGATTTTGCACGGGCGAAGACAGCTGGCTAGCCCGTAGCAATAATAATGCAAGCGAACCTGGCACCTCTGAAGCCAGAAATAGCAGCGGCAAGCCCCGACGCAATAGGCACAAGCGTCAAAGCAACGGTGACAATACCAATGACACAGCGGTCAACGCCGGATTCAGTGGCTCCAAGTCCGGCCAGCGGAAGAAGCCATTTAAAAGAAACAACTCGGGCTCATCCAGCTTGGACCGTATACTTGATCGTCCATGTCAGATCCACGGCACCCCTAATAAACCAGCCAATCATAACAACAAAAGTTGTTGGGTCTTTAAACAGTCCGACTAGTTAAATACCGAGAACAAGGAGAAGGGGTCGCCAAGTAAGGACGATGACGAGGAGCCCCGTCCATCGAACACAGGGGGACAGAAGAAACCCCTCCCCCCCAAGTCAAAACAGTGACCATGATATACGCTACTCATATACCCAAGAGGGAGCGCAAACGCACACTCAAGGACGTCTATGCGATGGAGTCAGTCGCCCCAAAATTCAACCCATGGTCTTCCTGCCCGACCACTTTCGATCGTAGGGACCATCCAACCAGTATCCGTCACGGCGGTTCTGCCGCACTGGTCCTCAACCCAATTATTGACGGATTCCACCTCACGCGGGTCCTCATGGATGGTGGCAGCTGCCTTAACCTGCTCTATCAGGACACAATCCACAAAATGGAAATCGATCCGTCAAGGATCAAGCCCACAAAAACTACCTTTAAAGGAGTAATACCAGGTGTAGAGGCCCGATGCACGGGCTCAATCACATTGGAAGTTGTTTTCGGATCACCGGACAACTTCCGAAGTGAAGACTTGATCTTCGATATCGTCCCCTTCCGCAGTGGCTATCACACACTGCTCGGACGAACTGCATTTGCTCGATTCAATGGGGTACCACATTATGCTTACCTCAAACTCAAGATGCCCGGACCACGCGGTGTCATAACAGTCAATGGAAACACGGAACGCTCCCTCCGTACCGAGGAGCACACCGCGGCCCTGGCGACAGTACAGAGCGGCCTTACCAAGAAGAATATTAATTCGGTGACCAAGCTCCCGGACACTATCAAACGAGTCCGGACTACTCCGCAGCACGATAGTCCAGCTCGTCATGAGTTCGACTAGCAATTCAGCCTCTGTCTTAGTCCCGACCAAAGGGCGGCATACGTACCGCACGTACATAACTACGCACTCAAGATACCATGGGCAAAGATAGAGGCATAACTCGATTGTAGTCCATCATACGGCTCGACCTTACCTGGACACACATAATTTCCCTTTTCTTTTTATCCTTTTCAGGTTTCTTTTAAACAGACCCCTCACGCTGGCCTGATCATCGACCCTGTCGAAGGATGGATGTACCAAGGCGGCAAGCAGCATAGACGCGTGGTGGAATATCTAGGTGGTCTTCTTAACGACCACTCTACCTGTTTTCAGGACCTGCGCGCAGCTTCCCCTTGGTCTAGGCATGTTAAACAGCCCTGTTGCTTATCGCACTATTTGTACAAACACGCTTTGACGTATTCAATCATATTATGATGGAAACAGTTTGCGGCCCAATTTATGCGGCACTGATTTAGTACTTCAGTTCATTTTGCTATTCTTATCGATGGCGCCCGTACATTTTGGTATGCTTTAATTCGTCAGGGGCTTCATTGCGCTCCATATTACGGCAACAAAGTCCGAACACTGTTTTCAAGTGCAGTTTGGCACCCCGAATTTTAGCATTATATGCATCGGCTCCGAATCATGTCTTTGGTCAATAGTTGGGTTGCCCGGCTCCTTTGCTTACTACCTTACGTTCCGTCCTATCGGCTAGGATAGTAAAAGGAGAACTACTGCGATTGTGTCTCTGGTTTATCCGAGCAAACACCTAGTAGAGAAAGCCAAAAACGGACTGTCATGATGCAGGGAGAGCCGGTCATCTATTCGGAGGTTCAAAACCTTTTGCGATTTTTTCCGCATTATGCGACGGATCGGCCTCCACCCGATCAGGTGTCTACAGCACCCTAGTCCGGATTAAATACTAACTAGGGGCTGCGCCTACATTTCTATCGTCAAAGTCTTATGGCTAAGTGAGGGTGATAAAGCCACGTAGTCTGATTTCCTGGTTCGTTGCGCTAAACACCTCCTTCAAGGACCAAACTCTTGGATCAAGAGTGTTTAGATTCCATCCCGAACACCCCCGTACTACCTACATGGGGGCTGAAGCCGACGACTGGCCAATTCTCAGATTTAACAAAATGGCCGCATAGGAGGTAAAATCTTAAACAAATAACAAGCATTATATTACATATCAGCTTTGTTTCATAATACAGGACGGGACAACTTGAATGCATTCATTCAAAGATAATGTCTTTAGCACACTGCTCCACTACAATGCGGGTTCCCTCCAGGACATCATCAAAATACCGCTCGGGCGTGCGGTGCTCCTTGCCCTCGAGCGGCCCCTCAGTCGCGAGCTTGACGACATTCATCTTCGCCCACTGCACCTTGACACGGGTGAAGGCCATCCGCGCACCTTCGATGCAGACCGACGGCTTGATGGCATCCAGCCGAGGGCAGGCATTGACCAGCCGCTTCACGAGCCCGAAGTAACTGCTGGGCATGGCTTCGGCAGGCCATAGACGGATTATGAAATTCTTCATGGCCAATTCGGCCGCCCTATGCAGTTCGGTCAGCTGCTTCAGCTGATTACCGAAGGACACCGGAAGCTCTGGCGCAAGGTATTGCGACCAGAACAACTTCTCCGTTGAGCTCCCTTCTTCGGCTCGGAAAAATTCCGTAGCATCAGCAATGCTGCATGGCAGATCCGCAAACGCTCCTAGAGAACTCCAAATCCGGGTCAATAAGAGGTACCTTTTCTTCACAAATTTGCTCTGCATAGTAAAGGCCTTACCCGCCGCGACCTTCTTGGCTTCCTGGATTTCCTGGAGGGCGCCCTGGGCCTCAACCCGGGCCTCTTGTGCGCTTTGGCGGGCCTTAGCAAGTTAGAACTCTTGGTCCGTAATCTTGCGCTCCAAGGACTCGCATTTCTTTACGGCGTCCTGGAGCTCCTTCTGGACCTCCTCGACCCTCGCCTTGTGCTTATCGCGGGCGGCTTGTTCCTCTGCGGTCTCTTCTAGGCGGCGGCCAGCGCGTCCTTGAGGGTCTCCACCTCGGTCGTAGCCCCTGCGAAATATCATGATAATGTGATCAGCATGAGCACTTCATATCTCTCTAGATCTGAATAGGCTATTGCATACCTTGATGGTCATCCAGCTGTTTTTTCACACGGCCGAGCTCTTCCTCGGTCCACTCTAGGCTCTGCTTTAGTCCGGAGACCTCAGCAGCATGAGAGGTTGCCGCCAGCAAAGATGACTGCTTATTCACATACACACGTATGGTTAGTCTCCTGCGAAAATTAGTTGACCCTCTCTCCGGTTTTTCTATTCAAACACCGGACAGTGTCTCAGGGGCTACTGTCTATACTATGGCATTCCTTTTGCATAAAATTGCGTTTCGTACCTCAAAGCCTGTAAGAAGTCTTGTGCAGGCTTCGGTCAGTACGCTCTTCGCGGACTGAATCCTCTCAACCACCATACCCATGAGGGTACGGTGTTCCTCAACAATGGAAGCACTTCGCAGCGCTTCAAGTAGAGTATCTGATGCCTCTGGATGGACAGAGGTCGCCGGTGGAATCGGTGCACCTCCTTCTTTTGAAGGAGGCTGCTTGCCTGATTCCGGAGCCATACAGGTCTCCGGAATTGTATTCTGCGGGGGGCCGAATTGAATATGGCCCCCATCGCCTGTCTCCATGGGGATTTTCTCCCCCATGTGTCCGGCGGCCAAGTTTCACCCTCTGGCGCCACCCTGATGGCCTCCCGCGTCTCTCCCTGGCTTAGGGAGGTCCTTCGGGATAACACGTCGGTGTCATCCATGGCCTTGGGAGAAGAGGCCGCCGGAAGGGACCCACTGTCCATCACCTTCGGATCCAGCGAATTCCCCGAAGATGAGGATCGCTGGAGGTCGGAACGAGCCGGACTGCAGCACATGATTCAACCTGTTAAAACCATGGTGTAAAGGAGCTGGATATATGTGCGCGTCGTTGGGTACTTACGATTCGGCCAGGGGCTTATCCCTGGGGCGCCACTCGGAGCTGCTATCGATGTCCCACGCGGAGTAATCTGCGAGGCAGACCTTCACTTTCTTGGACGCCTCTGCCTCCAGATGCATGGAGGCCGCCCTTTTCTTCCTTCACCCTCAGGGGGAGAGTTGCTTTCCTCCTCCTCCTCATCGTCCTCGGCGGCGGAGGAGTGGGTCTCGGCGTCTTCGGACGTCACGTCCGAAGTGCCCTTACGGCAGAGGCCACTTCTGGTCTCCTTGGCCTTCTTCTTGGCCTCCAGCATTTTTGTCAGAAGTGGGATTGCTGGGTTTTCGGGTAGCGGAGCCGGACAATGAATCCGCTCTGCCTTCTTTCTCTGGGCCTGAAAAAACAAATAGGGAGGCTTAGGCGTCTTCCTTGAATATGCAAGTAAAGGATATACCTTGAAATACGAAAAACTTACCGGGCTGGCGGGATGGGCCAGGTCGTGCCCACGGTCCTTGGTGTCGCCGGCCACGTCTCGTTGGCCTTAAAAAGCACCTTCCAGATGTCTTCGTGCGTAGTGCCGAAGAACTGTTGCAAGGTCGGGTGCTCGGCCGGATCGAACTCCCACAAATAGTAAGCCCGGCTTTGGCACGGAAGGATCCGGCGAACAAGCATCACCTGGATCACATTGACAAGCTTGATGTTCTTGTCTACCATGCTCCTGATGCGCGTCTGAAGCGCTGTCAGCTCGTCCGACGAAGACCAGTCCAGGTCCTTCTTTAACCAGGAGGTGAGATGCATCGGGGCTCCGGACTGGAATTCCGGAGCCGCGGCCCAGGTGGTGTCGCGCGGCTCTGTGATGTAGAACCATTGTTGTTGCCACCCTTTGACGGTCTCCACGAAGGTACCTTTGGGCCATGTGACGTTGGGCATCTTGCTCACCATGGCACCTCCGCACTCTGCATGTTCACCGTCCACCATCTTCGGCTTCACATTGAAGATCTTTAACCACAATCCGAAGTGGGGTGGGATGCGGAGGAAGGCCTCGCACACGATAATGAATGCCGAGATGTTGAGGAAGGAGTTGGTGGGGCAGATCGTGGAAATCCAGCCCGTAATAGAACATGAGTCCACGGACGAATGGGTGGAGAGGGAATCCCAATCCACGGACGAAGTGGGGGATGAATACCACCCTCTCATCGGGCTCCGGGGTGGGGATGATCTGCCCCTTTGCTGGAAGCCGGTGGGCGATTTCCTGGGCTAAGTACCCAGCCTCCCGGAGCTTGGTGATGTCCTTCTCCTTGGCGGAGGAAACCATCCACTTGCCCTGCGCTCCAGATCCGGACATGGCTAGAGTGCTTTTTTGAGGCAGAGAGGATGAGAGCTTGGGCGCTAGAGCTCGAGAATGGGTGGGCAGAGAGAAAGAAGGCGTTGGTGAAAAGGTGAAATCCTTATCCCTTTATAAAGGCTGCGAATATCAAGCGCCTCTCCACTCGCCTATTCCCCAAGGGTCGTACAGACGGCGCGGTTGGATTACCCACGCCCGTATTGATGAGAATCCCGCAATAAGGGGACACGATCTCTGCTTCGACAAGACGTGCCAATAAAACCGCATCTTGAAACATGGAGCGGGAGGCTAAAGAACAGTTCGAAACAATGACCGGGCAGCGACGTGATGTCACGCTATGAAAGTTTTCAGTAGATTGGACTCGTGAAATATTATATTCTCTTCAGTTGCATGTGGTACTTGTTTTGCAGAGCCGGACACTTTTTCTGTGTTCAAAGGCCATTTTGGAGTATTCAGAGGAGGAACCCGCCTTACAATGCCGAAGACAATCTACGCACCGGACACTTCGTCATTGAAGCCTGGTTCAGAGGCTACTGAGGGAGTCCTGGATTAAGGGGTCCTCGGGCGTTCGGCCTATGTGACATGGGCCGGACTAATGGGCCATGAAGATACAAGATGGAAGACTTCCTCCCGTGTCCGGATGGGACTCTCCTTTGCGTGGATGGCAAGCTTGGCGTTCGGGTATGAAGATTCCTTCCTCTGTAAACCGACTCTGTACAACCCTAGTCCCCTCCGGTGTCTATATAAACCGGAGGGTTTAGTCCGTAGAGAGAATCATAATCATACATGCTAGACTTCTAGGGTTTAGCCATTACGATCTCGTGGTAGATCAACTCTTGTAATACTCATATTCATCAAGATCAATCAAGCAGGAAGTAGGGTATTACCTCCATCGAGAGGGCTCGAACCTGGGTAAACATCGTGTTCCCCGTCTCCTGTTACCATCAACCTTAGACGCACAGTTCGGGACCCCCTACCCGAGATCCGCCGGTTTTGACACCGACAATGACCCCTCCACACGACATCATATTTCTTTGATTTGTAGGGAATATGATCAGTTGATTCCTTCTAGAGGTCTAGGAAAGTGCAAAAGCACAAATCACCACTTGCCAGACCAATTTGGCCAAGCTACAAAAAAGAAAGATGATTACTACTCTATTTATCACCACAAAAGTGGCATTGATCATTCCCCATTCAGCCTCTTTTCGGCATATTGTCTTTTGTCCAGATAGTACTATCTATGATGATTATCATCTACATGAAAATATTTTTTTTCATATGGTTCAACCTTAATTTACCATGTATTTTAGGATTACTATGTTTTTTCTATTTTTGCGTATCAAACACGCAATTCAGCAGATTTCTGTGTTTTCACAATCCTTTGTTTACACATGCAATCATACCATATTCTTGCGGTTTTTGTATTCCTGTGTTTTTAAAGTCCTACGAATAAATCAAAGAGCCCCAAGGGTAGATCCCTGTCCGCCCCTGTGTGGCATCGGCCTGGGAGCCGACTTGACAGCGGCGCAGGAGTAGCAATTGCTGCCAATCTTTTCGTCGCTTCGTCTAGCTCTAGCTCTGCGTCGATTCAGGCCTTGCCACACAGTCACAGGATATATAGGTCAAGAAAAACTGTGACCACGATCGTGTTGTTTCTTCTTCCATACGTAGTACTACCTGCTAGCTGCTTTATTGGGAATGCTGCTGTACCGTGTCACCGTGTGTATGTAATACGTATATACAGTACGTGGTAGTAGTATAGTATGTATGCACATGCACGGGTGGTCATCGCCGTCTGTATTTATTTTTGTTTCGTACCCTGACGGCCTGACTCCCGAAAGATATGCAGTAGAGGTGGTGGTAGGCCTGCTGGTGCCGCACGCCATTGACTGGACACCCGTTGGGGGCGTCGCCGTTGACTGGAGACGAAACGGGGTTCATGCAATTTACTTGGTCTTCCTCGTTTTTAATCCTTGTGGATATGGACATACTACGTATATATGCATGGCAGAACTGGACCGAGCACCTACTCTCTCACGGCCTTACGGCTCTCCTCCTGTAACTAATTTACAGCTTCACCAGGCATCATTTTGTGCAGTGGTTTTACTTACCAGATGCCAGTTAAGCCAAGCGAGAGCTCTGTTACGGCGTCCAGAGTTTTGGAACATGTTTGTGGTCCGTACATGCCCGACACGGAGCACCCATCGTTTTGGACGCTTAGCCAGCCCGCCAAAAAAAAACTGGTGCGCACGTACTGCTGGGGCTGGGGTATTCGGTAAAGCCAAATCGTAGAATTGACCTCACTCACAGGTTTTTACACAGGGAAAACTTTGGAAGCTACTCACTGGTAATAAAACGCAGGTGGTCGTAGGAATGGAAGCTAGCAGTATCCTGCACATTGCACACCGCAGTCGCACAGACCTCGGGCAGCACGCGCCCGGCCGGCCGGCCAGTGGTCAAAACCCCACGCCGTGTGGCGAAACAAATGTACGGCGCCGCAGTGAAAAGACGTCGCCGAAAGAGTTGGGTTGTCAACCTCTGGACTGAAGAAGATCATGGGCGGACGACTGGCCCAAACGTACACGTTGCCAGGCTCATCTCGTAATCACCGCGGCAGCGGCGGTAGCGACGCAAGCTCATGCTCCGCTCCGACGCCTCGCCCGGAGCCCGGGTGGCGACGAGATTGCCCAGCGGCACCCGTCATGTCCCCGCGCCCGCCGTATCGCCGCCTGCGTCGGCTCGGGCCCCGGGGATCTTTGCCATTACTGCGCCTCGTGTCACGCCGAGCGTACGTGCCACAGTGCCAACGTCGACGGTACGTGCGTGCGTGTCACGCACCCCGTGGTACGTCCCGCGCGCCCTCTGACCGGCATGCTAACTTTCAAGCTCGATCACCCGTTTGAAATGCACGGGAGAGGCGGTGAGATCTTTCTACTACTTGCACGCCATCAGCAGGGGCAGGCCGTAGTGCTCGCCGTTACTCGAACCGGCGTTCATGACAAAGCAAGCAGCCACTGGCGAAGAGGATTGACCTGCACCGGAGAGCGCGGCGAGCCACACCCGTGGATCGCTGGTTGCCATTCCGGCGGCGGACACCCGCGTCTTCCGGCCGGGTGCACCGTACGTACTACGTGGACTGCACGCGCACCAGCTGGGTTGGTTGCCTGACTTGCGGTTCCATCCGCCGAACTACAGTACGTGCGCCACAAAGTCTTCGCCCTTTCCGTTCCCGTGCACCCGCGCTCTCCGGCCCCCGATCGACGCGCACCGCCGCATCCGTGCACGGCCAGGGCTTTAATCATCACCATTCTTAATTGTTTTCCTCCGTCCGGTCGATGTCGATGTCGATGTCAGATTAGTTTCGGCATTTCTGCCCTGCGTCTACGTACTACGCTCCATCGCACCGCAAGTCTGTCTGGCCAAGGCAATAGAACTGGCTCTTGTTTTTCCCCTGGAAGTGATGGCTAGTAGTACTATATCATACAGATACAAGCTCCTTTATCGCATAAAACTCGCTTACATATCGGTCATTTGGTGGTGCCATGTGCGCGCTCATGTCCCCTGATGGCAGTTTCACAGGTTTTATTCTTCTTAATTAATACTTCCTTCGTTTCTAAATATAAGTTTTTTTAGAGAGTTCAATATAGACTACATACAGAGCAAAATGAGTGAATCTACACTCTAAAATATATCTATATACATATGTTTGTAGTTTATATGTTTGTAGTTTATATTGAAATCTTTAAAAAGACTTATATTTAGAAACGGAGGGAGTAGATTGAATTCTTTGGACTCTGTTCGAAAGATACACACACACACACCCCATCACAGCCTGGTCCATTAGGGCATCTCCAGCCGTTGGCTCCCTAGGAGGGCAAAAATCGCCCCTAAGGCGCACCGCGCTAAACCACAAGACTTGGGCCGTGATGCCCCCAACAAGGCGCCTACGGTTAGTAAAAAAGGTAAATACGGCGCAAAAACGACTTAAATTTAACACAAACGTCGGCGAGTTCATTCAAACTTAAACATATTTTACAAAAAAAAGAAAAAAAACTACCGCGGGCTACCCCCGCCGTCTCCCTCGCCGCCCGCCTGGCCGCCCACCTACGCGGTTCTACATGCCGAGGAGGCGGTAAAACCGCGTGTAGTCACCGCCGTCGTCGTCATCGTCGTCGTCGTCGTCGCCACCGCCCCCGCCTACGCCTCCGCCGTCCCTGCTGCATCCTTCCCGGTTGGCGCGGGGGTTGGACGGTCCGGCGTCGTCGTCGTCGTCGCTGTCGAGACCACGACGCCGTCTTGTCCTCGCGCCACGCTTGCGGCGCGCGCAGATCAGCGGATCGTGCGATCTCCGCCGCGCGGGCCGCTCCGGTGGTATCGGGCACCAAGACGCCCCGCCGATCCTCCACGCACGGGCACCCGCATGTCCGGCGGGACCGGTACTCGGCCTCGTAAAGGAGGCGAGCCTCGTCTTCATGAAGATGGCGGCGGCGGCCGTTCGCCGCCGCGCCGTCACACGGGAAGCGCTTCGCCATGGGTGTGAACTGAGACGGCGAAAGAGAGGAGAGGTGAGGAAAACGACGACCGCGGAGAGTGTGATGAGTCGCCGAGCGCGCCGGGCGCGTCATATATAGGCCGAGCGCGCATGCCACCGTGTACGCGTGGCGGGCGAGAATGGCGAGGGCGCGTCGTCCGGTCTTCATCTGCGCCGCCGTGAGCACCAATGGCAGGCTGACCGCGGCGGCAGCGCGACAGCTTTGGCATTGATTCGCCCGGGAAACGAGGCGATGAGGACGACGAAGGGCCGAGAAGAGAGCCGTGTCGCCGACGCGGCGGGCCCGCGACTTTTTCGCGCCAAAACAGTTCGCCGGCGCCCCAGTAGCGCGGGTTCGAGTTGGGTCCGCTGGCGCTGTTTTCGGCCCAAGCCGGAAAATCGGGCTCTGAGGCGCGATCGGGCGTTTTTGCCGCCAAGCGCTGTAAAAACGCTGGGAGGCCTTCACGAAGCGCGGCTGGAGATGCCCTTAGTGTGCAATGTGTGGAATGGAATTGTTATTTGAAAGAAATAAAACAAGATCACATGTGTGTCCACATAACTTGTTGATTTGAATTTTCAAATATTGCAAATATATGGATTGTGCATCATATTCGAAACATGTCAAAACTAGAGACAAAAAAATCTTAGAAAAATGTAAAACATATCACAGTTAAATGTGTTGTGACTTCAAACCCACTTAGAATTGCATGTTGCAAGGGGACGAGGCTCTCCTTGTTTGGTGGTGGACTAAGCTAGCAAATCCAATTGCTATAACAATTCTAATGACATGGATGATAGTGAGATTGGAGAAATAGATATTCACACTTGCTAGAGGGATTTGTCTAAATAATAGGTACTCAAAACAAGAGCTAGTTTTATTGCCTTGGCCAGACTTGTGGTGCGATCAAAAGGTTAGGGGATATATTTCTTTAGGATGAGCAGTGCATAAAAAAATGATTCTGATATAATGTAGAAACAAAATACTATGTGATGGAATAATATACCAGTAATTTGTCTATCCTAGACCGGTGCAAAACTGCTTGAGTCATTCTTCTTTTTTTAGAAAAGAGGGATGACCCCCGGCCTCTGCATCCGGGAGATGCATACGGCCATTTTATTGATTATTCTCGAGGACCTTACAAAGTATTACAACAATAAGTCTGAATCCACCATCTTGGCAACACATGCCACTACTCCTACCCAAAATGATGAAGGGGTGCTAGCTGGGCCACTACCCAAACCACTCACCTAAGTCTAACATCAAAAGCCGGAAACGAAACATATTCGAATCCCCAGCCGAGCCACATACCGGTGCAGGGCACAATCCGGTCGAGACACACTCGTGTGTCGTCGCCACCATCTTCCGCAGGTCCATCTTCGAGATCATATTGAGGTTTCTACCTTGTCCGCCACTCAGCCATCGGCGTCACCATGATGCCGACAAGCAACCTCCTCTCTGCGAGTCCATCTCCGCGCATCGGACGGCGAACCTCCACAGCGCCATGCCGCCGATCCTCGCCGCCATCAATGAGTGAGATGAAGTACCGCTCCACCAAAGAAACCATCTGCTAGTCCCGCAAGCAAGGCGCGGCACCAAGTAGAACGCCAAGCGCACCGCCACCACGCCACCAAAGAGCCCGCCACCAAGAGCTGTTCCCAGCCGCCGCCTTCAGAAGGAGCACGACACCGTGGTGTCGTCGGCGCTAAAACAGGGGAACAAAAGCTTTCGCCATAGCTCGAGGAGGAGGCGGAAGGAGAGATCCACCCCAAAGCCTCCAGAAGGTATCGGCGCCAAAGGCGTCGACTTTGAGGGAGCCGCCGCCAGCCAAGGGTTTCCCGAACCTCACCCGACGCCAGATCCGCCAGCCGGCCATAGGGAACGCCAAAGCAGCCGCCAGGACCGGCGCCAAAGATGGACCGGGACAGATCGGAGCAGGGCGGATGTTCTACATGGAGCCATGACGGATTATGGCCGCCACTGCGTCAGCGTCTGCAGCCCCACGCCGCCAGCAGCGCCGTGGGAGGCTGCCCACAGAGCTCCCCGGCGCAGAGCCGCCCGCTACACCGCGCCCACCGGCCGGGGCCGCCGCCCCGGGGAGCCAAGGCCCAAGGTGTGTTTGCTTGGGGAACCAAGTGGAATGAAGTGAAATGGTTCTAACCTTGTGTTCGATTGCACATGATTATATATAATAGAAGGATGCGTGTTTGGTTGGAGAATGGGTTGGAACGAATATGTCAAAAGTCCCCTCGTGTCTACCCTTTCTTCTTGGGGGTAAACTCACACACCTCGAGAGATATTCATATGAAGTAAGAGACAATTGTTATCCATGGTCGTCAAGGTAGATAGTTTCGCGATAATCAGGAATCATGTAGATAAATTTTGATGGGGTGGTCTTTTTTGGGCATTTGTGTGTGTGTGTGGGGTGGGGGGAGTCGGTGTTAGTGTTTACTAGAGCTATTGTCTTTTGTGTTATTGATGTCTACCATGCACCTTTTTTATATTTTGGCATCCAAGCGCATAGGTTTATAAAACAATATTTTCTCTCTCAAATGGATGCCTTAAGGTTTATCACGACATGGGAAGGGGTAGCATGGAAATTCCCGTGAAATATCCTTTGAAATCTTCTAGGGTATATTAGTAGGGTCATCCTCATTATCCTAAATAATATGATAAACAAGGATAATCCACAATTAAACTTCGAGCTAGGTAAATATATACGTTTGAAATGTATTAATTATGCAGACAACAAATCGACCTATATTATAGTCCAAGTCATCGCATGTGTTAGTAATGATTCCACTTTGGTATGAACTAGTTGTAGAAACTTAGGGACAAGAGGGAATATTCAATCCCTAGACACCTAAGTCGAGGGTAGCTACTGCATGACTATATAGTTTCAACTCTTGCTATTAGACAAATGTAATTCTTCTTAGGAAATAAAGACAAAAGCTTTGCCTCATTACACTAATAAAAAAGAAATGCTAGATGGATTAAATAAAAATACCTTGCCACAAGGTCAAGGCGAAAATACATAAGCGTACTCTCTCAGCAAAATAAATTCTAAGGACTTCGCGTCGGCCGAGACCAAGTTCGTGTCTCTCGCATTTGGTCTTACTAACAAATACGGATGGCACTGCCGATGTGTTCTTCAGGAGCTTCACGTTCTGTTCATTCCAAATCTCCCAACCCACTAGCATGGCAAGGAAAAGGAGCCCTACGACGACCGTCCCTCTACAAGGAAATTGATAGCTACCAATGTTTAAACATGTGAAGTTGACCCTGAGCAGTGATGTTTAAATCGACCAAACTACATGAAGATGGGATTGAAGTCCAAATCTACACACAAGACCGACTCCGGCATTCGCTTGCAAAGCGGGCAAATGCCACAATTCGATGAATCACAGCGAGCTGTCCAACTTCAGTTTTGAATGATTAACCACACAAAAGATCTGCACCTTGCGGTGCCTAGATTTTCCATATCGGAGGCGGCTAATCCATCAAATCCATTGAAAATTTCATCCGATAACCAAACATTATTTTTCAACAATCACGGATCTTCATGTGTCTTCTCACGGCCTCTATAGTGTAAGGTTGATTGACGTTCGTTTGTGGCGGAGTCGGAGTCGCTTGCTCAGAGAGAAGCGATGACAATGATGCGTGCGATCTAATCTTGTGTGTGTGCCTGGTGAGCGGGTTGCGACGGTTTTCATCCGGTTTTTGGTTAATAGGTCATACAACTTTCTTATTTTTAATTAACTGATAACTGATTGATCCCGAGTTTCAGGGGGTGAAAAAGATGGCAAAATCATCAGGTGGCCAGATCCGTGCCCCCGGCAGCCAAAGAAAGAAACGTGGAGTGCACGGCGCGCCACGTCCGTCGCCATTCCGCCCGGCGGCGGACAGCATCCACACTTCTTCTCTGGCACACCGTGCACGTCGGCCGCAAGATGGAGCCGGGCCCCGTCTCTCCATGCGTTTCTTCCGTGCATGCATGTACCAAAAAGTCTTCGCCTTTCCGCTCCCGTGCACCCGCGCTCTCCGGCTCCGGCACGCGCCCTCCGCCCTGCTGTGCAGACCCCATCCATGCACGCAGAGCCTGTGCTTGTGCAGTTGTACTTTTGCTTGTTCGCCCGGTTGGTACGCATGCTTGTAGCCAAGGTTAACGTCGCATATCGCGCTCCACGTACGACGAGCATGGATGAAGACGCGGTCGTTCGATGTTGACGCTCGCTCCAGAGCAGATGTGTTGACTCCTGGACGGCGACGGTATCGGTGGAGGTTGTGTCACGGGGTCGACAGTGCTAAATCGGGGAGCCGAGCCAAGAAGGATTTAATTCGTGCCTGGCAAATTTCGTGATTCTTCCGTACCCGCGTCCGTACATACACTCGATCGCACCGGGCGTATGGCCTCTTTGTGTGTGTGTGTGTGTGTGTGTGTGTGTGTGTGTGTGTGTGTGTGTGTGTTTGATTATCAAACTGCTCGTGTACATACATAAAACATATGGACCAAACGCAATGATGAATAGGCAAAAAGATGAGTAAAATCGCTCCATCTTGATGTGCTGTGACGTTGTGTGTAAGGTAGTAAGAATCGTGATTCTAAATGGAATCGGAGCTCCCGTGATAGAGTCGTAAACCATAAAATCTTAACCACCATAATCATAGAATAAGATGGTTAGTTTAAATCGTAAAGTCGTACTACAGTTGTATAATAGAATCAGACAACTTTAATTGTGTGCGTATATATGGAGGAGTACTAGCTAGGAAGTACGTATTGGTAGGAGGATACAAGCTCCATCATGCGTGCTGTAGTTTACCGGCTGGCATACACGTAGAAGCTAAAAAAAACTTACGTGGACCGTGAACGTACAAGTAGGGTATCCACTTGGCAGTACATGTAGCCATCGATCGATCGGATCGGGCCTCCTCAGAGAATACGAAGCAAGTGGTCCGATCCATCATGCGTCCGTTGTATTGTATGTATGTGCGATCGCCCACATGCTGTGCCGTGTATATGGACCGTGCAGATGCGACGTACTTTGGCAGCATTTCAAAACTAGTACAGAGAGTACATTCTGTACGTACGTATACGAGTGTGGAGATCGATAATCCATATCACTCATTTAATTAAAGCGCACATGTATACACTAGAGCGAGGAGGGCGGGGAAATATAGGGTGTACCGGTCTCGTGGTGAACCTGGTGCACCGAACTCTCGTAGCACATTTTAAAATGACATTGACAATTCTGAGAGAATATCACATTCACACCACACAAATGTATGCTGTCATAAAATATTTAAATCAAAATATAAACATAGCTCAGAAAATAAAAAAATTAACACTGAATAGTACATAACATAATTAGGTTTTAGATTTGCCCATTATCACATCAAAGTCAAAATTGTCATTTTTGTATCTCGCGCAATGTTTCAAATTTTGATACGGAATGATAACATACATTGGTGTTGTCTTAATGTGCAAAAAATTTCTTTGTTTTTTTGAAATATTTAAAAATGTGCCACGACATTAGGTGCACCGGTAGCATCGCAAGGGTGGGTGCACTGGATACATTCCCCGAGGAGGGCAACGTTCCAGTTTTTTGCTACTGTAGCATAGTGCTAGGCTCAGAGCAACTCTAGTTGAGTCGCCAAATCGGCCCGATCGCCAAAATAATGACGATTTTGTCCAAAAAAATGCACTATAGCAGAGTCGCCATGTGCCTCCAGACACTAGCGCAGAATTTCCTAAGAAGATACATCTAACGCACACTCTTGAACCAAACTGTGTTTGATGCACAAATCACAAACAATAGAAAAATAAAATCATCAGACAAAAAAAAAGGTATGTGGACCATCGGGCATGATTCAGAAACGAGAAGTGTGTGTGTGATGTACGACACAGTGTTCAGTCAGTAGAACTATTTGTGATCAGCATATGTAATACAGACGATTCCTCACATCATTCCGTGTGCGATCTAAGGCAAAATGTCCAATCGGAAGAACTATATAGGATGACTGCTAATGACACGGGCGATTCCCAGTGCAAGACGTGTGTGTTACGGGAAAAATGGTTGCTATGAAATAATTGTTTGTGATTGTGGATCATCACACACGTGTTTCTTTGTTGAATTGTTTGCGATGTGGATTGCTCTGTCTGCACAACAGTCATAATATTGTTCTGTCTACACAATAAATTCTCAATGTATATAGTCCGATTCACAAAAAATAAGACATTAAGTAGGAAAAAAGATAGAAACATGAAATTTATAATATTGTTCAATAGTTTATTACATATATAATATATATCATCACATATACGCGATGATACAAGTTAACTACTACAATACATAAACTTTAAAGACAGACTATACTAAAAAATTCCCTCCTTATGGCCTTTAGTCCGCGGCGCTCCAACAGCTCCCTGGTGCACGACCGCTTCACACAGCGGAGGGAGTTCTCCACCTCACAGTCGAGCGGTGGCTTCCAGGCGGGCGTACATGACTAATTTGCGGCTAATTTTTTGAAAATAATACATTTTTTTTATTAATTTGCACAAATATTACGCGAAAAAAATTATTTTCAAAACTAATACACCGTCGGCCCACAGAGGCCGACAGGCCCTAATCGGCCCAAGACAAGCCGAGTGGCCGATCGGCCACTAGCAAGCCGACAGTGGCCCGCTTAGCACGTGTCGGCCTCGCATTGGGCAGGCCACGTCGCGAGGGTGGAGAGGGAGCTGTCGGCGCAGGCGCACCTGTCGACCTGCCGCGGGCCGATCGGCTTGCTGCTGGCCGACAGGGTGCGGCCCCACCTCGCGCGCGCTGGCCCGGCTGCCCTTCGCCTTATCCTCCCGCTGCTCTTCTTCTGTTCTTCTTCTTTCTTTCTTAGTTTCTCCTCTCTCTCTTAGAAAAAGGCACCAATTTCTACACCTAAATGAGCCAGTATTTTGCGGTTTTGGCACCGTGAATGGATTCAACTTAGTTAGGGCAGCCAAAAGAGGTGTCGATCTACTGATGGGGTAGCTCGTGGTGGTTGTGGTGAGCATTTTGGTGGAGGTGGTGGTGGTGAAGTTGGGGCATTGTGGTGGAGGTGAAGCTCGCTGGTTAAATCGTTGGAGGCGAAGCACCGGCAGTTCGTTGGCCGCCGTTAAATCGTTCTTCATTCGCGCTTCAAGGGTATATTTCAGCAAACATTTTATTTTTCGTAGGTGCTCGGTAGTATTTGTTAATATGTTTCGATGTGAAATAAATTAGGTGTACGATTATTGTTATTTGCCCCGCAGTATTTGGAGTAGCTCCGGTAAAATCCGTAATATATTTGGAGTAGCTCCGGTAAAATCCGTAATATATTTGGAGTAGCTCCGGTAAAATCCGTAATATATTTGGAGTTGCTCCGGTAAAATCCGTAATATATTTGGAGTAGCTCCGGTAAAATCCGTAATATATTTGGAGTAGCTCTGGTAAAATCCGTAATATATTTGGAGTAGCTCGGTAAAATCCGTAATATATTTGGAGTAGCTCGGTAAAATCCGTAATATATTTGGAGTAGCTCGGTAAAATCCGTAATATATTTGGAGTAGCTCGGTAAAATCCGTAATATATTTGGAGTAGCTCCGGTAAAATCCGTAATATATTTGGAGTAGCTCCGGTAAAATCCGTAATATATTTGTAGTTGCTCCGGCAAATATTTGTAATATACTTATAGGTGTGTGAATTGTATTAGTTATACGTAAATATTCTGTAATATATATATATATATAAACATGTCTAATATTTGTTAGTGAATTGTATTTCGTTGTTGAAAAAAATAGGTGAGCGAGATGTCGATGTAGTGAAGTTCAGATTTTACTACGGTCCTGGTACTGTCCAAACAACTGAGATGGGAGCAGATCTGAGTGAATTTACTCACATAGAGGTGCCAATGGCGCACCTCAAACATGGTCGGTCGGTCAGTTGAAAGAATGGATTGCGGCAAGTTTAGGTCTTGATCTTGAAACACACACCGTCGGTGTTCATGCATTATGGACACGGTCAAGTACAATAATTTACTTTTATTTGAGGCCGATAGAGCAAGACTCCGATTGGGTGCGGTGGTTACAAGGTTGTGAGCGAAGGGATGCAATCCTATTGCTTTAGTGCTTCCCGTTGTGAAGGAGGTCGGTGCACATGAAGGCGAGGGTGGCTACGATCCTGGTCATAGCAGTGTAGGGAGGCAGTTATCTATGTCAAATCTGGAGATGATGGTTACGAACAAGGACAGAGCGGTCGAGTTGAAGGAGGAAATGTTTATGGTTACTGAACAAGGACAGAGCAGTCGGTAGAAGGAGGAAATGCCGATGGTGATTACAATGGCGAGGTGGACGCTGACGAGGTAGATGGGCACATGCAGGACATGATGGAAGAAGAAGACACCGATGTTGAAAGGGGTCATGCCGATGATTCTGACGAGTCAGATGAAGAAGAAAATGAAGTGGAGGTCCCGAATCCTGCATCGTGGAATCATGACTTCTCATCTGCAATGACCGTGAATGATGGACATGATTCAGCTGGCAATATCACCGAACAATATTGCGACGGGTGCTATGTATCCGACCAAACAAGCCCTGAAGGATGCAATAATTAATTGGGCAATGTCCACGCAAAGGGTTTTCACAGCTCGGTGTCGATGAAATTCGACAATGGTATGCAAGAACGCAGATTGTCCCGCGAGGGTGCACGGCTTTCTCCCTAAGTATGGCACAAGTTGGGTGATAAGTGACTTAGTTAATCACACTTGTCTTATTCCCTGCATCCCTCAAGATCATGCCAACCTTTCATCCACGCTTATTGCTCGGTTGTTTCACGATGAGATAGTGCAGGGCAAAGCTATGGAAGTGAAGGCAGTCCAGACAAAAGTCTTCGCCAGGTTCAAGTACAGAATTTCTTATGGCAAGGCTTGGAGGGCTAAGCATGCGGCGCTTGAGAGGAGATTTGGTTCTTATTTTGATGCATATGACTCTGTTGTCCAGCTCCTCCACACCTGCAGCAGCGGAATCCAGCACCTATATCGATATCAAGACATGTTCATGCGAGTTCCCAAGCTGTGAGGGTGCTGCATCGTCTCTTCTTCTCTTCGGTGTATGCATCGAAGCTTTCGAGCATTGCCGACCGGTGATATGTGTTGACGGTACTTTTCTCACGAGCAAGTACAAGGGCGAGATCCCGACAGCCATAGGTCAAGACGGCCAAAATCAAGTCGTCCCACTCGCATTTGCTTTTGTGGAGAGTGAGAACATTGAAAGTTGGACATGGTTCTTGAGCAGTTGAAAATATCTTGTGTGAAGGAGAAGCCCAATGTGTGCATCCTTCATGACAGGCATGCAGGTATACTCGGTGCGATAAGGACACCGACAAACCCAGGCCACGAGGAACAAGTTCCATGGCAGGACTTGCGAGCCGTTGGTGCATGCGACATCTTGGGGCTAATTTCTTCTCGCAGTTTAGAAATAAGAACACGATGAATCTGTTCAAAAACTCTGCAAGCGAATCAGTTATGGAAGTACAATTTGATCGCAGCAGACTTAATGTGTGCACGCAGAGACACGTGAGGGACAGGAAAGCTGCAAGAGATGCAGCGGTGAGGGCACATGTTGAAGCGATAGCTGCACAGTTGTAGCAACAGGAACATCGGCGGTGGAGGAGGAGCTGTTGGGCTATGTGACCTGCCAGGCTTTGATCCACAGGTACTAGGAGAAGGCTCGGGAGGTCGATTAAAACCTTGAGCGATGGATAGAGCATGAGCCTCGGAGAGGTGGTCTTTGCTACATGACACACATGGAGCAAGGTGCGGTGTCATGACAACGAACCTCGCGAAACATACAACTTTGTCCTAAGAGGAAACCGGGCATTGCCACTTACAGCCATTGTTGAGGGTATTTTCTATGGCACCGTCAAGTATTTCAGAGATAGGCGTCAAAAGCGAGCAGCATATCTTCAACAACCCAAATACAGTCTTGTGAAAGAGTCACGAAGTATATGGACAACAAGATGCAAAAAGCTAGGTCACACTGCTTGTAGTCGCCATCGGTAATCAAGAAAGAAGGTTTGAGGTCCGCTTAGCCAACAACAAATTCGGATGTGCAAATGAGTTGAGGGCGCATGAGGTGACAATTGGCAATGAAGCCTGGCCAGCGTGTGAGTGCACATGCAACAAACCCAAATTGCTTCACCTACCTTGCTCACATGTACTTGCTGCTTGCGGGCAGCTTGGAATGGACGCAATATCGTTTGTGTCTCCATTTTTCTTGAAAGAGTCTGTTCTCAATACATGGACAGGTGAGCTGATGGGTTTTCGATCAATGGGTAATTTCAACAGCGTCAACCCGCCGAAAGGCGTTACATTCAAACCAGAGCATATGCGTACAAGTAGAGGCAGACGGCAGTGTCGGTATCATCCGAATGATATGGACGAATCTGAAGCGGGGGTCCGACTAGGCAATGCATTCTATGCAATGAATTTGGCCATAGGGACACTAATTGTCCCACTTTCACACTGGTCGTGGGCGAGGCAACCGGGGAAGAAGAGGAGGTAGAGGCAGTAGAGGAGTAAGGGTGAGAGGAAGAAGCTAAGCTAGCAGTAGTATGTTCTGAATTTGTATTAAGTGTGGTGTGGCACTATGTTCTAAATTTGTATTAAGTGTGGCACTATGTTCTGAATTTGTATTAAGTGTGGCACTATATTCTGAATTTGTATTAAGTGTGGCACTATGTTCTGAATTTGTATTAAGTGTGGCACTATATTCTGAATTTGTATTAAGTGTGGCACTATGTTCTGAATTTTTATTAAGTGTGGCACTATATTCTGAATTTGTATTAAGTGTGGCACTATGTTCTGAATTTGTATTAAGTGTGGCACTATATTCTGAATTTGTATTAAGTGTGGCACTATGTTCTGAATTTTTATTAAGTGTGGCACTATGTTCTGAATTTGTATTAAGTGTGGCACTATGTTCTGAATTTTTATTAAGTGTAGCACTATGTTCTGAATTTTATGTGCAGGAATGTCGGGAATGTGGTTGCTGGATGGGGACATTGATAGGGGTCATCGTGCTGCGATATGGTATGAGCGCAAGCTTGAGCCTCTGGTCACTCGCACTCCTAAGGAAAACTGGATGATACACCGGGATGGCTTCAGATGCGTGCTTTGTTAATTTGCACACCGACATGCATATTAATGGGAGACACTAACGAAATGTTCTCGATGAAGGTTGAAATGGGCGGTCTTTTACCTTTCGCGTCTGGTTGAGTCTATCCGGGTGAAAGCGTCTAGCCATCGACGGGTCCTTGCTGAGCTGCTTAGTGGACCGTTGGAGGCGAGACCCACACGTTTCACTTCCGATGGGAGAGATGGCTCCTACTCGGAGGGCGTGTCACTTTTGCTCGGACTACCGTTGGCAGGTCATGCCATAGGACCGTTGGATGCACCGGTTGGTTGGGAGCAAGCTCTTACACAACGTTTTCATGGTGTTTTCCGGATGCTCCGGATCCGGTATGGGAGCATCACGGACCTAAGTATGAGTGGTTCCTCAATTTCCGGGTAATTTCCCTACCTCTTATCTTCAAGTCATCGTTCATACGGTTTCTGAGAAAATAATTGCGGCTTACTAAAACTTTCACTTTACTTAATGCAGATCAAGAACTTTCGAGCACCGTTGAATGCGAGCAGATCACTTTCGGAGCCTCGAGGCCTACTTAATGTGGCTTTTCGGCAAGGTGATGTTCACGAGAACCATGTCACCACTATTAGCGCTTTTCATCCCTATGGCACTCGAGATAGCGGCCTCGAACGGCGGATCAGATCAGACGGAGGAGTTGGGGTTGGCGGTCTTAGCGGCTACATACCGAGGTATGTGCAGCGGTTACTGCTTACATCGAAAGCCAGCCCTTCTTGGATGCCCTCTATTCCTACAGCTGTGGTCGTGGGAGAGGTTCTCTATAGGGCGACCAGATGTCCGTGTTCGTGAGCCTATAGGCGCCATGTTTGATGTTGGCGGCATCGACATGCCTACTTTCGATCTGTGTTGGACACGTCGCGAGGTATGCATCGTGTTATAGTTTAATGCAACTTTTTCTGCACAAGAGATAGTTCGATGCTAGCGGCTATTAACTTTTGTTTTCTGCAGAGGCGCTTTGCTAGTAATCAGACCAGGAAAGCATACACAGCATTGAGCGAGCAGTTTGATTCATACACGGGGTCATCGGCAGCCCTACACGCAGCAGCCATACAAGCGAGATACCACTGGTGGTATGTACATGCTATGCACAAGGGACCGAGATTATTGGATGACAAAATCAAAGATCATCTTGATGTCTTCGTCGAGAGATAGCTGTGAGAGGGTTATGAGGCAATTTGGTCTTCTGCGGTTGGAGGTGCCTCCCCTATAGAGAACCGCTGCCGACACACATCCACAGTATTAACAAGTTTTTCAATGTTGCATTATCTTTCATAGTACTCCATTGAAACTTTAGGTAATTGTTGAACACACACCACAATTTTAGGGCGACAAGGAAGGGCATGACCAGGACAAGCTGCTGGTGGCTAGTTAGACTAGAGCCGTATGTTATAGAATGGGAGACAGCAAACACGCATCTATGGCACGTGAATGAAAATTTTGATCTCAATGCATTCAATCTCTATTTGCGGCGCTACATGGCCGGAACACGGTTACGCATCGTTGAGCACTCCCACCCGAGGAGATCCGGATCCTACTCCGTGGGATATGTACCCGAGCTATGACACTTCGGGCTCTAGGCGATCTGCGGTAAGATATATTTTCTTTAAGTAATGTTGTCATATACTTTGGCGTGCAAGAGATGACATTATTCATTGTCATGGAAATTTGCGAGCTACCTTGACACACGACCTCTACAACGCGTGACCACCTTTGGGCGATCAACATCATCTGGACCTCTCCTTGACACCGTCGATTACTACAACCCTTCTTGGAGCGAATTGAGAACAAGATACGGACTGTATGCGAGGCTATCACGTGCACCGGAGAACCGACGTTGTTCATCATCAGCAGCAGCAGCCGCGTCACTCCACGCACCGACATCAACCACGTGCGTCTAGCACCGGCGTCAACCAGGCCACCCGTCGACCAACTGGCAGTTCAGCGTGGCAGCAACCACAACAATATGGTCCCACGTCGAGCCGTGTTTGCTCCACACCCACAAGCAGCACGGTCCCTCGTCCGACTTCATGTTTTCTCCACAGCCACAGCAGCACGGTCCCTCGTCCAGCTTCGTGTTTGAGTCGAGCAGCCGTCACAGCCAGCGGTATGCGTCTTCATATTTATTGTTTTTATATTAATTGACGCGACCTCATTCTTCATGATGAAACATTTCATCGCGCGAGAGCCCTCGGATATCGGCGTCTATGTCGGCATCACATGATACGTGGGGAGTGATCAACATCCCGAGGAGAACATACAGAGCTCGGATGTCGCAAAGACACCCAAAGATGAACATGTTTTCGACTCCTCCACGGGGCCCACACAGGATACACAAGCATGACCGGAAGAGTCCGAGATTCCTCCTCGTCACATTAGGGCACCCGACAGTGGGGATGGTCGCCGCTTCGAGATCCGCCTCCCGCCAGGCCAGGGCGTCAAATCACCGACGCTTCCATCTATCGATAGAGACATTACCATCTATTTGTGTGTGAGACTTATGTCTATTCTATGTATGAGACAAATGACTATGTACTTATGTGTGAGACATATGCCTACTCTATTTTAGTACTATGTTATTTGAACTACAAGATCATATTTTGATAGAACATAATGCTCATACAACAAGACATTACAAACAACTAGATAGAACTAAATCTAAATTAAGCAGTACGTCTGTTGAACTCACAAAATACAGCATAAAAATTACATGAAGTCATCATCGTCATCCTCGATGGATGCGAACTCTTGCCCTTGACGATGAAGAACTCTTGCCCTTCAACGATGAAGAACTCTTGCCCTTGACGATGCAGAAACCTTGCCCTTGACGATGCGAAACCTTGCCCTTCGATGATGAAGAACTCTTGCCCTTGAGTATGCGAGAACCGGAAGCGGCGACATGAAGATATCATCTTCGTCCTCGCTCTCCTCAGTCCATAAACATGGATTATTTGCTGCAATCCTTCGAAAGTTTCACTCTTGGCACTACTACCTTCTCCCACCTTTCATGCAACCTAAGAAGTTCTTTACGTACCTCTTCATAGGTCCTTCGGGCCACCTGGACCTAAGTAATTTGTGAGCCAACTCATTCATTATGGTGTCACTACCGATGAGTTCGTCCCCATCGAACTACCCTATTGTCCATCCTGAAATCGGTAGCTAGGCTCGGAAGAGTGCTGCTCATCCCGGGTGAAAACTACGATCGAAAGGATAATGGGACATCTCAACTAAACTTGATGGAATGCTTATCCACCTCCGTCTCAAGGGGTTTTATAGGTGGAGAAAATGGCGGAAAAAACGACAACATATGGCGGAAGCGAGTGGCGGAAAGAGTTGGCGGGAACATATGGCGGGAAGCAGTGGCGGGAAAGAGTTGGCGGGAACATATGGCGGAAAGCAGTGGCGAGGAAAGAGTTGGCGGGAACATATGGCGGAAGCGGGTGGATGAGCGGGTGGCGGGAACGAGTTGGCGGAAAATATGTCATAGTTTTGAAAGAAAAAATCGTGCGGGCAAAAAAAAATCACATGCACCGATCGGCCTCTGACAGGCCAATTAGTCCTGTCGGCCCACAGACAGGCCGACCGAACTAATGGTGGCCGACAGCCCAATCGGCGGTTCAAATGGTGGCCGACAGCCCAATCGGCTGCAACAAGCCGATAGGAACCCGATCGACCAGTGTGGGCGACTAGGACCAATCGACTTCTTTGTGGGCCGACGGTGTATTAGTTTTGGAAATAATTTTTTTCGCGTAATATTTATGCAAATTAATAAAAAAAATGTATTATTTTAAAAAAATTAGCTAATTTGCGCGTGTCATTAGGCGCCCAATAAATATCTTCGTTGGCACCACGCTCGACCCGATCGGCACACCTCCATGCAACGATGAGGCGTATCGAGCCATTGGCCATCATGCCATTCGCCCGGCCATCTTCGTTAACTACAGCGCACATCTATGCGCCTGCCTTCAAACCTCCGGCTCCTCCTCTTTCTTGGCGGCCATAGCCGTATGGAGCTCCGGGCTCTCCTTCTCCACCGCCTTCTTGGGCGCCACTTGCCTGGCTTTCTCAGCCGGCAGCAGTGTCAACCAATCGCTCAGGTCGTACTGGCCCCAAAAAACACTAGATCGTTTGGGGGGTGGGGATTCTGATGCGATCTCGTCTGGTATTGTGTAGGGGTAGTCATCATTGAGGCTTGGAGAAATCTCGTAGTTGTGGGGCGAGGCCTTCTCTTCAGCGCGTGGGTTGACTGGGTGCATCATGATACGTCTCTAATGTATCTACTTTTCCTAATGCTTTTCCTCTTGTTTTGGACTCTAATTTGCATGATTTGAATGACACTAACCCCGGACTTACACTGTTTTCAGCAGAACTACCATGGTGTTGTTTTTGTGCAGAAATAAAAGTTTTCGGAATGGAACGAAACTTTGCGAGGATTTTTTATATCAAATAAGAGAATTTCTGGAGCCGAGACCTACCGAAGGGGGACACCTGGGTGGGCACAACCCACCAGAGCGCGCCCAAGTGGGTTGTCCCCACCTGGTGACCCCGCAGACCCTGTGACCAACGCTATAAAATCCTATTTTTTCAGAAAAAAATAGGGGAGAAAGAATTATCGCGATCCACGAGACGGAGCCGCCGCTAAGCCCTGTTCTTTCTCGGGAGGGCAGATCTGGAGTCTGTTTGGGGCTCCAAAGAGGGGGATCTTCGTTCTTCATCATCACCAACCCTTCTCCATCGCCAATTCCATGATGCTCCCCACCGGGAGTGAGTAATTCCTTCGTAGGCTCGCTGGTCGGTGAGGAGTTGGATGAGATTCATCATGTGATCGAGTTAGTTTTATTAGGGCTTGAAACCTAGTATCCACTATGTTCTAAGATTGATGTTGCTATGACTTTGCCATGCTTAATGCTTGTCACTTTGGGCCCGGGTGCCATGAACTCAGATCTGACACTACTAGGAAAAGGCCTACTAATGGCGCACCGGTTTTGCCTACTAATGGCGCACTACCGGTGCGCCATTAGTAGCACGCCATTAGAATTTTTTACTAATGGCGCACCACTGGTGCGCTATTAGTATCTGGTATACTAATGGCGCACCTGGCAGTGCTCCATTAGTATGTAACTCCATGCGCCATTAGTATGCCTCCCGGGGGCCATATGTAACCATGTGCTTTGTCACACTAATGGCGCACTCTGCCTTGATGCGCCATTAGTATCCTTTGGCATACTAATGGCGCACTCTGTCTTGATGTGCCATTAGTATCCTTTGGCATACTAATGGCGCACTCTGCCTTGATGCGCCATTAGTATGAATATTTGGTTTTTTTTGCTTTTCTGATTTTTGCACAGGCTACAAAATATATTATTGGACAGAATATAGACAGCAGCACACAGCAACATCAGATTCATCGAATACAATAGAAGATTAGTCTCCGAATACAATTCATCATATTAGTCTCCGAATTCAAAAGACCGAACAAAGATAAAACATTACAAGTCTCAAGACCGCGAGTATCGAGTTTGTCTTCACATTACAAGTCGATATCGATCATCTAAACTACCATCACATAAAAGAGAGTTGTGGTCATCACGATGAGCATCATCTCGATCAAACTGGTCCTCATCCGGTTCCTCCAACGCTCCCTCCTCTCTCCTGCTAGATAGCGGGCATATCTAGATTCGGCCTCCGCCCTAGTGGTGTACCCTTTATAACTGTATCACTGAAGCGGTGAACCTGTCTCCGACAATCCTCCCGATCGTCGTAGACTCAGGAACCTTACCCTTGTACTTGAGTGAATTCCTCCTTGACGGTGCGGAGGCGCATTGGACGCCGGTCCTTCCTTTGCTTCTTCGATTGGCTGCCATCCGTGTGCGCCGCCATCATCGATGGTGGCATCCTTGGCAGCACCATCGGTGGTGTCATCCCCGCGCCACTAGGGGTTGTGTAATCAGGATCGGTGTCTTCCGGTGTCCTCATAGCGGTGAGGTTGTTCCTCCATCTCCGGGACAGCTCCCAGAATTGCTTGCCGCTCAACCACCGGCCTCATCGTTGTGGGCCATGTTTAGCTCTAAATAAGAAAAAAGTTTGGTCAAAAGTTGGTTATTGTCAAGGAACAAGATCATGGTCTCATCATTTAGGGTTTGTCGACACCGAGGCACCCTAAAAGCCTAAGCTTTCATCATTTAGGGTTTGTCGACGCCGAGGCACACTAAAAGCCTAAGCGTACATCATTTAGGTTCTCATCGACACCAAGGCATCCGGGGCAGCCAAGTTAAGTTTTCATCATTTAGGGTTTATCGATGCCGAGGCACCCTAGGTTGGGCCTAATCACTTGGCACTAATCACTTGGCTCTATTGCCACCTATGTTGGGTTTATCATCTAGGGTTTATCGATGCTAAGGAGAATTCTAAGTTGGGCCTAATCACTTGGCTCTATTGCCACCTATGGTTTAATGCAACAAGAATGGCGGGCAGTTGATCCTACTTAACTAAGTACTAAGATACCCGGCCCATGCATTAGTCGCAGTACCCCATATGTCCTATTTTAGCAAAGTCATGCTAAAATTCACGGAAAATTTTAGCATGACCTTTGCTGAAAATAGGACATATAAATACCCGAATTTGCCGGAGCGGAAGTTAATCAACATTCCGACAAACTCAAGGGCCTCTCGGGTACTGCAAATTCATCACGACACGATGGTCGGAGACATGACCTTTGCAAAATGGTCGGAGACACGATGGTCTTTCTCAATGTGATCAATTGATGGATCAACACATAAAACATGTCCAATTAGTATGATTTATAGAGTCAACATCGGTATGAATATATATAAAGTTTTTCTTCATCAGCCAGGCCCATGCAAGTAATCGCATCCAGCAACTATTTCGCTACTCAGTAACTAACTACACTCTGTATTTATAGATTCATTTCAGATGAGATCAGATTGAGCTCAAGCTGTAGCTGCAAATGAGGGATCCATGAGCCATCATGCCAGCCAGCCAGAAATAAACTTTACTTTCCAAAGGAAATAAAAATACAATGCATACATACATACTTAAGCGGGTAGATAGATAGATAGATAGATGAGCATGTTCAGTTTACAAGAATGAATATAAACAAGCAAAGAATGCATGCAAGTTTAAAGTAAAACGTTTGATTAATGCAAGTACTCCTCTTGCTCTCTACTTTCTCTCTTCTCTTCTTGATTAATTAACTGAATTTTACTGATGTTGTTGTTAACTGAATTTTAATCAGCTGCTGAAGAACACCTTTAGTTTAAATGAGATATAGGTGTAGTTTTCAGTCTCTGTCGGTTTCATCGAGAAGTTTGCTTTTAGTTTCAAATAATCCGAGTTGCGCCTCGGTGCGTAGTTTGTTAGGTTTCTCCGCTGCCCTGACCCGACCATGGGATGGCACGAACTAGACGGTCATGGCTGCATCGCGGGTGACGCTGGGGAGCGCCGGGATGGCGGTGCTCACGACCGGAAGTGGCCTAGTTTCTCGTTTTACATTAGCTGTGTAATCGCTGAATAAGAAGAGAAATAGAGAGCAGAAAAGCTGCGAAGTTGAACGCGGGACAAAAACATTATAACTAAATTTTACCACGTCTCCCCTCCTGGACGTTTCAGAAACAGGAGGGCCCACGTCTTCCCTCCAGAGTTTTCGAGGGCCCACGTCTCCCCTCCACTGGCAACTCCCCACGACGCAGAGGGGGTTTTCTTCTCACGTCTAGGTAACTCCCCTCCTATTCCATTGCCGCTCCATCTTCCTCCCTCTGCCTCCCTCCTCATTCCAATGTCGCTCCGTCTTCCTCCCTCTACCTCCCTCTGCCTCCAGCATCAAGCAACTCCCCTCTGCCTCCACCATCGCTGGCCGGGAGGGCAATGGCGGAGGAATCATGGAGCAACTCCTCCGCTCGCCAAGAGAATGGCGGAGGAATCGTGGAGCAACTCCCTCCGTCGCCAAGCATCACCGTGGTGAGGCGTCACGGCAAGGAGCCGCTGATGGTCGGCGACGGCGTTCGGTCCTCGGGCGAAGCGGGACTACACCGTGCAGCGCAAGGTTGATATCCACTGAAGGAGCCGTTGGATGTCGTATGCACCAGCAATCGCAGCGAAGTCGACAAGATGATCCGCAAGATGAGGAGGAGGCTCGGCGGCATGCTTTCTCGAATATTGGCGTTGATGTCGAGTATACCAGGGAAGACAAACCTCCGCAAATTGCTGCAGTTCTGCGATTATGCGTGGAGGATCTCGTCTGGTATACCACATCACCGCGACAACCAAATGGTAAAAACATCCAGTTTTGAAGTAGTTTTTGGTGATCATACAGAATGTTGTCTACAAGTTTTGTGATCATTTAGTAGCTGTTATGAATGTTGTCTTGTAATGCAAAAGATTGCAAAAAAATACATCATTGAGATGTTATGCTTGCTGTTTTGATCATACGAAATGTTGTCTTGTAGTTGTTGTGATCATTTAGTAGTTGTTGTGATCATCTTGTTTTAACTGAATTTTGGTCGAATCAAGATGCTATTTTAACTGAATTTTGCTTCAACTGAACCCATTTTAATTCTGTAGTTTCTGAAGTTTTGAAGTAGATGAATTTGAATGCTAAAGATTATTTTGATGCAGGCCCAAGGAACTCCGCCCGCTCTGCGGGAGAAGAAGTCAGACACCTTTGTTGGCTTCGCATTGGAGGCGACAAGGAGAAGCTGAAGTTGTCTGGTTTGGAGATCAATCCCGACAAGTACGTCGACTTGCAGCGCAAATGGAGAGTTCAAACAATGGAAAGAAGTGGCAGTCTTTGGCTGAGTTTGCAGCCAGCCTCATCCACCATCCTACTCAAAAATGAAGCGAAGATCGACAGAATTGGACCACCTACTATGGGGGCCAGCCCACCCAAAACAAGCTCATCGAGTACGCGCGAAAGATCGTCGTCACCTCGAGCATGGAAGAAAATCGAAATCACCAAAGAAGGTTTGAGCTCGGCAAGAGGCGGAGGATCATTGGGATGACCCCTACTCTGGGGATATTGAGTTGTTTGTGGTATTGGGATGACCCTACTCGTGTCTCGGTTTGTAGTTATGTGGTTGAACAAGTTTGCTTTTGTTATGTTGAACAAGTTTGCTTTGGTTGTCAGTTGACATCATCTCATCGCTGAGCATGGTTTAGTTTTACCTTTATATATTTATTATTTAGGCAGGGCTATTCAGGCATGGAAGATATAATCATCCTTATGGTGAGGATCGCAATGTTTTTAGCTTCCAAGTTTCTAATGACACATGATCTTTCCAACCACATAACTTAACTGCAAACATTTCCCCTGTAAATTGTAGTTACACATTCCAACCAATACCCATGAGTTGTAATTTCATCTTGAATGACCATCGGTGACTAAGTGAAGCAAATAATTGCTATGCATTTCTTGTACGCGAGAAGGAAGAGGGAGAGGAGGCGGAGCTCACCGGGGGCGCAAGGAGGCCTGCGATAGCTTAGTAGCAACAGAGGTGGCGAAGTTGAGGAAGACAGCGGCGACCCGAGGAAGAAGAGGTGGAGGGGGTGGAGGGTCGGCGCCTTGCGCCTCAGTTCCTTGCTCGCGGACCGGTGTTGAAGCAGATTCTGCCCGCCGCCTTGCCTGCCGCCTCGCAGTGGAGCTCGAGGCTGGGAAGGCGAGGAGGGGTGGGTGGGTGCGGTGAAGGCGAGGAGGGTGGATTGGGAGCGGACGGCGATGGGGGCAGGGCAGGGGGCTGACTGGGGCGGCGACGAGATGGAGGCGCGGGCGGCGGGCGGCGTGGGTCGGGCAGCGCAGGTGGATCTGGTGGCGAGGAGAGAGGGTCAAGGGATCTGGCGAGAGGAGGAGGATAGCTAGGGAGGGTTCTAATGGCGCACTGTCCGATCGTGCGCCATAAGTATGACTATTCTAATGGCGCACCACCCTCGGTGCGCCATTAGAATTTTGTTTTAATCTAGCCCACTAACCATATCTACAACCTAACCCTATCTACAATGAGAACCCACCCACTAGCCCGACCGGTCAGCATGTAGCACACACACCAGGAGGTCCTGGGTTCGATTCCCATGCTCCCCAATATTTTTTATGCATTTTAAATGCTGTTTTTATATTTATTTGTGTTTAAATATGTTCAAACTTGTTTAAATCATAACAGTAATATTTTTTATAAAAACAGTAATAATTTTTAAAAATATGTTCAAATTTCTTACTTGAAAATATCATCGGCGGCGGTGGAGGCGGGGAGGTGCGGGGATCGAGATCGAGATGGAGGGGAATCGAGATCGAGATGGAGGATCGAGATCAAGTGTCCTCATGAATTCAAAAAGTGCCCATGAAATTTAAAATATTCATGATATCAAAAGTGCCCATGAAATACAATCAAGAAATGAAGACTACGATTTAAATACAATCGATCTTAGCTAGCTATCTGTTCACAATCTTCTTGCCCTTCTTTTTCGCAAATGGAGTTCTTACGTGGAGCAGACGTCCTTTAGGTAGGGTGGTCCTGCTTCTTCTTGTGGTGTGTGCTGCTACTTCATCGTCGTCGTCATGTTCGATCTTCGGGTCGCCGTACTTGTCGAAGTCTTGCTCATTGGCTACTCCATCCATTCCGATGATCTTCCTTTTGCCTCTCCTCACGACAACACGACTGGGCTTTGGCGGGTCGGTAATGAAGAAGCATTGGTCCACTTGGGAAGCCAGTACCCATGGCTCATTTTTCACGGTGACGTTTGCGCCCGCGGTCTTGGATTTGGCTTCGGGTATAAACATGACTGGGCATTGGCATAGTGCGCCATTAGTAGGTTTGCAAAAAAGTAAAAAAAAATTATATACTAATGGCGCACTGTCTTGGTCGTGCGCCATTACTAGTTCTAACTAGTAATGGTGCACTTTGCCATCCCTGCGCCATTAGTTTGTATGGAAAAATGGGAAAAAAATCAATAGTAGTGGCGCACCGTGAGCAGGGTGCGCCATTAGTGTCTTCCACACTAATGGCGCACGAGAAACCGGTGCGCCATTAGTATATAGTAGTGGCGCACTACTTACCTGGTGCGCCATTAGAATCAGTCCTATCTATAGCCCTTTTCCTAGTAGTGTGAACTGTTTATGTTATCATCATTATATCCATGTTCTAGATCCGATCTTGCAAGTTATAGTCACTTACTACGTGTTATGATCCGGTAATCCCGGAGTGACAATAACCGGGACTTCTTCCGGTGATTACCGTAGTTTGAGGAGTTCATGTATTCACTATGTGTTAATGCTTTGTTCTGGTTCTGTATTAAAAGGATGCCTTAATATCCCTTAGATTCCAATATGGACCCCGCTGCCACGGGAGGGTAGGACAAAAGATGGCATGCAAGTTCTTTTAATAAAGCATGTATGACTATTTATGGAATACATGTCTACATTGTATTAACGAACTGGAGCTAGTGCCGTATCGCCCCAGGTTATAACTGTCTAATGATGAATATCATCCAAAAAGTCACTGATCCAATGCCTATGAATTTATCTTATATTGTTCTGCTAAGTTACTATTGCTATCATCACTGTTACACTTGCTACAAAATTACTGTTATCACTGTTACTGTTACTATTGCTGCTGTCACTACTATCAAAACTATCAAACTACTTTGCAACCGATCAATTTGCTGCAGATAATTAATCTCCAGGTGTGGTAGAATTGACAACTCAGCTGCTAATACCTTCAACTATTCTTTGGCTCCCCTTACGTCGACTCTATAAATATGGGTTGAATACTATGCCCTCGAAAACGGTTGCGATCCCCTATACTTGTGGGTTATCAAGACCTTTTTTTGGCGCTGTTGCCGGCGAGCATAGCTATATTTGTTGAGTCACTTGGGATTATTATCATATTATCACTATGAAGAATATGAAGGATCCTAAGACTAATATATTTCACTCAAAATACGAGGGAGGTAAAACTGCCATCGATTCGCTTTAGATTCACCTTACATTGTCGTAAACTTGCAACACCACCACATGCTATTAATTCTGATATGTCGCAAGTTATTGATGATGCTACTTTTACTATGAATGATACTTATGATGATGCTAGTACCTAGCTTGATAATGATGATGTGCCACTTGGTGAATTTTTTGATGAACAAATTGCTAGAGTAATACAACATGATGTTGTTGAATCTGATGATGAGCTTGAAACTGAAAGTCCTGAAACACCTGCTAGAACTAGCCCTCCTAGATATGAATTGCCTACGGTACGGGAAGGTTATGTTATGAGTGAAGAAACAACTGAAGATATTCTTGCTTGTAATGATAGAGATGATCTAGAGAAATTATTACACAAGTATAAAGAAAAATCTCTGAATGCTAGAATGAAATGTGATCCTAAGTTTGCTACTTCACCTATTTTTATTGATGATAAGGATTATGAATTCTCTGTCGACCCAGAGTTAATTACTTTGGTTGAATCTGATCCTTACCATGGTTATGAAATTGAAACTGTTGTGGCACATCTTACTAAGTTGAATGATATAGCCACCCTTTTTACTCATGAGGAGAAAACTCGCTACTACTTTATTCTCAAATTATTTTATTTCTCATTAAAGGGTGATGCTAAAGCTTGGTACAATACTCTTGCTCCTGGTTGTGTGCGTAGTCCTCATGATATGATTTATTACTTTCTCAGAAAAATATTTTCCTGCTTAAGAAACAAGCTGCCTTACAGGAAATATTTAACTTCGTTCAAACTAAAGAAGAGAGTCTCCCACAAGCCTGGAGAGGCTTTGCCAATTATTTAATGCTTTGCCTGATCATCCTCTTAAGAAAAATGAAATACTAGATATCTTGTATAATGGACTAACCGAAGCTTCTAGGGATTTCCTAGATAGTTGTGCTGGTTGTGTTTTCAGGGAACGAACTGTTGAATAAGCTGAAGAATTATTGAATAATATATTGAAAAATTATGATGATTGGACTCTTCCTGAACCACTGCCTAAACCCACTCCGAAGAAGAGGGGTATATTATATCTCAGTCCTGAAGATATGCAAGAGGCAAGGAAATCAATGAAGGAAAAAGGTATTAAAGCCGAGGATGTTAAAATTTAACCTCCTATTGAAGAAATACATGGGCTTAATACACCACCACTGCCTAAGGTGGTAGAGGTAAATTCTCTAATGAAGTTCAATGATAATGACAATCCTCACAATATGCATCCTAGCCAATGCCTTTATGAGTTTGAAAAACTATATTAGAAAACAAGATTACTTCAATGCAAATGTTATGAAACAATTAAAATATAATTCCGATATGATTGCTCGCTTGAGTGATTTGTTATTTAGAATTTCAAATGATGTTAGCGGTGTTGGAAAACATGCTTCTATGGTTCAAACTCAGTTAGAACAAGTTGCTAAATCTCAAAGAGAATTGCTTGATGAAATGAATCATAATATTCATGACTTTGCTGTTAGAGTTGCAACTAGAGGAGGTAAAATGACTCAGGAACCACTCTATCCTGAGGGACACCCTAAAAGAATTGAACAAGATTCACAAAGAGTTAACACTAATGCACCTAGTACTTCTAGAAAAAAATAAAAAGAAAAATGATAGGAATTTGCATATTTCTAGTGAACCTGAAATAGAAAAACCTCCTGATAATGATAATGAAACTTCTATCTCTGATGTTGAAACTCAGTCTGGTAATGAACACTCACCTAGTGATAATGAAAAAGATAATAATGAGGTTCATGAAGACTCTCAACCAAACAATGAAAAAGAACCATATAATGTTGTTGAGATAGAACCACCTGTTGATCTTGAAAACCCACAACCTAAGAATAAAAGATATGACAAAAGAGACTTCATTACTAGAAAACACGGTAAAGAAATAGAACCGTGGGTTCAAAAACCTATGCCTTTTCCACCCAAGTCAACTAAAAAGAAAGATGATGAAGATTTTGAACGCTTTACTGAAATGTTGAGGCCAGTCTTTTTGCGTACTCGCTTGACTGATATCTTGAAAATGCCTCCTTATGCAAAGTACATGAAAGACATCATCACAAATAAGAGAAAAATACCGGAAGCTGAAATCTCCACTATGCTTGCTAATTATACTTTTAAAGATGGAGTACCTAAAAAACTTGGAGATCCGCGAATACCAACTATACCTTGCTCTATCAAAAAGAATTGTGTGAAAACTGCTTTGTGTGATTTACGAGCTGGTGTTAGTGTTATTCCTTTCTGTTTATATAAAAGACTTGATTTAAATAAACTCACACCTACTGAAATATCTTTGCAAATGGCTGACAAATCAACTGTCATACATATCGGTATTTGTGAGGATGTGCCCATTGTTGTTGCTAATGTTACTATTTTGACTGACTTTGTTATACTTGAGATGCCGACAACATGCCGATTATCCTTGGTAGACCCTTCTTGAATACTGCAGGGGCTATTATTGATTGCAATAAAAGCAAAGTCACTTTTCATATCAATGGTAAATGAGCATACGGTGCACTTTCCGAAGAAACAATTCTAAGTGAATGGTATTAATGTTACTGAAAAATCTCTGACAATCACTATTGGAAGTTTTCAAATAGCTCTACTTACTACCAAAAAGAAATATGAAATGCTTATTGTTGGGGAAATGCATATCCCCATTGAGGTAACTTAGTGATTTACGAAAGTTCTTCGGTTTCATGCTAATCGAAACTGGTTGTAATAAGACCTGATCAACCTTATTAATGGATCATTTTTTAGCGGTATGAAGTTGATGAATTTAGTAAGCACTACCGTCTGTCCCTACTTTCTGTTCTCTGTTTTTATTAGTTAAATATAATAAAATGCCATGCTTTATCTGTTTTCTGAATTTCCCTGCAATAAAAAAATGACCCAAAAATAAAAGTTCTCAAAATGCGCTGAAAATTTAATACGATTTTTTTCCGAATATTTCTGAATTTCTGGTGCAAATAATATCACAGGGAGGTGCACCAGGTGGGCACAACCCACCTGGGCGCGCCAGGACCCCCATGCACGCCCTGGTGGGTTGTGGTCCCCACGTGGGCCCCCTCACTTATCCCTTCAGCCCACTTCATCGCTCTCCTCCAGAAAAAAAAATCTCCATAGCTCTCTCTCCCGTGTTCTTGCCTTCAAACCCGCGGATTTCGATCTCTTTGCTCGAAACTCCGTTTTCAAAACTGTTTCAGGGGATTGTTGCTTGGTATGTGACTCCACCGTTTGTCCATTTAGTTCTTGTTTTAGTGGTTTATATTTTGAATAATTATCTACTCTTGGTGCTGTTGTAGATGTGCTTGCATGTTAAATTCTTAGAGTTCTAAGTAGTTTGAATGCTTGCTATGGCCTCTATGCATCCCTATGAGTAGTTGGTATCAATTTTGTGAAGTTTTGTTGAGAAATTTTGTGGGCTAATAAATTTCAGAATTTTGTTCATAGGAAAACCGTGAATATCTTTAGGAAGTTTGACTCCAAGAAGAACTCTAAGGGTGTTATTGGGGAGTCATCTGATAGTGATCTCCGTCCTCAGAGGTTGGCGGAAGTACGGCCGTGTGAATGGTCGCACATCCCGCTCCTGGAAGAGGCGGGAATCCTTCAGGAGTTCACACAATATGCTGCAAATGCCGGGCTCACCGACTTCATCGCAGATGAGTGTGACTAGCACCAAATCCTCACAGATATCTTTGTTCAAAGTTTTATTATCCTGCCTAGGAATAATCCTCCTGAAGTGAGCTTTGATTTATATGCTCAAAACCATCAGATACCACTTACTGAATTTTGTGACATATGCTTGATCCCTTCTGATGAGAACTTAGCCGAGCCTAGGCCGGCTGGGTTTGAGGCCTTTTATCGCACTTTGACGGTGGGAGATGAGAGAGGAATGTCAGCTACCACTGCCGCTGGCTTGCATTGTCCCGTTGTTCATTACTTTGCACTTTTCATTGCAAAATGCTTGCTTGCTAGGGAGAAGGTGGGTGCACTAAGTTCATCAGACCTTGCTGTTTTATGTCATGCATTAGAGGGCGACAATACTTATAGCTTGGGAGCTATTGTGGCTTGTCGCCTCCATCTTAATAAATCTCAGGGTAAAATACATGGTAAGATTTATGCTACTCGTTTGGCGGCTCACTTCGAGGTTGAGATACGCCCTCATGATTACCCTCTGACCAAGGTTTACCTAGACCGTGCAGCCATGGATCACCATCACTTTACTGATATAGAATCTCCTAACACCCTCATTCCATATAACCCGGTTTTTAGTGTGAGAATTCGTGATATTATTCCATTGTTTGCTCCTGCTTTGTTTTATTATGTTCCTAGGGGCGGATACATGATTATGCCTGCAGACATCATCGCATACTGGAACGCTCAGGCTGCTGCGGAGGCGGCATAGGAGGAGCCTCAGCAGTGGGATGAGTGGATGCCTGCTCCTCAGCACCCCCACTATCCTCTAGGCTACTGATCGACTACCAAGTTAGGCCAAAAGCCTAAGCTTGGGGGTGTACGTGTTTCCACCGACTTTACATTCATGATTCACTTATTTCATTTGTCGGTGTTCACACTTTTTCATTTTATCATCCATACTTAGATTTATTTTTCTTGCCTTCTTCTTGTGTGTTTGAAAAACTTTAGAAAAACCAAAAAAATTAGTTGTAGCTAATTTACTTTCTATGCATGCTTAGTAGTAATATTGAAAAGAAAAACCCAAAAAGATTTCCTTATTCTTCTTTTGCTTGTTGGGAGCTTTCCCATGTAAATAGTTTTTCTCGTTTTTGCTTTTCCCTTTTATTTGCTTGTTCAAGAAAACCAAAAACTCTAAAAATATTTCAGTGTGTTTCTCTGAACTTCTTTTCTTTTCATTCGAGTTATACCGAGGAGAAGACCATGATGAAAATGTTGAGTGGCTCGCATATGAATAATTGTTGAACTAATAAAGAGCACATTTTACCTTTTCTTCTCCTCTTGAATAAAATTTTTCATAGATTCCAGCTTAATCCATGGCACTCTTGCACTATTATTATTTTCATATCGTTCGGTCGTGCAAGTGAAAGGCAATAATGACGATATTCGATGAACTGGTTGTGGCAGAGAGAAACTGGTATGAACTCGACTTGTTCTGTTTGTGTAAATATGTTTAACCTAGTAGCCATGATTCAGTGATACGTCTCCAACGTATCTATAATTTATGTAGTATTCATGCTATTATATTATCAACCTTGGATGTTCTATATGCATTTATATGCTATTTTATATGGTTTTTGGGACTAACCTATTAACCTAGAGCCCAGTGCCAGTTTCTGTTTTCTCCTTGTTTTAGAGTATCGCAGAAAAGGAAAACCAAACGGAGTCCAATAGACCTGAAACTTGACGGAGCTTATTTTTGGACCAGAAGAAGGCCATAGAGTCAAAGACTTGGGCCAGAAGAGTCCCGAGCTGCCCACGAGGGTGGGGGCGCGCCCACTCCCTGGGCGCGCCTCCCTGCCTCGTGGACAGCCCGGAGACCCCCCCTGACTTGTTCTCGACGCCAACACCTCTCATATATACCCAAACTTCCAGAAAGAAACCTAGATCAAAAGTTCCGCCGCCGCAAGCCTCTGTAGCCACGAGAAATCAATATAGGCCCTCTCCGGCACCCTGCCGGAGGGGGCCATCATCACCGGTGGCCATGGAGGAGTATCCCGGAGAGGCCATCATCGCCATGAAGGCCAAGGACTAGAGGGAGAACCTTTCCCCATCTAGGGGGGAGGCCATGGAGGAGGAAGCAAAAGGGGGAGAACCTCTCCTCCTCTCTCTTGGTGGCACCGGAGTGCCATCGAGAGGGGAATCATCGCTGCGGTGATCATCTTCATCAACATCACCATCATCATCATCACCCTCATAGCTTTTACGCGGTTCACTCTCCCGCACCCCGCTGTAATCCCTACTTGAACATGGTGCTTTATGCCACATATTATGATCCAATGATGTGTTGCCATCTTATGATGTTTTGGGTAGATATCTTTTGTCCTTGGGTTGATTGATGATCTAGATTGGTACGAGTTGTTGCTACCTCTTGAGCACTGCGTTGGATTTCCCCGAAGAGGAGAGGATGATGCAGCAAAGTAGCTTAAGTATTTCCCTCAGTTTTTGAGAACCAAGGTATCAATCCAGTAGGAGGCCACGCACAAGTCCCTCGTACCTGCACAAAGCGATAGCTACTGCAACCAACGCGATTAGGGGTTGTCAATCCTTCACGGTCACTTACGAGATTGAGATCGATAGAGATGATAGATAATATTTTTGGTATTTTTGGTATATAGATGCAAAGTGAAAAGTAAAAGGCAAAGTAAAAACAAAGCAAGTATTAAAGTGATGGAGATTGATATGATGAGAATAGACCCGGGGGCCATAGGTTTCACTAGTGGCTTCTCTCAAGAGCATAAGTATTCCACGGTGGGTGAACAAATTACTGTTGAGCAATTGACAGAATTGAGCATAGTTGTGAGTATATCTAGGTATGATCATGTATATAGACATCACGTCCAAGACAAGTAGACCGAAACGATTCTGCATCTACTACTATTACTCCACTCATCGACCGCTATCCAGCATGCATCTAAAGTTTTAAGTTAAAAACCGAGTAACGCCTTAAGCAAGATGACATGATGTAGAGGGATAAATTCATGCAATATGATTAAAACCCCATCTTGTTATCCTCGATGGCAACAATACAATACGTGCCTTGCAACCCTTTACATCCTTTGGTAAGGACACCGCAAGATTGAACCCAAAGCTAAACACTTCTCCCATTGCAAGAACTACCAATCTAGTTGGCCAAACCAAACGGATAATTCGAAGAGACTTGCAAAGATAACCAATCATACATAAAAGAATTCAGAGAAGATTCAAATATTATTCATAGATAAGCTGGATCATAAGCCCACAATTCATCGGTCTCAACAAACACGCCGCAAAAAGAAGATTACATCGAATAGATCTCCACAAGAGAGGGGGAGAACATTGTATTGAGATCCAAAAAGAGAGAAGAAGCCATCTAGCTACTAGCTATGGACCCGAAGGTCTGAAGTAAACTACTCACACTTCATCGGAGGGGCTATGGTGTTGATGTAGAAGCCCTCCGTGGTGGATGCCCCCTCCAGAGGAGCTCCGGAACAGGCCCCAAGATGGGATCTCATGGATACAGGAAGTTGCGGTGGTGGAATTAGGTTTTTGGCTCCTGTTCTGATCGTTTGGGGGTACGTAGGTATATATAGGAGGAAGGAGTACGTCGGTGGAGCAACAGGGGGCCCACGTGGCAGGGGGGCGCCCTAGGGGGGCGCCCCCCACCCTCGTGACCGCCTCTTTCGTTCCTTGGAGTAGGGTCCAAGTCCCCTGGATCACGTCCGGTGAGAAAATCACGTTTTCGAAGGTTTCATTTCGTTTGGACTCCGTTTGATATTCCGTTTCTTCGAAACACTGAAATAGGAAAAAACAACAATTCTGGGCTGGGCCTCCGGTTAATAGGTTACTTTCAAAAATAATATAAAAGTGGAAAATAAAGCCCAATATAGTCCAAAACAGTAGATAAAGTAGCATGGAGCAATAAAAAATTATATATACGTTGGAGACGTATCAGGCATCCCCAAGCTTAATTCCTGCTCGTCCTCGAGTAGGTAAATGATAAAAATAGAATTTTTGATGTGGAGTGATACTTTGGCATAATTTCAATGTAAATCTTCTTAATTGTGGTATGAATATTCAGATCCGAAAGATTCAAGACAAAAGTTCATATTGACATAAAAATAATAATACTTCAAGCATACTAACTAAGCAATTATGTCTTCTCAAAATAACATGGCCAAAGAAAGTTATCCCTACAAAATCATATAGTCTGGCTATGCTCCATCTTCCCCACATAAAATATTTAAATCATGCACAACCCCGATGACAAGCCAAGCAATTGTTTCATACTTTAACATTTTCAAAACTTTTTCAATCTTCACGCAATACATGAGCGTGAGCCATGGATATAGCACTATATGTGGAACATAATGGTGGTTGTGGAGAAGACAAAAGGAGGGAAGATAGTCTCACATCAACTAGGCGTATCAACGGGCTATGGAGATGCCCATTAATAGATATCAATGTGAGTGAGTAGGGATTGCCATGCAACGGATGCACTAGAGCTATAAGTATATGAAAGCTCAACAAAAGAAACTAAGTGGGTGTGCATCCAACTCGCTTGCTCACGAAGACCTAGGGCATTTGAGGAAGCCCATCATTGGAATATACAAGCCAAGTTCTATAATGAAAGATTCCCACTAGTATATGAAAGTGACAAAATGAGAGACTCTCTATCATGAAGATCTTGGTGCTACTTTGAAGCACAAGTGTGGTAAAAGGATAGTAACATTGTCCCTTCTCTCTTTTTCTCTCATTTTTTTGTTTGGGCCTTTTTTTATGGCCTCTTTTTTCATTTTTTCTTTTTTTTCCTTTTTTTTATTTTTCGTCCGGAGTCTCATCCCGACTTGTGGGGGAATCATAGTCTCCATCATCCTTTCCTTACTTGGGACAATGCTGTAAAAAATGATGATCATCATACTTTTATTTTTCTTACAACTCAACAATTACAACTCGATTCTTAGAACAAAATATGACTCTATATGTATGCCTCCGGCGGTGTACCGGGATATGCAATGATTCATGAGTGACATGTATGAAATAATTATGAAAGGTGGCTTTGCCACAAATACGATGTCAACTACATGATCATGCTAGCAATATGACAATGATGGAGCGTGTCATAATAAACGGAACGGGTGTAAAGTTGCATGGCAATATATCTCGGAATGGCTATGGAAAGGCTATGATAGGTAGGTATGGTGGCTGTTTTGAGGAAGATATATGGTGGGTGTATGATACCGGCAAAAAGTGCGCGGTATTAGAGAGGCTAGTAATGGTGGAAGGATGGGAAAAAGTGCGTAAAATCTATGGACTCAACATTAGTCATAAAGAACTCATATACTTATTGCAAAAATCTAGAAGTTATCAAAGCAAAGTATTACGCACATGCTCCTAGGGGGGTAGATTCGTAGGAAAAGACCATTGCTCGTCCCCGACCGCCACTCATAAGGAAGACAATAAATAAATAAATCATGCTCCGAGTTCATCACATAACGGTTCACCATACGTGCATGCTACGGGCATCACAAACTTCAACACAAGTATTCTTCAAATTCGCAACTACTCAACTAGCATGACTCTAATATCACCATCTTCATATCTCAAAACAATATCAAACTTTTCTTAGTATTCAACGCACTCAAAATAAAATTTCACATATCTTGAATACCAAGTATATTAACATTAAGCAAATTACCATGCTATTAACGACTCTCAAAATAATCTAAGTGAAGCATGAGAGATCAATAGTTTCTTTAAAACAAATCCACCACCGTGCTCAAAAAGATCTAAGTGAAGCACTAGAGCAAAAATTATCACGCTCAAAAGATATAAGTGAAGCACTATGAGCAAAACTATCAAGCTCAAAAGATATAAGTGAAGCACATAGAGTATTCTATCAAATTCCAATTTATGTATGGCTCTCTCAAAAGGTGTGTACAGCAAGGATGATTGTGCTAAATTAACAAGCAAAGACACAAATAATACAAGACGCTCCAAGCAAAACACATATCATGTGGTGAATAAAAATATAGCTCCAAGTAAATTACCGATGGAAGTAGACGAAAGAGGGGATGCCTTCCGGGGCATCCCCAAGCTTTGACTTTTTGGTGTCCTTGGATTATCTTGGGGGTGCCATGGGCATCCCCAAGCTTAGGCTCTTCCCACTCCTTGTTCCATAACCCATCAAAAGAATTTACCCAAAACTTGAAAACTTCACAACACAAAACTCAATAGAAATCTCGTGAGCTCCGTTAGAGAAAGAAAACAAAAGACTACTCTAAGGTACTGTAATGAACTCATCGTTTATTTATATTGGTGTTAAACCTAATGTATTCCAACTTCTCTAAGGATTATAAACTATTTTACTAGCCATAGATTCATCAAAATAAGCAAACAACACACGCAAAACAGAATCTGTCAAAAACAGAACAGTATGTAGTAATCTGTAACTAACGCAAACTTCTGGAACTCCAAAAAATCTACCAAACTTAGAAGACCTAGACAATTTGTTTATTGATCAGCAGCAATTGGAATCACTATTTTATCACGTTCTGGTGATTTTTAACAATTCGGGCACTGAGCGCAAAGTTTCTGCAAATTACAGCAAGATCAAATAACTATCATCCAAGAAGATCCAATAGGTCTAGCTTGGCACAAACACTAATTAAAACATAAAACCACATCTAAACAGAGGCTAGATGGATTATTTATTCCTAAACAGAAGCAAAAAGCAAAAAACTAAAAATAAAATTGGTTTGCCTCCCAACAAGCGCTATCGTTTAACGCCCCTAGCTAGGCATAAAAGCAAGGATAGATCTAGGTATTGCCATCTTTGGTAGGCAATCCATAAGTGGCTCTCATGATAGATTCATATGGTAATTTTATTTTATTTCTAGGAAAGTGTCCCATGCCTTTCTTTAATGGAAATTGGAATCTAATATTCCCTTCCTTCATATCAATAATTGCACCAATCGTTCTAAGGAAAGGTCTACCAAGAATAATAGGACATGAAGGATTGCAATCTATATCAAGAACGATAAAATCTACGGGCACATAATTCCTATTTGCAACAATAAGAACATCATTAATTCTTCCCATGGGTTTTTTAATAGTGGAATACGCAAGATGCAAGTTTAGAGAGCAATCATCAAAGTCACGGAAATCTAGCAAATCACTCAAAGTTTTGGGAATAGTGGAGACACTAGCACCCAAATCACACAAGGCATGAAACTCATAATCTTTAATTTTAATTTTAATAGTAGGTTCCCACTCATCATAGAGTTTTCTAGGGATAGAAACTTTCAACTCAAGTTTTTCTTCATAAGATTGCATCAAGGCATCAACAATGTGTTCGGTAAAGGCCTTATTTTGACTATAAGCATGAGGAGAATTTAGCACGGATTGCAACAAGGAAATACAATCAATTAAAGATCAATTTTCATAATTAAATTCCTTGAGATCCAAAATAGTGGGTTTAGCAACATCTAGATTTTTATTTCTTTCAATCCCACTTTTATCAATTTCATCATCAAGATCTAAAAACTCCGAATTCTTAGAACGCCTTCTAGGTAAAGGAAGATCATATTCAGTTTCATCAAGATTCATATTGCAAAACAAAGATTTAATGGGGGACACATCAATAACTTTTAGATCTTCATCTTGATTTTCATAGGAATTGGAGGAACACGCTTTAATAAAGGCATCTTTGGAAGCACGCATCCTAGCGGTTTTTTCTTTGCATTCATCAATGGAAATTCTCATAGCTTTGAGAGACTCATTGGTATCATGCTTAGGAGGAACAGATCTAAGCTTTACAGATCAACCTCAAGAGAAATTCTATCAATGTTCCTAGCCAATTCATCAACTTTAAGCAATTTCTCTTCAAGCAAAGCATTAAAATTCTTTTGTGAATTCATAAACTCTTTAACACTACTCTCAAATTCAGAGGGCATCTTATTAAAATTTCCATAAGAGTTGTTGTATGAATTTCCATAATTATTAGAAGGATTACTAGGATAAGGCCTAGGATTAAAATTCCCTCTATACGCGTTGTTACCAAAATTATTCCTACCAACAAAATTCACATCCATAGATTCATTATTATTCTCAATCTAAGTAGACAAATGCATATCATTAGGATCAGAAGAAACACTCTTAGTAGCAAATAATCTCATAAGTTCATCCATCTTTCCACTCAAAACATTAATTTCTTCTATCGCATGCACTTTTTTATTAGTAGATCTTTCGGTATGCCATTGAGAATAATTAGCCATAATATTATCTAGAAGTTTAGTAGCATCTCCTAAAGTGATTTCCATAAAAGTGCCTCCCGCGGCCGAATCTAAAAGATTTCTAGAAGCAAAATTCAATCCGGCATAAAATTTTTGTATAATCATCCACAAGTTCAAACCATGAGTAGGACAATTATGTATCATTAATTCCATTCTCTCCCAAGCTTGTGCAACATGTTCATGATCAAGTTGCTTAAAATTCATAATATCGTTCCTAAGGGAGATAGTCTTAGCGGGAGGAAAATACTTAGAGATAAAAGCATCTTTGCACTTGTTCCAAGAATCAATACTATTTTTAGGCAAAGATGAAAACCACGCTTTAGCACGATCTCTAAGCGAAAAAGGAAATAGCTTCAACTTAACGACATCATTATCAACATCTTTTTTCTTTTGCATATCACATAAATCAACGAAGCTATTCAGATGAGTAGCGGCATCTTCACTAGGAAGGCCGGCGAATTGATCTTTCATAACAAGATTCAACAAAGCAGTATTGATTTCACAAGATTCAGTATTGGCAAGAGGAGCAATCGGAGTGCTAAGGAAATCATTATTATTGGTATTGGTGAAGTCACACAATTTGGCAGCATCTTGAGCCATCGCAACAAACAAGCAATCCAACACACGAGAAAACAAGCGGACGAGGAAAAGGCAACGGGAAAAAGAAGAGGAGATTGGGAAAGAGAGGGCGAATAAAACGGCAAGGGTGAAGTGGGGGAGAGGAAAACGAGAGGCAAATGGCAAATAATGTAATGCGAGAGATAGGGATTGTGATGGGTACTTGGTATGTTGACTTTTGCGTGGACTCCCCGGCAACGGCGCCAGAAATTTTTCGTGCTGCCTCTTGAGCACTGCGTTGGATTTCCCCGAAGAGGAGAGGATGGTGCAGCAAAGTAGCTTAAGTATTTCCCTAAGTTTTTGAGAACCAAGGTATCAATCCAGTAGGAGGCCACGCACAAGTCCCTCGTACCTGCACAAAACGATAGCTACTCGCAACCAACGCGATTAGGGGTTGTCAATCCCTTCACGGTCACTTACGAGAGTGAGATCTGATGGAGATGATCGATAATATTTTTGGTATTTTTGGTATATAGATGCAAAGTGAAAAGTAAAAGGCAAAGTAAAAACAAAGCAAGTATTAAAGTGATGGAGATTGATATGATGAGAATAGACCCGGGGGGCATAGGTTTCACTAGTGGCTTCTCTCAAGAGCATAAGTATTCTACGGTGGGTGAACAAATTACCGTTGAGCAATTGACAGAATTGAGCATAGTTATGAGTATATCTAGGTATGATCATGTATATAGACATCACGTCCAAGACAAGTAGACCGAAACGATTCTGCATCTACTACTATTACTCCACTCATCGACCGCTATCCAGCATGCATCTAGTGTATTAAGTTAAAAACAGAGTAACACCTTAAGCAAGATGACATGATGTAGAGGGATAAATTCATGCAATGTGATAAAAACCCTATCCTCGATGGCAACAATACAATACGTGCCTTGCAACCCTTTCTGTCACTGGGTAAGGACACCGCAAGATTGAACCCAAAGCTAAACACTTCTCCCATTGCAAGAACTACCAATCTAGTTGGCCAAACCAAATGGATAATTTGAAGAGACTTGCAAAGATAACCAATCATACATAAAAGAATTTAGAGAAGATTAAAATATTATTCATAGATAAGATGGATCATAAACCCACAATTCATCGGTCTCAACAAACACACCGCAAAAAGAAGATTACATCGAATAGATCTCCACGAGAGGGGAGAACATTGTATTGAGATCCAAAAGAGAGAAGAAGCCATCTAGCTACTAGCTATGGACCCGAAGGTCTGAAGTAAACTACTCACACTTCATCGGAGGGGCTATGGTGTTGATGTAGAAGCCCTCCGTGGTGGATGCCCCCTCCGTCGGAGCTCCGGAACAGGCCCCAAGATGGGATCTCGTGGATACAGGAAGTTGCGGCGGTGGAATTAGGTTTTTGGCTCCTGTTCTAATCGTTTGGGGGTACGTAGGTATATATAGGAGGAAGGAGTATGTCGGTGGAGCGAAAGGGGGCCCACGAGGTAGGGGGGGCGCGCCCTAGGGGGGGCGCCCCCCACCCTCATGACCGCCTCTTTTGTTCCTTGGAGTAGGGTCCAAGTCCCCTGGATCACGTTTGGTGAGAAAATCACGTTTCCGAAGGTTTCATTCCGTTTGGACTCTGTTTGATATTTCGTTTCTTCGAAACACTGAAATAGGCAAAAAACAGCAATTCTGGGTCGGGCCTCCGGTTAATAGGTTAGTCCCAAAAATAATATAGAAGTGGAAAATAAAGCCCAATATAGTCCAAAACAGTAGATAAAGTAGCATGGAGAAATCAAAAATTATAGATACGTTGGAGACGTATTAGTTGTATGTTTTATTTTGGTGCTGTCCTATTGTGCCCTCCGTGTCGCGCAAGCGTGAGGGATTCCCGCTACAGGGTGTTGCAATATGTTCATGATCCGCTTATAGTTGGTTGCTAGAGTTATATAAGCTTAAACCCGAGTAAGGAAGTTGTTGCGTATGGGATAAAAGGGAACTTGATGCTTTAATGCTATGGTTGGGTTTTACCTTAATGATCTTTAGTAGTTGCGGATGCTTGCTAGAGTTCCAATCATAAGTGCATATGATCCAAGAAGAGAAAGTATGTTAGCTTATGCCTCTCCCTCATATGAAATTGCAATGACGACTACCGGTCTTGTTAACAATTGCCTAGGACAATTCCGCACACCGACCCATCATTATTCCACACTCGCTATTTATAATATTTAGTAATATATTCTAACTTGATGATAACAACACCTACTTTTATATTTTAGCTCTCCAATATCATACAAAGTTATCCACTTCATACCCACAACGTAGTTTTATTTCTCGTTTCTAGTTGGAAGCAAACGTTCGGTGTACGTAGAGTCGTATCAGTGGCAGATAGGGCTTGAGAGAATATTGATCTTACCTTTAGCTCCTTGTGGGTTTGACACTCCATACTTATCACTTCCACCTTTGGAAATTGCTACGATGATTCCCTGCACTTGGGGATTATCATTCAGCCATTATGATTAAGCATGTTTGCAATGACAATTATAGATTATAGTTTCTCATGCCATGCATAAGTAGCTGGGAGTGGTAATGATTTATCTTGGATATCAACATTGCGTTAAAATGATCGTGATGTGGTATGATGATATGGTATCCTCCTCTGAATGTTCGAGTGGCTTGACTTGGCACATGTTCATGCATGTAGTTGAATCAAAACCAACATAGCCTCTATGATATTTATGTTCATGGTGTTCATATCCTACTCATGCTAGTGTCCAATGTTACTTATGCATAATGCATGGTTATGACCGCTGTTGCTCTCTAGCTGGCCGGTTCTCAATCTAATTGCTAGCCTTCGCCTGTACTAAGTGGGAATTCTGCTTGTACATCAAAAACATTTAACCCGAAAGTTATTTCAGATGAGTCCACAATACCTACCTATATGCGGTATTACCCTGCGGTCCTAAGTAAATTTGCATGTGCCACCTCTAAACAACTTCTAAATAAATATCCGTTTTGTGTGCCTGGATCGTTCATGGAACGACATGAGGTGGTCGGTATCTTCCATGCTAAGCGGGTTATTCTCAGGTTGAGTGTCTATTCACTCGCCATCGCACGAGAAAAGGGCGGTAATAGGGATGCCCAGTCCCAAACTGCAAACTAAAAAAGTGTTAATCTCTTAAATAATCAAACAAAAACTCCCAATGAAGTCAAAACCTTTACTTTTATCGCTTGGGAACCGCCACTAGCGTGCTTAGCATGGAAGATATTGATAACTGATAGTCGTGAAGTAAATGAGAAAGGTGCATGTCCCAAAATATCATTTACCTTTGTTTTAAAAAATTGAGCTCTGGCACCTCTGCAAATCACTGCTTCCCTCTGCGAAGAGACTATATGTTTACTTTTATGTTGTGTCATCACCTTCTAAAATAAGCGCTAGAACCTGAGAGCATAGTTGTCATGACTTATGCATTGTGTGTAGCTAATGTTGGGTGCATCATGACTGGATCTTTTCCACCATGAATTACAATGTTTAGTCGCTGCTTGAACTTTGGAGGTGCTCTGCATTTACGTTTTGCGGTCTCAGAAAGGGCTAGCAAGATACCACTATTGTCATATTATATCATAGTTGTTTTGACAAGGTGTTGCCGTTTGAGATATTTTATTATTGCTCGCTAGCTGATTATGTCATTGATATGAATCATTATAATCTTTAAGAATTATTGTCGACATGGTTAGTTATAATGTTGGCTGAAAACCTGGGTGATGTTTAAGCTTATTTATGCAAACAAGAGCAAAAGAGTTTGTAAAAGTTTTTCTTTTTCACTTTTAGTTTATCAACTGAATTGCTTGAGGACAAGCAAATGTTTAAGCTTGGGGGAGTCGATACGTTGACGTATCTACTTCTTAACGCTTTTCCTCTTGTTTTGGACTCTAATTTGCATGATTTGAATGAAACTAACCCCGGACTGACGCTGTTTTCAGCAGAACTACCATGGTGTGGTTTTTGTGCAGAAATAAAAGTTCTCGGAATGGAATGAAACTTTGCAAGGATTTTTTATATCAAATAAGAGAATTTCTGGAGCCAAGACCTACCGAAGGGGGCCACCTGGGTAGGCACAACCCACCAGTATGCCCCCTCTCACAGCGCGCCTGGTGGGTTGTCCCCACCTGGTGGCCCCGCAGACCCTGAAACCAATGCTATAAAATCCTATTTTTCCAGAAAAAAATAGGGGAGAAAGAATTATCGCGATCCACGAGACGGAGCCACCACCAAGCCCTGTTCTTCCTTGGGAGGGCAGATCTAGAGTCTGTTTGGGGCTCCAGAGAGGGGGATCTTCGTTCTTCGTCATCACCAACCCTTCTCCATCACCAATTCCTTGATGCTCCCCACCGAGAGTGAGTAATTCCTTCGTAGGCTCGCTGGTCGGTGAGGAGTTGGATGAGATTCATGTGACGCCCCCGATTCAATCGTACACTAATCATGCACGCAAACGTGTACGATCAAGATCAGGGACTCACGGGAAGATATCACAACACAACTCTAAAACATAAATAAGTCATACAAGCATCATAATACAAGCCAGGGGCCTCGAGGGCTCGAATACAAGTGCTCGATCATAGACGAGTCAGCGGAAGCAACAATATCTGAGCACAGACATAAGTTAAACAATGGTTGCCTTAAGAAGGCTAGCACAAACCGGGATACAGATCGAAGAGGCGCAGGCCTCCCGCTCGATCCTCCTAACTACTCCCGGTCGTCGCCGCCGGCTGCACGTAGTAGTAGGCACCTCCGGTGTAGTAGTCGCCATCGACGGTGGCGCTGCTCTCGGCTCCATCGTGCAGTCGCAGCAACCGGGTAAAGAAATGGGAAAAGGGGAACAAGGCAACCGTGAGTACTCATCCAAAGTACTGCAAGCAAGGATCTACACTACATATGCATGGATATATGTGTAAAGGGCCATATCGATGGACCGAACTGCAGAATGCCGAATAAGAGGGGATAGCTAATCACGTCAAGACTACGCTCGCAGCCTCCGTCTTGCAACATGTAGAAGAGAGTAGATCAAGTCCTCCAAGTAGCATCGCATAGCATAATCCTACCGGCGATCCCTCCTCGTAACCACGAGAGAGAGCGACCACCGGGTTGTATCCGCACTTGGAAGGGTGTGTTTTATTAAGTATCCGGTTCTAGTTGTCATATGGTCAAGGTACAACTCCAAGTCGTCCTGTTATCAAGATCACGGCTATTCAATAGATTAACTTCCTGCAGGGTGCACCACATAACCCAACACGTTTGATCCCATTTGGCGGACACACTTTTATGGGTCATGCCCGCCGCGAAGATCAACACGCCGCAGCCCCACCTAGGCACAACGAAGAGGTCAAGACGCGGTCTAAACCTAAGCGCCTGGGGTTTGGGCCCATCGCCCATAGCACACCTACACGCTTGCGAGGGCGGCCGAAGCGCACCTAGCCTAGCAGCGCGTTCGATCCAATCCGGCGCGCGCGCTCGATCGTGACGTCACGATGTGCTTCGGCTGATACCACGACGTCGAGTGCCCATAACTGTTCCCGCGTAGTTGGTTAGTGCGTATAGACCAAATGGCCAGACTCAGATCAAATACCAAGATCTCGTTAAGCGTGTTAAGTATCCGCGAATGCCGACCAGGCCAGCCCACCTCTCTCCTAGGTGGTCTCAACCTGCCTGTCGCCTCCGCCACAAAGTAATGTGATCGGGGCCGTCGGGAACCCAGGCCCACCTCTACCGGGATGGAGCCACCGTCCTTTCAGCCCCATCTCCTAACAAAGATCACGGGTAATGTAATAGTGTAAAGTATATAGTATATGCCCGTGATCACCTCCAAGTGATCACAACCCGATGAGTATAGCATGGCGAGACGGACAAGAGTGTAGGGCCACCGATGGAACACTAGCATCCTATACTAAGCGATGGGATAGCGGTAAAGGTAACAACAAGAGTAGCAAAGACAAAGCTATGCAAAGAAGATATAGGATTAATCGAAAGCAAGAATATACTACACTACTCTAATGCAAGCAGATAGAGAAGAATAGGCGATATCCGGTGATCAAGGGAGGGTTGCTGGTTGCTCGGGCAAGAGAAGGGTTCGTCGTCGATGTAGTTGTACTCGGTGGCATCGGCACGGTCTCGGGTCTCTAGGGAAGAAGAGGGGGAAGAAACAGATAAATACGGAGCCAACAAAGTATCACAAACATAACGAGGCAATACGCGGTGCTAGGTGTGCCCTAACGCGGTAGTAGGTGGTACCGACGAAGGGGGGAAACATCCGGGAAAGTATCCCCGGTGTTTCGCGTTTTGAACGAATTTAACCGGGGGAAAGTTCCATGTTCGATATGCTAGGGATGTGTGGCGATTTAACGGGCTGCGTATCCGGATTCGTCCCGTCGTTTTGAGCAACTTTCATGTTGAAAATATTTTCATCCGAAAGTTCTGATTATTTTATATGATTTTCTAAAGGTTTAAACATTTTCTGAATTTAATTAATTATTTAAATCCAACATTATCCGAATAGTAAATGATGACGTCAAGATGACATCATGTTGACGTCGGCGATCAACTGCAGATTGATTGGGTCAACTAAGTGTGGGGCCCACATGTCATTGGTTGTTTGATTAGCGGGCTAATTAAACAGGTCAATTAGTTTAATTAGTGGTTAGGTTAATCTAATCTGGTTTAATTAGTTTAATTAATTAAATAATTAATTAATTATCATTTTAATTAATTTTATTTATTATTTATTAATTCATTTTTCATTTTTTTTTCATTTCACTTTTTTTACGCTTCGAGGATGGGCCCCATATGTCATAGGCACCGGGCCTATTTCCAGTGGGTGAGTGACGAGGCTCGAGCGGGCGACGCCAGTCTTGAGTGGACCCGGCAAGGCGCCGGGCAGGGGGCGGTGGCCAGCGACGAGGCCATGGCGGGAGGGCGGCGCCGGGCCGGGCGGTGGAGAGGCGCCACATGGCAGGAGCGCCAAGGCAAGGGGTGTGGCAGGACGGGGGCATGTGCGGTCAGGCGGGCGGCAGTGCTACTGGCGAAGAGGTCTGCCGGGCGGGAGGCCACAGTCTGGCAAGGCCAGGCACAATGGGGTGGCTGCAGGGCACCAGCCAGCAGGAAGGCTACGGGGCGGGGTGGGGAGAGGAGGAGAGGAGGGGCTCACGATGGCCGTAGGGAAAGGGCAGTGGGGCGCGGGGTGGACGACGGGGACGACCGGGCGACGGGGGAAGAAGTCCGGCGAAGGCGTCCGGGTGGTGGTGGTGCTCCGGCAACGGCGGGTCTTCGGGCGGCAGTGATGGCGAACGGCGACGGCGCGAGGGCACCTGTCGGGGAGGAGATGAGGTCGGGGCGACGAGGACGAGGTAGCCCGCGAACAGCAACGGCGGGTTCGAGACGACGGCGTGGTGGCGCGGGGCGCGCCTCGATCTGAATCGAGGCGGGGCAGAGGCGAGGGAGGAATCGTGGGGATCGTGCGAGGGAGTGGGGAACGGGCCTAGGGTTCCTCCGGGAGTGGGGGTTAAGGGGGCGAGGTGGGGTGTGGGGCCGGCCTAGGTGATGGCCTGTGGGCGAGGCCCATGAGTGAGAGGGGGGTGTCCTTTATTTTTATTTTAGTTTTTTGTTTTCCGTTTTACTTATTTCACTGTTCTGTTTTATTTCATTTTAATATATTTAGACATTTTCAAAAAGGGTGTTTGTTGCGCTATAATCACCTAGGCATTTAACTGCACACTCTGAACATTTTAGTTTAACTAGTCGTCAACCCGTGCATCCGCACGGCCTAGCTAATTCATATGCATTTCATATTGAAATAAACATGTGACAACCTATATTTTGTTTGTAATGATAGAACTATTTTATTTTATGATACAAATTTAAAATCTTTTTGGGGATGCTCGTTACAAATATTTGTGGAGATGTAATAGCCTGCAGCGTTTCAATGAATAGGAATCACATTTCTCCATAGAGTTTGTAAAAATATGATTCCCATGTCTTTATGTGTTTCATAATCTTAAAAGAGCATGCACTTCATAAGTAAACTCAGTACATGGAAAATAATAATCTGTAAACCAAATGTGAAACGTTCCCTGATGAAATTTGCTAAGATCAATAGTATTGGACAACATTCAGTTACTAAATGATTATATGCAGGATGTTTAGAAAGTATATTGTAGATGTGTTTATAAAAGAATTGAGATAAAAATGCTTGTTATATATCTATGACACATTTGTATATGGCATTTATAGTCTGCATGTGCATGATCTTTGTGACAAATAATACTTAGCGTAAGATTCTCATGGAATTCCTATACTTGATGATGTTTAAAAAAACACTTCTCTGCTAGTTATAAGTCCAATATAAGATAAAGACATTGGTGGCGCTATATTTCTTCATAGAATAAATAACTAATGTACAACCCAATTTTTTTAATGTCTCATCATGAAAATTATGATAATTCTAAGAAAATTTTATATCCCAAATTTTAGGCCAATACCTATTTAACTTTAACTCAGTAAAATTTACGATTATCTCCAAGAAACATCTCATGTGCCTTGATTCTTCTCGCTTGACTTTCGTGATCCGTAGACATAACTGAGGCATACATCAATCGATTCTGCAATCGGCATGTCTCCTTGATGTTAAAGAACCATGTACGCATGTACTTAGGTTATTTCCGACTTCCCAGAGAACCACTTATCAGGAGTAGTAGGCAACACTCTAGAAGGTGCAAAATCTAAACTTTTATAGAGACTATCATCTATGTTCAATGGATGATGACAATCATGTTTTCAAGGTTGAGAGAAACATGGTTACAGTAGGAGATGAAGGATCGGACTATACCTCCTTTCAGATTGATTCCAGCTGTTGATGTAATAGTAAAGGTGGCGCCGATGGTCTGAAGAATAGACGACGCGGCAAGGCTGAGGATTAGGTAGAGTGGCGGTAGGGAGGGAGTAGATGATGCGCCGTCGGGACGGGCGGCAGACTGAAGAAGGATTTTTGCAGCAACATGCTGATGTGTTTTTCTTTCCTTTGATTTGAAATCAATCAGCAGAGTGTTTTTTGGAATGGAAATCAGCCGGGAGAGTTGAGGAGACATAAGTGTGGCCTTCAAGAAAGAAAATGTGCTTCTGGGAAAATATGATAGGTCGTTGTACTCTTTTTTTGGACTCGACGTTGTAGCTTATTTTTTAACTCCGTTGTACTTCTTTTAAAGGGACGTTGTTCATCTTTTCTTTTGACGCATGCGTGTCAGAGTTTCTTTAAAAAAGAAAAGAAAACGTGCTTGTGGTAGAAAATGATAGGATGATGTACAATTGTTTGATGGGACGTTGTAGTTTTATGTTCATGTATGATTGTTCTATCCATGACATTTGATGTACATTTTTCTAGTAATGTTACAATTACGTGATTTCACATATTAAACTAATAGATTCGGTCTAGTTTTAATTATGCCATTTCACATATTAAAAGAATCGACTGTGAATTTATTTCATAAGGTAGGATTGATTTTTCAGAGTATTTACACACAAAAATATTCTGAGCAAGCATTGCCTCATCTTTTCGTATCATCATGCTCAAACAGTATTTAATTGTACATGTCTTTTTTTCCAAAAAACATGTACGTCCATGAATTTTTTGAACGAACGTCAATGAATTTTTGCGAATAGGGAGGTGGACCCTTTTTTTTTGGTGGGGAACTGGGACGTGGACTCTTTCCCCTTTTTTTGTTGAAACGGACATGGACTCTTTTTTTTCTCTTTGGATTTACATGGACTGTTTCCTGATGATGGTACAAATTGTGGTTGTGACGTGAAGTCTTTCCTTTTTTTTGTTGAAACGAACATGGACTCTTTTCCTTATTTTTTCTTGAATGGAACATGGACTCTTTTCTATAATGGTACAAATTGTGTTTCTAGGTGTCGTGTCAGGCTGTATTTATTTCTTTGAACAGTGCAACGTAAATCGTAGGGTTAAGACAGATCATTATATAGATATTTTAGGACTGATTTTTTTAAGCATTTACACACACAAAAATTTCTGAGCAGGCATTGTCTCTTTTTTTTTTGTAACATCATGCTCAAACAGTATTTAATTGTACGCATCTTTTTTTCATGGAACATGTATGTCAATGAATTTTTGGGAATAGGGACGTGGATCCTTTTTTATGGTGGGGAATTGAGACATGGACTCTTTCCCCTTTTTTTTGTTGAAACGGACATGGACTCTTTTTTTTTCTTTGGATTCACGTGGACTCTTTCCTGATGGTACAAATTGTGGTTGTGACGTGAATTTTTTTTTTGTTGAAACGAACGTGGACTCTTTTCCTTATTTTTTTTGTTGAATGGAACATGGACTCTTTTCTGATGGTACAAATTGTGGTTCTAGGTGTCGTGTCAGGTTGTATTTATTTCTTTCAGCAGCGCAACATAAATCGTAGGGTTAAGATAGATCATTATATAGATTGAATGGTTCAGATATTTTAAATGATGTGGATTAATATGGAGGCTCGTTTGGTGCCTCCAATTAGTAAATATAAGATATTTTGAAAACTTTGTCGTTTGACATTAATTTGAATTTGAATTTGAAAAGGTTTCGAATCATTGCAAGGTTAGCAACAGTAAGAGTGGTGACGTGGCATCAGTAACAGAGGTTACTGTAGCTTGATTATCCGGGCATCACAATTCATCATGTAATCGAGTTAGTTTTGTTAAGGCTTGATCCCTAGTATCCACTATGTTCTAAGATTGATGTTGCTATGACTTTGCCATGCTTAATGCTTGTCACTTTGGGCCCGGGTGCCATGAACTCAGATTTGAACCATTTATGTTATCATCATTATATCCATGTTCTAGATCCGATCATGCAAGTTATAGTCGCCTACTACGTGTTATGATCCGGTAACCCCGAAGTGACAATAACCGAGACTTCTTCCGGTGATTACCGTAGTTTGAGGAGTTCATGTATTCACTATTTGTTAATGCTTTGTTTCGGTTCTCTATTAAAAGGAGGCCTTAATATCCCTTGGATTCCAATATGGAACCCGCTGCCACGGGAGGGTAGGATAAAAGATGTCATTCAAGTTCTTTTAATAAAGCAGGTATGACTATTTACGGAATACATGCCTACATTATATTGACGAACTGGAGCTAGTGTCGTATCGCCCTAGGTTATAACTGTTTCATGATGAATATCATCCAACATATCACCGATCCAATGCCTACAAATTTATCTTATATTGTTCTGCTAAGTTACTATTGCTATCATCACTGTTACACTTGCTACAAAATAACTGCTATCACTGTTACTATTACTTTTGTTGGTGTCACTACTATCAAAACTATCAAACTACTTTGCTACTAATCACTTTGCTGCAGATAATTAATCTCCCGGTGTGGTTGAATTGACAACTCAGCTGCTAATACCTTCAAATATTCTTTGGCTCCTTTGTGTCGAATCTATAAATTTGGGCTGAATACTCTACCCTCGAAAACTGTTGCGATCCCCTATACTTGTGGGTTATCACAGATCTGCTCGTCCCGGAGGCATGCGGCTCTCTTCGCCGTTCTCGCCCGCTGCATCGCCAACCACTCCGACTCCTCGAGCGCCATGGCATTTTTGTGGCGACGACGACGGGCACCCGTCTCCGCGGAAGCGTAGGAGCAACAGGTGGCGGTGCGGAGGTCCGCGTCATCGTCGCTAGCTGGGGGAGGGGGGCTCCGGCGAGGATCTTATCGATCCGCCGTTGGAGCGGTGCGTGGCCCACCGACTCTGGTTGCGGTTTAACCGATACTAGCACGAGGGGCATGTGCGGGCGATGCTGGGTGTCGCCTGGCAGGGGACGACAGAGCTGCGTCGGACGAGTGCGGCTTGCTATGCGTCTGCAGCTACCCACCTAGCTCGTCGTCGACACCCCAGAAGAGGAGCTACCACCTCGGTCCAGCCGCGACTAACGTAGGGCAATGCAGAGCGCTAGCTCCTCCTCGTTGGGCGCCTACAAGCCATTGGACCCCCATGGTAGGCTTTTCCCACTCCATGCAGTCGGAATCCATATCGGACATGGCGGGTGGGGAGTGGATTTGGGAGGAGACGAAGTAGGTCAAGTAAGGACTGAGTTTGACAAGGGTATGCGCGCCGATCTTTGGATATCTAAGGAGTAGGAGTGGGGTCATTGTGGACCATAGTGGGCATGCGCGCGCGGCGCTCCCGGGCCTCTTCATATCCATCTCAAATTTAAGTTAGATATGAGGAGTGCCGGATAGCGCAGAAGTTCGAGGCCGGTTTGAGATGCGCGGGTCAGCGGGTGGTTCGGGTTTTTTGACCGTTGAGTGACCGGCCTGCCTACACCGGTGACTGGTTTAAGGCGCCCGGCTATATAGTGTTGCGAGTAGGGGAAACTATATTTTGACCGTGGGCTTCCCTTGAGGTGTCCCGTTCAAAAATATACACCCAAATAAATAAATCATAGGAACGGAAGGAGCAGCGGAGAGAGAGAGAGCTGGGCGGCGGCGAGCCCAGGGGCGCAAAGCGGGCGGAGCTGCCGGCCCCCACCCGTCGCCTGCCGCTGTCCTCGGGCCGGACAAATCCCCCGCGCCAATCCCCGGTCCATACCCCCTTCCTCCTCAGTCCCCTGCCGCTGCCAGCACCGTCAATAACTCATTACCTTGTTACACTGATCAATCACTTCAAATTAATCCCTACTGCCATTGCCATGGCCTACCAGCTTCATCCATCCATCTCTCTCTCCCTCTCACCCCCACACATGCAACAAGAGACAACTCCTCCGTCCCCTATCTTAGGTTGTTGCCCTCCCTTGCCTTTGCCTTGCCACTGCTGCTACAAGTAGCACCAGCTGTAGAGTGGAGAGGGAGGGAGGCAGGGGAGCCCATATTTATTGCAACAGTAGAGCTGCTCCACTTACACTGGAGAAGAAGGAAGAGGAGCAGCGAGAGAGGAGAAGGAGCTGCTGTTGCTTGCTTGCTCGCTCGCTGCCCCAGGGGCTCATTACTCATTAGCGCAGTTATTGCCACCCCTGTTTGGTGTGGAGACACACTCCATCTAACAGTAATGGAGAGGATGCAGCTGCAAGGCCCCATCATCACCTCCCTGGTAAGCCCCGCACTACTCCTCTCTTCCCCTTCAATTCGCCTCAGTAATTGAGCGTGCGTGCGTGCGCGCAGCTTCCATTCCAGGTCTCTGGTGTGGAGCGAGCGTCGTCTTAACTGCCACTGCTCGCTCGGCGCTCGCTGCGGCATGACAGCTTCCCTTCCCTTCCCTTCTCCTGCGTGCGTTTACTCTAGTTTAGTGCTGCTCCAATGGCCCTGCCTGGCGATGGCTAGCCTAACTAGCCCTGTCCGCGCACGCTCGCGCCATTCAATGCCTCGTCGTAGCGTCTCTTTTATGGCGTTGCCGCGGTTGCTTCTTCTTGCTAACGTGTTGCTTTCCTCCCTGTGCTGTTGCCGGTTCTTCTTCTCGGCTCATGGTGGTGGTGGTGGTCATGGATCAGTGCTGGGCGGACCAGGCGGCGGCGAGCGCCAGCGCCGCGCAGGTGCCTTTCTTGGCGCTGCTCCAGGGTGCCGCCATGGGGGACGGCGGACCAGGGGTGAAGCGGGAGTCCTACGGCGCCGGCGCTGGCTTCGCGTGCCGGCCGGCTGCGTCCGACGCCGACCTGCTCGAGAGCTGCGTCACGCAGCTGCCGGCGCCCCCGGTGGTCGAGGCGCCGGCGGCGAAGCGGAGGAAGCGGCCGCGGGCGCGCCCGCGCGCGCCTCCGCCGGAGAAGCGCAAGAAGCCGGAGGAGGCCGAGTGCCAGCGGATGACGCACATCGCCGTTGAACGCAACCGCCGCCGCCTCATGAACGACCACCTCGCCTCCCTCCGCGCCCTCATCCCCTCCGACTACATCCCACGAGTAAGCCATGGCGCACTCATCAAATGAGATTAATGTGTCGCCGCAAGAACCCTCCCCGGTCTTACAAACTTTTGCAATGAATGCGCCCTAGGGTGACCAAGCGACGGTGGTGGGGGGAGCCATCGACTACGTGAAGCAGCTGGAGCAGCAGCTGGTGGCGCTGCAGGCGTTGGCGGCGGCGCAGCGCGGCGAGGGGCCCGTGGGGACAGCGGCCACGGCGGCGTCGGACAGCGTGTTCGTGTCGCCGCAGTACACGAGCTTCTCCCAGGCCGGCGGCGTCGGCGGCGGCGTGGACGTGGAGGCGATGGCCGCGGTGGGGGGCCACGTGCGACTGCGCGTCGCGGGGAGGCGGTGGCCAGGACGGCTCGTGCGCGCCGTGGCTGCCATGGAGAACCTGCGCATGGCCGTGCTGCACCTCGCCGTCACCTCCGTGGGCCACGACGCCGTCGTCTACTGCTTCAACCTTAAGGTAGCTAATCAGTCATATCAAAGCTACGCCAGTTTAACGTCTCGTCTTGACTTTGCTCAACGTTAACCGGCCGCCCGTTGCTTTCTCGCTCCAGCGTTTTCGTCCTTCACTGCATTTCACTGCCGCAAATAGTCGCCAATTTGTTCTCATTATATACTGTACAGTTGCCTTAACCATTTGATTAGTAGTACTTTGCTAGGAGTAGTATCTACAGTTCAACGCACGCGCCTTAGAAATGTGAATGAGGTTTGAGAAAAAAAAAACTAGCTAACTCAGAAATAGATTGAAATTGTCTGCTAATACTTCTATACTGAGTACTTTTGGTTTTCGTTGGATAAAAAGATAGAATCAAAGTTGACAAAACTGAGTACACTAGAGATGTCATCGTCAATGAAACTGGAATCTGACTAACTTGCAGATGAGTAGATGACCAGTGTGTGTGTGCGTGTCTTGGTTCCATGATGCATCATGTGTCGTGTCATCGTGTGTGGTACCGGCATCCGGAAAGCGAGCTCGCCGTTTTTGCGGATGGACTGGAGCGTGGCGTGGGATTTCGAGCGAGATCGGCACTGGCCATGCGTACGTACGTACGTACGTACACTTTTCCGTTAGAGATGGTGTAGGTTGGAGTATGTAGCTGGAGCGTCTGGAATACGATGGACGCCGCCGGGTACACCGTACAGACAGCGCTGCTTAATCGACAACTACGTGGTTACAAGCCCCAGCTTTCGTCCAGTGTCTTTTTCCTCTTGTCATGGATCAAACGAACAAAAGAACCTAAATACACTGACTACATGCATGCATGCATGCATGCCAGACCTAACAAACTTTGTACGTATCCCTGCCCCAGTGGCCGGTGCCATGTTTCCCCGACGTGTAGGGTGGTTTTCTACGGTAATTTGTGATTGGTTCTAATGCCGTGTGTGCTTATGACCGTGCAGATGGAGGACGGGTGCGAGGTGTCGACGGCGGACGAGGTGGCCACGGTGGTGCACCAGATCTTCGCCTACGCCGCCGGCTCGTGCTGCTAGCTGAGGCGCGCGCCGGCCGGACGGCGAGTGGGCGACGACGGCGATGACGCCGAAGCTAACACGTACTACCCCGTAGTTCAAGGGGCCCGAGCGAGCAGATGGGCATGCAACACGTAGTGGGCGACGATAAGTCAAAGTGGCAGAGCTGATGAGCACGGAGGAGGCCGCGACGGCGATGGCGTCAGGGCGCGGCGGGCCCCCGGCCACGGCTGCATGCTAGCTCTACTGCTGCTAGCCTGTGGTACTAACATGCACGGCCGCTGCTCACACGGACAGGGGAGAAGAGCAAGCAACAGTGCATCTTTTTTTTTCCTTTTTTCCTCTTCTTCTTGCTCGGTCCTCGAGCCTCGCTGTGCGCTCCGGTCGCCGTGTGGTTTACATCCATCCATTCTCTATCGTACGTACCACGATTCTGAAATCGCTGTTCCATTCCGTGCGGCGCATGCATGCGGCTTTCTGGCCTGGCCTGCCCGCGCGCGTGTCCTGTGCTGTCGCTGCAGCCAGCCGGGCTCTGCCTCTGCCCTGCCGCTCTCCGGGAGGAGGGGCAGGCTTTGCCTCATCGGGCGCTGTTGCCGTGTACTCTAGCGCTGGCCCTTGCCTTTGGGAGGGGGCTATCGGCAACAGGCTAGCTGTGGCTGTGCCTGTGCGTAGCCCTGCGCGACACGCTCGGCGGGGCACGGCAGCGCGGGCGGGTCAATGCCTGCCCTGCCCTGTGCTGTTCCATCATTGCGGGTGACGCGAGAGCTTTTGGTTTCGCCATAGCCGATTCGATTCTGTTTCTCTTCTGATCCCGCGCGCCTCCGGTCTCAGCCTCGATCATTATCGGCGTGCGCTTGCCCTGCCCGGCTGTACCGTGCCGTGCCGTGTCGTCCCGTGCGTGTGCGGCCCTGGCTGCGCGTCTATAGACTGACTAGCTACAGCTATAGGTACTGCAACTGCAACGTTGGTACGTTGACTAGCTACAGCTAAATTTAGGGCAAATATGAGAAGGCCCCTCCCGCGTCCCTTCTCCATTTCCCGCGTCCTAGTTGTCGCCCTCATTCACCCTTGCTCCCCCATCAGCACCGTCGCCTCGACTTGCTGCCCTAGATGTCATCGCGGGGTACCCTATCCCCAACCGCCGCCACGGATGTTGCCTCGGCGTCATTTATGGGGCTCTCGCCCATGGCAACGAGCTGCAAGCCGTAGAACGTTGACCAAAGGAGGCGGCGAAGGAAGCGCGCGCACCCACCCACACACACACACACACACAGACGCCCGATCACCCCGCATCTCTCCATCCTACCATCGACAATGAATTCCATGCGGATTTACAGAAACGCAGGCGCCAAACGATGAGGTGTGTGGCTGGCCGCAACTCCAACGGGCATGGTCAAGCACGGCCAGCGTCGGAGCGTCTGGTCTGCCCAGCTCCTATTCCGCATAACGTCCTAGCAGGAGACAATAGAACTTTTGCTCCATTTTGTATCCCTTTGTTTGTTACATGGATCAATTACTTGCATATGCCATTGAATGAATTCATTGCATATTCCGTTAGTTTATTTAGAATCATGATCATTTTGTGAGAATTACACGGCTGAGATGATTTCAGAGGGTTAAGAGCCTATAGACGGTGTGGAATATGAGTTGGGGACCGAAATTGTCCTACGTTTGATGTTGGGGAAACATCGTACTAAGAAGAAAAAACAGGGCAAGGACACCCAAGGCAAAAAGGTTCGGCATTTACAACATTTAGGATATTTTTGTTGGTCAAAGCTTGTTTGGCCACAAGCATGGACCCTATATGTGGCATGGAGCAAAAGTACAACAAGTATTGTGAGAAGATCCATTAGCACTATAATGAACACAATGAATATGTGGAGCCGCATCCAATTATTATCACCCGCAATGTGGCCTCTCTCCAACATAGATGATCCATCATCTAAGAATATGTGAACAAGTTGCCGGCCACTATTCTTCCGTGCTTGGCCGGAATTAGAGTGGATTGGAGTCCAAAGTCACATAAGTTGAATTGCAAAGTTGATCATAATTTGCATTGCTAGTTTTTAATGTCGGATTCTGATGATTGCTTTATTGTTTGATTGATGGTGTTGGCCGTCGCTTTGTTTCAACAAGTCGAGAAGAAGCAATTCGGTTTTAGCCGTTGTTGGATCGAATTGAATGGCCAACCAAAGTGGGATCAACTTGTGGAAGACCTCAAGAAAGGCAACGAAAGGTTGAAGACGAATGATGGCTCAAGCTCCCACCAATACATAGGAGTGGATGACAAAGAGGAAGAAGTTGTAGAGGAGAATGGAGGAGCCATCGTGCCAAAGAATAACCGACAAGTGATGGGAAAAAAGTGGGAGAAGGGAGGGCCGCCCATGACGCGACGGTGGCAAAATTGTCCACCACATGGATGGGCATTTTGTCCACAAGGGGAAAAAGGAGAGGTGCAAGCTTATGTTAGATGCGCAAAAGAAATGATGAATTGAGAGCAACAAGTTGGAAATTGAGAGGGAGGAGAGAGAGTTCTGTCTCAAATGGGAGCTCGAGAAGTGCCGGACTTTTGGACAAATAGATCTTGAAAAGAAGAGGTTGCAACTCGGTCGAGACATGGAGGATTCAAGGATTATGTTGGCGGACGCAAGACTCTTGGATGAGCAAGCAAAGAAGTGGCTCGAGGGAAAGAGGAATGGAATCAACCAATGTAGGGAGTATGCTGTGCGAGAGCACGAAGTTAAGTAACCCTCTAATGTTATCTTCACAGTCAAGTAACCCTCAACCTCAAATTTTTCTATTGTCTAGGATGATACGCAAGGAGCGCAAAGTCGTTGGACACAATTAGGGCTTGTTTGGCACATGGGGTTTGGCCAAGGGGTTTGCAACCAAAATTAAGTGTAACATTTGTAGGTAACATTTGGCGTTTGATTTTTCTTTTCACGGTCATAATGCTTAAGCTTTTCAACTATAAATTTGCAGGTAGCATTTGGGTGTGACAATGAACACATCTAATTTTTGTTTCGTAAAAAATATTGACATTTGCAAAAAATAAATAAAAATAATTGGCGGGCAGGAGCAGTAGCTTCCAAGAGCCGAATTGGATTTCTACATTATAGCGTTGCTACAACAGAGACATATGCATTTATTTAAATCCAAATTTAATTAAAAATTTCATTGATTTGTCGGAGACAAATTTTGAATTTCGGAAATTTCGATGGTTTTGAGGGCAGCGAAATTTTCTTGTTGTCGAAATACAAAACCTTGGTCTGGAGTCGTTTTCGTTTAACCTTGTTCGAGTCTAGCTGGTACTCTAAGTCTCTAACTAGTGCAGTGGTATAGATACTGAGGCATGATGTTTCAGCTTCGCTAGGTTGGATCCTTGGTCGTTGCGCGGCCGCAACTATCATGCTTGTTGACGTCATTCAGTTGAGCAATTTGGATAGCAAAGAAAGTAGAGGACCCGGCCGGCATTCCGCGTTTGGGAAGGATCAAGCCGGCCTCGTCAAAATGGATGTTGCCATCGATCTCCGGCGTGCAAGATCGATCATATAGTCATAGCAGGCAGCGACGCGCCACCTCACCTCACCTATGAGTATGAAGTCCTCTTGGCCTATGGCAGTGGCTGACTGGCACATGATGCCGGCAGCGCAGGTCATGCTGTCAGCAGCGTGACGAGCGCCCGCCACAAAGTCAAAACACCAACACACGAGCCGGGGTCTGCATCAGCCGATGCCCGCCCGATGGCACCGGCGCTCGCACGGAGATGGGCCGGTTTGCTCGCTCGATCGGCCTCAGCCCATGCCCGCGCTCGCCGCTACGTCGTCGCCTGCCCGCGCTCGCCGCTTGCCGCTGGGCTCCATGCATGGCACTGTCGCGATACACTGCCGCGTTGCTGTAGGAGAGGCTGGGCCTGCGTGGACCGGCGCGGGCGGGGCGGGATTTTGCCGCGGCCGAGGCGCGTGGCCGGGGCCCGGCCGGGAGCAGCATGTGAGCGATTTGAGCAGCGGAACGGCAGGCGCCGCCCCAATCATCAGCTACGTGCGTGCGTGCCTGCCCGCCCGCCTACCGATGGGTCGTGGAATCGATGGTAGTACGCCACAGTGCTACGCGCGGTACGGCCCTATCCAGGCGCTGTTTGCGTCTTGTCTCGAGCTCCTCCGTTGCCTGCGACGTGAGGCTGTGGCTCACTGCCACTCTGCGTGTTTGTCTCGCTGCATGGACGCACACATCGTACGTACGTACACACGAGACGAGGGCGTAAACAGATGCGGATTTGTATCTTTGTGCGCGCTCGCTAGACGCTGAGCACGCGGCGTACGAGGCTGAACGAAACGGGACCTGTCTGTCACTTGCGTGATACTACTAGGTCTCCGGCGCTTGCACAGTAACGCTCGGGCTACCTGAACATGACGACGGCCAGCGTGGCATTCGACGGGGTTCACTGTTTCACCCCCCCACCTAATAATCCATTTTTGTCTAGGTCATAAAAAACATTGACCGTCGTCAGAGGAGTACATACTAGAGTACTAGGAGTACGTTACAACGACCCTACTTCATCAATCATCATGTTTGCAACATGGCCATTTTGGGCATTCGCGGATGGCGTGGGCCTGTCCGGGCCGGAAAACGTCAGCCCGTGTGATTCGGCCTACGTGGGACGATCGGTCGATCCGTCCATCCATGTACGCACTCGCTTCAGTTACGCCAGCCGCCATTTAAGACGAGATGACGCCGTCCAGATTTACACTACGTATGTGAGAGACAGGTACAAGTGATGCGCTTGAGAGGGATTGAATTTTTTTTTGATGAAACAGTGAACGCAGGACCATCAGCTCATCAGCTCAACTGCTCAAGTGTGTGCTTTGCTAGAAAGTACACCACAGCGAGAAACATCAAAGAACTACTATATGGCAGCGGTAGATCTGAACAACTTTCTGAATTTTCAAAAGCAAACATTTATTGAAAAAAGTGGATTTTTAAACATGAATACTATTCGAATTTGTGAAGAATTTTTTTAAAAACTCAAAGATTTTTTCAAGCCCCCAAACAAAATGTTTATGCGAGAATATTTTTTGAAACTCCCGAACAAAACTTGGAAACCATGAACAGTTTTTGGAAAAGGATTTTATTTTGGAAATCAAAACACGAACTATTTTTCAAAAGCGAACATGTTTTGAATATGTGGTGTTTTTACAAAACAGGCGGAGTTTTTGAAAATCCCAAAAAATATTCCAGATTTTAACAATTTATGAACACATAAACATTAACAAAATTCCGAATACAATATTTTTTGTAAAATAAAACATTTTATGAACAACATTATTGGAAAATGAACATTTTTTAAAAACGCAGTTGTTTTGATTCGTAACATTTTAAATGGAAAATTATCTTAAAAAGCAAAAAAAAGGAAAAGTAAAAAATATATCCAGGAAGTTTGTTCAAATTTTGTTTGTAAATTCAAGAAATGCTCGCATTTTAAGGAAATGTTCTAGAGTTTATTTTTTTTCCAAAATATGATCCTTTTTAAAGAAAAATCGTGATTTATTAATTTGTCCAATTTTTTCACAAAAGTCATTTAAAAAAATCATGTTTAACTGATTGTTCTTTTTCCAAAAAAGTATTTGAATTTCCAATTTTGTTGGGGTTTTCAAAAACTATTTTGGAATTCAAATTGTTTTCACACCTTTTTCAAGAAAATTGTTCATGCTTTCCGAAAAGTGTTCGAATGATTCAAAAAACTTTATGGTACAATAAATATCGTGCTACAGCTAATATCCCACTATGCATAGTTCTTAAGCAATACATGATGCCATTTGTCGCAAGCCATCATCAGCTCTAGTGGCTATCAACATGCAGTAGAGTACTACGATGTCTTGATTTTTGTTTTTTGCATTTTTGCGCTATATAAAAACACTTCCCGTGCATCGGCGTGCTATTGGATGCAATGAGCGTCCGATAGGTGCTCCTCTGTAGTTGTCGACCAAACGTGCACCCCCCGTGCTCACTACATGATTGGGGCCAAAGTATTGCATGATCACTCTTCCAGTTTTGGGAATTCTAGAACCTTCCCAAAAAAATCAATCGTGTTTTCGTTAGGTTTTTGTGTTTTTATTTGATGATCTTTTTTTTCTTTTACTTTTCATGTTTGTTTTTCTATTTTTTTTTTCTTTTTTTCGTTCTTTTTTGTTTTCATGTCACGGAGGGCAGCCGCGGCCAATGCTGACAGTAGAGCCATGGCGGCAACCTTGCCCCTATTGGCATTAGCGGAGGAGTCGCTAAGCGACCAATCGCCGACCGTGGCGAGCTTACCGTCAAGGCGGCGGCGACGCCTGGCAGCCATCTCCACGGTGGTGACGGAGCGGTCGAGGGCCCACATGGCAGCGAGGTACAAGTCGTTGCGGACCCATTCCGACGGCAGGTCGGTCTTTGCGACGGGTTGCAGTGCACTGGTCGTACCGCGCTTGCTGCCGCGCCACGCGCTCCTTCTTGGAGACGACGGCCCTCCAGCCCGAGGGACCACTGTCTCTGAGGAAGTAGAGGATGCGGCCCCACACTTTCGTGATCGCAGGAGATAGCTCCTCCTTGACGAGATGGCGGTTGCGGCGGGGCGGCGAGGCGGGCCCGTCAGCGCAGGTGTACCGGTTGTGCGGGGGCGAGGCCGACTCATCCTTGATGCGGCGTCTCATCTGGACGCCGCGGTTGTGCTAGGGCAAGGTCGGCTCATCCTTGACACGACTTCCAATCTGAACGGTGTCGCGATCTCCCAGGGGAAGGCAGGTTCCTCCTTGACCCGTCGGAGTGGGGACGTCAGCTCCGGCTTGAAGTGGTAGCCCAACGGGGATGGTGGCTCCTCCTTGACCCGCGCCGATGATGGTGGCGAGAGGCCCATCTGATGGACGAACCCTTCGTCCTTCAGAACCGCCTCCGCGAGTAGGCGCGATCACTACTCTGGCTGCTGCTGCGGATTCTGGTCTTCCTCGTCGCCTGAGGAGCCGACCAAAGTGGAAGCCAAGGGTCCTAGAGAGCGAGGGCGGCGCCGCCAAGATCCTCCTGACGATGAACTGCTGCCGCCAGCGCCTCCGCCTACCGACACGGAGAACCCAGACTTCGGCATTGGCGTTGGAGTTGGAGGGGCTCGGAGAGGAGGAGAGAAGAAAGTGCGGATGTGAATCGCTGGTGCACGCCTTAAATAGCCGCGAGCAGGCCATGCGAAGGGCCGATCTTCCCGCTTCAATACGGTGTAGCGGACGGAGTTGGTTTCTCAGGACGTCACATCCGCATTGAAGCAGCAACACCCGAAGCATTGCGCCTGTCAGTGTTGCCTTCATGTCCGGGCACATCGCTAGGCATTAATGTCGGCCGCTGCTTGCTCTGGGCCAGCATGAATGCGGCGCGTCAAGCAGCGCGGGCGTTGGACGGAAAACATGGGAGAGGCGGGTGGATGTTTCAGGTGGGCCCGGGCGCTCAGACGCGGACGTGTCAGCGGTTCGAACACCGACAAAGTCCCGCTCCCCCTACTTTGTCTCAATTTGCGAGAACAATTGCATTCGAACCGGTCGGCGGACCGATACATAGCCACGTTAGACGGCAGAACACATCTGGACCACATGGTCTGGAGGTATGCAGATGGTTTGAGGGTCAGCATTGAAGATGCCCTCGGAGCATCAACATCCGGATACTCCAAACCCGCCTCAAACGTCTGGGACGGATGGCCTAGTCACTGACCGGTCACTAAAATACGACCCTGATGGGCACCTCAAACGCCCGGGCTGACCGACAGCCCTCATATCTACCCCACATATGGGGCGGATATGGGGGCGCTCGGGCGTGTCTGCCACGGTGAACCCGGCCCACGCTGGCCTACCCTACCCCACATACATTCCTCTTTGTCTACTCTCCCCACTAAACCCTAGCCACTTCACTCCACTCCCCTCCGCTACCCAAGCTCCCGTTCGGCCTTCTCCGGCATGGTGGGTAGCGAATCCGAGTCCTTCACCTCCAGATCCGCTGACCCCGCGCTGATCCCACGTGGTCCCGACGAGGAGATGGTTGCTACTTGTGAGCTGTGTTGGGATTTCCTCGAAGAGGAGAGATGATGCAGTACTGTAGAGATAAGTATTTTCCTCAGTTAAGAACCAAGGTTATCTATCTATTCGGAGAACCATGCAACACTATGTAAGCAGTACCCGCACACAAGATAAAAAATCCTTGCACCCAACGCAAACAAGGGGTTGTCAATCCGTTGGCGGTTAATTGCAAGATTAAATTATATGGTGATAGACAGATAGATCGCACTAAACATAAAATAAAATGAAGAAAGAAAAATTGTAGCAGGGTATTTCTGGATTTTAATATATGAAAAATGTAGACCCCGGGGCCATAGTTTTCACACGAGGCTTCTCTCCAGAGAATAGGATACGGTGGGTAGACATATTACTGTTGCGTAGTTGATAGAAAAGAAAAAAATCATGACGATATCCAAGGCAGTGATCATATATAGGCATCACGTCCGAGACAAAGTAGACTGACTCCTGCCTGCATCTACTACTATTACTCCACACATCAACCGCCATCTAGCATGCATCTAAAATATTAAGTTCATAAAGAGCAGAGTAATGCCTTAAGCAATATGGGATGATGTTGACAAGATAAACTCACGTATGAATAAATCCCATATTTTTACCCTTAATAGCAACGATACATACGTGCCATGTCCCTTTCTTTCACTGGGATTAAGCACCCCAAGATCGAACCCATTACAAATCACCTCTTCCCATTGCAAGATAAACCAATCTAGTTGGCCAAACCAAACCAATAAATCGGAGAAGAAATACGAAGCTATAGCAATCATGCATAAAAGAGTTCAGAGAAAACTCAAATAATATTCATGGATAATCTGATCATAAAGTCACAATTTATCGGATCCCAACAAACACACCGCAAAAAGTCATTACATCGGATAGAACTCCAAGAACATGAAGGAGAACATTGTATTGAAGAACATCGAGAGAGAAGAAGACATATAGCTATTAACTATGGACCCGTAGGTCTATGGTAAACTACTCACGCAATATCGGAAGGGCAACAAGGTTGATGTAGAGCCCCTCCGTGATCAATTCCACCTCCGGCGGAGTGCCGGCGGAGGCCTTCAGATGGGATCTCACAAGAACAGAAACTTGCGGTGGCGGAAAAAGTATTTCGGGTGGCTCTCCGATTTCAGGGGAATATTTGAATATTTATAGATGTGGAATTAAGGTTGGAGGTGCCACGAGGGGCCCACAAGCCTGGGGGGCGTGCTCCCCTTGGCCGCACCCCTAGGGCTTGTCGCTCCCTTGTGGATCTTTGATACGTCCATTTTGCATCATGCTTGATATTTATTGCCTTTTCTCTCTTATTTTACAAGGTTTACATGAAGAGGGAGAATGCCGGCAGCTGGTATTCTGGACCGAAAAAGGAGTAAATCTAAGAGACATATTCTGCACAACTCCAAAAGTCCTGAAAATTTATGGAGAATTATTTTGGAATATATTAAAAATATTGGGTGAAGAAATACCAGAGGGGGACCCACCAGGTGGCCACAAGCCTGGGTGGCGCGCCCTATGTTGGGAACGTTGCATGAAAACAAAAAAAATTCTACGCACACACAAAGATCTATCCATGGAGATGCATAGCAACAAGGGGGAGAGTGTGTCTACGTACCCTCGTAGACCATAAGCGAAAGCGTTTGACAACGTGGTTGATGCACTCGAACTTCTTCTAGCTCCGACCGATCAAGTACCGAACGTATGGCACCTCCGAGTTCTGCACAAGTTCATCTCGGTGATGTCCCTCGCCTTCTTGATCCAACAAGACTTGAGGTAGTAGATGAAAGGGCTTCTCCTAAGCACTACGAAAATATGACCGAGGTGTAAAAGGTGAAAGGGGGCGCCGCACACGGCTAGGAAATTGTCTTGGGGTGCTAGGCGCCCCCTCCCACATATATATAGGTGGGGGGAGGAGGGAGCAGCCATGAGGTCGGCCGAAGTAGGCCGAATCCTACTTTGGGTCCTCCCAAGTGGCGCCCCCCTTCCTTATTTGCCGGAGGGGGAAGGAAAGATAGGGAGAGAGGGAAGGAAGGGGGAGTCCTATTCCCTCTCTTTCCATTCCCTTCCCCTCTTTCCTTCTCCTTGGTCGACCCATGAGGGGCGCACCCGCCCCTTGTGGCTGGTGCGTTTCCCCTCTTGGCCCATAAGGCCCATATCTTTTGCCGGGGATGCCCGGAACCCCTTTCGGTTGTTGGGGAACATAGCAGAAATTCAAAATTTTCCTACGTGTCACCAAGATCTATCTATGGAGAAACCAGCAACGAGGGGAAGGAGAGTGCATCTACATACCCTTGTAGATCGCTAAGCGGAAGCGTTCAAGTGAACGGGGTTGATGGAGTCGTACTCGTCGTGATCCAAATCACCGATGATCCTAGCGCCGAACGGACGGCACCTCCGTGTTCAACACACGTACGGAACGGCAACGTCTCCCACGCCTTGATCCAGCAAGGAGGAGGGAGAGGTTGAGGAAGAGAGTCCAACAGCAGCACGACGGCGTGGTGGTGATGGAGTGGCAGTTCTCCGGCAGGGCTTCGCCAAGCTCACGCGGAGGAGGAGAGGTATTGGAGGGGAGGGGCTGCGCCAGGTTCAAGGGTGTGGCCGCCCTCCCACCCCTCCACTATTTATAGGTGGGGAGAGAGGGGGACAACCCCCCTAGATCTCATCTAGGGTTGGGGCGGCAGCCAAGGGGGGAGGAGTGCCTCCCAAGTCAAGTGGAGGCCCTCCCCCTTAGGGTTTCCCCTCTCCCATGCGCATGGGCCTTGGGGGGGTTGGTGCCCCTGGCCCATTAAGGCTAGGGCGCCCCCTTAAAGCCCATGCTGCTGTATTGGACGTGGTGGAACATTTTCCGGACCTCTGGACCCCTCCGGAATCCTCCGGAACCTTCTGGAAGCTTCCCAGTACAATACCGGAAAAAACCGAACTTTTCCCGGAACCCGAACAACAACTTTCCATATATAAATCTTTACCTCCGGACCATTCCGGAACTCCTCGTGACATCCGGGATCTCATCCGGGACTCCGAACAACATTCGGTAATCACACACAAGTCTTCCTTATAACCCTAGCGTCATCGAACCTTAAGTGTGTAGACCCTACGGGTTCGGGAACCATGCAGACATGACCGAGACGTTCTCCGGTCAATAACCAACAGCGGGATCTGGATACCCATGTTGGCTCCCACACGTTCCACGATGATCTCATCGGATGAACCACGATGTCGAGGATTCGATCAATCCCGTATACAATTCCCTTTGTCTAGCGGTATTATACTTGCCCGAGATTCGATCGTCGGTATCCCGATACCTTGTTCAATCTTGTTACCGGCAAGTCTCTTTACTCGTTCCGTAACACATCATCCCGTGATCAACCCCTTGGTCACATTGTGCACATTATGATGATGCCCTACCGAGTGGGCCCAGAGATACCTCTCCGTCAACCGGGGTGACAAATCCCAGCCTCGATTCGTGCCAACCAATGACACTTTCGGAGATACCCGTAGTGCACCTTTATAGCCACCCAGTTACGTTGTGACGTTTGGTGCACCCAAAGCATTCCTACGGTGTCCGGGAGTTGCACAATCTCATGGTCTAAGGAAATGAGACTTGACATTATAAAAGCTTTAGCATACGAACTACACGATCTTTGTGCTAGGCTTAGGATTGGGTCTTGTCAATCACATCATTCTCCTAATGATGTGATCCCGTTATCAACGACATCCAATGTCCATGGTCAGGAAACCGTAACCATCTATTGATCAACGAGCTAGTCAATTAGAGGCTTACTAGGGACATGGTGTTGTCTATGTATCCACACATGTATCTGAGTTTCCTATCAATATAATTATAGCATGGATAATAAATGATTATCATGAACAAGGAAATATAATAATAACTAATTTATTATTGCCTCTAGGGCATATTTCCAACAGTCTCCCACTTGCACTAGAGTCAATAATCTAGTTCACATCACCATGTGATTAACACTGACAGGTCACATCGCCATGTGACCAACATTCAAAGAGTTTACTAGTGTCACTAAACTAGTTCACATCATCATGTGATTAAGACTCAGTGAGTTCTGGGGTTTGATCATGTTTTGCTTGTGAGAGAGGTTTTAGTCAACGGGTCTGCAACATTCAGATCCGTATGCACTTCGCAAATCTCTAGGCCATATTTTAAATGTTGCTTCCACGCTCCACTTGGAGCTATTCCAAATGGTTGCTCCACTATACGTATCCGGTTTACTACTCAGAGTCATTCGGGTAGGTGTTAAAGCTTGCATCGACTTAACCCTTTATGCCGAACTCTTTATCACCTCCATAATCGAGAAACATGTCCTTATTTACTCCAAGGACAATTTTGACCGCTGTCCAATAATCCATTCTGGATCATTCTTGTACCCTTGACCGACTCATGGCAAGGCACACTTCCGTGCGGTACACAAGATAGCATACTATAGAGCCTACGTCTGAAGCATAGGGGCGACCTTCGTCCTTTCTCTCTCTTCGCCGTGGTCGAGCTTTAAGTCTTAACTTCATACCTTACAACTCGGGCAAGAACTCCTTCTTTGGCTGATCCATCTTGAACACCTTCAAGATCATGTCAAGGTATGTGCTCATTTGAAAGTACCATTTAGCGGTTTTTGATCTATCCTCATAGATTTTGATGCTCAATGTTCAAGCAGCTTAATCCAGGTTTTCTATTGAAAAACACTTTTCAAATAACCCTATATGCTTTCCAGAATTTCTACATCATTTCTGATCAACAATATGTCAACAACATATACTCATCAGAAATTCTATAGTGCTCCCACTCACTTATTTGGAAATACAAGTTTCTCATAAACTTTGTATAAATGCAAAATCTTTGATCATCTCATCAAAGCGTATATTCCAACTCCGAGATGCTTACTCCAGTCCTTAGAAGGACTGCTGGAGCTTTGCACACTTGTTAGCATCTTTAAGGATTGACAAAACCTTCTAGTTATATCACATACAACCTTTCCTCAAGGATATCGTTGAGGAAACAATGTTTTGACATCCTATCTGCAAGATTTCATAAATCATGCAGTAATTGCTAATATAATTCCAACAGACTCTTAGCATCGCTACGAGTGAGAAAGTCTCATCGTAGTCAACTCCTTGAACTTGTCGGAAAACATCTTAACAACATGTCGAGCTTTCTTAACGGTGATGTTTACCATCATTGTCTGTCTTCCTTTTAAAATCCATCTGTACCCAACAGCCTTACGACCATCAAGTAGTTCTTCCAAAGTCCACACTTTGTTCTCATACATGGATCCTCTCTCGGATTTTATGGCCTCGAGCCATTTGTCGGAATCCGGGCCCACCATCGCTTCTCCATAGCTCGTAGGTTCATTGTTGTATAGCAACATGGCCTCCAAGACAGGATTACCATACCACTCTGAAGTAGTACGCATCCTTGTCGACCTACGAGGTTAGGTAGTGACTTGATCCGAAGTTTCATGATCACTATCATAAGCTTCTACTTCAATTGGTGTAGGCGCCATAGGAACAACTTCCTGTGCCCTGCTACACACTAGTTGAAGTGACGGTTCAATAACCTCATCAAGTCTCCACCATCCTCCCACTCAACTTTCCGAGACAAACTTTTCCTCGAGAAAGGACCCGATTCAAGAAACAATCCCTATTGCTTTCGGATCTGAATTAGGAGGTATACCCAACTGTTTTGGGTGTCCTATGAAGATGCATTTTATCCGCTTTGGGTTCGAGCTTATCAACCTGAAACTTTTCCACATAAGCGTCGCAGCCCCAAACTTTTAAGAAACGACAACTTAGGTTTCTTCAAACCATAGTTCAAAAGGTGTCGTCTCAACGGAATTACGTGGTGCCCTATTAAAGTGAGTGCGGTTGTCTCTAATGCCTAACCCATGAACAATAGTGGCAATTCGATAAGAGACATCATGGTACGCACCATATCCAATAGGGTGCAATTATGATGTTCGGACACACCATCACACTATGGTGTTCCAGGCGGTATTAATTGTGAAACAATTTCCACAATGTCTTAATTGCGTGCCAAAGCTCGTAACTCAGATACTCATCTCTATGATCACATCACAGATATTTTATCCTCTTGTCACGAAGATCTTCAACTTCACTCTGAAATTACTTGAACCATTCAATAATTCAGACTTGTGTTTCATCAAGTAAATATACTCAGTATCTACTCAAATCATATGTGAAGTAAGAACATAACGATATTCACTATGTGCCTTAGCACTCATTGGACTGCACACATCAAAATGTATTAGTTCCAACAAGTTGCTTTCTTGTTCCATTTCACCGGAAACAAGGCTTTCAGTCATCTTGCCCATGTGGTATGATTTGCATGTCTCAAGTGATTCAAAATCAAATGAGTCCAAACGATCCATCTGCATGGAGTTTCTTCATGCGTATACACCAATAGACATGGTTCACATGTCTCAAACTTTTCAAAAATGAGTGAGTCCAAAGATCCATCAACATGGAGCTTCTTCATGCGTTTTATACCAATACGACTTACATGGCAGTGCCACAAGTAGGTGGTACTATCATTACTATCTTATATCTTTTGGCATGAACATGTGTATTACTACGATCGAGATTTAATAAACCATTCATTTTAGGTGCAAGACCATTGAAGGTATTATTCAAATAAACAGAGTAGCCATTATTCTCCTTAAATGAATAACCATATTGCGATAGACATAATCCAATCATGTCTATGCTCAACGCAAACACCAAATAACAATTATTTAGGTTTAACACCAATCTCGAAGGTAGAGGGAGCGTGCGATGTTTGATCATATCAACCTTGGAAACACTTCCAACACATATCGTCAGCTCACCTTTACCTAGTCTCCTTCTATTCCGTAGCTTTTATTTCCAGTTACTAGCACTTAGCAACCGAACCGGTATCTAATACCCTGGTGCTACTAGGAGTACTAGTAAAGTACACATTAACATAATGTATATCCAATATACTTCCGTTGACCTTGCTTGCCTTCTTATCTACCAAGTATCTAGGGTGGTTCTGCTTTAGTGTCTGTTCCTCTCATTACAGAGGCACTTAGTCTCGGGTTTGGGTTCAACCTTGGGTTTTCACTGGAGCAGCAACTGTTTTGCCGTTTCATGAAGTATCCCTTCTTGCCCTTGCCCTTCTTGAAACTAGTGGTTTTACTAACCATCAACAATTGATGCTCCTACTTGACTTCTACTTTCAAGTCAAACATCGCGAATACTTCAAGGATCATCATATCTATCCCTGATATGTTATAGTTCATCACGAAGCTCTAGTAGCATGGTGGCAATGACTTTGGAGAAACATCACTATCTCATCTGGAAGATTAACTCCCACTCGATTCAAGTGATTGTTGTACCCAGACAATCTGAGTACAAGCTCAACGATTGAGCTTTTTCTCCCTTAGTTTGTAGGCTAAGAAAATCGTCGGAGGTCTTATACCTCTTGACGTGGGCACGAGCCTGAAATCCCAATTTCATCTCTTGGAACATCTCATATGTTCTGCGACATTTCAAAAATGTCTTTGGTGCCCCAATTCTAAACCATTTAACATTACCGAACTATCATGTAGTCATCAAAACGTGTATGTCAGATGTTCGCAACATCCACAGACCATGTTCGAGGTCCAGCACACCGAGCGGTGCATTAAGGACATAACCCTTCTATTGTCCGCATAATTGCTACTGTCAACTTTCAACTATATTTTCTCTAGGAACATATCTAAAACAGTAGAACTAAAGCGCGAGCTATGACATAATTTGCAAAGACCTTTTGACTATGTTCAGGATAATTAAGTTCATCTTATGAACTCCCACTCAGATAGACATCCCTCTACTCATTTAAGTGATTACATGATCCGAGTCAACTAGGCCGTGTCCGATCATCACGTGAGACGGACTAGTCATCATCGGTGAACATCTTCATGTTGATCATATCTACCATACGACTCATGCTCGACCTTTCGGTCTCTTGTGTTCCGAGGCCATGTCTATACATGCTAGGCTCGTCAAGTCAACCTAAGTGTTTCGCGTGTAAATCTGGCTTACACCGTTGTATGTGAACGTTAGAATCTATCGACCCGATCATCACGTGGTGCTTGAAACAACGAACTTTCGCAACGGTGCACGCTTAGGGGAACACTTTCTTGAAATTTTAATGAGGGATCATCTTATTTACTACCGTCGTTCTAAGCAAATAAGATGCATAAACATGATAAACATCACATGCAATCAAAAAGTGACATGATCTGGCCAATATCATTTTGCTCCTTTTGATCTCCATCTTCGGGGCTCCATGATCATCGTCACCGGCATGACACCATGATCTCCATCATCATGATCTCCATCATCGTGTCTCCATGAAGTTGTCTCGCCAACTATTACTTCTACTACTATGGCTAACGGTTTAACAATAAAGTAAAGTAATTACATGGCATTGTTCATTGACACGCAGGTCATACAATAAATTAAGACAACTCCTATGGCTCCTGCCGGTTGTCATATTCATCGACATGCAAGTCGTGATTCCTATTACAAGAACATGATCAATCTCATACATCACATATCATTCATCACATTATTTTGGCCATATCACATCACATAGCATACCGTGCAAAAACAAGTTAGACGTCCTCTAATTGTTGTTTGCATGTTTTACGTGGCTGCTATGGGTTTCTAGCAAGAACGTTTCTTACCTATGCAAAAACCACAACGTGATATGTCAATTTCTATTTACCATTCACAAGGACCCTTTTCATCGAATCCGATCCGACTAAAGTGGGAGAGACTGGCACCCGCTAGCCACCTTATGCAACAAGTGCATGTCAGTCGGTGGAACCTGTCTCACGTAAGTGTACGTGTAAGGTCGGTCCGGGCCGCTTCATCCCACAATACCGTCGAAACAAGATTGGACTAGTAACGGTAAGCATATTGAACAAAATCAACGCCCACAACAACTTGTGTTCTACTCGTGCATAGAAACTACGCATAGACCTAACTCATGATGCCACTGTTGGGGAACGTAGCAGAAATTCAAAATTTTCCTACGTGTCACCAAGATCTATCTATGGAGAAACCAGCAACGAGGGGAAGGAGAGTGCATCTACATACCCTTGTAGATCGCTAAGCGGAAGCGTTCAAGTGAACGGGGTTGATGGACTCGTACTCGTCGTGATCCAAATCACCGATGATCCTAGCGCCGAACGGACGGCACCTCCGCGTTCAACACACGAACGGAACGGCGACGTCTCCCCCGCCTTGATCCAGCAAGGAGGAGGGAGAGGTTGAGGAAGAGAGTCCAACAGCAGCATGACAACGTGGTGGTGATGGAGTGGCAGTTCTCCGGCAGGGCTTCGCCAAGCTCACGCGGAGGAGGAGAGGTATTGGAGGGGAGGGGCTGCGCCTGGTTCAAGGGTGTGGACGCCCTCCCACCCCTCCACTATTTATAGGTGGGGAGAGAGGGGGCCGGCCCCCCCAGATCTCATCTAGGGTTGGGGCGGCCGCCAAGGGGGGGAGGAGTGCCTCCCAAGTCAAGTGGAGGCCCTCCCCCTTAGGGTTTCCCCTCTCCCATGCGCATGGGCCTTGGGGGGGCTGGTGCCCCTGGCCCATTAAGGCTAGGGCGCCCCCTTACAGCCCATGCTACTATATTGGATGTGGTGGAACATTTTCCGGACCTCCGGAATCCTCCGGAACCTTCTGGAAGCTTCCCAGTACAATATCGGAAAAAACCGAACTTTTCCCGGAACCCGAACAACAACTTTCCATATATAAATCTTTACCTCCGGACCATTCCGGAACTCCTCGTGACGTCCGGGATCTCATCCGGGACTCCGAACAACATTCGGTAATCACACACAAGTCTTCCTTATAATCCTAGCGTCATCGAACCTTAAGTGTGTAGACCCTACGGGTTCGGGAACCATGCAGACATGACCGAGACGTTCTCCGGTCAATAACCAACAGAGGGATCTGGATACCCATGTTGGCTCCCACATGTTCCACGATGATCTCATCGGATGAACCACGATGTCGAGGATTCGATCAATCCCGTATACAATTCCCTTTGTCTAGCGGTATTATACTTGCTCGAGATTCGATCGTCGGTATCCCGATACCTTGTTCAATCTCGTTATCGGCAAGTCTCTTTACTCGTTCCGTAACACATCATCCCGTGATCAACCCCTTGGTCACATTGTGCACATTATGATGATGTCCTACCGAGTGGGCCCAGAGATACCTCTCCGTCAACCGGAGTGACAAATCCCAGTCTCGATTCGTGCCAACCCAACAGACACTTTCGGAGATACCCGTAGTGCACCTTTATAGCCACCCAGTTACGTTGTGACATTTGGTGCACCCAAAGCATTCCTACGGTATTTGGGAGTTGCACAATCTCATGGTCTAAGGAAATGATACTTGACATTATAAAAGCTTTAGCATACGAACTACACGATCTTTGTGCTAGGCTTAGGATTGGGTCTTGTCCATCACATCATTCTCCTAATGATGTGATCCCGTTATCAACGACATCCAATGTCCATGGTCAGGAAACCATAACCATCTATTGATCAATGAGCTAGTCAATTAGAGGCTTACTAGAGACATGGTGTTGTCTATGTATCTACACATGTATCTGAGTTTCCTATCAATACAATTATAGCATGGATAATAAACGATTATCATGAACAAGGAAATATAATAATAATAACTAATTAATTATTGCCTCTAGGGCATATTTCCAACACCGGTGACCCGATATGTACCCGGTACCCTCCGGAACACTTCCGGTGTCCGAATACCATCGTCCTATATATATCAATATTTACCTCTCGACCATTTCGAGACTCCTCGTCATGTTCATGATCTCATCCGGGACTCTGAACAACATTCGTTCACAAAATCACCTAACTCATATAGTACTATATCGCCAACGAACGTTAAGCGTGCGGACCCTACGGGTTCGAGAACTATGTAGACATGACCGAGACACCTCTCCGGTCTATAACCAATAGCGGAACCTGGATGCCCATATTGGCTCCTACATATTCTATGAAGTTCTTTATCGGTCAAACTGTTATGACAACATACGTAATTCCTTTTGTTCATCGGTATGTTACTTGCCCGAGATTCGATCGTTGGTATCTTCATACCTAGTTCAATCTTGTTACTGGCAAGTCTCTTTACTTGTTTCGTAATACAACATCTCGTGAATAACTCCTTAGTCGTTTGCTTGCAAGTTATATGATGTGTATCACCGAGAGGGCCCAGAGATACCTCTCTGATACTCGAAGTGACAAATCCTAATCTCGATCTATGCCAACTCAAAAAATACCTTCGGAGATACATGTAGAGCATCTTCATAATCACCCAGTTATGTTGCGATGTTTGATAGCACACAAGGCATTCCTTCGGTATCCGGGAGTTGCATAATCTCATAGTCAAAGGAATATGTATTTGACATGAAGAAAGCAATAGCAATAAAACTGAACGATCATTATGCTAAGCTAACAGATGGGTCTTGTCCATCACATTATTCTCCTAATGATGTGATCCCGTATCAAATGACAACACATGTCCATGGTTAGGAAACCTTAACCATGTTTGATCAACGAGCTAGTCTAGTAGAGGCTTACTAGGGACAGGGTATTTGTTAATGTATCCACACATGTATTTAAGTTTTCGATCAATACAATTGTAGCATGAACAATAAACCTTTATCATGAATAAGGAAATATAAAATAACAATTTGTTTATTGACTCTAGGGCATATTTCCTTCAGTCTCCCACTTGCACTAGAGTCAATAATCTAGTTCGCATCGCCATGTGATTTACCACTAATAGTTCACACCGTCAGGTGATTAACACCCATAGTTCACATTGCCATGTGACCAACACCCAAAGGTTTTACTAGAGTCAATAATATAGTTCACATCGCCATATGATTAACACCCAAAGAGTACTAAGGTGTGATCATGTTTTGCTTGTGAGAGAAGTTTAGTCAACGGGTCTGTCACATTCAGATCCGTATGTATTTTGCAATTTTCTGTGTCTACAATGCTCTGCATGGAACTACTTTAGCTAATTATTCCCACTTTCAATATGTTTCCGGATCAAGACTCAGAGTCATTCAGATCAGTGTTAAAGCTTGCATCGACGTAACCCTTTACGACGAACTCTTTATCACCTCTATAACCGAGAAATATCACCTTAGTACAACTAAGGATAATTTTGACCATTGTCCAGTGATCTAATCCTGGATCACTATTGTACCCCCTTGCCAAACTCATGGCAAGGTACATAATAGGTCTGCTACACAACATGTCATACTTTATAGAACCTATGGCTGAGGCATAGAGAATGACTTTCATTCTCTATCAATCTTCTGCTGTGGTCGGGTTTTGAGTCTTACTCAAGTTCATACCTTACAATGCAGGCAAGAACCCTTTCTTTGACTGGTCCATTTTGAACTTCTTCAAAATTTTGTCAAGGTATGTGCTTTGTGAAAGTCCAATTAAGCGTCTCGATCTATCTCTATAGATCATGATTCCCAATACATAAGTAGCTTTATCGAGGTCTTTTATTGATTTTTTTTATTCAAGTATCCTTTTATGCTATCCGGAAATTCTATATCATTTCCAATCAACAATATGTCATCCACATATAATATCAGAAATGCTACAGATCTCCCACTCACTTTCTTGTAAATACAGGCTCACCATAAGTTTGTATAAAACCATATGCTTTGATCATCTCATCAAAGCATATATTCCAACTCCGAGATGCTTGCACTAGTCCATAGATGGATCGCTAGAGCTTGCACACTTTGTTAGCACTTTAGGATCGACAAGACCTTCTGGTTGAATCATATACAACTCTTCTTTAATAAATCCATTAAGGATTGCAGTTTTGACATCCATTTGCCAGATTTCATAAATTGCGGCAATTGCTAACATGATTCGGACAGACTTAAGCATCGCCACAGGTGAGAAAGTCTCATTGTAGACTACCCATTGAACTTGTCGAAAACCTTTTGCGACAAATCGAGCTTTGTAGACAGTAACATTACCATCAGTGTCAGTCTTCTTCTTGAGGATCCATTTATTCTCTATGGCTTGCCGATCATCGAGCAAGTCCACCAAAGTCCACACTTTGTTCTCATACATGGATCCTATATCAGATTTCATGGCCTCAAGCCATCTGTCGGAATCTGGGCTCATCATAGCTTCTTCATAGTTTGTAGGTTCACCTTGGTCTAATAACATGACTTCCAGAACAGGATTACCGTACCACTCTGGTGCGGATCATGCTCTGGTTGACCTACAAGGTTTAGTAGTACCTTGATCTAAAGTTTCATGATCATTATCATTTGCGTCCTCTCTAGTTGGTGTAGGTATCACACAAACGGATTTCCCTGATGTGCTACTTTCCAATTTGAGAGAAGGTACGAATACCTCATCAAGTTCTACTTTCCTCCCACTCCCTTCTTTCGAGAGAAACTCCTTCTCTAGAAAGGTTCCATTCTTGGTGAGGGAGTCCCGGATTAGGAGGTGTCCGGATAGCCGAACTATCACCGTTGGCCGGACTCCTAGACTATGAAGATACAAGATTGAAGACTTCGTCCCGTGTCCGGATGGGACTTTCCTTGGCGTGGAAGGCAAGTTTGGCGATACGGATATGTAGATCTCCTACCATTGTAACCGACTCTGTGTAACCCTAACCTATCCGGTGTCTATATAAACCGGAGGGTTTTAGTCCGTAGAACAACAATCATACCATAGGCTAGCTTCTAGGGTTTAGCCTCCTTGATCTTGTGATAGATCTACTCTTGTACTACCCATATCATCAATATTAATCAAGCAGGAGTAGGGTATTACCTCCATCGAGAAGGCCCAAACCTGGGTAAAAACATCGTGTCCCTTGTCTCCTGTTACCATCCGCCTAGACGCACAGTTCGGGACCCCCTACCCGAGATCCGCCGGTTTTGACACCGCATTGGTGCTTTCATTGAGAGTTCCTCTGTGCCGTCGCCATCAGGTAGGATGCCTCATCTCGTCTTTAAAGACGATACCATCGCCAAAGAAGCCTTGGCCACTGGCCAGACTCTTCGGCTAGGTGGTTTTCTCATGACCGCTAGTTCGGCCGCCGCGCCGACGGTGACCTCTCGAGTCATCGAAACCAATCTCCATGTCAGTTCGGAACTGGCCGAACAGTTAGATCCGATCGAGCTCTCCTCCATAAACGAGCTCTTGGATCGCGCCGCCACCACAGGAGTCGCTCTGAGACTACGACCGGATCGGGCCTAAAACCGATCTGAGAGAGATCAACTCTCCTCAGGCTACCCATCATGTTGCCGTGACAGAGGAGCAATGCGGCGATTCTTCTTCTATCTTAAGGACTAACTACGTCCGGATTCCCGATCCCTCCACGCCGGATTCCTGCAGAGGGACGGATGTCGATCAAGCCACGAACTTAAAGTCGGTATGGGTCGGACTCATTGGATAACACTCAAAAATCCAAACTTCCGAGTTCGGAAACTCCTCGGCCCCTGAGTCCTAAATTGGACGGGGTTCCGGATCTAGTTCCACCCGCCCACCCAAACATTAGCGATCTCTCTCGAATTCGGCAAGAGCCCGCTGAAACAGTACATCATTACTGGGCCAGATTCCTCCTGGTTTTGAACAGGATAAAGGACTGCCGAGAGGAGGACGCAATCCCAATTTTCCGCAATAATTGCACGGACAAGGGAATCCTAAACGCCATAAGTCGTCACGAAATTACACGCTTTGCTGACTTGGTGACCATAGTACAAAAGTATTGTGCGATGGAGAGCGCCTGGAAAACCGAAAGTAAATTTTGGGATAATCCGGCCCCGAATACACCCCTAGTCCGAAACAAAAGGTGTTGGGGAACGTAGTAATTTCAAAAATTTTCCTACGATCACGCAAGACCATGGTGATGGCATAGCAACGAGAGGGGAGAGTGTCCGTCCACATACCCTCGTAGACCGAAAGCGGAAGCGTTATAACAACGCGGTTGATGTAGTCGTACATCTCCACGATCCGACCGATCCAAGCACCGAACGTACGGCACCTCCGAGTTACGCACACGTTCAGCTCGATGGCGATCCCGGACTCGATCCAGCAAAGTGTCGGGGATGAGTTCCGTCAACCTGACGGCGTGGTGGCGATGTTGATGCTCCACCGGCGCAGGGCTTCGCCTAAGCTCCGCGACGATATGACTTCTCCGCGCAGGGCTTCTCCTAAGCTCATGACGATATGACCGAAGTGGAATATGGTGGAAGGGGCACCGCTTTGCAGCTAAGGCAAGATCCGTAGATCAACTTGTGTGTCTTGGGGTGCCCCCTGCCCCAGATATAAAGGAGCCAAGGGGAGGTGGCGGCCCTAGGGGAGGCGCAAGGAGGAGTCCTACTCCCACCGAGTAGGACTCCCCCTCTCCTAGTTGGACTAGGATTGGAGGAGGGAAGAGGGAAGGCGCCGCCCCCTTCCTTGTCCTATTCGGACTAGAGGGGAGGGGGCGCAGCCCACCTTGGCCTGCCCTTCCTCTTCTCCCATGGCCCATTAAGGCCCATGGACTTCCGGGGGTTCGGTAACCTCCGGTACTCGAAAAAATCGATTTCACCGGAACACTTCCGATGTCAAATGTAGGCTTCCAATATATCAATCTTTATGTCTCGACCATTTGAGACTCCTCGTCACGTCCGTGATCACATCCGGACTCGAACAACCTTGATGCATCAATACTTATAAACTCATTATGAACTGTCATCGAAGCGTTAAGCGTGCGGACCCTACGGGTTCGAGAACTATGTAGACATGACCTAGAACCATTCTCGGTCAATAACCAATAGCGGAACCTGGATGCCCATATTGGTTCCTACATATTCTCTGAAGATCTTTATCGGTCAAACCGCATAACGACATCGTTGTTCCCTTTGTCATCGGTATGTTACTTACCCGAGATTCGATCGTCGGTATCCAATACCTAGTTCAATCTCGTTACGGTAAGTCTCTTTACTCGTTCCGTAATACATCATCTCACAACTAACTCATTAGTTGTAATGCTTGCAAGGCTTAAGTGATGTGCATTACCGAGAAGGCCTGAGATACCTCTCCGACAATCGGAGTGACAAAACCTAATCTCGAAATCGCCAACCCAACAAGTACCTTTGGAGACACCTGTAGTACTCCTTTATAATCACCCGATTCGTTGTGACGTTTGGTAGTACCAAAGTGTTCCTCCGTAAACGGAGTTGCATAATCTCATAGTTATAGGAACATGTATGGGTCATGAAGAAAGCATTAACATACTAAGCGATCAAGTGTTAAGCTAACGGAATGGGTCATGTCAATCAGATCATTCAACTAATGATGTGACCTTGTTAATCAAATAACAACTCCTTGTTCATGGTTAGGAAACATAACCATCTTTGATTAACAAGCTAGTCAAGTAGAGGCATACTAGTGACATCTTGTTTGTCTATATATTCACACATGTATTATGTTTCCGGTTAATACAATTCTAGCATGAATAATAAACATTTATCATGATATAAGGAAATAAATAATAACTTTTATTATTGCCTCTAGGGCATATTTCCTTCAGCCTCCCACTTGCACTAGAGTCAATAATCTAGATTACATAGTAATGATCCTAACACCCATGGAGTCTTGGTGCTGATCATGTTTTGCTCGTGGAAGAGGCTTAGTCAACGGTCTGCAACATTCAGATCCGTATGTATTTTGCAAATCTCTATGTCTCCCACTTGGACTTGGTCCCGAATGGAATTGAAGCGTCTCTTGATGTGCTTGGTCCTCTTGTGATATCTGGATTCCTTTGCCAAGGCAATTGCACCATATTGTCACGAAGATCTTCATCGGTCCCGATGCACTAGGTATGACACCTAGATCGGAAATGAACTCTTTCATCCAGACTCCTTCATTTGCTGCTTCGAAGCAGCTATGTACTCCGCTTCACATGTAGATCCCGCCACGGCGCTTTGTTTAGAACTGCACCAACCGACAGCTCCACCGTTTAATAAAAACACGTATCCGGTTTGCGATTTAGAATCGTCCGGATCGGTGTCAAAGCTTACATCGGCGTAACCATTTACGACTAGCTCTTTGTCACCTCCATATACGAAAACATATCCTTAGTCCTTTTCGGTATTTCAGGATGTTCTTGACGCTGTCGATGATCCACTCTGGATTACTTTGGTACCTTCCTGCCAAGCTTACAGCTAAGCATCGTCAGTCTGGTACACAGCATTGCATACATGATAGAGCCTATGGCTGAAGCATAGGAACATCTTTCATTTTCTCTCTATCTTCTGCTGTGGTCGGGCATTGAGTCGACTCAATCTTACACCTTGCAACACAGGTAAAAACCTTTCTTTGCTGATCCATTTTGAACTTTTTCAAAACTTTATCAAGGTATGTGCTTTGTGAAAGTCCAATTAAGCGTCTTGATCTATCTCTATAGATCTTGATGCCCAATATGTAAGCAGCTTCACGAGGTCTTTCATTGAAAAACTTTTATTCAAGTATCCTTTTATGCTATCCAGAAATTCTATATCATTTCCAATTAATAATATGTCGTCCACATATAATATCGAAATGCTCTGAGCTCCCACTCACTTTCTTGTAAATACATGCTTCTCCAAAAGTCAGTACAAACCCATATGCTTTGATCACACTATCAAAGCGTTTATTCCAACTCCGAGAGGCTTGCACTGACCATAAATTGATCGTTGGAGCTTGCACACTTTGTTAGCACCCTTTGGATCGACAAAACCTTCTGGTTGCATCATATACAACTCTTCTTCTAGAAATCCATTCAAGAATGCGGTTTTACATCCATTTGCCAAATTTCATAATCATAAAATCGGCAATTGCTAACATGATTCGGACAGACTTAAGCATCGCTTCTGGTGAGAAAGTCTCATCGTAGTCAACCCCTTGAACTTGTCGAAAACCTTTTGCAACAAGTCGAGCTTTGTAGACAGATTACATTACCATCGGCGTCAGTCTTCTTCTTAAAGATCCATTTATTTTCAATGGCTTGCCGATCATCGAGCAAGTCAACCAAAGTCCATACTTTGTTCTCATACATGGATCCCATCTCAGATTTCATGGCTTCCAGCCATTTTGCGAATCTGGGCTCACCATCGCTTCTTCATAGTTTGTAGGTTCGCCATGGTCAAGTAACATGACTTCCGAATAAGATTACCGTACCACTCAGTGCGTATTTTACTCTGGTTGACCTCTGAGGTTCATAGCAACTTGATTTGAAACTTCATGATCATCATCATTAGTTTCCTCACTAATTGGTGTAGTTGTCACAGAACCATTTCTTGTGATGAACTACTTTCCAATAAGGGAGCAGATCTGATTATCTCATCAAGTTCTACTTTCCTCCCACTCACTTCTTTCGAGAGAAACTCCTTCTCTAGAAAGGACCCGAATTTAGCAACGAAAATCTTGCCTTCAGATCTGTGATAGAAGGTGTACCCAACAGTCTCCTTTGGGTATCCTATGAAGACACATTTCGATTTGGGTTCGAGCTTATCTGGTTGAAGTTTCTTTACATAAGCATCGCAGCCCCAAACTTTAAGAAACGACAACTTTGGTTTCTTGCCAAACCACATTTCATAAGGCGTCGTCTCAGCGGATTTGACGGTGTCCTATTCAACGTGAATGCGGCCGTCTCTAAAGCATAACCCCAAAACGATAGCGGTAAATCGGAAATAGACATCATAGATCGCACCATATCTAGTAAAATACGATTCGACGTTCGGACACACCATTTCTCCGTGGTGTTCGGGTGGCGTGAGTTGAAACTATTCCACATTGTTTCAAATGTAAACCAAACTCGTAACTCAAATATTCTCCTCCACGATCAGATCGTAGAAACTTTATTTTCTTGTTACGATGATTTTCCACTTCACTCTGAAATTCTTTGAACTTTTCAAATGTTTCAGATTTGTGTTTCATTAAGTAGATATACCCATATCTGCTCAAATCATCTGTGAAGGTGAGAAAATAACGATACCCGCCAAGTGCCTCAACATTCATTGGACCACAAACATCGGTATGTATGATTTCCAACAAATCAGTTGCTCGCTCCATAGTTCCGAGAACGGCGTTTTGTCATCTTGCCCATGAGGCACGGTTCGCAAGTACCAAGTGATTCATAATCAAGTGATTCGAAGCCCATCGATGGAGTTTCTTCATGCGTTTTACACCGATATGACCTAAGCGGCAATTGCCACAAATAAGTTGCACTATCATTATCAACTCTGCATCTTTTGGCTTCAACATTATGAATATGTGTATCACTCTGTCGAGATTCAACAAGAATAGACCATTCTTCAAGGGTGCATGACCATAAAGATATTACTCATATAAATAGAACAACCATTATTCTCTGATTTAAATGAATAACCGTCTCGCAATAAACAAGATCCAGATATAATGTTCATGCTCAACGCTGGCACCAAATAACAATTATTTAGGTCTAAAACTAATCCGAAGGTAGATGTAGAGGTAGCGTGCCGATCGCGATCACATCGACTTTGGAACCATTTCCAACGCGCGATCGTCACCTCGTCCTTAGCCAATCTTAAGCAATCCGTAGTTCTGTTTGAGTTGCAAATATTAGCAGAACCAGTATCAAATACCAGTACTACTGCGAGTATTAGTAAGGTACACATCAATAACATGTATATCACATATACCTTTGATCACCTTGCCATCCTTTTTATCCGCCAAATACTTGGGGCAGTTCCGCTTCGATGTCGATCTGCTTGCGGTAAAACACTCGATTTCAGGCTTAGGTCCAGACTTGGGTTTCTTCTCTTGATCAGCAACTTTCTTGCTGTTCTTTTGAAGTTTCCTTCTTCTTCCCTTTGCCCTTTTCTTGAAACTAGTGGTCTTGTTGACCATCAACACTTGATGCTCTTTCTTGATTTCTACCTCCATGACTTTTAGCATCGCGAAGAGCTCGAGAATTGTCTTAGTCATCCCTTGCATATTATAGTTCATCACAAAGCTCTTGTAGCTTGGTGGCGTGATTGGAGAATTCATCAATGACACTATCATCCGGAAGATTAACTCCCAGCTGAATTAAGTGATTGTTATACCCGGACATTTTGAGTATGTGCTCACCGATGAACTATTCTCCTCCATCTTGCAGCTATAGAACTTATTGGAGACTTCATATCTCTCAATCCGGGCATTTGCTTGAAATATTAACTTCAACTCTGGAACATCTCATATGCTCCATGACGTTCAAAACGTCGTTGAAGACCCGGTTCTAAGCCGTAAAGCATGGCACACTGAACTATAGAGTAGTCATCAGCTCTGCTTTGCCGACGTTCACAACTTCGCTCAAGATCTGCAGCAGGCTGTCACCCAGCGGTGCTTCCAGGCGTAATTTTTACGTGCAGCAATGAGGATAATCCTCAAATTCGGACCCAGTCCGTGTAATTGCTACCATCATCTTTCAACTTTGCTTTCTCAAGGAACGCATTAAAATTCAACGGAACAACATCACGAGCCATCTATCTACATAAACATAGACAAGCAAAATACTATCAGTACTAAGTTCATGATAAATTTAAGTTTAATTAATCATATTAAAAACTCCCACTTAGACAGACATCTCTCTAGTCATCTAAGTGATTACGTGATCCAAATCAACTAAACCATGTCCGATCATCACGTGAGATGGAGTAGTTTCAATGGTGAACATCACTATGTTGATCATATCTACTATATGATTCACGCCGACCTTTTGGTCTCGTGTTCCGAGGCCATATCTGTTATATGCTAGGCTCGTCAAGTTTAACTTGAGTATTCGCGTGCGCAACTGTTTTGCACCCGTTGTATTTGAGCGTAGAGCCTATCACACCCGATCATCACGTGGTGTCTCAAAGACGAAGAACTTTCGCAGCGGTGCATACTCGGGAGAACACTTCTTGATAATTTTTAGTGAGAGATCATCTTATAATGCTACCGTCAATCAAAGCAAGATAAGATGCATAAAGGATAAACATCACATGCAATCAATATAAGTGATATGATATGGTCATCATCATCTTGTGCTTGTGATCTCCATCGCCAAGCACCGTCATGATCACCATCGTCACCGGTAGCGACACCTTGATCTCCATCGTAGCATCGTTGTCGTCTCGCCAACTATTGCTTCTCGACTATCGCTTCTCCTTAGTGATAAAGTAAAGCAATTACATGGCGTTGCATTTCATACAATAAGCGACAACCATATGGCTCCTGCCATTGCCGATAACTCGGTTACAAAACATGATCATCTCATACAATAAAATATAGCATCACGTCTTGACCATATCACATCACAACATGCCCTGCAAAAACAAGTTAGGCGTCCTCTACTTTGTTGTTGCAAGTTTTACGTGGCTGCTACGGGCTGAGCAAGAACCGTTCTTACCTCGCATCAAAACCACAGCGATACTTCGTCAAATAGACTCCGTTTAACCTTCTCAAGGACCGGCGTAGCCACACTCGATTCAACTAAAGTGAGAGAGACAGACACCCGCGGTCACCTTTAAGCAACGAGTGCTCGGGCGGTGAAACCAGTCTCGCGTAAGCGTCTGCGTAATGTCGGTCCGGGCCGCTTCATCTCACAATACCGCTGAACCAAAGTATGACATGCTGGTAGGCAGTATGACTTGTATCGTCCACAACTCACTTGTGTTCTACTCGTGCACATGACATCAACGCGCATAAAACCAGGCTCGGATGCCACTTTGTTGGGGAACGTAGTAATTTCAAAAATTTTCCTACGATCACGCAAGACCATGGTGATGGCATAGCAACGAGAGGGAGAGTGTCCGTCCACATAGCCTCGTGAGACCGAAAGCGGAAGCGTTATAACAACGCTGTTGATGTAGTCGACGCGTCTCACGATCCGACCGATCCAAGCACCGAGCGTCACGGCACCTCCGAGTTCGCACACGTTCAGCTCGATGGCGATCCCGGACTCGATCCAGCAAAGTGTCGGGGATGAGTTCCGTCGACCTGACGGCGTGGTGGCGATGTTGATGCTCCACCGACGCGGGGCTTCGCCTAAGCTCCGCGACGATATGACTTCTCCGCGCAGGGGCTTCTCCTAAGCTCATGACGATATGACCGAAGTGGAATATGGTGGAAGGGGCACCGCTGCGGCTAAGGCAAGATCCGTAGATCAACTTGTGTGTCTTGGGGTGCCCCTGCCCCGTATATAAAGGAGCCAAGGGGAGGTGGCGGCCCTAGGGGCGGCGCAAGGAGGAGTCCTACTCCCACCGGAGTAGGACTCCCCCTCTCCTAGTTGGACTAGGATTGGAGGAGGGAAGAGGAAGGCGCGCCCCCTTCCTTGTCCTATTCGGACTAGAGGGGAGGGGGCACGCAGCCCACCTTGGCCTGCCCTTCCTCTTCTCCCATGGCCCATTAAGGCCCATGGACTTCCGGGGGTTCGGTAACCTCCGGTACTCGATAAAATCCCGATTTCACCCGAACACTTCGATGTCCAAATGTAGGCTTCCAATATATCAATCTTTATGTCTCGACCATTTGAGACTCCTCGTCATGTCCGTGATCACATCCGGACTCGAACAACCTTGGTGCATCAATACTTATAAACTCATTATGAACTGTCATCGAAGCGTTAAGCGTGCGGACCCTACGGGTTCGAGAACTATGTAGACATGACCTAGAACCATTCTCGGTCAATAACCAATAGCGGAACCTGGATGCCCATATTGGTTCCTACATATTCTCGAAGATCTTTATCGGTCAAACCGCATAACGACATCGTTGTTCCTTTGTCATCGGTATGTTACTTACCCGAGATTCGATCGTCGGTATCAATACCTAGTTCAATCTCGTTACGGTAAGTCTCTTTACTCGTTCCGTAATACATCATCTCACAACTAACTCATTAGTTGTAATGCTTGCAAGGCTTAAGTGATGTGCATTACCGAGAAGGCTCGAGATACCTCTCCGACAATCGGAGTGACAAAACCTAATCTCGAAATCGCCAACCCAACAAGTACCTTTGGAGACACCTGTAGTACTCCTTTATAATCACCCGATTCGTTGTGGCGTTTGGTAGTACCAAAGTGTTCCTCCGTAAACAGGAGTTGCATAATCTCATAGTTATAGGAACATGTATGGGTCATGAAGAAAGCATTAACATACTAAGCGATCAAGTGTTAAGCTAACGGAATGGGTCATGTCAATCAGATCATTCAACTAATGATGTGACCTTGTTAATCAAATAACAACTCCTTGTTCATGGTTAGGAAACATAACCATCTTTGATTAACAAGCTAGTCAAGTAGAGGCATACTAGTGACATCTTGTTTGTCTATATATTCACACATGTATTATGTTTCCGTTAATACAATTCTAGCATGAATAATAAACATTTATCATGATATAAGGAAATAAATAATAACTTTTATTATTGCCTCTAGGGCATATTTCCTTCAAAAGGGTGCATCATTATCAAGCACCTGGGTCAAATACCAAAAAACCAAAACCCCCTAAAGGGTACGGAACCGTACTGGAGGGTTGGCTAAACGGACCCTGCAAAATTCATAGCACAGAGGGCGCCACTCCAACTCATAGCCTTCGAGCATGTTGGATACTACGAGAGGTGGCCAAAAGTGGCGAAGAGCTTCTAGCTTCAGAATCCCAACCCAGCAACACCAGTACGGTGTTAACAGTCTTCGAGACTTTCGCATCAAATAACATGCAAAAACGAACACTCCGCAACCTTGCCGAAGTCTACCAAGTAGCAACAATAAATCCATGGAGCGACACGGCTATTACCTTTAATGCCAGTGACGAACCTAAATTCCGAACAACCCGAGCACCAGCCGCATTGGTTCTCAGTCCGATAGTGGACGGCTTTCGCCTTACTAAGGTACTCATGGATGGCGGCAGCGGACTAAACCTCATCTATGAGGAAACCCTCTGAAAAATGGAAATATATTGGAACCGCATTGAGCGAAGCAGCACAACCTTCAGAGGAATAATCCCTAGCCGGGAAGCGTGCTGCACAGGAAAAATCACACCGGCGTAGTGTTATTTCGCCGGACAATTACAGGTCCGAGGAGGTCACATTTCAAGTGGCCCCGTTCAACAGCGGATATCATGCTTTATTAGGACGAGAGGCATTCACAATTTTTCAAGCTATACCGCATTACGGGTACATGAAGCTTAAAATGCCCGGACCTAACGGAATCATCACTCTTGCTAGTGATCCGAACATAGCACTCCACGCGGAAAACAAGACAGCCGCACTAGCCCTCGAGGCACTATCTGAAGCCCTAGCGGCCGAGGAACTCACCGCTATGCGCTCCACGGTGAACAGGGACGATGTGATACTTGATAAAAGATCCAAGTCCACTTCTTTTAAACCAGCGGACGAAATAGTCAAATTCCAAGTCCACCCAACGGACCCAGCAAAGACGGCCTCCATTAGGGCACAATTAAACCCTGATGTAGACGCCGCACTACGAGAATTTCTACAAGAAAACTGGGACATCTTTGCCTGGCACCCTTCAGATATGCCAGGAATCCCACGTCGGCTGGCCGAGCACAGCCTAAATATCCTCAAAGGATTCAAGCCAGTCAAACAGGCTCTTCGGCGCTTTTCCGAACCCAAGAGACAGGCCATGGGAGAGGAGCTAGCCAAACTTTTGGAAGCCGGATTCATTAGAGATATAAAACATCCGGACTGGCTAGCAAACCTGGTGATGGTACCAAAGAAGGATAAATCCTGGCGCCTATGTGTTGATTTTAAAGACCTTAATAAGGCTTGCCCAAAGGATCCCTTCCCCCTCCCCCGAATTGATCAAATTATCGACGCTACAGCAGGACATGACTCATTGTGCTTCCTCGACGCGTACTCCGGCTACCACCAAATCAAGATGGCGGAGCCAGACCAAGCTGCAACAACATTCATCACTCCATGCGGCCCGTTCTGCTTCAATACAATGCCCTTTGGGCTCAAAAACGCCGGCGCAACATATCAGCGCATGATTCAGACATGTCTGGCAAACCAGATCGACAAAACAGTGGAAGCATATGTAGATGACGTGGTCGTCAAAACCAAGCACGTCGAAACTCTAGTAGACGACCTGAGGCTCACATTCGAAATCTTCGAAAATATGGCATCAAGCTCAATCCGGAAAAGTGCGTCTTCGGCGTTCCAGCCGGAAAGCTCCTGGGCTTCATTGTGTCCGGTAGAGGAATTGAAGCAAACCCAGCCAAGATCCGAGCTCTGTCACAATTGGATATTCCAAAAGACCTCAAACAAATACAAAAATTGACGAGATGCGTAGCGGCTCTAAGCCGCTTTATCTCCCGTTTGGGAGAAAAGGCGTTACCCCTTTACCGCCTCCTCCGGCGCACCGAACACTTCGAGTGGACGGATGCCGCCACGGTCGGACTCAAAGAGATAAAAGCCATATTGGCAACAAATCCGGTCTTGGCCGCGCCCAATATGGGCGAACCAATGCTATTATATATCGCCGCAACACATCAAGTTGTCAGCGCGGTGCTCGTTGTCGAACGAGAAACGGACAGACACCGGTTCCCTCTTAAAAAACCGGTTTACTATGTGTCCACTGTCCTAATTCCGTGCAAGTCCCGGTACCCACACTATCAAAAGATAGCATACGCGGTGTTCATGGCATCCCGGAAACCGCGACACTACTTTCAAGAGTGTTCGATAATGGTAGCCTCCGAAGTACCTCTTAATGACATTATAAACAACCACGACGCGACGGGCCGGATTGCTAAATGGGCCATAGAGCTCCTTCCATTCGACATAACCTACAAGCCACTACGAGCTATCAAGTCGCAGGTTTTGGCCGACTTCGTGGCCGAATGGACCGAAGCTGAACTCCCTAAAGAGTACGGCGCATACTCCAATTGGATCATGCACTTCGACGGCTCCGAAATGTTGGCCGGCCTGGGGGCTGGCGTCGTCCTGACGTCCCCAACCGGGGACACAGTCCAATACATCCTTCAGATAATGTATACGGACTCCAACAACGCAGTCGAATATGAGGCCCTTCTGCACGGCCTCCGGATGGCAGCCTCCATGGGTATTCAATGCCTAGAGGTGCGCGGGGATTCGAACCTCGCAATATCTCAAATAAACAGAGACTTTGATGCCAAAGATCCGAAAATGGAAGCATACCGCAATGCGGTCCTAAAAATGTCAGCACGGTTCGAAGGGCTCGAATTTCAGCATATAGCCCGGGATAACAACCAGGCGGCGGATATATTGGCACACATCGGTGCAAAACGCGATGCTGTCCCACCCAATATCTTTCTGGAATGGCTGTGCAAGCCATCCGTACTATGGGAAGGGGAGTCCGGCAATAACAATCCGGACCCAGCCGCACTGCCTAACGCCGAACACTCTGACACAATCGAAGGCTCTGCCCCCGAGATAACACCCTCCGCTCACGAAATAATGGCGGTTATCGCCCCGTGGACGGAACCATTCCTAGCCTACCTAACTAGGCAGGAACGCCCCGAAGACCAAAATGAGGCTCGCTGCATAGTACGGCGATCAAAAGCCTATAAAGTCCACGAGGGAGAGCTTTATAAGAAAAGCACTACCGGAGTCCTTCAAAGGTGCATCTCCGAAGAGGAAGGGCGCAACCTCCTGGCTGAAATTCTGGGTGGGCACCACGCCGCAGCCCGGGCACTTGTAGGCAAGGCCTTCCGTACATGATTTTATTGGCCGACGGCTCGGGCAGATGCGCAGGATTTAGTCCAAAGATGCGTCGGTTGCCAGCTTTTTGCTAACCAAAGCCACATGCCACCCACCGCCTCAAAACTATACCCATCACCGGCCGTTCATGTGCAGGGGCTTGACATGGTTGGACCCCTTAAGGGAGGAACCCACAAGCAAAAATACCTATTGGTCATGGTGGATAAATTCACCAAATGGATAGAGGCCAAGCTCGTTAAAGCGGCGAATCCGGACCGTTGATAGACTTCATATCGGGGCTAGTGCACCGCCACGGTGTCCCCACAGTATTATCACGATAACGGCACCAACTTCACGGCCGATGAGGTCAAATTATGGTGCAAAACATGGGCATGAAGCTCGATTCGCCTCGGTCTATCACTCTCAAACAAGCGGCCAAGTCGAGCGAGCAAATGGTCTAATCATGGCGGCATTAAACCCAGCACTAGTGCGGTCCCTCAAGGAATCTAACACGCCTTTGGGTTGAGGAGCTCGACTCCATACTCTGGGAGCTGCGGACCACGCCGAATCGTATTACCGGATTCACACCATTTTTTATGGTGCACGGTGCAGAGGCAGTCTTGCCTTGCGACATAATATATGACTCACCTCGCGTGCGCATGTATGAAGAAAGAGAAGCCGAGCTCGATTGGCAAGACAGTTTGGACGCATTGGAGGAGGAGCGCGACGTGGCCAAATCTCGTTCCGCTTTCTATCAACAGCAGGCTCGAAGATATCAAGGCAGGGAAGTACGGGCCAAAGCTTATAACGTTGGCGAACTAGTTCTACGCCTGCCGGACAAGAAAAAGGACAAACTCAAGCCCAAATGGGAAGGTCCCTTCATCATCGACCAGGTCCTGACCGGCGGAGCATACCGTCTGTGAAACACATCGGATAACCGACTCGAGCCGAACCCATGGAACGCAGCCCGTCTACGAAGATTCTACGCCTAAGTGCCGGACTCCAAGTTCGTCTCCTTCCTCCGTCCACATTTTTTATTTTTACTATCTTTTATTTCTCTCCTTCCTCCTCCTTCCTTTTTACAGCCTCTTGAGGCTCGTTTTGGGCTTTGTCCGCACATATTTGACGCGCTGTCCGCGCTCATTATACCTGGGGGCTTCTTTTACATTAGCTTATCTATAAGGGCTTTATGCCCAACACATGCGTTAAACTTCCGCATGTACCTTTTATTCACCATTATATGCATCAATATGACTTAAGTTTTGGCCAAGCTGGGTTGCCTGGCTCCTGTGCTTACCCCTACGTTCCCGATTGTTCGGCTAGGTGGTAAAGGGAGCACCTCTGCGATTATTACTGCCGGGTCACCGGATGTGTACCTCGACCGGGTGAAGCCGAAAGCTAGCGTTCTTAAGGGAATATTCGATCGGTGAACTAAAAGATGATTTTAATTATTTACCCATCTGCCCCGGATGATTTTCTGCTTTCATAGCAGCTTTGACATGCACTTTAGGGCATGCATCCCAGCGAAAGGAACCCTTAACGGAATTATTCTCCCTGGAAGATGTTTCTTACTACCCATGTAATATAACATAACTAGTTGGGCACTTGTCTGATACAGCACTAAGGACCCCTACGCCTTGTCTCCATGCATACCATGGTTCTTATATAACCACGAAGGTATTCGAACACACTCCGGACTGTTAGGTCCTGAGGTCGAAGCGAAAAGGTCCGCTATGACAAACGATCTACAATCCGGCTAGAGGACATTCTTCATGTCATATTTATTTACAAAGTCAACTTGACTCATTGTATTCCTCCTCAATGCCATCTAACAGGCTATCTAATTTACAATCTTGCTGAGAATACTTGGCGGCCAATTCTACTTGGCCATACACTAATTTTACAGGGATCTCTATCCCATCAGGCCCCACAGGTCCGACCTCGGCAATGTGGTTTGGGTCAGCCTTCGTGTACCGCGTCTTTACCATGGCCCAGGCCTCCCTGGCGCCTTGACGGCAGGCCGATATCTTCCATAGCCGGAAGCGCCGCCGTGCTCCTTGAAACCGCTCTGCGAGCTCCCCAATGCCTTCGGGCAGGGAGATAGATGGCCACAAGGCCTGGCCAATGCCTTTCATCACCTGCCGGACTCGTTCGTGCAGCTGACGCAGTTCGGGAAGAAGATCACCCGAAGAACCGGGCATGTCCTCATTAGGACGACCTGTGAGCAAACCTACATACATGTTTATGTTAGTCGCCTTCCTCGCCGAACTCCTTCAAAGTTCGTTCAAGCACTTACTGAAAATGCCGCGATGAAGCCGCCGATTCTCCTTTACGGAGTCAGACAACTGGGCACGAACATCCTTTAGTTCCTCGCCCAGCTTGGTGTTGGCGTCTTGGAGGCTATTTTTCTCCTGCCGCACCCTCGTAAGCACGCTCTCGCCGGCCTTTAGCTGGCGCAAGAGCTGCTGCTTGTCCGGATCTAGTCCGGCGCCATCTGCAATATTTTTGTCAGATTTACACACACGCCGCACTTCATTAAGTATTTATCTTCTGAAGCGTATATTACCAGAGGGGGTCTCTGTGGCTCCTCCCGTAGCGGCCAGTGCGGCCTCAAGTTGGGCCTTGCACTCTTCAAGCTCCCAGACGATCGGGTATTCTTTTACGTAAGATCTGCATAACAAATGATCCTTAAATCAGTTATTCTAACTATTTTAAGTCTCGGGGCTCTTGGCATATATAATCTGTCAAATTTCCTTACCCGTATGTCTTTTACATACAGCTCAGTAGCTCTGCTAGACCATCTTGAGCTGCACGAAGGTGCGCATCTCCGAATCGAAGGCATTCAAGGCCTCTTGGGAGAAACACGTCACGAAGAACTGTCCGGCGCGCTGTGATTCAAGGCGCTCTCCACCTCGGAGTTGGTGGCGGACAACCTGTCGGCATCCTCTGCCGAGGAGCATCCGACGACGCCTCGTGCTCGCCTCGAGCCTCGGACCTGGCTTTGAAGCCTGGCGGTGAAGGTTCGATTATAACCTCTCCGGACTCGATCCGGCGGCGCTCTTTTTCTGAAAAAGAGCACCTGCGTTAATCGCTTTCGAGAATCGATCCTGGATTATGGTGACACGCCATACCGTTGCGGCGGAGTTTCGATCCGGACCGCACTTCTTTTTAGTCTGCGGGGCCGCACTGCCCTTTGTTGGCCAGCCACCGCGGGCTCGGCCTCCTGCCTCGAAGGTACCCCCTGCGAAACGCCATTGGTGTACGGTGATCAAAAAATATGTATGGGTGGGTCATTATCAGGATTTTGGGACCTCGGTCTCAGTTACATGTGAGGCTGGAAGTATTCCGGGGTAATCAGCCGTAATGGCAACCAAAGCATTGTCGATGCTAAGTTGGTAGAACACCCCGTCGATCAACTCCACCTTTATATCCGGATCCTCTTCGGAGGTCGGATCGAGGGACCGTTCTGGATCCTCGGGTTGTGGGGGCGGGCTGTGTATCTTCTCCACAGATCCGCACAGTTCTGCAAGAAAACCATGAAATGAGATATTTAACCACGGAACATGGATCGGACAGGTCACAAAGATGTTTGCTTACCCAGCTTCGAGGATTATTCAAGAAAACTCCTTGATGGATTGGCGCGAGGAAATCCTCCTCCTCCCCTTGTACATAGCAGACAAGATCTTCACCAGTTCGATGACCGATCCGGCCCTTTGCGGCCATGGCGGGTGGCGTCGTCCTCCCGTTGAAGTCCCACATGGGTGGCCCCTATATTGGGCGGCTGCACCCCTCATAATGCAGATTGCCATGACTCAATCATGGTTAATCCGGCATGAGCCAGTAACCTTATTCGGCTCATCAAATAGAGGACGTCCTTGTCATCTTCCCTCCGGGGGCTTCGAGGGCGCCAGCTTAGGCGCTTCTTCAGAGGAGCATTGCTGAATTCCGGAAGGCCGATCCGAACAGGATCCGGCAGCGGGACGTCCTCCATATAAAACCATTCCGAGGGCCAGTCTTCGGATGCCTTCTTTGGGGTTCCGGATAGGTATCTGGTCCCGGCGATGCGCCATAGCTCGGCTCCGCCCACTTGATATATTGACCCCTCATGAGAATGGGGTACTAGGCAGAATAATCTCTTCCACAGCCCGAAATGAGCTTTGACGCCCAAGAACAGCTCGCAGAGGGCCACGAAGCCCGCAATGTGCAAAATGGAGGCAGGCGTAAGGTGGTGCAACTGGAGGCCGTAGAACTCCAAGAGCACCCAGAGAAACGGATGGATTGGAAATCCGAGTCCTCTTACTAGATAAGAGATGAAGCACACCCGCTCTCCTTTAGAGGGATCGGGGACACTCTCCGCTTGCTTTCCGCCCTTGTAGGTGGCGAGTCCGGCTCGAACCGGAACCATGAAGGCCGGGGGAAGAAATCCCTTGGTTTTGAGTATAACTAGCTCGCTATCTGGGACTGAGCATCTCTCCCAATTTCTGGCCGAGGGCTGGGGCGCGAGAGGAGGAGCGTCGACCGTCCATGATGGAACGGGCTTTGGTCGAGGCGCTCGATGAAAGCTTCGCAAAGGAGGGATGATGTGACTCAGATCTAGATCCTCGCCCTTTATAGGCAGCTCATTTGCGCAGCTAAGGGGGTAATTGTAAAAATACCCTGGCCTTTCACATTCATTCAAACACGTGGAAGATGGCCATTATTGGGCGCAAGCCAAGGAGCGTCGCATTTATCAGAAGCGGACACTTTGCTCGATGTATATGGAATTTGGAGAAGAACCCGCCTCGCAATGTCGAAGACAATCAACGCACCGGACTCGTCATCATTGAAGCCTGGTTCGGGGGCTACTGAGGGAGTCCCGGATTAGGGGGTGTCCGGATAGCCGAACTATCACCGTTGGCCGGACTCCTAGACTATGAACATACAAGATTGAAGACTTCGTCCCATGTCCGGATGGGACTTTCCTTGGCATGGAAGGCAAGCTTGGCGATACAGATATGTAGATCTCCTACCATTTTAACCGACTCTGTGTGACCCTAACCTATCCGGTGTCTATATAAACCGGCGGGTTTTAGTCCGTAGAACAACAGTCATACCATAGGCTAGCTTCTAGGGTTTAGCCTCCTTGATCTCGTGGTAGATCTACTCTTGTACTACCCATATCATCAATATTAATCAAGCAGGAGTAGGGTATTACCTCCATCGAGAGGGCCCGAACCTGGGTAAAAACATCGTGTCCCTTGTCTCCTGTTACCATCCGCCTAGACGCACAGTTCGGGACCCCCTACCCGAGATCCGCCGGTTTTGACACCGACACTTGGCAACAAAGATCTTGCCTTTGGATCTGTGGTAGAAGGTGTACCCAATTGTTTCCTTAGGGTATCCTACGAAGACGCATTTTTCCGATTTGGGTTCAAACTTATCAGGCGGAAGCTTTTTGACATAACTGTCGCAACCCCAAACTTTAAGAAACGGCAGCTTAGGTTTCTTGCCAAACCATAGTTCATTTGGTGTCGTCTCAACGGATTTAGATGGTGCCCTATTTAACGTGAATGTAGCTGTCTCTAATGCATAACCCCAAAACGATAGTGGTAAATCGTTAAGAGACATCATAGAATGCACCATATCCAATAAAGTATGGTTACGACGTTCGGACACACCATTACGCTGTGGTGTTCCAGGTGGCGTGAGTTGTGAAACTATTCCACACTGTTTTAAATGAAGGCCAAACTCGTAACTCAAATATTCGCCTTTGCGGTCAGATCGTAGAAATTTTATTTTCTTGTTACGATGATTCTCCACTTCACTCTGAAACTTTTTGAACTTTTCAAATATTTTAGACTTGTGTTTCATTAAGTAGATATACCCATATCTGCTCAAATCATCTGTGAAGGTCAGAAAATAACGATACCCGCCGTGTGCCTCAACAGTCGTCGGACCGCATACATCGGTATGTATTATTTCCAATAAGTCATTGGCTCACTCCATTGTTTCGGAGAACAGAGTTTTGGTCATCTTGCCCATGAGGCATGGTTCGCAAGTATCAAATGATTCATAATCAAGTAATTCCAAAAGTCCATCTGCATGGAGTTTCTTCAGGCGCTTTACACCAATATGACTTAACGGCAATGCCACAAATATGTTGCACTATCACTATCAACTTTGCATCTTTTGGCATCAATATTTTGAATATGTGTATCACTACAATCGAGATTCAATAAACCATTTACATTGGGTTTATGACCATACAAAGTTTTATTCATGTAAACAGAACAACAATTATTCTCTGACTTAAATGAATAACCGTATCGCAATAAAAATGATCCAATCATATTCATGCTCAACGCAAACACCCAATAACATTTATTTAGGTCCAACACTAATCCCAAAGGTAGAGGGAGTGTGCGATGGTGATCTTATCAACCTTGGAATCACTTCCAACACACATCATCAACTCACCCTTAACTAGTCTCTGTTCATTTTGCAACTCCTGTTTCGAGTTACTAATCTTAGCAACTGATCCGATATCAAATACCCAGGGGCTACTATGAACACTAGTAAAGTACACATCAATATCATCTATATCAAATATACCTTTTGTTCACTTTGCCATCCTTCTTATCCGCCAAGTATTTGGGGCAGTTCCGCTTCCAGTGACCATTTCCTTTGTAGTAGAAGCACTCAGTTTCAGGCTTGGGTCTAGCTTTGGGTTTCTTCATGGGAGCGACAACTTGTTTGCCATTCTTCTTGAAGTTCCCTTTCTTTCCCTTTTGCCCTTTTTCTTGAAACTAGTGGTCGTGTTAACCATCAACACTTGATGCTCTTTCTTGATTTCTACCTTTGCCGATTTCAGCATCGCAAAGAGTTTGAGAATCTTATACGTTATGTCTTGCACATTATAGTTCATCACGAAGTTGTAGTAGCTTGGTGATAGTGACTAGAGAACTCTGCTAATCACTATCTTATCTGGAAGATTAACTCCCACTTGATTTAAGCGATTGTAGTACCCGGACATTCTGAGCACATGCTCACTAGTTGAGCTATTCTCCTCCATCTTGTAGGCAAAGTACTTGTTAAAGGTCTCATACCTTTCGACACGGGCATAAGTCTGAAATACCATTTTTAGATCTTGGAACATATCATATGCTCCATGGTGTTTCAAAACATTTTTGAAGTCCCGGTTCTAAGCCATAAAGCATGGCGCACTAAACTATCAAGTAGTCATCATTACGAGCTTGCCAAACGTTCATAGCGTCTGCATCTGCTCCTGCAATAGGTCTGTCACATAGCGATGCATCAAGGACATAATTCTTCTGTGCAACAATTAGGATAATCCTCAGATCACGGACCAATTCTGCGTCATTGCTACTATCATCTTTCAACTTATATTTCTCTAGGAACATATCAAAAATAAATGGGAAGCTACATCGCGAGCTATTGATCTATGACATAATTTGCAAATACTATTAGGACTAAGTTCATGATAAATTAAGTTCAATTAATCAGTTACTTAATAACTCCCACTTAAATAGACATCCCTCAAGTCATCTAAGTGATACATGATCCAAATCAACTAACCCATGTCCGATCATCACGTGAGAAGGGGTAGTCATTAATGGTGAACATCTCTATGTTGATAATATCTACTATATGATTCATGTTCGACCTTTCGGTCTCCAGTGTTCTGAGGCCATGTCTGTACATGCTAGGCTTGTCAAGTTTAACCCAAGTATTCCGCATGTGCAAAACTGCCTGCACCCGTTGTATGTGAACGTAGAGTCTATCACACCCGATCATCACGTGGTGTCTCAACACCACGAACTGTAGCAACGGTGCATACTGAGCGAGAACACTTTTATCTTGAAATTAAGTGAAGGGATCATGTTATAATGTTGCCGCCGTACTAAGAAAAATAGGATGCATAAAAGATAAACATCACATGCAATCAATAATATATGACATGATATGGCCATCATCTTGTGCTTTTGATCTCCATCTCCAAAGCATCGTCATGATATCCATCATCACCGGCTCGACACCTTGATCTCCATCGTTGCATTGTGGTCGTCTTGCCAACTATTGCTTCTATAACTATCGCTAACGCATAGTGATAAAGTAGAGCAATTACATGGCGTTTGCATTTCATACAATAAAGAGACAACCATAAGGCTCCTGCCAGTTGCCTATAAATTCTACAAAACATGATCATCTCATACAACAATGTATATCACATCATGTCTTGACCATATCACATCACAACATGCCATGCAAAAACAAGTTAGATGTCCTCTACTTTGTTGTTGCAAGTTTTACGTGGCTGCTACGGGCTTCTAGCAGGAACCGTTCTTACCTACACATCAAACCGCAATGGTGTTTCGTCAAGTTTTCTCTTTTAACCTTCTTCAAGGACCGGCCGCAGTCAAATTTGATTCGACTAAAGTAGGAGAAATAGACACGCGCCAACCTCCTTTATGCAAAACTAGTTGCATGTCTGCCGGTGGAACCGGTCTCATGTGTGTGGACATGTAAGGTTGGTCCAGGACGCTTCATCCCACAATACCGTCCAATCAAAATAAGACGTTGGTGGTAAGCAGTATGACTATCACCGCCCACAACCCTTTGTGTTCTACTCGTGCATATCATCTACGCATAGACCTGGCTCATGATGCCACTGTTGGGAATGTTGCATGAAAACAAAAAAAATTCTACGCACACGCAAAGATCTATCCATGGAGATGCATATGAACAAGGGGGAGAGTGTGTCTACGTACCCTCGTAGACCGCAGGTGGAAGCGTTTGACAACGCAGTTGATGTAGTCAAACTTCTTCTAGCTCCAACCGATCAAGTACCGAACGTACGACACCTCCGAGTTCTGCACACGTTCAGCTCGGTGACATCCCTTGCCTTCTTGATCCAGTACGACGTTGAGGTAGTAGATGAGTTCCGTCAGCAGAACGGCGTGATGACGATGTTGGGGAAGTGATCCTCGCAGGTCTTCGCCATAGAGCATAAGGCTTACTGGGCTATTAAAGAGCTCAATTATGATTTCAAACTTGCCGGAGAGAAGAGGTTATTTGATAGTAGCTCACTTGATGAATGGAGAACCCAAGCTTATGAAAATGCCAAGTTGTTTAAAGAGAAAGTCAAAAGATGGCATGACAAAAGGATACAAAAGCGTGAGTTTAATGTAGGTGATTATGTATTGCTATACAACTCTCGTTTAAGATTTTTTGCAGGAAAACTTCTCTCTAAATGGGAAGGCCCTTACATTATCGAGGAGGTCTATCATTCCGGTGCCATAAAAATCAACAACTTCGAAGGCACAAATCCGAAGGTGGTAAACGGTCAAAGAATCAAACATTATATCTCCCGTAATCTTATAAATGTTGAAACCAATGTTATTGAAACCGTAACCCTAGAGGAATACATAAGAGACACTTTCCGGAACGTTCCAGACTCCGAAAAGGAATAGGTATGTGGTACGGTAAGTAAACCGACTCCAAAACAATTTTTATGGCAATATTTCCCCGTTTTGAAATATTTAGAAAAATAGAAAAATAAGTAGCAGTCCGGGAAGGACACGAGGGCCCCACGAGGGTGGAGGGCGCGCCCTACCCCCCTGGGCGCGCCCCCTACCTCGTGGGCACCTCGTGTGCCTTCTGGACTCCGCTTTTCTTGCTACGTATTTTGGTCGGTAAAAAATCATTATATATTCTCCTGAAGGTTTTGATTCCTGTATCACGCAAATATCCTCTGTTTTTGTTTCGAGCTGTTGCTGCTGTAGATTAGATCAACATGTCGTCCCAGGATTCGGAAGGAGAAAGCTATGTGGATGATTACCTAGCAAATCCTAAGGTCTATGGAGATGTGGAGCACGATGGTTGGACTACGGAGGAAGAAGAGGACTATGAACCCAAGGGGAAGGAGGAGACGAGCTCAGATGAAGATGAAGCTCCATTACCTCAAACTGGGGACATGCATGTGGAGTTCAAAAAGTCAAGTCTCCCTGATAGGGTAAAGAAACCAAAGATCGAGTTTATCCCTTTTCGTCTCTTGCAGGAAAATAAGCAGGACCTATGCAAAAAGATATTAACCCTGGAGTGGGAGATTGATGATTTGAGGGACCAAAATTATGTCCTCTAGCGCAAATTAAGGGAGAAGTCTATGCCCTCAACTAAGTCAACATCACCGCCATCCTCTTCAACAAAGAAGGAGATATAATCACATGGGTATGGACACTCCCCTTGGCAACTGCCAAGCTTGGGGGAGGTGCTCCAGTATCGTATCACAATCACATCTCCTATCTTTACCATTTTTCTTAGTTCGATCCTATTAGTAGTATCTTGATCTAGTAGAATAAAGTTTATGGCATAATTTAGTTTTGAGTTTTGCTTTATGATCTCTCTATGTAATCGAGTCCGTGAGTTATATAATAAAGATTAGAGTTGAGTCAAGGGCTTGATTGTTTTGCCATGATCTTGAGTTAATAAAAGAAAAGAACAAAAAGAATAAAAAGAAACAAAGATTTCATATTGATCTTATTGAGAGTAATGACTTCACATAGAAGAGTATGATGATTAAAAGTTGTTGGGAGTTGGCAAACATAGCTTTGGTCATCGTTGCAATTAATAGGAAGTAATAAGGAAAGAGAGGTTTCACATATAAATATACTATTATTGACATCTTTTATGATTGGGAGCACTCATTAAAATATGACATGCTAAAGAGTTGACGTTGGACAAGGAAGACAACGTAATGGGTTATGTTCTCCTATATCTGAGATAAAGTAAATTGTCATGGATCGCCCAACATGTTGAGCTTGCCTTTCCCCCTCGTGCTAGCCAAATTCTCAGCACCAAGTAGAGATACTACTTGTGCTTCCAAAAACCCTTAAACCAGTTTTGCCATGAGAGTCCACCATATCTACCTATGGATTGAGTAAGATCCTTCAAGTAATTTGTCATCGGTGCAAACCAATAAAAATTGCTCTCTAAATATGTATGATTGATTGGTGTGGGAGAAATAAGCTTTATACGATCTTGTGATGTGGAAGAAATAAAAGCGACGGACTACATAATAAAGGTTCATATCACAAGTGGCAATATAAAGTGATGTTCTTTCGCATTAAGATTTTGTGCATCCAACCATAAAAGTGCATGGCAACCTCTGCTTCCCTCTGCGAAGGGCCTATCTTTTATTATTATCTTCTACCTTATGCAAGAGTCATGGTGATCTTCACCTTTCCTTTTTACATTTTATCCTTTGGCAAGCACAGTGTGTTGGAAAGATCCTGATTGATATATCTAATTGGATGTAGGGGGCATGAGTTATTATTGTTGACATTACCCTTGAGGTAAAAGGTTGGGAGGCGAAACTATAAGCTCCTATCTTTCTCTGTGTCCGATTAAAACTCCGTAACCACAAGTATCGCGTGAGTGTTAGCAATTATGAAAGACTAAATGATAGTTGAGTATGTGGACTTGCTATTAAGCTCTGACATAGACTCTTTCTGATGTTATGATAAATTGCAATTGCTTCAATGACTGAGATTATAGTTTGTTGGTTTTCAATAAAGTTTATGATTCATACTTGATACGTCTCCGTCGTATCTACTTTTCCAAACACTTTTGCCCTTGTTTTGGACTCTAACTTGTATGATTTGAATGGAACTAACCCGGACTGACGCTGTTTTCAGCAGAATTGCCATGATGTTGTTTTATGTGCAGAAAACAAAAGTTCTCGGAATGACCTGAAACTCAACGGAACATCTTAGAAAAAATAATAAAAAATCTTCGCCAAATATGAAGACCAGGGGGCCCACACCCTGCCCACGAGGGTGGGGGCACGCCCCCACCTCCTGGGCGCGCCCCCTACCTCGTGGGCCCCCTGGAGACCCTCCGACGCCAACTCCAACTCTATATATTTGCTTTCGGAGAGAAAAACCAGAGAGAAGAAATTATCACGTTTTACGATACGGAGCCGCCGCCAAGCCCTTAAACCTCTCGGGAGGGCTGATCTTTAGTCCGTTCGGGGCTCCGGAGAAGGGAATTCCTCGCTGTCGTCATCATCAACCATCCTCCATCACCAATTTCATTATGCTCACCGCCGTGCATGAGTAATTCCATCGTAGGCTTGCTGGACGGTGATGGGTTGGATGAGATTTATCATGTAATCGAGTTAGTTTTGTTAGGGTTTGATCCCTAGTATCCATTATGTTCTGAGATTGATGTTGCTATGACTTTGCTATGCTTAATGCTTGTCACTAGGGCTCGAGTGCCATGATTTCAGATCAGAACCTATTATGTTTTCATGAATATATGTGAGTTCTTGATCCTATCTTGCTAGTCTATAGTCACCTATTATGTGTTATGATCCGACAACCCCGAAGTGACAATAATCGGGATACTTCTCGGTGATGACCATAGTTTGAGGAGTTCATGTATTCACTATGTGCTAATGCTTTGTTCTGGTTCTCTATTAAAAGCAGACCTTAATATCCCTTAGTTTCCATTAGGACCACGCTGCCACGGGAGGGTAGGACAAAAGATGTCATGCAAGTTCTTTTCCATAAGCACGTATGACTATATTCGGAATACATGCCTACATTACATTGATGAATTGGAGCTAGTTCTGTGTCACCCTATGTTATGACTGTTACATGATGAACCGCATCCGGCATAATTATCCATCACCGATCCAATGCCTACGAGCTTTCCATATACTGGTTTACGCTTATTTACTTTCGCGTTGTTACTGTTTCAATCAATATAAAACACCAAAAATATTACTTTTGCTTCCGTTACTTTTGTTACCGTTACCACTACTATCATACTACTTTGCTACTAAATACTTTGCTGCAGATATTAAGTTATCCAGGTGTGGCTGAATTGACAACTCAGTTGCTAATACTTGAGAATATTCTTTGGCACCCCTTGTGTCGAATCAATAAATTTGGGTTGAATACTTTACCCTCGAAAGTTGTTGCGATCCCCTACACTTGTGGGTTATCAAGACCAATTTCTGGCGCCGTTGCCGGGGAGCATAGCTTTATTCTTTGAGTCACTTGGGATTTATATCAGCTGGACACTATGAAGAATTTGAAAGACGCTAAGACAAAAATTTATCCCTCAACTAAGAGGGGAGGTAAGGAATTGCCATCTAGCTCTGCACTTGATTCACCTTCTGTTATGAGTAAGCTTGCGACACCTAAACCTGCTTCTGCTATTCGCTTACGATGTGTCACATGTTATTGATGATGCCACTTCTGCTATGCATGATACTTATGATGAAACTACTTCTATGCTTGATACAACTGTGCCCCTTGGTGAATTTCTTGATGAACAAATTTCTAGGGCTAGAGAGAAAGAAACTATTGAATCTGATTATATTGATGAAAGTGATGATGAAGATATGCCTGTTATTCCTGAGGGTTATGTTTTTGATATGGAATCTTCTGTCGCTATTTTAGCTTGCAAAGATAGATATGAGATCAAGAGGTTATTAGCTAAATGGAACAAAGAATCTCTTCGAGATAGAATGAAACCTGACCCTGCTTTTGCTACTTCACCTATCTGTGTTCCCGATAGGGATTATGAATTCTCTGTTGATCCTGATATAATCACCTTGGTTGAATCTGATCCTTTTCATGGTTATGAATCTGAAACTGTTGTGGCACATCTTACTAAATTAAATGATATAGCCACCCTGTTCACTAATGATGAGAGATCTCGCTACTTTTATATTCTTAAAATATTTCCGTTCTCACTAAAGGGTGATTGTCGGTGTCAAAACCGGCGGATCTCGGGTAGGGGGTCCCGAACTATGCGTCTAGGCGGATGGTAACCAGAGACAAGGGACACGATGTTTTACCCAGGTTCAGGCCCTCTTGATGGAGGTAAAACCCTACGTCCTGCTAGATTAATATTGATGATGTGTGTTACAAGAGTGGATCTACCACGAGATCAAAGAGGCTAAAACCTAGAGGCTAGCCTATGGTATGATTGTTGTTCGTCCTACGGACTAAAACCCTCCGGTTTATATAGACACCGGATAGGGTTAGGGTTACACAGAGTCGGTTACAATGGTAGGAGATCTACATATCCTTATCGCCAAGCTTGCCTTCCACGCCAAGGAAAGTCCCATCCGGACACGGGGCGAAGTCTTCAATCTTGTATCTTCATAGTCTTGGAGTCGGCCGATGATGATAGTTCGCTATCCGGACACCCCTAGTCCGAACTCCCCAAGAGACCCGAACCGGGCTTCAGCGATGACGAGTCCGGCGCGTATATTGTCTTCGGCGTTGCAAGGCGGGTTCTCCTTCAATCTTCATGTTCCCGTTGAATAGTGTCCGGCTTCTTTATAAATGTTGCGCTCCTTGGCTTCTACGCCCAATAATGGCCTTCTTCCACGTGTCGTACAAATGCGAAAGGCTGGGTTTTCTTTACATTTTACCCCCTAGCCGTGCGAACGAGCCGCCTATAAGAGAGGCGAGGATCTAGATCCAGCTCACACCATCCTCCATCCGCAAGTTCTCATCGAAGCGCCTCTGACAAAAATCCATTCCATCATGGATAGCCGACGCGGCTCCTCCTCTCGCGTTCCCAGCCCGAAGCCAGGAGATTGGGGGAGATGCTCAGTTCCACACAGCGAGCTAGTGGTACTCCAAACCGAGGGATATCTTCCCCCAGCTTTCATGGTTCCGGTTCGAGCCAGACTCGCCACCTACAAGGGTGGAAAGCAGGCGGAGAGCGTCCCCAACCCTTCCAAAGGGGAGCGGGTATGCTTTGTCCCTTATCTAATAAGGGGACTCGGATTTCCCATACATCCTTTTCTCCGGGGGCTCCTAGAGTTCTACGGACTCCAACTTCACCACCTCACACCCGCCTCCATATTGCACATCGCGGGCTTCATAGCTTTTTGCGAGCTGTTCTTGGGCATCGAGCCCCATTTCACGTTGTGGAAGAGATTGTTTTGTCTCGTACCCCGTTCTCATGAGGGGTCGATATATCAAGTGGGCGGGGCCGAAATATGGCGCATCGCCGGGACCGGATATCTATCCGGCACCCAAGAAGGCGTCCAAGACCGCCTTCGAATGGTTCTACATGGAGGACGCCCTCTGCGGATCCAGTTCGGATCGGCCTCCGGAGTTCAACAATGCTCCCTTGAAGAAACGCTGAGTTGGCGCCATGAGCCCTCAGCGGGAAGATGATAGGGCGTCCATTATCGATGGGCGGATTAGGTTCTTGGCCACTCCGGATTGACCATGATTGGAGTCATGGCCACGTGCATTATGCGAGGGGTGCAGCCACTCCAATATAGGGGCCACCAAATGTGGGATTTCAACGGGGAAGACGACGCCACCCGTCATGGCCGCAAAGGGCCAGGCTCGGTAGCCGATCTGGCAAAGATCCTGTCCGGCTTGTACAAGGGAGAGGAGGAGGACTTCATCCGCAAGAATCCGTTGAATGGATTTTCTATGAATAACCCTCGGAGCTGGGTAAGCGGATGTTCGTCTACCCGATCTATACTTTTAACGTCAAGTATCTTACTCTGTGATTTCGACGCAGGAGCTGTGCCGGGACGTGGAGGGCATACAAAGCCTAACTCCACAGCCCGAGGATCCGGAAAGATCCCTTGATCCGACCTCCGAAGAGGATCCGGACATAAAGGTGGAGCTGATTGACGGGGTGTTCCACCAACGTAGCATAGACAATGCCCTAGTCGCCATTACGGTTGACTACCCCGGTTTGTTTCCGGCCTCCCAGGTGACTACGACCGAGGTCTTGACACCATCATTTGATCCGCGCTCAATTCTGACCATCCCATACTGATGGTGCATCGCAGGAGGTGCCTTTAAGGTGGGAAGCCGAACCCGCGGCGGCCGGCCAACAAGGGTCAGTCCGGCCCAGCAGGCGGAAGAGGAGCGCGACGCGAACCGAAACGTCGCCGCAACGGTATGGAGCACCGCTATTTTTAAGGGAAGGATCCCTAGGAGGTATATTAATGCTCATAACTTTTCCAGAAAGAGCGCTCGCCGGACAGTGTCCGGAGAGGTTGCCAATCAAGCCTCCGCCAGCCATGCTCCAACGCATGGTCCGGGAGGGGAGGCGAATACAAGGCGTGAGCCGGACGCTCCTCCGACGGAGGATGCCGACAGGCTGTCCGCCACCCGGTCTGAGGTGGAGAGCGCCATGAATCACAAAGCGTCGCCGACAGTTCTTCGTGACGCGTGTTTCTCCTCGGGCGTTAAATGCCTTTGATGCGGAAGCGCGCACCTCCGTGCCGCTCAAGATGGGTTAACCAAAGCCACGGAGCAGTATGTGAAAGACATACGGGTAAGTAATTTTAATAGTTATATATGCCAGTAGCCCCCGAGACTTAAAATAGTTGAAATAACTGATTTAAGGATCAATTATTATGCAGGATCTTACGGAGAAGAACACCCATCTGTCCCAGGAGCTCCAAGAGTGCAAGGCCCAACTTGAGGCCGCACTGGCCGCCGCAGGGGGAGCCACAGAGACGCCCACTGGTAAGACGTACTTTGAAAAGATAATTATTTAACAAAGTGCGGCGTGAATCTGACAATAATATTGCAGAGGGCGCCGGACTAGATCCGGACAAGCAACAACTACTGCGTCGGCTAAAGGCGGCGAGAGGTGCTTATGAAGGTGCAGCAGGAGAGAAACAAGCTCCAAGATGTCCACACCCAGCGAGGAGAAGAGCTGAAAGGTGTTCGGGCCCAGCTGTCTGGCTCCGTGAAGGAGAATCAGCGGCTTCGTCGCGGCATTTACAGTAAGTGCTTGAACAAATTCCTTTGAAAAGAAGAATTCGGCGAGGAAGTCGATTGACAGAAATATGTCTTTAGGTGTGCTCACAGGTCGCCTCATGGAGGAAATGCACAGGTCAATGGGTGACCAACTTCCCGAGCTGGTGCAATTGCTCGAACGTGTTCGGCAGGCGATGAGTGGCGTCGTTCATGCTTTATGGCCATCCGTCTCCCTACCCGAGGGCCTTGGTGAGCTTGCTGAGAAGCTTCAGGGAGCACGGCGACGCCTCCGTTTGTGGAAGATATCGGCCTGCCGTCAGGGCGCCAGGGAGGCCTGGGCCATGGTGAAGACACGTTACCCGAAGGCTGACCCAAACCACATGGCGAGGTCGGACTGCGGGGCTGATGGGAAGGAGATCCTGTGAGCTTGATGTACGGCCAAGTAGAACTGGCATGAAATATTCCCAACAGAATCAGAAATTAGACAGCTGTTAGATGGGATTGAGGAGGAGTACAATCACCGGTTTGACGATGTAATTTGAAATGACATGTAAAATGCCTTCTAGCCGGATTGTAGATCGTTTGTCTTTGCGGACCGTTTCGCTTCAACCTCGGGACCCTACAGTCCGGAGTGTGTCCGAATACCCTTTACGGTTATAAAAGAACCGGGGCATGCATGGAGACAAGGCGTCAGGGTCATAATTGCTTTATCAGACAAGTGCCCAACTAGTTATGTTATATTACATGGTTAGTAAGAAACATCTTCCAGGGAGAATAGTTCCGTTAAGGGTTCCTTTCCCTGGGAGGCGTGCCCTAAAGTGCAATGCCGGACTGCGAAAATAGCAGAAAAAGCATCTGGGGGCAGATAAATAAGTAAGTAATAAATCATCTTTCAAGTCACCGACCGAATATTCTCTTAAGAACGCTAGCTTTCGGCTTCACCCGGTCCGAGGTACACATCCGGCTGACCCGCAAAGAGTAATCGCAGAGGTGCTCCTTTACCTCCTAGCCGAACAATCGGGAACGTAGGGGTAAGCACAGGAGCCAGGCAACCCAGCTTGGCCAAAACTTAAGTCATATCGATGCATACAATGGTGAATAAGAGGTACATGCAGAAGTATGACACATGTATTGGGCATAAAGCCCGTAAGAATAAGCTTCTGTTAAAGAAGCCCCCAGGTATAATGAGTGCCAGGAGCACATCAAGTGTGTGCGAACAAAGCGCAAATCAGCCTATAAAAGGTATTGAAAAAAGGAAGTGGGAAGAAGGAGGGGGACAAGAGACAGTAAAAAATATAAAAAGGGTGAACGGGGGAGTGAGACGAACCCGGAGTCCGGCGTTAGGCGTAGAATCTTCGGAGACGGGCTGCGTTCCATGGGTTCGGCTCGAGTCGGTTGTCAGATGCGTTACGCAGACGGTATGCTCTGCCGGTCAGGACTTGGTCGATGATGAAGGGACCTTCCCACTTGGGCTTAAGTTTGTCCTTTTTCTTGTCCGGCAGGCGTAGAACAAGTTCGCCAACATTGTAAGTTTCGGCCCGTATTTCTCTGCTTTGATATCTTGAGCCTGCTCTTGATAAAATGCGAACGAGCCTTTTCCACATACCGCTCCTCCTCTAAGGCGTCCAAACTGTCCTGCCGATCCAACTCGGCTTCTCTTTCTTCGTACATGCGCATTACGAGGTGAGTCATGAATTATATCGCAGGCGTAACTGCCTCTGCGCCGTATACCATGAAAATGGTGTGAATCCAGAGTTCGGTTTGGCGTGGTCCGCAGCCCCAGTACGGAGTCGAGCTCCTCTACCCAGTGTGTGTTAGATTCCTTGAGGGACCGCACTAGTCTGGGTTTGATGCCGCTCATGATTAGACCATTTGCTTGCTCGACTTGACCGTTAGTTTGGGGGTGATAGACTGAAGCGCAATCGAGCTTGATGCCCATGTTTTTGCACCAGAGTTTAACCTCGTCGGCCATGAAGTTTGTGCCGTTGTCAGTGATGATGCTGTGGGTGATGCCAAAACGGTGTACTACCCCGGATAGGAAGTCTATCACCGGTCCAGATTCTGCTGTTTTAACCGGCTTGGCCTCAATCCATTTGGTGAATTTGTCCACCATGACCAATAAGTATTTGTGCTTGTGGGTTCCCCCTTTAAGGGGTCCAACAATGTCAAGCCCCCAGACCGCGAACGGCCAGGTAATGGGTATATTTTTGAGGGCGGTGGGTGGCATGTGGCTCTGATTAGCAAAGAGCTGGCAACCGACGCATCGTTGGACTAAGTCCTGAGCATCTGCCCGAGCTGTCGGCCAGTAAAATCCTGTACGGAAGGCCTTGCCTACAAGGGCCGGGCTGCAGTGGTGCTCACGAGTCCGGCGTGAATTTCAGCCAGAGATTTCGCCCTTCCTCTTGGAGATACACCTTTGAAGGATTCCGGTTGTGCTTTTCTTATAAATTTCTCCCTCATGGACCTTGTAGGCTTTAGATCGCCGAACTATGCAGCGGGCCTCATTTTGGTCTTCGGGAAGTTCCTGCCGCATTAAGTAGGCTAGGAATGGTTCTGTCCACGGGGCAATTACTGCCATTATTTCGTGAGCTGAAGGTGTTATTTCATTGGCTGAGCCGCCGATTGTGTTAGAATGGTCTGAGTTAGGTGATGCAGCAGGCTCCGGATTGTTATTTCCGGACTCCTCTTCCCATAATACGGATTGCTTAAAGAGCCGTTCCAGGAAGATGTTTGGAGGGACTCCTCTTCCCACCTCGTTTCGCGCCGATGCGTGCTAACACGTCTGCTGCCTGGTTATTATCCCGGGCTACATGGTGGAATTCTAGTCCTTCGAACCGAGCTGACATTTTTAGGACGGCGTTGCGGTAAGCTGCCATTTTTGGATCTTTGGCGTCAAAGTCTCCATTTACTTGGGATATTGCGAGGTTTGAATCCTCGCGCACCTCTAGGCGTTGAATGCCCATGGAGATTGCCATCCGGAGGCCATGTAGAAGGGCCTCGTATTCGGCTGCGTTGTTGGAGTCCATGTACATTATTTGAAGTATGTATTGGATTGTGTCTCCAGTTGGGGACGTCAGGACGACGCCAGCCCCCAAGCCAGCCAACATTTTGGATCCGTCGAAATGCATGATCCAGTTGGAGTACGCGCCGTACTCTTTAGGGAGTTCGGCTTCGGTCCATTCGGCATTTAAGTCAGCGAACCTCGCGACTTTATAGCTCGTCGTGGTTTGTAGGTTATGTCAAATGGTAAGAGCTCGATAGCCCATTTTGCAATCCTGCCCGTTGCGTCGCGATTGTTTATAATATCGTTGAGAGGTACTTCGGAGGCCACCGTTATTGAACACTCTTGAAAGTAGTGTCGCAGCTTCCAGGATGCCATGAACACGACATACGCTATCTTTGGATAATGTGGGTACCGGGATTTGCATGGAGTGAGAACAGTGGATACGTAGTACACTGGTTTTTGAAGAGGGAATTTGTGCCCTTCTGTTTCTCGTTCAACGACGAGTACCGCGCTGACAACTTGATGTGTTGCTGTGATATATAATAACATAGGTTCGCCCGGGTTGGGCGCGGCCAGAACCGGATTTGTTGCCAGTATGGCCTTTATTTCTTCGAGTCCGGCTGTGGCAGCATCCGTCCATTCGAAATGTTGATGCGCGGAGGAGGCGAGAGGGCGAGCCTTTTCTCCCAAACGGGAGATGAAGCGACTTAAGGCTGCTACGCATCCGGTTAGTTTTTGTATCTGCTTGAGGTCTTTTGGAATATCCAATTGTGACAGAGCTCGGATTTTGGCCGGGTTTGCTTCAATTCCTCTACCGGATACGATGAAGCCCAAGAGCTTTCCGGCTGGTACGCCGAAGACGCATTTTTCCGGATTGAGCTTAATGTCATATGCTCGGAGGTTGTCGAATGTCACCCTCAAGTCTTCTACTAGAATACCCACGTGTTTGGTCTTGACGACCACATCGTCCACGTATGCCTCTACTGTTTTGCCTATCTGGGTAGCCAGACATGTTTGAATCATGCGCTGATATGTTGCGCCGGTGTTTTTGAGTCCGAAGGGCATTGTGTTGAAGCAGAATGGCCCATATGGAGTAATGAATGCCGTTGCGGCCTGATCTTTCTCCGCCGTCTTGATTTGATGGTATCCGGAGTATGCGTCGAGGAAGCACAATGAATCGTGCCCTGTGGTAGCATCGATGATTTGGTCGATGCGAGGGAGGGGGAAAGGGTCCTTTGGACAGGCCTTGTTAAGGTCTTTAAAATCGACGCAGCGGTGCCAGGATTTGTCCTTTTTTGGTACCATTACTAGATTGGCTAGCCAGTCCGGATGTTTTATATCTCTGATGAATCCGGCTTCTAAGAGTTTGGCTAGCTCCTCTCCCATTGCCTGTCTTTTGGGTTCGGAAAATCGCCGAAGAGCTTGTTTGACTGGCTTGAATCCTTTTAGGATATTTAGGCTGTGCTCGGCCAGCCTGCGTGGGATTCCTGGCATGTCTGAAGGGTGCCAGGCAAAAATGTCCCAATTTTCCCGGAGGAATTCTCGTAGTGCGGCTTCGACATCAGGACTTAATTATTCCCCAATGGAGGCCGTCTTTGTGGGGTCCGTTGGATGGACCTGAAATTTGACTATTTCGTCTGCTGGTTTAAAAGAGGTGGACTTGGACCTCTTATCGAGTATCACATCGTCCCTATCCACCGTGGAGCGCAGCGTAGTTAGTTCCTCTGCCGCTAGGGCTTCGGACAATGCCTCTAGGGCTAGTGCGGCTGTCTTATTTTCAGCGCGGAGTGCTGTATCTGGATCACTGGTGAGAGTGATTATCCCATTGGGCCCGGGCATTTTGAGCTTCATGTACCCGTGGTGGGGTATAGCTTGAAGATTGTGAATGCCTCTCACCCTAACAAAGCGTGATATCCGCTGCCGAATGGGGCCACTTGGAACGTGACCTCCTCGGACCTGTAATTGTCCGGTGAGCCGAACACTACATCTAGTGTGATTTTTCCTGTGCAGCGTGCTTCTCGACTAGGGATTATCCTCTGAAGTTGTCTTTGCTGCGCTCAATGCGGCTCCAGTCAATTTCCATTTTTTGAAGGGTTTCCTCATAGATGAGGTTTAATCCGCTGCCGCCATCCATGAGTACCTTAGTAAGACGGAAACCGTCCACTATCGGACTGAGGACCAATGCGGCTGGTGCTCTAGCTGTTCGGAATTTAGGTTCGTCGCTGGCATTGAAGGTGATGGCCGTGTCGCTCCATGGATTTGTTGTTGCTACTTGGTAGACTTCGGCGAGGCTGCGGATTGTTCGTTTCCGCATGTTATTTGATGCGAAAGTCTCAAAGACTGTTAGTACCGTACTGGTACTACTGGGTTGGTTGCCCGGGGCTAAAAAGCCTACGCCACTTTTGGCCACCTGCCGTAGTACCCAACACGCTCGAAGGCTGTGTGTTGGAGTGGCGCCCTCCGTACTGTAGATTTTGCAGGGTCCATTGAGCCCACCCTCCAGTACGGTTCCATACCCTTTAGGGGGTTTTGGTTTTTTGGTATTCAACCCGGGTGCTTGATAATGATGCATCCTTTTGTTTCGGACTAGGGATGTATTCAGGGCCGGATTATCCCAAAATTTACTTTCGGTTTTCCAGGCGCTCTCCATCGCACAGTACTTTTGTACTATGGTCACCAAGTCAGTAAAGCGTGTAATTTCGCGACGACTTATGGCGTTTAGGATTCCCTTGTCCGTGCAATTATTGCAGAAAATTGGGATTGCGTCCTCCTCTCGGCAGTCCTTTATCCTGTTCATAACCAAGAGGAATCTGGCCCAGTAATGATGTACTGTTTCAGCGGGCTCTTGCCGAATTCGGGAGAGATTGCTAATGTTTGGGTGGGCTGGTGGAACTAGATCCGGAGCCCCGTCCAATTTAGGACTCAGGGGCCGAGAAGTTTCCGAACTTGGAAGTTTGGATTTTTGAGTGTTATCCAATGAGTCCAACCCGCCGCCTGACTTTAGGTTCAGGGCTTGATCGACATCCGTCCCTCTGCGGGAATCCGGCATGGAGGGATCGGGAATCCGGACGTAACTAGTCCTTAAGATACAAGAAGAATCGCCGCATTGCTGCTCTATCACAGCAACATGATGGGTAGCACGGGAGAGTTGATCTCTCGATCGGTTTTAGGCCCGATCCGTCGTAGTCTGTGGCGACTCCTGATGCGGCGGCGCGATCCAAGAGCTTGTTTATGGAGGAGAGCTCGATCGATCCAACTGTTCGGCAAGTTCGAACTAACACGAGATTGGTTTCGATGACTCGAGAGGTCATCGTCGGCGCCATGGCCGGATGGCGGTCATAAGAAAACCACCTAGCGAAGAGTTCGCCAGCGCCAAGGCTCCTTTAGCGATAGTATCGCCTTTAAAGACGAGATGAGGCATCCTACCGATGGCGGCGACACGAGGAACTCTCAATGAAACCACCAATGTCGGTGTCAAAACCGCGGATCTCGGTAGGGGGTCCCGAATCGTGCGCCTAGGCGGATGGTAACAGGAGACAAGGGACACGATGTTTTACCCAGGTTCGGGCCCTCTTGATGGAGGTAAAACCCTACGTCCTGCTAGATTAATATTGATGATGTATGTTACAAGAGTGGATCTACCACGAGATCAAAGAGGCTAAACCCTAGAAGCTAGCCTATGGTATGATTGTTGTTCGTCCTACGGACTAAAACCCTCCGGTTTATATAGACACCGGATAGGGTTAGGGTTACACAGAGTCGGTTACAATGGTAGGAGATCTACATATCCGTATCGCCAAGCTTGCCTTCCACGCCAAGGAAAATCCCATCCGGACACGGGACGAAGTCTTCAATCTTTTATCTTCATAGTCTTGGAGTCTGGCCGATGATGATAGTTCGGCTATCCGGACACCCCCTAGTCCGGAACTCCCTCAGTGATGCTAAGATATGGTTTAATTCTCTTGATCCTGGTTGTGTGCGTAGTCCCCAGGATATGATTTATTACTTCTCTGCTAAATATTTCCCTCCTCATAAGAAACAAGCTGCTTTAAAGGAAATATACAACTTTGTGCAAATTGAAGAAGAGAGTCTCCCACAAGCTTGGGGGAGGCTTCTCAAGTTACTTAATGCTTTGCCTGATCATCCTCTTAAGAAAAACGAAATACTCGATATCTTTTATAATGGACTAACCGATGCTTCCAGAGATTACTTGGATAGTTGTGCTGGTTCTGTTTCCAGGGAAAGAACACCGGATGAAGCTGAAATTCTATTGAATAATATGTTAACAAATGAAAATAATTGGGCACCTCCTGAGCCAGCTCCTTAGCCAGCTCCAACTCCAATTATGGAGCCTACTCCTAAACCAACTCCGAAGAAGAGAGGTGTTCTATTTCTCAGTCCCGAAGATATGCAAGAGGCAAAGAAATCTATGAAAGAAAAAGGTATTAAAGCCGAAGATGTTAAGAATTTACCTCCTATTGAAGAAATACATGGTCTTAATTTACCGCCTGTTGAAGAAACATATGATCTTGATCCATTACCTATTGAAGAACCTCCTGATCCCGATAACCCGACATAGGTAGTAAAGGTAAATTCTCTCTATAGATTTGATGAAGGTGATATTCCTCACTATAAGTCTGCTAGACAATGCTTGGATGAGTTTGATAATTTTATTGTCAAACAAGAAAATTTCAATGCTTATTTTGGTAGACAATTGAAACAAAATACCTATATGATTAAACACTTGGGTGACTATATGGCTAATGTTAGATGTGAACTTAAACTCATTAGCAAACATGCTTCTATGGTTACCACTCAAGTAGAACAAGTACTTAAGGGTCAAAATGATTTGCTCAATGAAATTAATAGTAAGAAAAATGATTATGCTGTTAGAGTGGCTACTAGAACTGGTAGAATGACTCAGGAACCTTTGTATCCTGAAGGCCACCCTAAGAGAATTGAGCAAGATTCTCAGAGAAATAATATTGATGTGCCTAGTTCTTCCAAAAGGAAGAAAAAGAAAAATGATAGGACTTTGCAAACTTCTAGTGAACCTATTGCTGAACCATCTTAGAATCCAAATGATATATCTATGTCTGATGCTGAAACACAATCTGGTAATGAACATGAACCTAGCAAAAATGTTAATGATGTTGTTCATGATGACGCTCAACCTAGTAATGATAATGATGTGGAAGTTGAACCTGCTGTTGATCTTGATAACCCACAATCAAAGAATCAACGTTATGATAAGAGAGACTTTGTTGCAAGGAAACATGGTAAAGAAAGAGAACCATGGGTTCAGAAACCCATGCCTTTTCCTCCCAAACCATCCAAGAAAAAGGATGATGAGGATTTTGAGCGCTTTGCTGAAATGATTAGACCTATCTTTTATGTATGCGATTAACTGATGTGCTCAAAACAAATCCTTATGCTAAGTATATGAAGGATATCATTACTAATAAAAGAAAGATACCGGAAGCTGAAATTTCCACCATGCTTGCTAATTATACTTTTAAGGGTGGAATACCAAAGAAACTTGGAGATCCAGGAGTACCCACTATACCATGCTCCATTAAAATAAATTATGTTAAAACTGCTTTATGTGATCTTGGAGCCGATGTTAGTGTTATGCCTCTCTCTTTATATCGTAGACTTGATTTGAATAAGTTGACACCTACTGAAATAACTTTGCAAATGGCTGATAAATCAACTGCTATACCTGTTGGTATTTGTGAGGATGTACCTGTTGGGGTTGCAAACATTACTATTTAACGGACTTTGTTATTCTTGATATTCCCGAGGACGATAGTATGTCTATTATTCTTGGAAGACCTTTTCTGAATACTGCAGGGGCTGTTATTGATTGCAACAAAGGCAATGTCACTTTTCATGTTAATGGTAATGAGCATACGGTACACTTTCCAAGGAAACAACCTCAAGTTTATAGCATCAATTCTATTGGAAAAATTCCATCGATTATATTTGGAGGTTTTGAATTTCCTCTTCCTACTGTCAAGAAGAAATATGATATTCTTATTATAGGGGATGTGCATATCCCCGTTGAGGTAACATAGTGTTATTCGAAATTTCTCCGGTTCCATGTTATTAGGAATGAGTTTGTTAACAAGACTTAATCAACCTTGTTAGTGGATTCCTTTTGATGATCATGAGACGGATGAAACTAGAAGGCACAACCTTCTGTACCCTCTTTATACTTCCTGTTATTTAATTGAAATAAAGTCAAATAGTATTTTTCTGTCTGTTTCCTGACTTATCCGTGCAATATAAAAATATCCCGAAAATAAAAGTCCTCAGAATGCCATGCCAATTTAATATGATTTTTTCGGGAATATTTGAGGATTTATGGTGCAAAAACTACCCCCTGGGCGCGCCCCCTGCCTCGTGGGCCCATGGTAGCCCTCCTCCACTTATTCCTGCACCCATCCTCTTCTTCTTCCTCCCAGAAACACGAATATCTGGCTCAAACACGAGTTCCAGCCCCCGTTGCTGTGATTTTCGATCTCCTTGCTCAAAGCACCTTTCACAAAACTGCTTGGGGAGATTGTTCCTTGGTATGTGACTCCTCCATTGGTCCAATTAGTTTTTGTTCTAGTGCTTTATTCATTGCAAAATTTTTCTGCATAGGTGACCATGTTCTTGAGCTTGCATGTCAAATTTATATGGTTCCAAGTAGTTCTAATCCTTGATATAGGCTCTAGGCACTTGTAGGAGTAGTTGCTATCAATTTTATTGAAGTTGGTTCACTTTTGTTTGAAGTTACTAAAAATTTCAGAATTTTTTCAGAAAAGACAATATGTTTAGGAAGATGTTCCAAGGTGGTTCTTCAAGGAAGCAAGGCCCTAGGCTTGCAATGCGCGATACCGATGAGGAGTCCCCAAGGGACGCTCCCGTAAGGCCCTATGAATGGCCTTCGGAAAATTTTATGGATCGAGCGGGAATCAAAGAAGAATTTAATGCATATTTGCGTAACGCCGGTTTTGTGGACTTCGAGGCAGACAAATGCCCACAGTATCATGATCTCACTAGTTCATTTGTGTGGAGGTTTGAATTTTCATCTTCGCGTAATTCTCCTTCAGTCATGTTTGATCTTTATGACAAATCTTATACCATGGACTTAGAGGACTTTACTTTTGCTTGCAAGCTCCCACAATAGGGTAGTACTGTTGATCCCCGTAAATCTGAATTTAGAGACTTTCTTGCTAGTATAACTGTGGGGGAATCTAGAGATATAATGCAAGCCACTATAGGGAGCATTCACTTTCCTGCTATACATTATTTTGCTCTCTTCATAGGTAGGTGCATAAATGCTAAGGATGAAGCATGTCACATGTGTGTCCCTGACCTTAGCATTCTCAGGAGTGCTGTGTTAGGAGACCAATCTTATCATATGGGAGCCATTGTAGCTCGTAGGTTGCATCATAATAGATACAATGGAGATTTCTTTGGAGGAATTTATGCAACCCGCTTAGCTAATTTTCTTGAGATAGACATTCATGAGGGTGATATGGAGTTACCCCCTACTTATTTAGATTTTGATTCTATGGTTTCCCACCAGTTTGTCGAGAGGACTGAGTCACCTCTCCAGTACCGACTAATCTTTAGCAAACGGCATGTTGTCCGTATTACTCTTCCTGCTCCTGCCTTCTTTGATTCTCAGACAAAAGGAAGATATGTTATTACCAGAGAGGAGGCAGATGAGTACGAGAGGAGAGCGGAGGCAGCTCAATGCCATGCTGCAGCTCAGGAGGCGATAGCCGTTGCATCGCAGTACGACCCCAGCTACACCTACGGGTATCCGCCAGGCCATCCTTAGCAATGAACGAACTTAGGCCAAAAGCCTAAGCTTGAGGGAGTACGTATTTCCCACCGACATTACATTTATGTTCACACACACTCATTGCTAGATGTTGGTGCTCATACTCTTTCACTGTAGTATCCATGCTAGTTTATTTTCTTTTTCCTGCTTTCTTCTTGTGTGTTTGTTAAACTTTAAGAAAAACAAAAAAAATAGTGTAGCTTCTAGTTAGTTTACTTTTCTTGCTGTAGTATTAATAATTAAAAATAAAACCCAAAAATATTTCCCGTTCTTCTTTTGCTTGTTGGGAGCTTTCCCGTGTAAATAGTTTTTATTTCTTTTCTTTTCTTTGGGGGTCGATAGGAGAAGACCATGATTAAATTGTTGAAGTGGCTCTTATATGCATTATTGTTGATTTAACCAAGAGCCCATATTGCCTTGTCTTCTCCTGTTTATTGAATGCTCGCAGATTCCAGCTTAGTCCAATGCACGTGCACTCTTATTATCATTCACATCGTTCGGTCGTGCAAGTGAAAGGCAATTATGATGATATATGATGGACTGACAGAGATGGGAAAAGCTGGTATGAACTCGACCTCTCTTGTTTTTGTAAATATGATGAGTTCATCGTTCCTGATTCAGCCTATTATGAATAAACATGTTTGCAATGACAATTAGAGATCATAGTTGCTTATGCCATGCTTGATTAGCTATGAGTTATAATGGTTTACCTTGTGTGCCAACATTCTATTAAAATGGTTGTGATGTGGTATGATGAGGTGGTATCCTCCTTTGAATGATTTAAGTGACTTGACTTGGCACATGTTCACACATGTAGTTGAAACAAATCAACATAGCCTTCACGATATTTATGTTCATGGTGGATTATATCCTACTCATTCTTGCATCCAATGTTTATTAATTTTAATGCATGTTCATGACTGTTGACGCTCTCTAGTTGGTCGTTTCCCAATATTTTGCTAGCCTTCACTTGTACTAAGCGGGAAGACTGCTTGTGCATCCAATCCCTTAAACCCGAAAGTTATTCCATATGAGTCCACTATACCTTCCTATATGCGGTATCTACCTGCCATTCCAAGTAAATTTATATGTGCCAAACTCTAAACCTTCAAATAAACATTCTGTTTTGTATGCTCGAATAGCTCATGTATCAACTATGGCTGCCCTTATCTTCCATGTTAGGCAGGTTATTCTCAAGAGGAGTGGACTCCGCGCCTCACTCACGAGAACATGGATGGTCACCGGGATGCCCAGTCCCATGCTTTATGCAAACTAAATAAAAATTAATTGCAAACAAACTCCCCCTGGGACCTGATGTATGTTGGAGGCACTCGTTGTTTCGAGCAAGCCGTGGATTGATGCTTGTTGGTGGAGGGGGAGTATAAACTTTACCATTCTGTTTGGGAACCGCCTATAATGTGTGTAGCATGGATGATATCGCCATCTCTTAGTTGTTATGTTGACAATGAAAGTATACCGCTCAAAATATTATTTATCTCTATTTCAAAACCGAGCTCTGGCACCTCTACAAATCCCTGCTTCCCTCTGCGAAGGGCCTATCTATTTACTTTTATGTTGAGTCATCACCCTCTTATTAAAAAGCACTAGCTGGAGAGCATAGCTGTCATTTGCATCCATTACTATTAATTTATATTGGGTATGACTATGAATGGATCTCTTTTACCATGAATTAAAATGTCTAGTAAGTCCTGGATCTTTAAAGGTGCTCTGCATTTATGTTTTGCAGTCTCAGAAAGGGCTAGCGAGATACCATCTTGTTATATCATATTATGATTGTTTTGAGAAAGTGTTGTCATCCGAGATTTACTATTATGACTCGCTAGTTGATTATGCCATTGATATGAGTAATCATGAGACCTGAGAATTATTGCAAATGTGGTTAGTTATAATCTTTGCTGAAAATTTGAATGCTGACTTGACATATTTACAACAACAAGAGCAAACAGAGTTTGTAAAAGTTTTTATTTTTCTCTTTCAGTTTGTCAACTGAATTGCTTGAGGACAAGCAAGGGTTTAAGCTTGGGGTAGTTGATATGTCTCCGTCGTATCTACTTTTCCAAACACTTTTGCCCTTGTTTTGGACTCTAACTTGTATGATTTGAATGGAACTAACCTGGACTAACGTTGTTTTCAGCAGAATTGCCATGATGTTATTTTATGTGCAGAAAACAAAAGTTCTCGGGATGACCTGAAACTCCACGGAACATCTTAGAAAAAATAATAAAAAATCTTCGCCAAAGATGAAGACCAGGGGGCCCACACCCTGTCCACGAGGGTGGGGGGCGCCCCCCCTCCTGGGCGCGCCCCCTACCTCGTGGGCCCCCTGGAGACCCTCCGACGCCAACTCCAACTCTATATATTTGCTTTCGAAGAGAAAAAATCAGAGAGAAGAAATTATCGCGTTTTACGATACGAAACCGCCGCCAAGCCCTAAAACCTCTTGGGAGGGTTGATCTGGAGTCCGTTCAGGGATTCGAAGAAGGGGATTCGTCGCCGTCGTCATCATCAACCATCCTCCATCACCAATTTCATGATGCTCACCGCCGTGCGTGAGTAATTCCATCGTAGGCTTGCTGAACGGTGATGGGTTGGATGAGATTTATCAAGTAATCGAGTTAGTTTTGTTAGGGTTTGATCCCTAGTATCCATTATGTTCTAAGATTGGTGTTGCTGTGACTTTGCTATGCTTAATTCTTGTCACTAGGGCCCGAGTGCCATGATTTAATACCTGAACCTATTATGTTTTCATGAATATATGTGAGTTCTTGATCCTACCTTGCTAGTCTATAGTCACCTATTATGTGTTATGATCCGACAACCCCGAAGTGACAATAATCGGGATACTTCTCGGTGATGGCCATAGTTTGAGGAGTTCATGTATTCACTATGTGATAATTCTTTGTTCCGGTTCTCTATTAAAAGGAGACCTTAATATCCCTTAGTTTCCATTAGGACCCCGCTGCCACGGGAGGGTAGGACAAAAGATGTCATGCAAGTTCTTTTCCATAAGCACGTATGACTATATTCGGAATACATGCCTACATTACATTGATGAATTGGAGCTAGTTCTGTGTCACCCTATGTTATGACTGTTACATGATGAGCCGCATCCGGCATAATTATCCATCACCGATCCAATGCCTACGAGCTTTCCATATACTGGTTTACGCTTATTTACTTTCCCGTTGTTACTGTTACAATCAATATAAAACACCAAAAATATTACTTTTGCTTCCGTTACTTTTGTTATTGTTACCAGTACTATCATACTACTTTGCTACTAAATACTTTGCTGCAGATATTAAGTTATCCAGGTGTGGCTGAATTGACAACTCAGTTGCTAATACTTGAGAATATTCTTTGGCTCCCCTTGTGTCGAATCAATAAATTTGGGTTGAATACTTTACCCTCGAAAGCTATTGCGATCCCCTACACTTGTGGGTTATCAGTACTCTGCATTGTGAATGGATTATTACTTGAACATAAGCAATCATATGACATTACCTATATATGTTGTTGTTATGAGAATAATCATGATGCCTTCATGTCCGTATTTTATTTTTATCGACGCCTCTACCTCTAAACACGGGGACATATTTATCGTTATCGGCTTTCGCTTGAGGACAAGCGAGGTCTAAGCTTGGGGGAGTTGGTACGTCCATTTTGCATCATGCTTTTATATCAATATTTATTGCATTATGGTCTATTGTTACACATTATGTCACAATACTTATGCCTATTCTATCTTATTTTACAAGGTTTACATAAGGAGGGTGAATGCCGGCAGCTGGAATTCTGGGCTGGAAAAGGAGCAAATATTAGAGACCTATTCTGCACAACTCCAAAAGTCCTGAAACTCCATGAAAGTCATTTTGGGAAATAATAAAAAATATCCAGCGGAAGAAGTTCACCAGAAGGGGGGCCCACCTGTCCACGAGGGTGGGGGGCGAGCCCCCTACCTCATGGGCCCCCCGTTGGCTCTCCGATGGCCATCTTCTGCTATATGAGGTCATTCGTCGAGGAAAAAGTCGTAAGCAACCTTTCGGGACGAAACTCCGCCGCCACGAGGCGGAACCTTGGCGGAACCAATCTAGGGCTCCGGTAGAGCTGTTCTGCCAGGGACACTTCCCTCCGGGAGGGGGAAATCATCGCCATCGTCATCACCAATGCTCCTCTCATCGGGAGAGGGCATTCTCCATCAACATCTTCATCAACACCATCTCCTCTCAAAACCCTAGTTCATCTCTTGTATCCAATTCTTGTCTCCAAGTCCGGGATTGGTACTAGTAGGTTGCTAGTAGTGTTGATTACTCCTTGTAGTTGATGCTAGTTGGTTTATTTGGTGGAAGACCATATGTTCAGATCCTATATGCATATTAATACCCCTCTGATTATGAACATGAATATGCTTTGTGAGTAGTTACGTTTGTTCCTGAGGACATGGGAGAAGTCTTGATATTAGTAGTCATGTAAATTTGGTATTCGTTCGATATTTTGATGAAATGTATGTTGTCTAGCCTCTAGTGGTTTTATGTGAACGTCGACTACATAACACTTCACCATTATTTGGGCCTAGAGGAAGGCATTGGGAAGTAATAAGTAGATGATGGGTTGCTAGAGTGACAGAAGCTTAAACCCTAGTTTATGCGTTGCTTCGTAAGGGGCTGATTTGGATCCATATGTTTCATGCTATGGTTAGGTTTACCTTAATACTTTTGTTGTAGTTGCGGATGCTTGCAATAGAGGTTAATCATAAGTGGAATGCTTGTTCAAGTAAGAACAGCACCCAAGCACCGGTCCACCCACATATCAAATTATCAAAGTACCGAACGCGAATCATATGAACGTGATGAAAACTAGCTCGACGATATTCCAACGTGTCCTCTGGAGCGCTTTTCCATATATAAGAGTTTGTCCAGGCTTGTCCTTTTCTACAAAAAGGATTGGGCCACCTTGCTGCACTTTATTTACTTTTATTACTTGTTGCTTGTTACAAATTATCTTATCACAAAACTATCTGTTACCACTTATTTCAGTACTTGCAGAGAATACCTTGCTGAAAACCACTTATCGTTTCCTTCTGCTCCTCGTTGGGTTCGACACTCTTAATTATCAAAAGGACTACGATAGATCCCCTATACTTGTGGGTCATCAGTTCACCAAATCACATAACTCATATAATACTATATCGTCAACGAACGTTAACCGTGCAGACCCTATGTGTCCAAGAACTATGTAGACATGACCGAGACACCTCTCCGGTCAATAACCAATAGCGGAACCTGGATGCCCATATTGGCTCCCACATATTCTACGAAGATCTTTATCGGTCGAACCGTTATAACAACATACGTAATTCCCTTTGTTCATCGGTATGTTACTTGCCCGAGATTCGATCGTTGGTATCTTCATACCTAGTTCAAACTCGTTACCGGAAAGTCTCTTTACTCGTTCCGTAATACATCATCTCGTGACTAACTCCTTAGTCGTTTGCTTGCAAGCTATATGATGTGTATTACCTAGAGGGCCCAGAGATACCTCTCCGATACTCAGAGTGACGAATCCTAATTTCATCTATGCCAACTCAAAAAACACCTTCGGAGATACCTATAGAGCATCTTTATAATCACCCAATTACTTGTGATGTTTGATAGCACAAAAGGCATTCCTATGGTATCCAGGAGTTGCATAACCTCATAGTCGAATGAAAATGTATTTGACATGAAGAAAGCAGTAACAATAAAATTGAACGATCACTGTGCTAAGCTAACGGATGGGTCTTGTCCATCAAATCATTATCCTAATGATGTGATCCCGTTATCAAATGACAACCCATGTCCATGGTTAGGAAACCTTAACCATCTTTGATCAACGAGATAGTCTAGTAGAGGCTTACTAGGGACACGGTATTTTTTTATGTATCCACACATGTATTTAAGTTTCCGATCAATACAATTCTAGCATGAATAATAAACCTTGATCATTAATAAGGAAATATAAAATAACAATTTTATTATTGCCTCTAGGGCTTATTTCCTTCACCCTACCCCCTGGGCGCACCCTAGGGCTTGTGGGCCCCCAGTCAGGCCTCCGGTGCCCTTCTTCTCCTATATGATGTCTTTTGACCTGGAAAAATTAGAAGGAAGCTTTCGGGACGAAGCGATGCCGTCTCGAGGCAAAACCAGGGCAAAAGTGATCTAGGGCTCCGTCGGAGATGTTCTGCCGGGGAAACTTCCCTTCGGAATGGGGAAATCGAAGCCATCGTCATCACCAACGATCCTCTCATCGAGGCGGGGTCAATCTTCATCAACATATTCACCAACACCATCTCCTCTCAAACCCTAGTTCATCTCTTTTATCCGATCTTTGCCTTAAAACCTCAGATTGGTACCTGTGGGTTAATAGTAGTGTTGATTACTCCTTGTAGTTGATGCATGTTGGTTTATTCAGTGTAAGATCATATCTCCAGATCCTTAATGCCATTCAATACTCCTCTGATTATGAACATGAATATGATTTGTGAGTAGTTACGCTTGTTCCTGAGGACATGAGAGAAGTCTTGTTATAAGTAATCATGTGAATTTGGTATTCGTTCGATATTTTGATGAGATGTATGTTGTCTTTCCTCTAGTGGTGTTATGTGAACATAAACTACATGACACTTCACCATTCTTTGGGCCTAGGGGAATGCATTGGGAAGTGATAAGTAGATGATGGGTTGCTAGAGTGACAGAAGCTCAAACCCTAGTTTATGTGTTGCTTCGTAACGGGCTGATTTGGAACTATATGTTTCATGCTATGGTTAGTGTCGGTGTCAAAACCGGCGGATCTCGGGTAGGGGGTCCCGAACTGTGCGTCTAGGCGGATGGTAACAGGAGACAAGGGACACGATGTTTTTACCCAGGTTCGGGCCCTCTCGATGGAGGTAAAACCCTACTCCTGCTTGATTAATATTGATGATATGGGTAGTACAAGAGTAGATCTACCACGACATCAGAGAGGCTAAACCCTAGAAGCTAGCCTATGGTATGATTTTTGTTCGTCCTACGGACTAAAACTCTCCGGTTTATATAGACACCGGAGAGGGCTAGGGTTACACAGAGTCGGTTACAATGGGAGGAGATCTACATATCCGTATCGCCAAGCTTGCCTTCCACGCCAAGGAAAGTCCCATCCGGACACAGGACGAAGTCTTCAATCTTGTATCTTCATAGTCCAGAGTCCGCCAAAGGTTATAGTCCGCTATCCGGACACCCCTAATCCAGACTCCTCAAGAGTAGCCTAACCAGGCTTCAATGACGACGAGTCCGGCGCGCAGATTGTCTTCGCATTGCAAGGCGGGTTCCTCCTCCGAATACTTCATAGAAGATTTTGAGCACAAGGATAGTGTCCGGCTCTGCAAAATAAGTTCCACATACCACCGTAGAGAGAATAATATTTACACAAATCCAACCTGCTGATGTATTCCGCAGCGTGACATCACACCACAGCCAAGCCTTTATTCGAATCGTTTTTACTGTCCCACCTCAGCGCACTTAGCAAGGTGGTTTCCTTGGCACGTCTTGTCGAAGTAGAGATCGTGTCCCCTTATTCCGGGATTCTCATCAATACGGGCGTGGGTAACCCAACCGTGCCATTAATTATGGCGCTTGGGAGATAAGCGAGTTTTACCAGGCTGGTGGGGGCACATAGTTTCGTCCGCCCATGTAAGGGGATAAGGATCCACCTTTTTCATCTACGCCTTCTTCCTCCTTTGCTTATCCATTTTCGCGCACTCGAGCTCCAGCGCCCAAGTCCGCACACCCCACCTCAACCTTCTCCAACCATGTCCGGAGCGGGAGGCAAGTGGATGGTCTCCTCCGTCACGGAGGGACACATCAAGAAGCTGAGGAAAGCTGGATACTTGTCCAAAGACATCGTGCACCGGCTCCCAGACGAGGGGCAGCTCATTCCCACTCCCAGGCCCCATGAGAGGGTGGTGTTCCTCACCCATTTCCTCCACGGACTAGGCTTCCCACTCCACCCATTTGTCCGGGGGCTCATGTTCTACTACGGCCTGGATTTCCACGATCTGGCCCCGAACTTCATCCTCAACATCTCGGCGTTTATGGTCGTGTGCGAGGCTTTCCTCCGCATCAAGCCCCACTTCGGCTTATGGCTGAAGACCTTCAACGTCAAACCGAAGGTGGTGCGCAGCCAGCAAGCGGAGTGCGGAGGCGCCATCGTGGGCAAGATGCCCAACGTTATATGGCTCGAGGGCTCCTTCGTGGAAACCATCAAGGGTTGGCAATCGGGGTGGTTCTACATCACCGAGCCGCGTGACCCTGAATGGGCAGCGGCCCCCGAATTCCGATCTGGCATCCCCACACGGCTCACCTCCTGGCAAGAGAAGGGCCTGTCGTGGGGTAATTCGGGAGAGCTGACCGGATCCAAACCTGCGTCCAAAACCTGGTGGACGAGAAGGTTAAACTTGTCAACGTAGTCCAGTTCATGCTCATCCGCCGGATCCTCCCGTGTTAATGACGGGCTTTTAACTTCTGGGAGTTCGACCCGGCCCAGCACCAAACTCTGACCAGGCTCTTTGACACAATGCACGAAGATGCTTGGAAGGTGCTATTCAAGGGCGCCGAGGTTCCGCCTCCCATTATCGAGGATCGCGGATTCTGCGCGAAGCGCGAAGCCAACGTAGTAAGCTCGTTTTACCCTTTACGGGGTACTTGTTTTTCATAGTTTGACTCTATGTGGGATATAAGCTCCTGTTCCTTTGACAGGACTGGCAGAAGAAGACCGGACAGATCGGCTGTCTGGCTCCTTTGCCCGAAGGCCCCGCAGATGCCCGCTTGGCGAAGCTGCTGGTCCCGGCACCTTACGTGGTGCTGGAGAAGAAGGCCAAGAAAAAAGCCGCGGGAACCCGGAAGAGCTCCCGGCGCCCGGTGGAGCCGGACTCGTCGTCCGATGACTCCGAGGCGCAATCCTGCCACGAAAACGAGGAGGAGGAAAGAGATGTTTCTTCTCCAGCAGGGGAAGAAAAGAAAAGGAAAGCCGCCCCAACTGGGAAGGCCGGAGGGTCCAAGAAGGGAAGAACCCTTCCCTCAGATTACTCCACCAACGTCGCCGACAGCGAGGAGGAGTTGCCGCCCAAGGCCAAGCCCCTAGCGAAGTCGTAAGTGTTCGGACACCAGAGTGATTCATAGCGTTCCTTTATTGCATAGTATCTTCTGACGCCGAATATAATCATGTAGTCCGCCCAAGGCCCGGCTCGACGCTTCGTCGAGCGGCTCCCTGGATTCGTCGGATGTGAATTCGCTTCCGACCGCTATCTCCCCTCGCCCTACGGACGATGCCGAGGTGGAGTCCCAAAAGGGTCCAAGCCAGGAGGAGGTGGTCCTGGAGGCGCCGCAAGGAAACCTCCCGGACTCCAAGCGCAAAGGGGACAAAACCCCCAAGGGCTCCAAGTCCGGCCCCGGGCCGGACACCGCACTGGAACCTTCAATGGTTCCGAGTCCGCAGCGCCCCTAGTAAGAAGGGCAAGTTTGCGACGCCGGTGACCTCCGTCCCAACCGAGGCACCGGATAATTTGCTGGAGGTGCTTAACGGCGCCCATCATCGAGGAGCACCGCACTATTATGAGTGCGGTGATCCGTAGGTTCAGTCCGCCAAGAGCGGGCTGATCGAAGCTTCTCGCGCCAGCCTTCTAACAAGCTTTGAGGTATGTATTTAAGATATGTAAAAATATTACCGCATAGACAGTAGCCCCTAATGCTCAGTTTGGTGTTCGGAAAGAAAAGCCGAACTGAGGATCTAAAAGATATACGCACGAGTCTAACATAAGTATGTCAATATGGGAATGCAAGCTGCGCTGCTGACCTCTGCCGCACTGATTGTGGAGGTCGATGCATTGAAGCAGAGCCTCGAGCGGTTCGAGAACGAGCTCGGCCTTGCCAAGAAGCAGCTCGAGGACAAGGAAGGTAAGTAATACCTTATGTAAGTATATAAAAAAGATGTGGTTGCAAAAAATGACAGGACCAACGTGAGTATTACAGGGGCCACAACCCAGGTGGCAACCCTGAAGAAAGCGTTGTCCAAGGCCGAAGACAATGCGGTCGTGGAGCGCATCGAGCGAGAATAGCAGGAGGCGTGGGTGGCGGAGGTGCAGCAAGACCTCCAGGCTCTCGTGAAAAAACACGAGAGTTTGGAGCTTGACTCAAAGACTCGAGAGTCCAAGCTTGCCTCGGCCCTTGAGAGCACCAAATCTGCCAAGGCCGAAGCCCAAAAAGCCCTCGAGGAAATTGAGGCGATGAAGAAGATAGCGGCGGGTAAGGAATTCTTTATGCAAAGAAAGCACGTGAAAGTGAATTATTTGTTACTTACCCGAGTCCGGAGCTCTCCAGGAGCATTCGCAGATCTGCCCCGCAGTGTGTCCGATGCTGCCGCATACTACCGGGCCGAGGAGGGGAGCTCGACGAAGAAGGTGTTCTCGTCTCAGTATGCTGAGGCCGGACACCCGGTGCCCTCGAGCGACCAGCTGAAGCAGCTGTTCGAGCTCCATAAGGTGGCCGAACAGGCCATGAAGGGCCTTATAGTCCGGCTATGGCCTGGGGAGGTCATGCCTGGGAGCTACTTTGGGCTGGTGAGGCGGCTGGCGGATGCCTGTCCACGCCTTGAAGTCATGAGGCGCTCCATATGCATCGAAGGTGCCCGTAGGACCCTTGCCCGTGTTAAAGTGCACTGGGGCAAGATGGGTGCTGTGAAGCTAGTGACATATGGGCCACCGCAGGGCAAGGAGCATCGCAATCCCGAGATGTTTTATGAGGGCGTCCTGAAGGGTGCCCGCCTTGTAGCGGATGAATGTTCCAAGGATGTAATTTTTGAGTAAACTCGCTCGTGTTATCCTGTGCGCTGAAAACTTGTTCATATGCGCTAAGCAACGCTTTTTTGAATTTAAAATATTACCTTCTGTGCGGCCGTTTATTAAATCTGAGAGATGGCGAGTCGTCGGCTTCGCCCCCATGCCACGAGTGCCGGGTGTTCGATAAACCTGAGCGCTCTTGTTCCCATTCTGGGTCCTTCGAGGGAGGCGCCAAAGACAACGAACAAGGCAATCAGACTATAATGCTTTATCACTCTCACTTAGCCATAGAATTCTATAATTTTAAATTTCGGCGAAGCCCCTAGTATTCGGAAGACCGAGTTCGGGACGCTATCCACGCCTAGGTCGGACAAAGCCGACTCCTCGCTCTAAGCGGCATAAGTCTTTAGGGACTCGAAACCTCTCGAACAGCGACCAGCTCTCGCCCTATCATGACGGTTAGTTTTAGCTTTCTCTAGTGAGGTGCTTAACCCAGCTCAACCGGGGCACAATCGCAGTAGTTCTCCCAGCGCTACCTTAGCCGATATAACAAAACGTAAGGTACCAAAACATGGGAGCCAGGAAAACCTAACTATTGACCCGAGACATGATTCGGAGCCGATGCATATAATGCAATAAGTTCAGGGTGCCGCACTCGTGAGAGTGTTCGGACTTCTCACACCATATTCTGGGGTACTTAAGCCCCTGGTGTATTGGCCGTACCAAAGTGTACGGTTGCATAATGTCATAACTGAACATATTTACACAAAAAGGAATGCAATAATAGACAAAACCTATGTATTGTTTATTCAAAAAAGCTGCGGTAAAAGCAGAACAATACAAATAGTGCGATAAGCAAGAGATGGGACTATTTGACATGTCCCCCTCCAGGGGCGAGCTGCGGGATGATATGTGAAACAAGTATACTGCTCGTTATAGAGACTACCTGGATTCGTCGTAGCTTTCTGCCTCCCTGGCTGTTGCATCATGTGTTCGGCGATTATACTGCCGGACAGGCCTTCCGGAGACTGGAGTCCTGAAAGTAAGAAAAAAGGAATGACAAAATCGGGAGCCCCTAGTGCGGTTGAGCCGCATTTTGGGCGTGCTGTGGTTGTGCTCTCCCTTATGCCCATGGTATTTCCAGAGCATAATTATGTACGCCAGAGTAATCTGGTTTCGCGATTTCGCGAGGGCTGGGTTAGCCGCATTGCTACGCTTTGCTCGGAACGTGCAGCGGTCTTGTTGTAGGTTACTCGGTAGCGCTGTTGATGGTGTCCGGACATTTAATAGCCGGATCGGAGAATTGCCTTGAGAGGATACTTTGTACTTCGCCATGAGGGCCGCCAGATGCTCCTCCGCTCGAGAGAGTGTTCGTGTTTCCATTGACCGTAATGACTCCTTGAGGGCCTGGCATCTTGAGCTTTAGGTATGCGTGAAAGCGGCACCGCATTGAACTTTGTAAATGCGGTTCGTCCGAGCTGTGCGTGATAGCCATCATGCGAACGAGACTATGTCAAGATTAACTCCTCACTTCAGAAATTATCCGGGATCCAAGACCACCTCAAGTGTAATCGAGCCTGTATAGTTGGCCTCTACACTGGTATGACGCCTTTAAAGGTCGCCTTTGTGGGTTTAATACTTGAGGGATCTATGCCCATTTTTCGTGACCGTATCCCGATAAAGCAGGTTCAGGCTGCTGCCGCCATCCATAAGGACTGTAGTGAGGTGAAATCCAATGATTGGGTCTAGAACCACGCGCGAATCCGCCATGGCGGATGCTAGTGGGTGGTCCTTCGATCAAAAGTGATCGGGCAGGAGGACCACGGGTTGAACTTTGGGGCGACTGGCTCCAACGCATATACGCCCCTCGAGTGCACGCTCCGCCCCTTTTGGGTATGTGGGTTGCGATATCATGTTCACCGTCCGCACTTGTGGGGGAAGCCCTTCATCCCCTATTGTTCGGGCGGCGGGCTCTCCTCGCCATCGCTATGCAGCCCGTGTCTTTGTTTTCGCATTTAACTTGCCTGCCTGCTTGAACACCCAACAATCCCTGTTGGTGTGATTGGTTGGTTTTTCGGGGGTGTCGTGTATCTGGCACGAGCGATCGAGTATTCGGTCCAAACCGGATGGGCCCGAGTATTTCTTTTAAATGGCTTTTTCCGCTGACCGGTTTAGAGCCTCTAACCGCATTAATCGACGATACTCAGCATTGTCGCCGTTACGCGGGCGCTTTGTGCTTGTTGCGACGCGACCTGCCATTGTTGTCCTTGAATCCGAATTACCGTGGCTCTTGGTCATGTTATTACTACGAGCCAGCCAGCTGCCTTCTCCCGCAAAAGCAGGTCATGAGTGTTGTGAGGGCTGCCATGGATTTCGGCTTTTCCTGTCCTAGGTGCCGGCAAGCCACTCGTCACGGATGTTACGCTTGAAGGCTGCGAGGGCCTCTGCGTCCGGACAATGACTATTTGTTTTTCTTGGTTAGGAACCGTGTCCAGATTGTCCGCCGATTCTCCGGCTGCTGAATTATGTGGCTTAGGTCATCGGCTTCGTGGTCGCACATAGGTGCCCTGGAAATTGTCGAGGAATGCGGCTTCCGTGTCCTCCCAACAACCAATTGACTCTGCCGGCAAGCTGTTAAGCCAATGCCGAGCTGGTCCTTTAAGCTTGAGTGGGAGGTATTTGATGGCGTAGATCATCACCGCGGGCCATGTGGATATGAAGGAGATAATCCTCGATCCATACCGCAGGATCTGTTGTGCCATCGTATGATTCGATGTTTACGGGTTTGAAACCCTCGATTTGATGATCCATTACTTCATCTGTGAAGCATAGTGGGTGTGCGGCGCCTCAGATCGGGCTATATCACGACGTAGCTCAAATGAGCTTTGTCTACTGTGTTCGGCCCGGCCGGAATTGCCATATCTGGCATGACGGTTATCGTCACGTGTCGTGGGGCGCCCACGCGATCTGTAGATCGATCTTGTTTGCTTTGCCTTGTCCTACAATATATTTCGCAGGTCTAGCGCATTTCCCCATGCCTTGGTATTTTTTGAGCGACGTCGGGGTGCGGATTGAGTGGAGGGCCGAGAGGCCTCTCTGTCGCGACCACGAGGTGGCCGGTTGGCCACGTCGTGTGCTGGTGATGTAGGTTTAGGTGCTTCCTCCTCTAATCGGGGTAGCAGCCTGCGCTTTAGGTAGCTCTTGGAGGGGCGTTCGAGTTCGTACTCTTCGGCCGCATGGACTTCAGTCCATCTGTCGGCTAGCAAGTCTTGGTCAGCTCTAAGCTGTTGTTGTTTTTTCTTGAGTCTGCTCGCCGTGGCCATAAGCCTGCGTTTGAAACGCTCTTGTTCGACGGGATCCTCAGGCACGACAAATTGCCGTCGCCGAGGCTTGCCTCGTCTTCGGAGGGAGGCATGTAATTATCGTCCTTTACCTCTCTGTCTGCCGCTCTCTCTTGAGGGCCGGCTTCTCCATCCTCCTGTGCTAATCCTGCTGGAGGGGGTTGTCTTCGGCACTATCCGGGGTGTTATTATCTCCCGTGCCGGAATCGCCGTTTTTTGCTTTGGCGGGATTTAGAGCGGCGCCGCTGACACCGGCGTTTAGGCTGCTTCTTGGAGGGTTCATCCTCCGTTGTTCCATCGCCCTTCCCTTCTTTTGGGGTGTCCACCATGTATATGCCATATGACGAGGTGGCCTTCCAGTGCCCTATAGGCGCTGGTTCTTGGTCGTCTCCTGCATCGGCGTCCATACCGTCGATGACTTCGGAGTCGAAGTCGAGCATGTCGGTCAAATCATCGACAGTGGCTACGAAGTAGGTGGTGGGTGGGCTTTGAATTTCTTCGTCGTCCGCATCCCAACCTTGTTGACCATAGTCCGGCCAGGCTCTCCGATAAAGAGAGAGACTTTAGTGAATTCAGAATGTCGCCAAGGGCGAAGTGCCGAAAGATGTCCGCGGCGGCGAACTCCATGATCGGCACCCAATCGGATTCGATCTGCAGGGCGCGGAAGGTTCGAGTCCGGAGAGGAGTCCGCACCTTGAGTCACGAAGCCGCAGAGGACAAGGCTTGTGTTCGCTCGACGCCAGAGAGATTGCAGCCCCGAGGCGGTGTCCAGCCACCCGCCCTCGACAGCGCAGTTGGCTCCGAGCTAAGGGTCGAGCGGACACGGTGCGGCCTCCGTGGCACCGCTCAGCGGCAGAGCTAGATCATGCCCATCGTAATAAAGGCGGCGTGCTTTCGGCTGTGGCTCGAACCCATCAAGATCAAGTCTCCGCGACGCCGGGCCGTAGTTCAAACTTCCAAATCTGACCTGATGGCCAGGGGCGAGCTTCGATCTGCTCCAGATGGCTGCTTAATTGGCCCGCAGCGCAAAGCCGCCGAATCTGAAGAACTGTCCGGGAGAAAAATCTCACCTGGACCGCATCGTTGTTGATGATCGGGAGCCATCGGGCCTAAAGGTGACGACACGAGGAACTCTCAATGAAAGCACCAATGTCGGTGTCAAACCGCGGATCTCGGTAGGGGGTCCCGAATCGTGCGCCTAGGCGGATGGTAACAGGAGACAAGGTACACGATGTTATTACCCAGGTTCGGGCCCTCTCGATGGAGGTAAAACCCTACTCCTGCTTGATTAATATTGATGATATGGGTAGTAAAAAAGTAGATCTACCACGAGATCAGAGAGGCTAAACCCTAGAAGCTAGCCTATGGTATGATTGTTGTTCGTCCTACGGACTAAAACTCTCAGGTTTATATAGACACCGGAGAGGGCTAGGGTTACACAGAGTCGGTTACAATGGGAGGAGATCTACATATCCGTATCACCAAGCTTGCCTTCCACGCCAAGGAAAGTCCCATCCGGACATGGGACGAAGTCTTCAATCTTGTATCTTCATAGTCCAGGACTCCCTCAGTTAGATTTATCTTAATTCTTCTTTCATAGTTGCGGACGCTTGCGAGAGTGGTAAATCATAAGTGGGAGGATTGTCCAAGTAAGGACAGCACCCAAGCACCGGTACACCCACATATCAAATTATCAAAGTAACGAACGCGAATCATATGAGCATGATGAAAATTAACTTGACAATAATTCCCATGTGTCCTCGGGGATGCTTTGCTTGATATAAGAGTTCGTCCAGGCTTGTCCTTTGCTATAAAAAGAACTGGGCCACCTTGCTGCACCTTTGTTACACTTGTTACTTGTTACTTCTTACCCGTTACGAATTATCTTATCACAAAACTATCTATTATCGATAATTTCGGTGCTTGCAGAAAATACCTTGCTGAAAACCGTTCGTCATTTCCTTCTGCTCCTCGTTGGGTTCGACACTCTTTCTTATCAAAAGGACTACGATAGATCCTCTATACTTGTGGGTCATTAATCTTCTAGCCTTCTCCGAACCTTCTAGAGTCTCTTCTGGTCTAGAAAAATTAATCCAAAGTTTTTTCTCCGTTTGGACATTGTTTGATTTTGATTTCCTATAAAGCCAAAAACATGCAGAAAATAGCAACTCTCGCACTCGGCACTATGTTAATAGGTTAGTCCCAAAAAATGATATAAAGTTTCTTGTAAATGAATATAAAACATCCAAGATTGATACTATAATAGCATGGAACAATAAAAAATTATAGATACGTTGGAGACATATCAAACATCCCCAATCTTAATTCCTGCTCATCCTTGAGTAGGTAAATGATAAAAATAGAATTTTTTGATGTGGAATGCTACCTATCATATTCATCATATAGCCTTTCTCTTTTGTTGCATGGACACTAGAGTTTGAGTGATTCAAGGCAATAGTCTATAATTTGACATGAGAACTTCAATACTCAAGCATATGAACAAGCAACGATGACTTTGAAAATATCAACACTAAAGAAAGTTATTGCTAGCCCATTATGCTCAGTCATTGATCCAACCATGAAAAAAACTCAAATAATAGCTACACCCCATGCACAATTGATGACCCACAAGTATAGGGGATCAATCATAGTCATTTCGATAAGAGTGTTGAACCCAACGAGGAGCATAAGGAAATGACAAGTGGTTTTCATCAAGGTAACATTTGCAAGCACTGAAATTGTCGGTAGCAGGTAGTCTGGTACCTATATTGTTGTATGATAGCTATATTATTGAATTTGATTATGATCCTACATGTAATTATTGTGAGAGAGGAAAATATAGTTGTAGAAATTTCCATGTTACTAAATTACCACTTGTTATGTCGAGATTGCTATTGTTTCTTTCTTCTTCCTTGCATATGCTAGCTTTTGCTTGGCTTGATAAATAATTTCCCTATAAAATGCCTATGCATAGGATGTGTGTTAGACTTAAACTCATTTTTCACATGCTATATGATTCACTGTTTGTGCTACAATTTTTTGTCTTTCATGTGAGCATCATTAAAATTATCAACGCCTAGCTAAAAGGCTTTACAGAAAAGCGCTTGTTGGGTGACAACCCAATATTTTTATTTTTTGTTTTCATGAAAGGCACAATATTAATTCTATAGTAATTGTGTTTGAGTGTTTTAATTAGATTTGAGCCAAGTAAGACCTTTGGGATTATCTATGGTGATAGTTGATCTGATCTTGCTGAAAAACAGAAACTTTTGTGCTCGTTGCTGGAATCTTTAAAAATAACAGAAGCGTGCTTTTGATCTAATTTTTTTACACAAGATTGATATACAAATTGCCTAAGTTGTCCTAATTCTTCAGAATTTTTGGAGTTACAAAAGTATGGCTAGAATTCAGATTACTACAGACTGTTCTGTACTTGACAGATTCTGTTTTCATTGTGTTGTTTGCTTATTTTGATGAATCTATGGGTAGTATCGGGGGGTATGAACCATGGAGAAGTTAGAATACAGTAGATGTAACACCAATATAAAATTTGAATAAGTTTACAATAGTACGTAAAAGTGGTTATTTGTTTTATCATACTAACAGATCTTACGAGTTTTTTTTTGTTGAGTTTTGTGTTGTGAAGTTTTCAAGTTTTGGGTAAAGTTTTGATGGACTACGGAATAAGGAGTGGCAAGAGTCTAAGCTTGGGGATGCCCAAGGCACCCCAAGGAAATATTCAAGGACAACCAAGCATCTAAGCTTGGGATGCCCCGGATGGCATCCTCTCTTTTGTCTCTAATCCATCGGTAAATTTACTTGAGGCTATATTTTTATTCACCACATGATATGTGTTTTGTTTGGAGCGTCTTGTATTGTATGAGTCTTTGCTTTTTAATTTTCCACAATCATCCTTGTTGTGCACACCTTTTGAGAGGGACACACATTAATCATGAATTTATTAAAATACTCTATGTGCTTCACATATATCATTTGAGCTAGATAGTTGCTCTAGTGCTTCACTTATATCTTTTCAGAGCACGCCGGCGGTTTTATTTTGTAGAAATTGATGAACTCTCATGCTTCACTTATATTATTTTGAGAGTCTTAAAAATAGGATGCCAATTTTCTTGGGTTATGAATTTGGTCCTAATATGATGGGTATCCAAGAGGGATATAATAAAAAACTTTCATAAAGAGCATTGAATATATGAGAAGTTTGATTCCTTGCATTTGTTTTGAGATATAAAGATGGTGATTTCAGAGTCATGTTAGAGAGTAATTGTGGATTAGTAGAAATACTTGTGTTAAGGTTTGTGATTCCCGAAGGATGCACGTATGGTCTTTCGTTATGCGATGAAGTTAGTGCATGATTTATTTTTTATTTTCTTCCTTATGAGTGGTGGTAGGGGACGAGCGATGGTCTTTTCCTACCAATCTATCCCCCTAGGAACATGCGTATTAGTACTTTTCTTCTATGGCTAATAAATTTTTGCAATAAGTATGTGAGTTCTTTATGACGATTGTTGAGTCCATGGATTATACCCACTCCCACTCTTCCACTATTGCTAGCCTCTTTAGTATCGCGCAACTTTCACTGGTGCATTGAACCCACCATATACCCTTCCTAAAAACAGCCACCATACCTACAATTATGGCATTTCCATAGCCATTCCGAGATATATTGCCATGCAACTTCCACCGTTTTGTTTATTATGACACATACCATCATTGTCATATTATTTTGCGTGATCATATAGTTGACATAGTATTTGTGGCTTGGCCACCGTTCATATTTTTAATACATGTCACGCTAGATCATTGCACATCCCGGTACACCACCGGAGGCATTCATATAGAGTCATATCTTTGTTCTAGTATCGAGTTGTAATTCTTGAGTTGTAAGTAATAAAAGTGTGATGACCATCATTAGTCCCATGTGAGTAAAGAATGATGGAGGCTATGATTCCCCCACAAGTCGGGATGAGACTCCGGACAAAAAAAAAGAGAAAAAAAGAGACCAAAGAGCCCAAAAGAAAAAAAGAGAGAAAAAAGAAAAACAAAGAGAAAAGAGAGAAGGAACAATGTTACTATCCTTTTGCCACACTTGTGCTTCGAAAATAGCACCATGTTCTTCATGATAGAGAGTCTCCTATTTTATCACTTTCATATACTAGTGGGAAATTTTCATTACAGAACTTGGCTTGTGTATTCCAATGATGGGCTTCCTCAAATTGCCCTATGTCTTCATGAGCAAGCAAGTTGGATGCACACCCACTTAGTTTTCTTTTGAGCTTTCATACACTTATAGCTTTATTGCATCCGTTGCATGGCAATCCCTACTCACTTGCATCGATATCAATTGATGGGCATCTCCATAGCCAATTAATTTGCCTAGCTGATGTGAGACTTTCTCCCTTTTTGTCTTCTCCTCACAACCTCCACCATACTCTATTCCACCAAAAGTGCTATATCCATGGCTCACGCTCATGTATTGCGTGAAAGTTGAAAAGGCTTTAGAACATTAAAAGTATGAAACAATTGCTTGGCTTGTCATCGGGGTTGTGCATGATAAATACTTTGTGTGATGAAGATAGAGCATGACAAGATTATATGATTTTCTAGGGATAACTTTTTTAGCCCTGATATTTTGAGAAGACATGATTGTTTTATTAGTATGCTTGAAGTATTATTGTTTTTATGTAAATATTAAACTTTTGTTTTGAATCTTATGGATTTGAATATTCATGCCACAATAAGAAAAAATACATTGATAAATATGTTAGGTAGCATTCCACGTCAAAAATTATGTTTTTATCATTTATCTACTCGAGGACGAGCAGGAATTAAGCTTGGGGATGCTTGATACGTCTCCAATGTATCTATAATTTTTCATTGTTCCATGCTATTATATTATCTATCTTGGATGTTTTATATCCACTAAAATACTATTTTATATCATTTTTTGGAACTAACCTATTAACCTAGTTCCTAGTGCCAATTGATGCTTTTTCCTTGTTTTTGTCTTTTATGGAAAACTAATACTCAACGGAGTCCAAATGGAACAAACTTTTTGAGGATTTTTCTTGGAGGAGAAGACAACCACGAAGCTTCGAGAAGAGGCCAGCCGACCTATGAGGGGGCCACAAGCCCTAGGGGCGCACCCCAGGGGCGTGCCCCCCGGGCTTGTGGGGCCCCCGTGCCTTTCTAACCCTAATCTCTGCTCTATAAATACCCAAATATTCCCTTTACGCCAGAGGACACACCAAAAATACTTTTCCGCTGCCGTAAGCTTCTGTTCTCGTGAGATCCCATCTTGGGGCCTTTTCCAGCACTCTGCCGGAGGGGGATTCAATCACGGAGGGCCTCTACACCAACCTTGTTGCCCTTCCGATGATGTGTGAGTAGTTTACCATTGATCTACTGGTCCATAGCTAGTAGCTAGGTGGCTTCTTATCTCTCTTTGATCTTCAATACAATGTTCTCCTCGATGTTCTTGGAGATCTATTCGATGTAATCTTCTTTTGCGGTGCGTTTGTTGAGAACCAATGAATTGTGGATTTATGATAAGATTATCTATGAATATCATTTGAGTCTTCTTTGAACTCTATGCATGATTAAGAAAGCTTTGTATTTCTCTCCAATCTATCGATTTGGTTTGGCAGACTAGATTAGTTTTTCTTGCAATGGGACATGTGCTTTGTGATGGGTTCAATCTTGCAGTGTCCTCACCCAGTGACAGTAGGGGTAGCGGGGCACGTATTTGTATTATTGCCATAAGGATAAAAGATGGGGCTTTTACCATATTGCTTGGATCTATCCCTTTACATCATGTTATCTTGCTTAAGGCATTACTCCGTTCTTATTAACTTAATACACTAGATGCATGCTGGATAGCAGTCGATGTGTGGAGAAATAGTAGTTAATGCAGGCAGAAGTCGGTCTACTTGTCATGGACATGATGCCTATATTCATACTCATTGCCTTAGAGACCGTCATAACTATGCATTTTTCTATTAATTGCTAAATACTCCCTCCGTCCCATAATGTAAGACGTTTTTTCACACTACATTAGTGTGGGAAAACTTCTTACATTGTGGGACGGAGGGAGTAGTAATTTGTTTACCCATCGTATGCTTTCTTCAAGAGAGAAGCCTCTAGTGAAACCTATGACCCCCGGGTCTATTTCTCATCATATATATTCATATCCATAAAATCAAAAATGCAGAACTACCTTGCTGCAATTTATTTATATTTACTTTATTTTTCCTTTTACTTATCTTTTATATCTATCTCTATTAGATCTCACTCTTGCAAGTAACAGTGAAGGGGTTGACAACCCCTTTTTCGCGGTGTGTGCAAGTGTTTGTTAGTTTGTGTGCAGGTTCATCTATTGGGGACTTGCTTGTACCTCCTACTGGATTGATACCTTGGTTCTTAACTGAGAAAAATACTTATCTCTACTTTGCTGCATCACCTTTTCCTCTTCAAGAGAAAAATAACCGCAAAATCAAGATGTAGCAACAGTCGGTAGGGCGGCCGTACAGGCGTGGTGTAGATCGAAGGGCGGACCGGCGCGCGCAGGGCGGCTGTTATGGGCCATCGCATGGCGCGAGGCCGCCGGGTCGGGGCGATGCAGGTGTCCCGTTCGGAGCAAGGCGGTGACGACCGACACAGGGCGACGGGCAGGCTGACACGCGGACGGGGCTGGCCCTGACGGGCCGCCTCGGTGCACGTGGCCTTCGGATCGGAGGAGAGGCCGGCTGGTCACACTGGGTCGAAGTAGAGGCGCGCGGGGATCAATGGCGGTGGCGGGCGATGCAACCCGAACGTAGATCGGAAAACCAAAAAGGGAACACCGATCAAAGCGATAGGAGAGAGAGAGAGAGAGAGAGAGAGAGAGAGAGAGAGAGAGAGAGAGAGAGAGAGAGAGAGAGAGAGAGAGAGAGAGAGAGAGAGAGAGAGAGAGAAATCCGGAGCAAGGGCTCGGGAAAAAGACTCTTTAGGGCAGCCGGTCAACACGACCGGCGGACGAACCCTAGGTACGAGCGGCGCGGCCCCCAACGGCTGCCATGGAGGCTGACCGCCCCGGGGGCGGCGCGCGGGGCGGAAGCGGCGGGCGGCGGCTAGGGTTGGACCGGTTAGACTGATACCATGCTAGAAGGAATATAGAGGGATTGGTGGAATCGTTGTTTATTGCTTGAGTCTCGTCGGCATATATATTGGAGTACAATGACCAACTTGAAGTATAAAACAACGCAAGAACAAATCCTAGTCTATGTCGTCTTTCCTAATAATCAATATATTCAACAAAAACAAATAGTAAATAAACTTTATAAATTCTATTTTTTTGGATGTTCATGTTAGTCTAACAAGTGTGCTTGATAATTTTCTTGCAAAATGGGAAAACAGTGACGCGTCGACAAAAAGCGAAAATTAAGTCTAACATTTGTAGGTAACATTTGGTGTTCGATTTATTTTTTTCGCACAGGTCGAAATGCTTAAACTTTTCAACTACAAATTTGCATATAGCATTTGGGTGTGACAATGAACACATTTTCGGCGAGCACGAGCATATGCTCCCAAGAGCCGAATCGGATTTCTACGTTATAGTGTTGCTACAACAGAGATATATACAATTATTTAAATTCAAATTTCGTTAAAATTGTCATTGATTTGTCTGAGACAAGTTTTGAAATTTCAGAAATTTCGATGTTTCTGAGGGCAGTGCAATTTTCTTGTTGTCGAAATAGTAAACCTTTGGTGTGGAGCTATTTTGCCGTTAACCCTTGTACAAGTCAAGATGGTGCTCTAACTAGTGCAATGGTATAGACTCTGAGACATGATGTTTCAGCTTCCCTAGGTTGGATCCTTGGTCCTTGCCCGGCCGGAACTACCATGCTCGTTGGTTTCGATCCGCTGGCATAATTTAGTTGAGCAATTTGAATAATACCGAGGACCCGGAATTCCGCGTTTGACAGAGGATCAAGCCCGGCCTAGTCAAAATGGATGTTGCCATCAATTTCCGGCATGCAGCAAAATTTCGTGTTTTGACCCTTTTCACATAATAATTCAGGATTTGGTCCCGGTTGAATTTTTTTTTCGGAATTTGACCCTTTTACTACCGCCAGTGGTGCTGGCGGTAGGGTTATACAACCTACCGCCAGGAACCTGGCGGTAGGGTGCGACGGAGGGTGACGGCAGCCGTCTCCATGTGCTGACGTGGGTTAGCACCCTATCACCGACGGCCCTGGTGGTAGGCTGTCTAACCCTACCGCCAGCACCCCTGGCGGAAGGGTGTGCCAGGGTTTTTGCCTTGAAAACCTTCTGTAACGAAATATCGGAGTGGCCTGACGGTAGGGTCAACCTACCACCCGAGGGACTGGCGGTAGGCTGTCTGACCCTACTGCCAGGGTCCTTGGCGGTAGGGTCTTACCTCTTTCAAGTTCAATTACTTTATTCTTTTCAAAAACAATATCACAACAATGATATAGAGTCAAAATAATAGATCTCAAACAATAAAACTTGGCCATCACATACACATGTCAAACGGAGTTCCACATAAACTTGTGCATAATAAGCAAACGGAGTTCTACATAAACTTGTGCATAATAAGCAACGAAGTTCAACTACTCAGTTCCACGTAGCAAATGGAGTTCCACATAGTTTCACAAATAGCAAACACATAGTTCAAATAGCAAACACATAGTTTCACAACCACTAGACTTTTCAACTACATGAGCCAAGTATCGAAGAGCAGAATTTAATTGATCCTTCCCCTCTTGGATGTACGGTCCTCGTTCCTCTTTGAACGAGTATCTTCAGTTTTCTTCTTGGGCCGTCGAGTAACCGGTCTCTGGAAAGGGTACGGACTCAACAAATATTTCTTCTTCGGATTCCTCTTCGGCAGCTGAGATGGTTGAGATGATTGAGTTGGTGGAGGTCTGAATCTTTATCATACTCATCCTCCCCATCGCTCTGATTCTCCTCTTCCTCATGATAGGCCTCCTCCCCCTCTTCTTAATTTGTGGCCTCCTCCTCATCCTCCTCCTCCTCCTCCTCCTTACCCAACCTAGACAACGAGGGAACATGGCTCGATGAGGCGATGTGACCTTGTGTGGCTGCAGGATGATAAGCTTCAACCGACCCAGCTCCAGCACACCCAAGCAGGCCTACCAGCTTGCGACAATGCTTCACCAACTTCTGCACTCACAATGAAACAAGGGCATAATAAGTATCAAATTTATGATTGCAAGTGGACAAGATGCATCTGTTCCAAGGAGGCTAAAATTGTACCTTCATCGCCCCCCTCAATTTGTTCTCGGATTGTACGCTCCCGGGGATATCACCTAGTGCACCAGAGGCTTCAAAGATGCATCTGTTCAGCTCACCGGACTGTAGAGGCATAAGTCGGTCACGATGACGAATAAAATGTCACCGGACTGTTCAGCTCGGTGGGGTGTCGAGTAGCGTCGCCGTCCTCGCTATAGGCACCCCATGGGCGTCTTGGCAGCTTCTCCGGATGCCCCACCGACAGCCGCTCCCACATCCAAATGGAGAGGCCCGAGACAAAGCCACCCATATTGGACTTGTCTCCCGTCCTCTGGGTTGCGTCGTCAAGCTGCAAAACATCAAATGAGGATCAGATATAACAAAATGTCATGGACATACTTTCGTAGGTAGGCAATGCGATACTCTCTTACCGAATGGTATAGGTAGGCGAGAGATGCGGTCCCCCAACTATACCCTGCATCCCAGTCGGCTAGGAAGAACAGATACGACCAGTTGGCAGAGTTCCCGGAGCTGTCTGGAAACACGACCTCCGTGAGAAGATACCATAGGTAGGCCCTCGCGTACCACTCCACAGTCGCCTCATTGGCGTCCTCGGGGCATGTCTTCCGGTGCTCCGAGAGCCAGGGCAACGGTGCACCGGATGTACGGTTACCCTTAGCATCGGGGCAGTCGCCGATGAAGGTGGTAACCCTCTGCTGCCAGTTGGTCCTCTCCACTCGCCCGGTCAGTGCTTGACCATCGATCGGCATGGCAGTAATCATCGCCCAATCCTCGAGGGTCACCGTCATCTCCCTGCATGGGAGATGGAAAGAATGGGTCTCCGGTCGCCACCGATCAATCAAAGCTGTCAGAGCTGCATGGACAAGCGTCGGCGGCTGACGCTTGAACTGCAACACGAAACCCAACAGTCGGGCTCTCTTGAAGTACGACGCGTAGCGCTCGTCGTAGTCCATATTCCCGGCAACCCCATGACCCCTCATGCGCAGTGGCTGGAGCATCTGTCAAAAAGTGGACGGCAAGAGTTAGGAACTTATTTTCATCAATCCGAAAACTTCGATCAATATTTCCTTCATATTGCTTACCACTCCGTTCTCTATGAAACGGGCACGATGACCCTTGTCGAATGCGTAGTCAAGCATGGAGTACCGTGGGCCGACGTTGTCCGCAAGAGGTGCCCGTCTTAATAAAATTTCATAAACAAAAGCATCATAAGCATACATTAAACAAAAAATAAAATTTCTTGATTAAATGAACTAGGGTTCATCTTAAGCATATTCCTACAACAACATATACTACACATGATGGATCACATCATATCAACATGCATCATATCAAAATAAAATCCTCCAACATGCATCATATCATCAACTTTTTAACAATTTTTTTTGAAATAGAGTTCATCTTCAATGTATTTTCTCTAAACAACATCTTCATATCATCATATCAACATGCATCATAAAACAAAACAAGTCCTACCACATGCATCATACTTTTTTTAACAAAAAAAATATGAATTAGGGTTCATCTTCACACTAACATATGAACTATTGATTAGAGTTCATATTCAATACCACTAGTTATTAAAGAAGTAAGAACTAGAACTACAATCAAGCTAAAACAATCCTAGGTGAAAAAAAATTCCAATCTAAGTTCAAAAAGATGAGGGATTTCAAGCAAATAATGCGTCGAATCGGAAGCAAGTTTGCAAACACTACTTGGAGGGATTGTAGGAGCTTACGTTTCTCTCTTCGGGCCATCTCGATCCGTAAAAATGATGAAGAAACGGTGAAGATCCGAGGGGGAGAGTGGAGGAGATGAGAGAGGGAGAGAGGGGCAAGGGGGAGGAAGAGGAACTGCCGACGGGGGAGGGGGAGGGGTGGGAAGAATAGGCAGGGGCGGGGGGGTCGGGCGAAATAACTGCTTGGACCCTACCGCCAGGTGTCTTGCGGCAGAAAGAGATCTGACCTACCGCCAGGTCTCCCGGCGGTAGGGTGTGCGATGGAGGAGGACGGCGGCCGTCTCCACGTGCTGACATGGATTAGTATCCTACCGCCAGGGACCCTAGCGGTAGGCTGTCTAACCCTACCGCCAGCCCCCCTGACGGTAAGAAAAAGGGTCAAATCCTAAAAAAATTGCCAACCAGGGTCAGATCCTGAATTTGTACACGAATAGGGTCAAAACACGAAATCTTGCCCCGGCATGCTCCCAATGCAAGATCGATCATGAAGTCTTCTTGACCTATGGCAGTGGCTGGCGGGCACATGATGCCGGCAGCGCAGGTCATGCTGTCAGCAGCGTGACGAGCGCCCGCCACAAAGTCAAAACACCAACATACGAGTAGGAGTCGGGGTTCGCTCAAAAAAAAAAAAAAACGAGTCGGAGTCGGGGTTTCCCTGCATCAGCCGATGGCACCGGCGCTCGCACGGTGAGCAGAGCGGTTACGCGCGCGTGGGCCGCCAGTTTGCTCGCTCGATCGACCTCAGCCCACGCCCGGGCTGGCCCTCCTCCCCTCTCCCATCGTGCTACGTCGTCGTCGCCTGCCCGCGCTCGCCGCTTGCCGCTGGGCTCCATGCATGGCACTGCTGCGTGCACCGGCGCGGGCGGGGCGGGATTTTGCCGCGGCTGAGGCGCATGGCTGGGGCCCCAATCATCAGCTACGTGCGTGCCTGCGTCGTGGACTCGTGGTAGTACGCCACAGTGCTACGCACGGTACGGCCCTATCCAGGCGCTGTTTGCGTCTTGTCTCGAGCTCCTCCGTAGCCTGCGACGTGAGGCTGTGGCTCACTGCCCCTCTGCGTGTTTGTTTCGCTGCATGGCTCCATGTACGTACACACGAGACGAGGGCGTAAACAGATACAGAATTGTATCTTTGTGCGCGCTCGGTGGAGGCCAGCGTGACATTCGACGGGTTTCACTAATAATCCATTTATGTGGTGGTGCGCATTTGGAATGCATCGCCACATGTCTTCTTGTAATGCCAATGCGACCGTGGTCATAAAAACCATTGACCATCGTCAGAGGCAGTGGCGCAGCCAGGTTAAGGACAGTCCCGGGCCAACGGCTTAGCTACAATATTGAACAGTGCTAAATAGTGTCCATCTAGCTACAGCCAACAAATGATCAAACTATCACGCCCCAGGCCACGGCCCCAGCAGCCCGGGGCCTGGCTGCGTCCCCGGTCTCAGAGGAGTACGTACTAGAGTACTACTCCCTCCATCCCATAATGTTTTGACACTACATTAGTGTCAAAAAACATCTTACATTATGGAACGGAGGGAGTAGTTGTCTACGTTACAACGAGCCGAGACTTCATCAATCATCATGTTTGCCACATGGTCATTTTGGCAATCGCATAGTCACTTTGGCTGTTTGGCAATTGCGCATCGGCGTGGGCCTGTCCGGGCCGGAGAACGTCAGCCCCGTGTGATTCGGCCTAGGTGGGACGATCGGTCGATCCGTCCATCCATGTACGCACTCGCTTCAGTTATGCCAGCCGCCATTTAAGACGAGATGACGCCGTCCAGATTTATGCTACGTATGTGAGAGACAGGTACAGGCACCAATCACCAACTCGCCATCATGTGACTGACTGCAACGAACTGCTCTTTTTATTTCTGACTAGTAAGCATGCACGTGCACGCATCTACAATGGCAAGCAGGGGCGGATCCAGCGTGGGATCATGTAGGGGCGGCCGCCCCGGGTAAATTTTTGGAACCTAGGAGTACCACTGTACTAGTTTGGCCATCATGGAAGGCGAGAGGCAAGTTCTGTTCTTTTTTGAGGTCTGTACATCTGCATAGCTGGGGAGATCGAACAGGAAGATGAAAAGAGAGAAGATACCGTTTCGTTTTACGTGATGGGCTAGAAGTTAAGTCACAGAAATTGATAGTACAGGCCCAGTTAAACTTAAGCCCATTATTGTCTATACATGGTTAAGCCTCCACCAGTTTCCCCTATGGACGATCGATCTAGAAAATCGATCACGCCTCTCCACGCATGCCGACTCGCTGCCTCGCCGCAGCGGTTGCCACCGATGGCGCTGGATGGGAAAGGACGAAGAACCGTTCCTAGTCCTGGCGTCGTCTTCATGTCTCGCATCATCGCCATACCAACTTGCCCACTCAAAATTGGACTGCAAGCCAGCAGCCAACATAAGAACTAGTAGCAGGTTCTTCCGCTCCCTCCGTAATCTTATCTTCTTCCGAGGACTGCTTCTCCCGTTCCATTCTATCTTCTTTAGTTTCTTGTCACATTGGCCTAGTGGAAGGTTGAGGGGTCCAAATTAGATCTTATATGAATTCTCAGTTGCGTTATATTTTAGTTTTTGAGAATAAAACTAGTTTGAACAATTAGGTTTGTTGATTGTCTTGCCAGATTGCATACCAACTAATTTTATCAAATGTCTTCTCTAATTGTATCGTCCCGTTGATTTTTTGTTTCCTTTAAAAGTCCGCCCCGGCTAACTTCAAATCCTGGATCCGCCACTGATGGCAAGTCGGGGCGATGACCGCAGAAGCGCTTGTGTGCACAATGTGTGTTGGAGCAATGGTGTCGTGTAGGTTGCAACTACTGCAAGTTTGTGGGATGCTTGTCTCTTCGTCGCCACGGGAGGGTGCCTCATGACTTCTTTTCGGCATTGATGGAATAGCGGCTTGTCCAGGGGAGTGAGTTCCTAGCTAGTGTGTGTTTGTGTGATTGCCGTTGTTGTGGCATTCAACATGCTGTCAAGAGTGGGCTTAGCCGTGTCCTAGATTGGGACTGGCAGGTGTCGTGGTTCTAAGTCTGACAGTAAGAGAGGGGTAGGATAACGGAGCATGATCTATCGAGATGCATATGGGTGACACGGTGGTTTTAGCGAGTTCGGGCCTCTCACGGTGGAGATAACAACCCTACGTCTCGTGCTCCGGAGAGGCTTTGTTTTATCTGAGTATATATCCGGAGATTACAATATGTGTGTGAGCGAGAGGAACGGATCCCCATGCCTGAGCTAAGTCCTGAGACTAATGGTGAAAAAAGAGAGAGGTGGCAGAAAAGCCCCCTAGTCTAGTGGTGGGGGTGGCTTATATAGAGTGCGCCACCCCCTCACCTCCTATGTTACAAAGTGGGGCATGAATGCCATAATGCCAGCCCACTATCAAGCCCTCACTATTAGAATGATGCCGACTGCTTTGCTGCCTGCTGGTCTTCGTATATCCGAGTGAGTCGTACGGTCGAGTGGTGAACTGTCATCCGAGTGGATGGTATGTTGCTTGGTCGAGTGGATAGTATGCTGCTTGTCCGAGTGGATAGTATGTCTGTATGAAATTTACCTGGTCCCACATGTTGTGTGGACCCCATGCTTCATGATATTTCGACCCTTCGTGGGCCTACCTGTTATGTATATCCCCAACATTAGCCCCCGAATCGATTGCGATTTTGCAGAACGAGTTGGTGCAAGACACAGTTTGGTCCGAGTGATTACAGAAATACTCGGTACATGTCGTCGCGCTTTCAGACAACCAAGGTTTGAACAAAATCTCAATTGATTCCGGCACCACGCTTCCCGACTGATCAGGGTAAGTGCCTGTGAGGAGCAACTTGGTGACATTCGTTCATCTCTTAGAAGAGGTTAACTCATGATCTGAGTATGGGTGTGTCATTAAATCTGTGCAACAAGATTGACACATGGACTGCTCTCTTAGAGAGATGCCATTCTTATCCCGGAGGAACGTCAATACGAGTCGGTTTTAGATCCACACTTGTGAGTTTCACGCTTTGAGTCCTAGAAGAAGGCTCAAAACAGGTCCACGGAGGAGCGTTATACTCACCTTATAGAAAATAAATTTGGAGTGATTTGGAGCTGGGCCTGCATCGAGTAACAGATTATTCGGGATTTCTTCACGCTTGGAATGTGACTTTTTTTTGTTGTTTGGCCGTCACTCAGACCGGGCGGACCGTTCCGAGTGGATACCATTCCAGTGGGGGCACGCTGAGTGCACCCACTGGGTGTAGTCCCCGAGACTGCTGTCGACTGCGGGCAGTCGGCGGGAGTCTTAGAGCCTGTCTTTTTTTGTTGTTTGGCCGTCACTCGGACTGGGCGGACCGTTCCGAATGGATACCATTCCAGTGGGGGCACGCTGAGTGCACCCACTGTGTGTAGTCCCCGAGACTGCCGTCGACTGCGGGCAGTCGGAGGGGGTCTGAGAGAACTAAAAATCTTCTTAGCTGGTACTGATCGAACTTGTTCTTCTCTAACTCGGAGGTCGAGTAATTCTGGAGCTTGTTTTGCATCGAGCAAAATGTTTCTTTCTGAGTTCTCTTCCGGGGGGCACGCTGAGTGCACCCACCGGTGTAATCCCCAGCCTCCGCCGGACTAGATGAGTCCGCGAGGGTTTAAGTTTCCGTGAACCTCCATGCAGTCAAGACGGTAAATATCTTTGTTTGAAATTGAGTCAATCGGATGGATCTTCAAGTTCTTGGCATGGTAAATAAGCTCAGCTTGGAGCTAAGTCGATTGGACTGATCTTCGTGCACTTGGCATCGTAAATAAATTCAATCTGAACTGGATCAATCAAGTGATCTTTGTGCACTCGGCAAGATGAATTCGGCCTTGAAACTGCCGACTGTAGAAAAAAGCTCGACACTCCAGGGAATAATCGTTCTAGTAGTGCTTCTTATATTGACCGTTAGATTGTGCGTGAAAGGGGTATTTGCAAGAGTATATTGTATCCACAGAGGAGCTTCGTTTTCACCCTTTGGCGTGAAAGGGGTATTTGTCCGAGTGGACGTGCTTCACTTACAGATCTTCGGTGAACCGAGCATGTATGGTCAGAAGAATATTCCTGATGTGATCAATAGGTTGACCAAATGGGCGTAACCCCTGAGGGTGACATGGCCAACTGTCGTGCGTAGCCCCCGAGTTATGCTCGAAGGAGGTAAGCTTGCTACCGAGTGTGATATGAGGTTTGACCATATGAGTAACTTAGTCGTTCCCGTGCTGGGGGTGTAGAAGTAAAGACATGTCCAACTGATGGTGACGCGCGAGGCGGCAGAGGGGCGCTGATGTGTACAACCGAGTGACGACGCACGGGACGGTCGAGTGGTGAAGACGTTCCCAACCGAGTGGCGAGGCGTGGGGCGGCCAAATGGTGATGATGTGTGAAGTGGTCGAATGTAGGACTACATATCTAGCCAAGTGAGGATGCGCGGGGCAGCCGTGTGGTGAAGACGTGCACAACAGAGTGGCGGCGCGCGGGGCGGCTAAGGCGAAGTTGTGTGCCACCGGACGGCGAAAATGGTCCTCGGAGGACATAGTCGAATGCTTTCGAAGCTTATGTAGTGATGAAGTCAGTGTAACGTGGTTGCGACGCGAGAAGATCGGTGTGCCAACTGATTCTGAGTAGGAATGAAGATGGCGTGCAGAGCGTCTGGGTGATTACTAAACTTGTCAAAGTGGCGGATCGAATGCACTTGTTGAAGTGAAGGATCCGACTGGTGATGAAGTACTCACCACTCGTGAGAGTGTCATTCCAAATGAGATGCAGCCCCGGGTGCGGCGTAGCCCCCGAGCGTACTACAGGCTTCGACAACGGACATGTCGGAATACGAGAAATATAGTTTTAAATGGATGATTTGCAATTCATTGAGGCGGACTCGGGAAAAGATGAGGAGAAGCTTCCGAGTGATGCTCGAAAGAGGCAAACTCCCAAAAGAGTGAAGTGTGAAGTTTAACTATAAAAGGGACTTATTTGTCTCATATCGACGAGGTCTCAGATCATTGATACGATGAAGAGGATTCCATGTAAGGGTTGGCGGATGTGTTTGAAGTCAACAGAGCGACAAGGTCGGTGTTGTGGTGCTGCCGGGACCGTATGGAGACCGAGTCCGAGCAGCGATGAAGTTGGCGATAGGGCCGCCGAGTGATCGCGAACTTGTGTAAAAATGACACAAGCCAACGAAATAATTTCTCGAGGAAATTTGATGTGTGCTGAAATGATTTGTGTGAATAGCACCCATAGACACCCGCTGGGAGTGCAAGGGGTTTGCTGGTTAACCAACAAGAGTCTGAAAGAGCGAAGGATCCATTCGAACTTGTGGAAGCGACGGATCCGACTGAACTCATTGGAATACTGGCTCAAATAAAACAGAAGTGTAGTGTTTCGACTGTGTTGCAGCCTCGGAGGACCGATGCAAATTCGAAATGAAGAATGACACATGGTGTTCGTGAATGATGTATGCGAAAAAATGGAACTTGGACTCGGGAGTCACATAACCAGTACTAAGAAAGTATGTGAAAATAAACAACCAAGCGTAGAGGTACACTCGGTGGCGTGGCCTCCGAGTGAACGTGATGTGTGAATTATGAGATACTCGGGAAGGCGGAAATAGCAGAATGTAGCGCATGTAGAATGACTTAGCTGTTTGAAGGCGCGCGAGTGACCAAGTGGTGAAGATGAGTTCAACCGATGGCGATGCGCAGGGTGGCCGATTGATGTAGATGTGTCTCACCGAGTGAAGATGCGAGGGGCAGCCAAGTGGTGATGAGGTGACCAACCGTGTGGCGACGCGCGGAGCGGCCGAGTGGTGATTAGGTGACCAACCGTGTGGCGACGCGCGGAGCGGCCGAGTGGTGATGAGGTGACCAACCGTGGGGCGACGCGCGGAGCGGCCGAGTGGTGATGAGGTGACCAACCGAGCGGCGACGCGCGGAGCGGCCGAGTGGTGATGAGGTGACCAACCGTGTGGCGACGCGTGGAGTGGCCGAGTGGTGATGAGTGTTGGAAATATGCCCTAGAGGCAATAATAAATTAGTTATTATTATATTTCCTTGTTCATGATAATCGTTTATTACCCATGCTATAATTGTATTGATAGGAAACTCAGATACATGTGTGGGTACATAAACAACACCATGTCCCTAGTGAGCCTCTAGTTGACTAGGTCGTTGATCAATAGATGGTTACGGTTTCCTGACCATGGACATTGGATGTCGTTGATAACGGGATCACATCATTAGCAGAATGATGTGATGGACAAGACCCAATACTAAGCCTAGCACAAAGATCGTAGTTCATATGCTAAAGCTTTTCTAATGTCAAGTATCATTTCCTTAGACCATGAGATTGTGCAACTCCGGATACCGTAGGAATGCTTTGGTGTACCAAACGTCCACAACGTAATCGGGTGGCTATAAAGGTGCACTACAGTATCTCCGAAAGTGTCTGCTGGTTGGCACGAATCGAGACTGGATTTGTCACTCCGTAAACGGAGAGGTATCTCTGGGCCCACTCGGTAGGACATCATCATAATGTGCACAATGTGACCAAGGGGTTGATCACGGGATGATGTGTTACGGAACGAGTAAAGAGACATGCCGGTAACGAGATTGAACAAGGTATCGGGATACCGATGATCGAATCTCAGGCAAGTGCAATACCGCTAGACAAAGGGAATTGTATACGGGATCGATTGAGTCCTTGACATCGTGGTTCATCCGATGAGATCATCATGGAACATGTGGGAGCCAACATGGGTATCCAGATCCCGCTGTTGGTTATTGACCGGAGAACGTCTCGTTCATGTCTACATGTCTCCCGAACCCGTAGGGTCTACACACTTAAGGTTCGATGACGCTAGGGTTATAAAGGAAGTTTGTATGTGGTTACCGAATGTTGTTCGGAGTCCCGGATGAGATCCCGGACGTCACGAGTAGTTCCGGAATGGTCCGGAGGTAAAGATTTATATATGGGAAGTCTTGTTTTGGTCACCGGAAAAGTTTCGGGTTTTTCCAGAACGCATCGGGACCACCGGAGGGTCCTGGGGTCCACCAAGTGGGGCCACCAACCCCGGAGGGCTGCATGGGCCAAGTGTGGGAGGGACCAGCCCTGTGGGCTGGTGCGCCCCACAGGCCCTAGGCGCAGGAAGTGGGGAAAGGGGCAAACCCTAGGCGATGGGCCCTAAGGCCCACCTAGTGGGCGCCTCTCTCCCCCCTTGGCCGCCCCCTAGTTGGGATCTAGGGCTGGCCGCACCCCTTGGGGTGGAAAACCCTAAAGGGCGAGCCCCTTCCCCCTATATATACTTGAGGTTTTGGGGCTGCCATATACACATAAGAGTTTGACCTCTCCTTGGCGCAGCCCTACCTCTCTCCCTTCTCCTCTCCCGCGGTGCTTGGCGAAGCCCTGCAGGATTGCCACGCTCCTCCACCACCACCACGCCGTTGTGCTGCTGCTGGACGGAGTCTTCCTCAACCTCTCCTTCTCTCCTTGCTGGATCAAGGTGTGGGAGACGCCACCGGCTGTACGTGTGTTGAACGCGAGGTGCCGTCTGCTCGGCACTAGGATCTCCGTGATTTGGATCACGACGAGTACGACTCCTTCAACCCCATTCTCTTGAATGCTTCCGCTTAGCGATCTACAAGGGTATGTAGATGCACTCTCCTTCACCTCGTTGCTGGTTTCTCCTTAGATAGATCTTGGTGACACGAGGAAAATTTTGAATTTATGCTACGCTCCCCAACAAAGGCATCATGAGCTAGGTCTATTGCGAGATTCTTTGCACGAGTAGAACACAAAGTAGTTGTGGGCGTTGATGATGTTCAATATGCTTACCGTTACTAGTCCAATCTTGCTTCGACGGTATTGTGGGATGAAGCGCCCGGACCGACCTTACACGCATTTCCACGTGAGATGCAGTTCCACCGATCGACATGCACTTGGTGCATAAGGTGGCTAGCGGGTGCCGCCTCCCACTTTAGTCGGAACGGATTCGATGAAAAGGGTCCTTATGAAGGGTAAATTTCAATTGGCATATCACGTTGTGGTTTTATGCGTAGGTAAGAAACGTTTGCTAGAAACCCATAGCAGCCACGTAAAACATGCAAACAACAATTAGAGGACGCCTAACTTGTTTTTGTAGGGTATGCTATGTGATGTGATATGGCCAAGAAGAATGTGATGAATGATATGTGATGTATGAGATTGATCATGTTCTTGTAATAGGATTCACGACTTGCATGTCGATGAGTATGACAACCGACAGAGCCATAGGAGTTGTCTTTATTTATTGTATGACCTGCGTGTCATTAAACAACGCCATGCAATTACTTTACTTTATTGCTAACCGTAGCCATAGTAGTAGAAGTAATAGTTGGCGAGACAACTTCATGAAGACACGATGATGGAGATCATGGTGTCATGCCGGTGACGATGATGATCATGGAGCCCGAAGATGGAGATCAATGGAGCTATATGATATTGGCCATATCATGTCACTACTATATAATTGCATGTGATGTTTATTATGTTTATGCATCTTGTTTACTTAGAACGACGGTAGTAAATAAGATGATCCTTACAACAATTTCAAGAAGTGTTCTCCCTAACTGTGCACCGCTGCTAAAGTTCGTCGCTTCTAAGCACCACGTGATGATCGGGTGTGATGGATTCTTACGCTCACATACAACGGTGTAAGACAGATTTACACACGCCAAACACTTAGGGTTAACTTGACGAGCCTAGCATGTACGCACATGGCCTCGGAACACGAGAGACCGAAAGGTCGAGCATGAGTCGATAGTAGATACGATCAACATGAAGATGTTCACCGATGATGACTAGTCCGCCTCACGTGATGATCGGGCACGGCCTAGTTGACTCGGATCATGTAATCACTTAGATGACCGAGGGATGTCTATTCGAGTGGGAGTTCATAAGATGAACTTAATTATCCTGAACATAGTCAAAAGACCTTTTGCAAATTATATCGTAAGCTCGCGCTTTAGTTCCACTGCTTAGATATGTTCCTAGAGAAAATATAGTTGAAAGTTGACAATGAGCGATTATGCGGACAAGAGAAAGCTTATGTCCTTAATGCACCGCCAAGGTGTGCTGAACCCCAAACGCCGCCTGTGGATGTTGCGAATATCGACATACACGCTTTTGATAACTACGTGATAGTTCAGTTAAATGGTTTAGAGTAGAGGCACCAAAGACGTTTCTCGAAACATATAAGATGTTTCAAGGGCTGAAATTGGGATTTCAGGCTCGTGCCCACGTAAAGAGGTATGAGACCTCCGACGAGTTTTCTAGCCTACAAACTAAGGGAGAAGATCTCAATCGTTGAGCTCGTACTCAGATTGTCTCGGTACAATAATCACTTGAATCGAGTGGGAGTTAATCTTCCAGATGAGATAGTGATGTTTCTCCAAAGACATTGCCACCAAGCTACTAAAGCTTCGTGATGAACTATAACATATCAGGGATAGATATGATGATCCTTGAGGTATTCACGATGTTTGACACCGCGAAAGTAGAAATCAAGAAGGAGCATCAATTGTTGATGGTTGGTGAAACCACTAGTTTCAAGAAGGGCAAGGGCAAGAAGGGATACTTCATGAAACGACAAATCAGCTGCTGCTCTAGTGAAGAAACCCAAGGTTGAACCCAAACCCGAGACTAAGTGCTTCTGTAATAAGGGGAACAGCCACTGGAGCAGAATTACCCTAGATACTTGGTAGTTGAGAAGGCTGGCAAGGTCGATAGAAGTATATTGGATATACATTATGTTCATGTGTACTTTACTATTACTCCTAGTAGCACCAGGGTATTAAGATACCGGTTCGGTTGCTAAGTGTTAGTAACTCGAAATAAAAGAGCTACGGAATAAACGGAGACTAGCTAAAGGTGAGCTGACGATACGTGTTGGAAGTGTTTCCAAGGTTGATGTGATCAAGCATCGCACGCTCCCTCTACCATCGAGATTGGAGTTAAACCTAAAATTATTATTTGGTGTTTGCGTTGAGCATAGACATGATTGGATTATGTCTAACGCAATACGGTTATTCATTTAAGGAGAATAATGGTTACTCTATTTATTTGAATAAATACCTTCAATGGTCTTGCACCTAAAAGAATGGATTATTGAATCTCGATCGTAGTGATACACATTTTCATGCCAAAAGATATAAGATAGTAATGATGGTACCACTTACTTGTGGCACTGCCATATGAGTCATATTGGTATAAAACGCATGAAGAAGTTCCATGTTGATGGATCTTTGGACTCACTCGTTTTTGAAAAGTTTGAGACATGCGAACCATGTCTATTGGTGTATACGCATGAAGAAACTCCATGCAGATGGACCGTTTGGACTCACTTGATTTTGAATCACTTGAGACATGCAAATCATACCACATGGGCAAGATGACTGAAAGCCTCGTCTTCAATAAAATGGAACAAGAAAGCAACTTGTAGGAAGTAACACATTTTTGATGTGTGCAGTCCAATGAGTGTTGAGGCATGCAGTGAATATCGTTATGTTCTTACTTCACAGATGATTTGAGTAGATGTTGAGTATATTTACTTGATGAAACACAAGTCTGAATTATTGAATGGTTCAAGTAATTTCAGAGTGAAGTTGAAGATCATTGTGACAAGAGGATAAAATGTCTATGATATGATCATAGAGATGAGTATCTGAGTTACAAGCTTTGGCACGCAATTAAGACATTGTGGAAATTGTTTCACAATTAATACCGCCTGGAACACCATAGTGTGATGGTGTGTCCGAACATCATAGTTGCACCCTATTAGATATGGTGTGTACCATGATGTCTCTTATCGAATTACCACTATCGTTCATGGGTTAGGCATTAGAGACAACCACATTCACTTTAATAGGGCACCACGTAATTCCGTTGAGACGACACCGTTTGAAATATGGTTTGGAGAAAAATAAGTTGTCGTTTCTTAAAAGTTTGGGGCTACGACGCTTATGTGAAAAAGTTTCAAGTTGATAAGCTCGAACCCAAAGCGGATAAAATGCATCTTCATAGGACACCCAAAACAGTTGGGTATACCTCCTAATTCAGATCCAAAAGTAATAGAGATTGTTTCTTGAATCGGGTCCTTTCTCGAGGAAAAGTTTGTCTCGAAAAGTTGAGTGGGAGGATGGTGGAGACTTGATGAGGTTATTGAACCGTCACTTCAACTAGTGTGTAGCAGGGCACGTGAAGTTGTTCCGTGGCGCCTACACCAATTGAAGTAGAAGCTTATGATAGTGATCATGAAGTTTCGGATCAAGTCACTACCGTACCTCGTAGGGTGACAAGGATGCATACTACTTCAGAGTGGTACGCGATCTTGTCTTAGAGGTCATGTTGCTAGACAACAATGAACCTACGAGCTATGGAGAAGCGATGGTGGGCCCGGATTCCGACGAATGGCTCAAGGCCATAAAATCCGAGAAAGGATCCATGACTTTGGTGGACTTGCCCGATGATCGGCAAGCCATTGAGATGAATGGATCTTTAAGAAGAAGACAGACATGAACGGTAATATCACCGTCTATGAAGCTCGACTTGTGGCGAAGAGTTTTTTCACAAGTTCAAGGAGTTGACTACGATGAGATTTTCTCATCCGTAGCGATGCTTAAGTCCGTCGGAATCATGTTAGCATTAGCTGCATTTATGAAATCTGGCAGATGGATGTCAAAACGAGTTTCCTTACCAGTCTTCGTAAGGAAAGGTTGTATGTGATACAATAGGAAAGTTTTGTCGATCCTAAGGATGCTAAAAGGTATGCTGGCTCCAGCGATCCTTTCTAAGGACTGGAGTAAGCATCTCGGAGTTCGAATGTGCGCTTTGATGAGATGATCAAAGATTTTTGGTTTATACAAAGTTTATGAGAAACTTGTATTTCCAAAGAAGTGAGTGGGAGCACTATAGAATTTCTGATGAGTATATGTTGTTGACATATTGATGATCAGAAATGATGTAGAATTTCTGGAAAGCATACAGGGTTATTTGAAAGATGTTTTTCAATAGAAAACCTGGATTAAGCTACTTGAACATTGAGCATCGAGATCTATAAGGATAGATCAAAATGCTTAATAATACTTTCAAATGAGCATATGCCTTGACATGATCTTGAAGGTGTTCAAGATGGATCACCAAAGAAGGAGTTCTTGCCCGAGATGTAAGGTATGAAGTTAAGACTTAAAGCTCGACCACGGCAGTATCAGAGAGAAAGGACGAAGGTCGCCCCTATGTCTTAGACGAGGCTCTGCAAAGATGCTATGTTGTACCAAGACCGAAGTGTGCCTTGCCATGAGTCACAAGGGGTACAAGAATGATCCAGAATGGATCATTGATAGCGGTCAAAATTGTCCTTGGAGTAAATAAGGACATGTTTCTCGATTATGGAGGTGATAAAGAGTTCGGTGTAAAGGGTTATGTCGATGCAAGCTTTAACACCTATCCGGATGACTCTGAGTAGCAAACCGGATACGTATAGTGGAGCGACCATTTGGAATAAGCTTCAAGTGGAGCATGGAAGCAGCATTTACAATATGACATAGAGAATTGCAAAGTACATACGGATCTGAATACTGCAGACCCGTTGACTAAAACCTCTCGCACAAGCAAAACATGATCAAACCTCAGAACTCACTGAGTCTTAATCACATGATGATGTGAACTAGTTTACAGACACTAGTAAACTCTTTGGATGTTGGTCACATGGCGATGTGACCTATCAGTGTTAATCACATGACGATGTGAACTAGATTATTGACTCTAGTGCAAGTGGGAGACTGTTGGAAATATGCCCTAGAGGCAATAATAAATTAGTTATTATTATATTTCCTTGTTCATGATAATCGTTTATTACCCATGCTATAATTGTATTGATAGGAAACTCAGATACATGTGTGGGTACATAAACAACACCATGTCCCTAGTGAGCCTCTAGTTGACTAGCTCGTTGATCAATAGATGGTTACGGTTTCCTGACCATGGACATTGGATGTCGTTGATAAAGGGATCACATCATTAGCAGAATAATGTGATGGACAAGACCCAATCCTAAGCCTAGCACAAAGATCGTAGTTCATATGCTAAAGCTTTTCTAATGTCAAGTATCATTTCCTTAGACCATGAGATTGTGCAACTCCCGGATACCGTAGGAATGCTTTGGTGTACCAAACGCCACAACGAATCGGGTGGCTATAAAGGTGCACTACAGTATCTCCGAAAGTGTCTGGGTTGGCACGAATCGAGATCGGATTTGTCACTCCGTAAACAGAGAGGTATCTCGGGCCCACTCGGTAGGACATCATCATAATGTGCACAATGTGACCAAGGGGTTGATCACGGATGATGTGTTACGGAACGAGTAAAGAGACATGTCGGTAACGAGATTGAACAAGGTATCGGGATACCGACGATCGAATCTCGCAAGTGCAATACCGCTAGACAAAGGGAATTGTATACGGATCGATTGAGTCCTTGACATCGTGGTTCATCCGATGAGATCATCGTGGAATATGTGGGAGCCAACATGGGTATCCAGATCCCGTTGTTGGCTATTGACCGAGAACGCCTCGGTCATGTCTACATGTCTCCCAACCCGTAGGGTCTACACACTTAAGGTTCGATGACGCTAGGGTTATAAAGGAAGTTTGTATGTGGTTACCGAATGTTGTTCGAGTCCTGATGAGATCCCGGACGTCACGAGGAGTTCCGGAATGGTCCGGAGGTAAAGATTTATATATGGAAGTCCTGTTTTGGTCACCGGAAAAGTTTCGGTTTTTCCCAGAACGCACGGGACCACCGGGAGGGTCCCGGGGTCCACCAAGTGGGGCCACCAACCCTGGAGGGCTGCATGGGCCAAGTGTGGAGGGACCAGCCCTGTGTGGGCTGGTGCGCCCCACAGGCCCAAGGCGCAGGAAGTGGGGAAAGGGGCAAACCCTAGGGCGATGGGCCCTAAGGCCCACCTAGTGGGCACCCCCCCTCTCTCCCCCCCTTGGCCGCCCCCCTAGATGGGATCTAGGGCTGGCCGCACCCCTTGGGGTGGGAATCCCTAAAGGGGGCGCAGCCCCCTTCCCCCCTATATATACTTGAGGTTTTGGGGCTGCCATATACACATAAGAGTTTGACCTCTCCTTGGCGCAGCCCTACCTCTCTCCCTTCTCCTCTCCCGCGGTGCTTGGCAAAGCCCTGCAGGATTGCCACGCTCCTCCACCACCACCACGTCGTTGTGCTACTGCTGGACGGAGTCTTCCTCAACCTCTCCTTCTCTCCTTGCTGGATCAAGGCGTGGGAGACGTCACCGGGCTGTACGTGTGTTGAACGCGGAGGTGCCGTCCGTTCGGCACTAGGATCTCCGGTGATTTGGATCACGACGAGTACGACTCCTTCAACCCCGTTCTCTTGAACGCTTACGTTTAGCGATCTACAAGGGTATGTAGATGCACTCTACTTCACCTCGTTGTTGGTTTCTCCTTAGATAGATCTTGGTGACACGTAGGAAAATTTTGAATTTATGCTACGTTCCCCAACAATGAGGTGACCAACCGTGGGGCGACGCGCTGAGCGGCCGAGTGGTGATGAGGTGACCAACCGAGCGGCGACGCGCGGAGCGGCCGAATGGTGATGAGGTGACCAACCATGTGGCGACGCGCGGAGCGGCAGAGTGGTGATGAGGTGACCAACCGTGTGGCGACGCGCGGAGCGGCAGAGTGGTGATGAGGTGACCAACCGTGTGGCGACGCGCGGAGCGGCCGAGTGGTGATGAGGTGACCAACCGAAGCGGCGACGCGGAGCGGCCGAGTGGTGATGAGGTGATCAACCGAAGCGGCGACGCGGGAGCGGCCGAGTGGTGATGAGGTGACCAACCGAAGCGGCGACGCGGAGCGGCCGAGTGGTGATGAGGTGACCAACCGAGCGGCGACGCGCGGAGCGGCCGAGTGGTGATGAGGTGACCAACCGTGTGGCGACGCGCGGAGCGGCCGAGTGGTGATGAGGTGACCAACCGTGGGGCGACGCGCGGAGCGGCCGAGTGGTGATGAGGTGACCAACCGAGCGGCGACGCGCGGAGCGGCGGAGTGGTGATGAGGTGACCAACCGAGTGGCGACGCGTGGAGCAGCCTAGTTGTTATGAGGTGATCAACCGAGCGGCGACGCGCGGAGCGGCCGAGTGGTGATGAGGTGACCAACCGTGTGGCGACGCGCGGAGCGGCCGAGTGGTGATGAGGTGACCAACCGTGTGGCGACGCGCGGAGCGGCCGAGTGGTGATGAGGTGACCAAGCGAGCGGTGACGCGCGGAGCGGCCAAGTGGTGATGAGGTGACCAACCGTAGGGTGACGCGCGAAGCGGCCGAGTGGTGATGAGGTGACCAACCGAACAACGACGCGTGGAGCGGCCGAGTGGTGATGAGGTGACCAACCGAGTGGCGACGCGCGGAGCGGCCGAGTGGTGATGAGGTGAACAACCGAGTGGCGACGCGCGGTGCAGCCGAGTGATGATGAAGTGACCAACCGATGGCGTCGCACGGGGCGGCCGATTAGGTAAGTTGATGAACATGTGCCCAGCCAAGCGGTGATGCGCGGGGCAGTCGAGTGGTGGTGTATCTAGCAGACTGGCGGTGTGCGGTAGGCGAATGTCTGGATGTTTAGTTGCTCCAGCTAACCTGCACATTGTTCGTCCGAGTGCGGAATCCACCTGAACGATATGGAACGTTTAGTTATCCATATGTACAATGTACGAAGATGAGCTATGAAAATACACTTAGCTTGTCGGGCAAGCCGATGAAGACGCGCCCAACCAAGGGATGATGTGCGGGGTGGCCGAGTTGAGCATGTCATCGAGGAGGCGTTCGACCGAGTGGAAACAAACGACCGCGCGAAATATATGTTCGTCCGAGTGAATTGATGTGCTGTCCGGACGGGTGAATTGATGTGCTGTCCGGTCGAGTGAATCGTTGTGCTGTCCGGGCGAGCAACCTGCAAGTTAGTATAGCAAGTATAGCTACAAATATCTATTGATGATGAAAAACACCACTGAGGGTTGATGCCTTTTGGAGAGACTTAAAGTCCGGTGGTTATAGTGTATGCATGCATGCACTAATAACTGCCGCGGTAAAAGCGGAAGTAGTCAAATGAGCGCATTAGTTTTGGCAGCAGTAAGTAAGTAATTGATGATGGAAATACTCACCTGATGAGCCCTTTAATGAGGCAATTACCTTAGCGAAACGGTCAACCCATGTTTCTCCGTTTCCTTTTTCTGTATGATGGAGAAGCGGCCCGACGCCGGTGGGCTGCGCTCGCATGTGGCTAGCGCCCCATGCAGGCGAGCGGGACGAGCGGTTGACAGGGTTGGTCCCCTGTCCCCGAACGCCAACTGCAGCGAGGGGGACTCGGAAACGCCGCCAGAGGTGCCGATCCGGCGCGTCAATCCGGCGCAGATGGACGCGCCCGAGGCCTGGGGGTCGGGGAGCAGCTGAGCACCCACGTCACCGGAGTGACTGTTGAACGCTTGCGGACGCCGCAGTCGGCAGACGGTTGGGCTAAGCTCGACGGAGAAGTGGAAGCGGGAGGTGCGCTGGTGGCCGCCCCAGCTAGTCCGGTCGAGCGGGCACAGCCGGACTTCTCGGCGAAGAGGAGCCACACACCGCCAGGCGGCAGCGCATCTCCAGCAGTACAGACCCTCGAAGAGTAGAAGTAAATCGCTTGATCAGACACGTTTGTGAATGGTCATGCACGCTCGCAGTGTCGGGTGAAGATGTATCTTCTCCTCCGCTTTTGCGGTGCTTCAATTGTTTGTATGAACTGCATGAACACGAAAATAGATCAATGAAAAACCATATGCATCATGGCTCGATAGACGCCATGCCCCACGGTGGGCGCCAACTGTCGTGGTTTTAAGTCTGACAGTAAGAGAGGGGTAGGATAACGGAGCATGATCTATCGAGATGCATATGGGTGACACGGTGGTTTTAGCGAGTTCGGGCCTCTCATGGTGGAGATAACAACCCTACGTCTCGTGCTCCGGAGAGGCTTTGTTTTATCTGAGTATATATCCGGAGATTACAATATGTGTGTGAGCGAGCGGAACGTATCCCCATGCCTGAGCTAAGTCCTGAGACTAATGGTGAAAAGAGAGAGAGGTGGCAGAAAAGCCCCCTAGTCTAGTGGTGGGGGTGGCTTATATAGAGTGCGCCACCCCCTCACCTCCTTGTTACAAAGTGGGGCATGAATGCCATAATGCCAGCCCACTATCAAGCCCTCACTATTAGAATGATACCGATCGCTTTGCTGCTCGCTGGTCTTCGTGATATCCGAGTGAGTCGACGGTCGAGTGGTGAACCGTCATCCGAGTGGATGGTATGTTGCTTGGTCGAGTGGATAGTATGCTGCTTGTCCGAGTGGATAGTATGTCTGTATGAAATTTACCTGGTCCCACATGTTGTGTGGACCCTATGCTTCATGATATTTCGACCCTTCGTGGGCCTACCTGTTATGTATATCCCCAACAGCAGGTGTTTTTCACCTGGTATTCTATGATTAACTGAACAATCTTCAGCATAATCAAAACGGCAAAGCTTGCGCTTCATATATTTATTTTCACTCGTACTCAATTACTCCTCAACAGAAATTAAATTTTATCTAAAAATATTACCAGTAAAGAAGGCATGCTAAACACAAAGGATAACACTGATGTCCATTTTGAAAATCCACAGAAGATAAATCTGAATTAAGAAGCAGGACCATAGAGAAATAGACCTACAAAGTACAATTTCCTATATTAACAAATTCATGACGTCCTTATGCCAATTTTCAGTGAATCATGTTCATAACTCTAATCCCTCTTAGAATAAATAAAGATAAAGCAGGCTCTTCATTGCCAAGCCTTTGGAATAATATAAAGAAGTCATCTACTGAACTGATGATTATACATCATACAAATTCTAGGTCAGATCATCAATAACACTAGACAAAAAATCCAATAATCTGGCTTCAAATAACATCATCCCCTGAATTTAGTTACATTTTTAGTAACCCAAATAGTACTCCCTCCGTTCCTAAATAATTGTCTTTCTAGAGATTTCAACAAGTGACTACATACAGAGCAAAATGAGTGAATTTACACTCTAAAACATGTCTACATACATTCGTATGTTGTAGTTCATTTGAGATGGCTAGAAAGACAATTATTTGGGAACGGGGGGAGTACAAGTGAAGATAAAAGGCAAATAATTATTTCTGAATTTAAACATATTTATATGATATACTTTAGGATCTGGATATGAAGAGAGGAAATATACAGCATGAGATGTGGTGGAGCGGAGTGCCAGCATCAGCGGTCAATCTATGTTAGACAAGTGAATGGTGTGGTGCCGCGTCTGCTGTTCACTGATGGCAAAGGGAAGAGGCGGCCAAACAAAGGAGATGCCCCTGGCGGTTGTGCCTCCCCCCCCGGGAGCCCTCCCGTTCAACGCTCACTATGTCAAACAGTCCAATTACAGAGGATAACTTTGTATATCAACAAAGAAACTAATGATGCTACACCAACTCTGCCCTGTTGTAGCAAACATGTACTAATTAAATACATACACGAGTGCCTTAGTAATGTTGCATATTACTGTGATTCACGTTAAAAATATAAAGACAAGGCCCTAAACATGCATGATATAGACATCTACTCCCTCCGTTCCCAAATATTTGTCTTTCTAGACATTTGAAATGGTTACAACATACGGATGTATGTAGACATATTTTAGAGTGTAGATTCACTCACTTTGCTTCGTATGTAGTCACTTGTTGAAATCTCTAGAAAGACAAATATTTAGGAACGGAGGGAGTAGTAAGTAACAAAGTTGGCTTCGTCCCACAAACTCAGACGATTTAAAGATGGGACATTACCCTCTTATGCAAACCTTGTGGAGACCTTTGTATATTTAATGCTTTCTTTGATGAATATGCTTAATCACTGTTCATGGGATGCATTCTTCTGCTTTTATTCTCAAACTGATCAGGTGAAAGTTGTCGGACCAAATATTCTTAATCTCCTGCTACTTCTTTAGCAAGTATAACTTTCAAAGTGGACGATCAACGATTTAGATCAGTGAACTGCACTAACTTCAACAGAATTGACAAAAAAAGCCAACATAAATGAAGTAAAATAGCTAGTCACACCCATAGAAAAATCAGAGATGAACCCTTTAGGTAAAATCCCTAGAGTTGAGGGGAAAGGCCCCACAAAACATTGGAAGTTACAAAATTAGGCGAGCATATAGAACCATGACCATGCTTTATACTATCTGAGAGAACACAACAGTCATACATATTTTAAGAAACATAACAACACAACATTCATACATATTTTAAGAAACATAACAATCAGATAGTAAACATAGTACCTTGATAGTTACAAAGCCTCCTTCAGTACAATCTTTTAAGAAATATAACAATCATATTGTAAACAGAGTACCTTTCTTAGGTAGAATCCCATGGTGGAAATGCAGAGCAAGGAACGAAGGAAGCTAACCTCATAAAAATCCTATATAATTGAACCAAACACATATCATAAAAGGTATATGCAATAAGAAAATACGAAGCAACATATGAAAGAAGCTAGCCCACACAATGAACAACCTGCAACTTTTTATAGCTATCCAGGAAAAGTGCGAACTCAAGTAAGGGAGTAGATTTTTCAAATTTTCACAAGCCATAATATCAACATCAAAACCATAGAAGGAGAGAAGTTATTTTCAGTCCTAAGAAACATGCAATACTAAAAATCCTGAGTATTGTCCCATTGTGCTATACATCAGAGAATATAATTCTTGAGCTGTTTGTAGTAATTACCTTTCCACCAGCATCTGAAACAAAGACTTCTTCATGATTGAACCGAGACATGATGTCAACATCAGTGTTGAGGTATGGATCTGCAGATGGGCATTCACACCAGAAGAACGATAATAAGATGAGCAACCAATGTTCACCTGACAAATGGTTTCTTTAGTCAGTTCACTTTGTACTGTAGAAACCTTTCAAATGAAATCTTGATCTGAACTAACAGGAGAACATGAGGCTGGGGAGTAGAAAGGCTGAAAGTATTAGTCATTTTCCTTTCTAATCATGCACTTGCACACCAGCCACATGAAATAAAACAAATACTTTCCTTGGAACATGTACATGCTCTAATCAATTTTTGTGTACCCTAGCCATGGCGTCCTCTCTATCTTGTAGCCATGGATGGTCTTCTCCATTGGGATTTCAAGCCTGGCCAGGCAATCGCGGATCAGGTTCGTCGTCGTTTTGGATCTACGGTTCATTTTTCTCCTAGCAATGGTACCAAGGAATTCTTCTTGGTGGTTTTCTTCTCCTCCGCCTCCTTCCCTCTCTCGTTGAATCTGTGGGTATTGCTCTTCAATGTTGTATTGAGGTTCTCACTGAGGGTTTCTCGATCTCGAATCGGCTGATCGTAAGTTCCGCTTTCGGTGGCGTCGAATCGAGTTGGTCATTTCATTTACCATCTCAAGGATCGATTTGGCCGGATTTTGTTTGCCATTTCTCTCTATACCGACCTGAGGGACATGCTACTCCCCAGAGTGATACTTGCTGGCATTCGGATCATCATTTGCAAGAGCTTTCTACACGCAACCCTACGGCAATCAAACACTCGTTCTCATTTGATTCACGGAATGCATCTATGGACCCTTCTTCGGCGTTCGAATTGGCAAAATTTGGCCTTCTTGATCCAGTTTTGGGATTACAAAGGATTTCAGCGATTGCGGAATTTCTCCGTAAAGCTCAACGTCGGCCGACGCCTCAACGGGCAACCATGCAAAGCTAATTCGCATTAATGTTTCAAGGAATATTTCAGGTAATGCATTTAATGCAAACATCCGCTTTGGCAGCTTTTATGGGATGACGACAATCGGGCCGGGGACACGACGGCCTCTCCACATTCATTGCCGACCTCTGTCCGCTTTGGAGAATTTCAAACTTTGGTCCCACCCCGCATTCAAATTCGCAACCAATTTCATGGACGCCAATTCAGGCAAGATTGTTGGGATGATATTCCCCGCTCATGTTGCTCTATATTAATGACCAGCAAATTTGGATATTCGATACTCACATTGCCAAAATTTGGTCTATTGTATCGGTCCCACCATCGACTACATTAACAAACGCCTGAACTTATGCTATGTGTGCAATGGCTCCGCCACCAAGCCGGATTCTTGTCCCGATAATATTTGCAACACCGCCTCTGTTGGTCCTTGTGTGGGCCTCTCAAGGAAGTTACTCATGGTCCGTCTCAAGATAGACGGGAACTTTCTGGATCTCAGCCATGCTATCTTTGTGGCTCGTTGGCCCATCTATATTTTACCTGTCCTGGGCTTCTACACTGTTCTACTTGCTCATTTTTGGGCCACGCACGCCACTTTTGTCACCCTCTGGCCCGTCGAATGCAATGGAAAGTAAAGATTAATTCTCTCTTTTCGGCTACTCAAATGGTAAGCCCCTGTGAATCTGCACCGCAAAAGGAAGAAAATAATCGAGATGCTTATCTCCTTGAGAAGGGCAAAGCAATTATGACAGATTCATTCAAACAAGTCTCCCCGAGACATCAAATCAATCGACTATAATTATCGATTCTTCGCCCGATGGCACTATTATCGCCTCTCCTTCGCTTTGTGGCCGTCCGACACTCATCCAAGGGTCACCCACGACACGTGTCCTCATCTCGATGGGCTTGACGGAGGCGGCCGCAGCTAGTCTGGGTTCCCAAGGGGACTAGGGCCCGTGCCGACACGCATTCTCCCTGCTTTCTCGCTCCAATCCTGCCACCACTCCAGAGCTCCACCACCCTCCCATGGCGAACTTCCCGTCAATGTGGTGCCCTACCTACCGCAGGGTATGACGACGAGCTTGGTCCGGAGGACAGGAAGGTGAGGGATGATATGGTGGTCAGCCCAACTCCCCGTTGCGCCATGACTTCCTCGCCATCGCGAAGTTAATCGCTTCGCGTTGCTCCATCATAAGGCGGCGCGCGCCATGCCATTGAAGGTTTGCTGCATGAGTCCCAGCTTCTTCCCACCGAGATAGATGATCATCCTTTAGAGTTGGGATTTTGGCTTTATGGATTCCATTACTAGAGACGCTGTTGTGGGCACTACCTTTGAACTAGATGAGGATGAAGAGAATATTTACACTGTTATCTCGCTTTGTGCCTCATGATGCGGCTTTGAACATGCGCCCGACCACCTTTGGTCCCTCGACGGATTCTCAGATATTGGGTTCCTGCAAGATTATCGCACCTCACATTACATGCACAAGTCAGCTTGATAAGTTTGGCGAGCTTGTCACTTGGCACAACCCAAGGGGGGATAGAAAGCTTGTTTTACTGAAAGTTCGAGTTATTCATTTGCGTCTCGTCCCAAAAAGCTTTGTTATGAATCAATTAGGTGGTGATCGACGTTGTTGGACTGTTCAGGTAACCATGCTACGCAGCAGTGGATCGATGCCCATCTTCCCGAGGTTCCACCGCAGGATCGAGCCACCACCTGCGGATGGTATCCCTCACCCTCTTCATGGGGAGGGACTCACAGCGGAACAACTCTATCAAGCGCAACTGAATAATTGGATGGCTCAGAATGCGCAGATGAATGCAAATGCTGCCGATGCTGCCAATGCACATGAAGAAAATCAGGGCAATGAGGTTCACTTTCAGGCAAACTGGGGGCAATGGCCTCCATCCCTCCTCCAGCTTCAGATAACTTCCAGTGCCTGGCTTGCTCAGAGGGCCTTCATGTCCAAGATGGGATAGTGCCTCACAATAACATGCCGGATAGCCTGTGCGGCTTGAATGAGTCTATTATCGTCTTTGGCACCTCTGATTCCAAAGTGAGACAAAGGTCGACAGCTATGTTTTGGTACCGCGAACTTGTTCCATTCGGTGGTGGAAGGAGAGAGCTCGGATATGGCCACATCCTCTGTCCATATTCCTCACCGCCCCCCCCGCTGCTCCAGCTAATTCGCTTGAAGTTATGGTTTCTCTCACTCAGATGGTCTACAGCTTGCTATGACCGAACATGGTAATGTGATCTCTTCAATGCTCATTAATCAAGGTTTCTCTTTCATTAGACTCAACTCCTTTCTGAGATCGACCATCATGCCTTTGGTTGCCTCCTATGGTCCCTGGAGCTCTGGTTTTGGGCTCAGGAATGATTGGGTTCAAGTTAAAGCTGTGATTACTGTTGAAAATAACCTGGTCTCAGTGACTGCATCAAAGCAGACTAGGCAGTTGGCCTCCTCCTCTTTGCAAATTGAAGAGATCCTAGACACACCTGATCTAAACTCAATGGTCAGCCCTGACAGCACTCACTTGGAGATCCCTGTGGTAGCTCATCCTTCTCAGGTGATCGCCGATCCTTCTCTGCTTGTGCAACCTGCCCTGTCTGATGACCAAGTGGTCCAACTGGCACCTGTGGGTGCAGCTGTGGCAAATGCTTCTGGCTCTGGGGAGGAGATTTCTGCGGCATCTTCTCAGCTCTTTGGAATTGAGCCATCTGAGGGCTCCACTACTGATATCCTGGTTACGGATGGACAAAGCTCTGCTAATGCCCTTGGTGGAACGGGGCTTAATTCTGATGCTTCAACTCGCAAAGGAAAGCTTGCCATGCCCATGTCTTCGCTTTCTTCGCAGCGCTGCAGTCTAATAAATATGACGGTTTTAAAGTACCGCCATTATCGACAAAGAAACCAAGAGCTTCCAAGGTCAAGCCCGTATCAATCCGTCGGCTCACGATCGTGGACCGTCAAGAGGATGACAGCTCGGCCGTGCCGCCGCCCACCCCGACGCCACGCTTCAACTTATTGGCACCGCTAAATGCGCTTATTCCTGCTGCCGCCGAGCTCTCAAGATGTGCTAATCGAAGCTATGGAGGATGCTCGCTCATCCTCATCCAAAGGCTTAATCCTTCCTTTTATTTCATGGTTCTTTGGTGAACTGGAATGTTCTCTGTTGGAATGTCCGTGGCTTAAATTCAACCTAAGCAACTTGCTCGCTTAATGCTATCTCGCTAGTGGCTGTGCTGTCATTTGTCCGCAGGAAACTAAGAAGCACTCTTTTGATAATAACTTTATTAAGTCTTGCTGTCCGAGACGCTTTGATAAATTTGAATTTATTCCGCCCATGGTGCTTCGGTGGAATTGCCACAACTGAATAGTTCAATCTTCTCTCGCCATCGTTTTGCATCCAGGACTTTGCTTTGGTGACCCGCTTTCATTCCACGCAATCTGCATAGCCTTGGACCCTTGTGAATGTGTATGGCCCTGTCAGGAGATGAACGAGGGATTTCATTCAATGGCTACTAGACCTTAATATTCCTACCAATGAAGACTGCCCTTGTAGGGGACTTTAATTTTATTCGTGGCCCGATAATTGTAATAAGCCGTGGTAACCTTGGGGATATGATCACCTTCAACGATTTTATCAGGAACCAAAACCTGGTGGAATTACCCATCAAAGGTCGAGCTTACACTTGGAGTAATATGCAGGTGGACCCCCTCTTAGAACAAATTGACTGGTTTTTCACAAGCACCAATTGGACTATTACTTACCCTAAAACCCTAGTTAAGCCTCTTGGTCGGCCTGTTTCCGATCACATCCCTTGTGTGGTTTGCATTGAGACAACCATTCCTCGCTCCAAGATCTTCAGGTTCGAATCATATTGGGTACATCATCCTGGATTTTTGGACATGGTTTCTAATTCTTGGTCCAAATCAATTCCCTCGACCAACATGGCCACTGTTATCTCCCGCAAGTTTAAACATCTGCGGCGTGATCTAAAAATTTGGAGTAAAGGTATTTCTAAACTGTCTATTGCCATTGACAACTCCAACAGGGCCCTCTTCGAACTAGATGAACTTGAAAATAAAAGACGTCTCACCATACCGGAAACAAATTTCCGTCGCATTCTCAAGAACCATATCCTAAGGCTTCTTAATTATCAAAGAGAGTATTGGAGGATGAGATATACCATTTGTTGGGTTAAATTTGGCGATGAACAACCAAAATTTTTTCAAGCGATGGCCTCAGAAAGATATAGGAGGAATAACATTGCTTCCCTTACCACGGATGATGGTTATTGTATTGAGGACCACGCAGGCAAAGAATCAGTTATTTTTCAAGCTTTCAAGAAACGGCTTGGGGCTTCTCAGCACCATGACATGAAGTTCGATTTAGCCACAATTATCAAGAAGGTTGAAGACTTGGATCAACTTACGGTGCCTTTCACTCACCAGGAAATTGATGATGTCATTAAATACATGCTCATGGATAGGGCTCCGGTCCGATGGTTTCACGGACATTTTCTCAAAGCTTGTTGGCACGTGATTAAACAAGACTTTTATCTTCTGTGCAATCAATTTCATGAAGGAAACTTAAACCTGGAGAGTATTAATGAGGGCTTCATTACTTTAATCCCAAAAATCATTGCTCCTGCTTCACTCAATGATTATAGACCAATCACGCTACTCAACTGCTGTCTTAAGATCATTACGAAACTTCTTGCCAACCGTCTACAAAAGATCATCCTAAAGATCGTGCATCGAAATCAATATGGTTTTTGAAGGGCAAATCTATTCAGACTATCTCGTGGGCGTTTGAATACATTTACCAATGTCAAACATCAAAGAAACCAATTATCCTCCTTAAACTTGATTTTGCTAAGGCCTTTGACACTATTGAGCATGAGCCCATGTTGGAGATTATGAGGCATATGGGATTTAACGACAAATGGCTAAACCGATCCAAACAATCTTGGCCTCGTGTAAATCTTCGGTCCTTTTAAATGGAGTTCCAGGAGACAATTCCATTGCAAAACGGGGTTCAACAAGGTGACCCGCTATCTCCCCGATTTTGTGTTGGCAGCCGACCTTCTTCAAGCCGTCATTAATGATGCTTTTGCCCAGGTCATATTCAGCTTCCTTTCCCATGTGTAACTCAAAAGGATTACCCGTCATTCAATATGTTGATGACACTATTCTAGTATTACCGCCTGTGAAACTCAGCAGCCACGATCAAGCAGATTCGCCGGATTATGCAACTTCCATTGGCCTTAAAATAAATTTCCAAAATCCACTATCATCCCAATCAACTGTGATGAGTCCCTCAAGAACAAGATTGCACAAATCTTCGGTTGCATGACCGCAAAATGCCCTTTACTTACCTTTGGGCTGCCTTTGGGAACCACGAGACCTTCTGCTCAGGATCTAATGCCTTTGGTTTGCAAAGTGGAACGCCGCCTAACTGCTACCCTCAACATGATTTCAGATGGTGCAAAACTATCTCTAGTAAATTCAGTGATCACCTCGCCATGATTTTTGCTCTTTGCACTCTCAAGTTTCCGCCCCATTATTGAGCTCTTAGACAAGATCGAAGGAAATGTCTCGGACTAAAAAGAATGAATAGGGGGAGACATGTAATTCACTAGCGGCTTGGAGCATGATCTGTAAACCTAAAGAGTGTGGTGGAATGGGCATTTTGGATCTCCGAACGCAAAGTGATGCCCTGTTACTCAAATATCTTCACAAATTCTACAATCACTGTGATTTACCTTGGGTGGAATTAATCTGAACACCTATTACTCATCGAAAATCCTCATGCAACGGATGCTTGTGGTTCCTTCCGTGGCGAGACATCACAAAACTCATGCCGCTTTATAGGGGATCACCAAAGTCACAATTCAGATGGTTGTACCACTTTACTTTGGAAAGATCTTTGGATGGATGACATTTTGGCATCTACCCACCCAAGGGCATTTTCATACTCCAAATATGAGGATATCTCTGTCTGTGCAATGCTAACGGTGACACGCTGGGCTGAAACCTTCCACCTTCCCCTTTCTCACAGGCACATGCAGAGCTTCTAGACCTTCAAAGAATCGTTGACTCCAATTACTTTGGCCCAAGGAGAGGACAAATGGACATGCATTTGGGGCAAAGGAGATTATACTGCGAGCCAATATTACTCATACTATTTCAAAGAAATAAGAGCTCATCAGACATACAACTGGCTGTGGAAATCCAAGGTCACCATGAAAATAAAAGTGTTCGGTTGGCTACTCCTCTCAGATAGACTAAACACACGAAACATGCTCAAGAGGAGACACTACAACATTGGCGACAACCACACTTGTCTGCTGTGTACTGCTTCTATTGAAGAAACTTTGGAGCACCTTTTCTTCACCTGCCCATTTAGCCAAGAGTGCTGGGCACATATTAATATACACTGGATAACGCATGGTACAAGACTACAATGGGTTGAGCATGCAAAAACTACATGGAATAGCCCGATGTTCATGGACATCTTCCTGCAGGCTGCTTGGAGCATATGGAAGGAGAGAAACAACAAACACTTCAGAGGGATTTCACCTACAAAATCATCCTGGCTGGCTAGGTTGAAGGAGGATCTTTCCCTTCTTCGTTATAGAGTGGGAGACAAACTTCAACCCTTTTTGTCCTCTTTTGTAAATAATATATAACTTTAGTCTTTTGTTCCCTCTTTCTAGTTTTAGACCCCCCCCCCCCCTTTTTTTAGTTTCATCATGGCTATGGATGTAAGGTTATAACTCTGTAAGACTTTTTGTCACTTAATTGAATATATACAGTAGGAGCCTCTCCTACTGTTTCAAGTGTCAAATTTTTTTTTTGTGTTTCTACTGCAGTATCTTTTGTACATGAAAGATTTTGTTGGGCTCTAGTGACCAACATCACCTTCGCTGCTTCATTTACTACTAATTTCTTAAAATAAAAATCATTGTAGGAAAATGCAGTGCCTAGAAGGCGCTTAGGCACGCACAGGCGCTAGGCAACCACCAAATGCCTCACCTAGGGCATAAGCAAAACTCTAGCCAGGACAAGCAAGAAATTGCTCGCTCAAAGGAGAAACCATACCTTATTGCAAAAACATGCCAAAGGGGTCATATTCCAATGGCATTAGTTGTTAGTTTACTCACTTATATGTTTTAAATCAATATAGGTACACAGTATAAAACCCAAATACACACTAATTAATATCTAAAATATACGTCTGCCTAGGCTGCGCCTAGGGCACTTAAGCACCACCTAGGCGCTAGGCGAAGGTCAATCACCTCGTTTACGCCTAGCTTTTTTTTCCAAACTTGATAAAAATATAAGTTTCGAAGTAAAATGAAAACTTTCACAGTTTGCATATATAATTGCACAGCGGAATCTGTAGAGAATGAACGTTCTCCCTGCAACCGTCCAACGTGACCATCTGTGCATCGGTGGAATTTTGGTCCGCACATGTGACATGAGCAAAGCAATTTAAAACACCGGGAAGCGTCGCACAATAGTGTTGTCCTCTTACAATTGTGTACACAACAGAGAAGAAGGAAGAAGCCAAATCGAAGACCAAAATAACATCACGTTGCAATACAAAATGGAGTTAAGAAATAATATGAACTAAAGTAACATAGATGTGTTGTTCAAACTACCCGCAGAAAAACTATCTGGATAGGTGGAGATAAAAAAACGAATAGTGCTCTTCATTCTTGAATTTATCATTCTCACTGGACTACATGATTATTCATGTCATGTCTAGTGCATGAAACAATTTTTTGCTTTAAACTGGTGCATGAAACAAGTTCACAATGAATCATGAAGAAAATTAGATTGCTACACAGAAAAGATTCAAAAATCATTGCATGTTGTGAATCTTTTTATTTGATCCGATTTTACATCATCGCAAATTCAACAGTCTGCTGAAGGATCACATAGTTGTCGTCATTTGCTGGAGCACATTGGACCAACTAAAATATTGTACTGCTCTGAAATTTATGATAAATAGACAAACATGAAGAAGAGCCCTAATTGACTCATTGCTCAAACCTTATATTTGTTCTTTCTCTCCAAATGACAAAACAATACTTTTCATCCCATCTATTTTCTGAAATCTAAGTGATATTTTCACAAGTCTAATGTGTTATAGCAAATAAAGATGAATTTGCAGTCTCCATCAGTAAATTATAATTTGTTGTCCATTACAGTAATTGCCAACATAGTAAGTTGGGAAGCAAATTCTACCAACTGAACGGTACAATCTCAGCACAAAATGAAAATGAAAAGAGAGAAAACATACTTCAGAGGAGAGAAGTCATTTCCAGCAGAAGATTTAGATTCATCCTAATATGTCAGGTCTTCCACTCCATTATGCCCAAGTAGCAGGAGATCCATGCCTCTATGTCGTCGCCCGTGGAGTACCAAAAGTAGGCGAGTTCCTCAAGGCGCCGTCGACCCAATTGCTGCCGTTATTGGGGGCAGACAGAGGAGTAGACGCTGGTGGGCAGCAACGGCAAGCAACAGGAAGTGTATGCTCTGCGGTGGTGGCGCACTAAGGGAGCGCGGACGGTGGAGCCTCCGTTGATGCACGAACAGGAACGGTGGAGCATCCCTTGCTGCCACACACGGAGGTGCGGGAGGATTGGGCAGCGACGCATGAAGGGGATCGGGCGGCGCCCGATCGCTGTTGTCCCCACTGTTGTCCGCGCAATCCCTGAGTCCGCAGGCGTCCCGGGTCGTGCGGCCTCCGCCGTCTGACGAATCGGCTGACGAGGCGTGAAGTGGCGGCGGCGGGGCGAGCGGCGAGGCGTGAAGGGCGGTTGGTCAGAACGGGCGGCAGCGAGGCGTGAAGGGGCAGGTGGCGCGCGGGGCGAGCGGTTGGTCAGAAGGGGAGTGCGGGCGTGCGAGAGAGAGGCACGCGAGGGAGGGACGTGCGAGCGGTAGCGGGGTACCGGGTTTGGTAGTAGATTAAGTAATGACATGATGGGTAATTAAAGCGTAAAACGCGTTTAGTATGCTGGAGGGATGTAGACCATCAGATTGCAGGTTTTAATGGATAGGACGATCTGGTTCTTCGCCCTCTTTTTTTTTTATTGTGGTAGTAGATGAGACAAACTGCGGATGCTCCAATAGCGCAGAACACTCAGAAAAAATGAAGAGCTTGAGAGGGATTGAACACAGGACCTTCAGCTCAAGCGTGTGCATTGCTAACCACTTGACATTTTGAGCATGTTGAAAGTACACAACAACGAGAAACATTAAAGAAGTAAATGCAGTGACAGACCTGAAATTTTTTCTGAATTTCTGAACACGAACACTTTTAGAATTTGTGAAGAATTTTAGAGAAAACTCAAAGATTTTTTCAAGCCCCCAAACAGAAATTTCTAGAGAGAACATATTTTGAAACCCCCGAACAAAAATGTGGAAACCCTGAACATTTTTTGAAACTCCCAACCAAATTTCAAAACGCAAATAATTTTTCAAAAGGCGAACATCTTTGAATATGTGGTGTTTTTATAAAACAGGAAGAGTTTCTGAAACTCCCGAACAAAAATGTGGAAACCCTGTACATTTTTGTAAACTCTCAAAAAAATTTCAAAACACGAATAGTTTTTCAAAAGGCGAACATATTTTGAACATGTGGTGTTTTTATAAAACAGGCAGATTTTTTGAAACTCCCAAAAAAATTCAAAAATGTAAAAAATTTGGAAAACATAAACATTAACAAAATTCTAAATACAAACATTTTTTGCAAAAGCGAAAATTTTATGAACAACAGTTTTGGAAAACGTGACATTTTATGAAAATGTAGTTTAAAAAATTTGCACCATTTTCAGAAAATGGAAAATATACTAGAAAAAGAAAAAAAAAGAAAGTGAAATAAAAATGGTTCCAGAACCTTCTAGAATATGGAAGATGGAAATTGTACGTATACAAAAAGACAGGCCGGCCCAAAAATCGCTCGCTCGTACGTGCAATTCGACGTGTGTCTCCGATTTACCGGGTTGGTCGATAATTTGTAATTTCCTATTTGCCATTCTTTGAGTCAGTTTGTTGGCGCTTTGCACACTGAGCGACAAGGGAGCGCTCTGGGCCAGACAGTCACTGTGTTCCACCGATCCCAGTTTGGGGGGACCTTCTAGAAGTTTCCTGAACCATTTGTTCATAAAATTTTCAAAAATTCATCAAATCCAAAAAATTTTCATTATGAGAACTTCACAAAGATTTTTTTTGAATCAGGAAACATTGCATGAAATTCTTAAACATTTGCTTTAACTTACAAAATTGTTCCAAATTAGTGAACATTTTTTACAATTTGGAACATTGTTTGTAGAATTTGTGAATATTTTATGAAATCGGTGTAATTTTTTTATATTTTAGGATTTTCTTGATGATTGTGAACTTCTTTTCTAAAATCATGACATTTTTTAAATTCTGGAATATGATCTGTATAACAAATATAAAACAGAAAAAAAGAGATGAAAACAGTAAATAAAAAAAGGAAAGAGAAAATCGATAAATAGGGTACCCTGCCTTTCACATGGGCCGGCCAAAAACAGCGCTTGCGGTGAGTAGGAGGTGCGTGTTTCATTGCTTCCCATCGTACTACGCGTTAAATAGGAGCTCCCGATTTTCGCAAAAAAAAAAAAAAAAAAAATAGGAGCTCCCGATTCATGATTCATCGACTGTTTGACGCAAAATGTGTCAAATATGGTTTTCCGCAAAGTGGATCGCACTGCTATAGGTAGCATTGTGGACGTTCTATATAGGCGATTGGGCCTTCAGCTTCAATGCAGGAAGGGTCGATCACTACCCAGTACCCAAATGCTCAGACCTCCTTTCTGAACCAAGACATGCTTCGCAGTTCAGAGTTACTGTAGATTACAGTTGCTTTGGCTGAATATACAGGAGTGCTATTATAATGTTCAGAGTTGAAGCACTCGTTCCTGGAGAACTGAATAACAGGAGCGGTATAAACAGGGGCTGCCCCAGGATTTGAAAAGCGTGTATCAAAGGCCACAAATTTTTCTATGGCCTAAAACCTTGTTTTTTGGCACGTACAATCGATTATAGCACCATATTATACTAGTGGTATAATATATAATTGGGATAATATCATAAATTTATAGAATTGATCATTATTAGAAATTGTTCAACAGATATAAATATTAGTTTCCAATATGTCAAAGTGGATAATTCAGCCAAGTCAAGTGTTGTATGACTGTACTGATGTTGATGTTCGATGGGGTTCTTGGAACGAGAGAAAGCGAGAGGGTTGTGGGTGCACATAAAGTTTCAATACATTGAACGTGAAACCTATCTTTTCAGTTCAAACAGAAAAGGTACGAGGATATATACCTGTTGCTGCTTCCTTTACGGCAAAATTGAAACAAGCTTCTTCTTCACTTTGTCGGCGCGGAGAACAAGACTTCGGCATTGTCGCTGGAGAAGGAGTGACTGAGAGAGGATGAGGGGCTCGGAGAGGAGGGGACAATGAAGTGTGGATGTGCATCGCCGACGCACGGTTTAAATAGCTATGCGGCGGCTGTCGAAGTTGGTTTCTCAGGACACGGCTTCCGCATTGAAGCGGCGACGCCCAAGAGGTAGCGTCTGTAAGCGTTGCCTTCATGCCTGGTCGCGTCGGTAGGCATTAATGCCGGCAGCTGCATGCTTTGGGCCAGCATGAATGCAACGTGTAAATCGGCGTGGGCGTTGGATGAAAAGCGTGGGAGAGGAAGGTGGGTGTTTCGGGTGGGTCAGGGCAGTCAGAAGTGGACGTGGCAGCGGTCAGATGCCCGCAAAGCCCCCCTCCCTCACTTTCTCTCAGTTTACGAAAAAATTGTGCCCGGACCAATCGGCGGACCAATACAGGGTCGCGTTGAATGGCAGAACACGTCCGGACCGCGTGGTTCGTACATATACGAGCGGTTTGAGGGTCCGCGTCGCTCTAACCCTCAAACCGCCGGCAATCGTCTGGACCATGCGGTCCGATTTATGTTGTGTCATCGGTTCACCGAGAGGTCCAGACACACTTTTTGCCCAAAACAGAGACACAATTTTTTGGAGGTGGGGGGGGGGGGGTGTCCAGAGTCTGGACAGCAGCCACGTAGGATTCCGACACCCGCCGGCCCACTAAATGCCGCCTCTCGGTCCCATTTTTTCCAATCCGCCCTTCGCCCCCCCCCCCTCACTTTGCATCTACACCCTCCTCCTCTGACGCCGGAGTTGCACCTCTCCGGCCGCTACACAGGCATTGCCCGACCTCCGCAACCAGCACTGATGCGCCCGCTCGCTTTTACGACGGCATCGTCCACCCATGACCTGTCTGTAGGCAGGTACACTTTGCCCCCCTCCCTGTCAAATTCGTCCACAGCGGTCACCATGCCCGATAGGTGTTTGGTCAAATGCCATTGAGATTTTTCTCGAACGCAATTTCATTTTTTTACAGTAGAAGGATGGCGGGGTACTCGACCATGGAGGATGAGTCGTTGTGCGATGCGTGGTTGGCCGTATCCGCGGGTTTCTTAGGCAGGAATAGAGGGGAAGGGGGTCGTTATGGCAGTGTGTGCATGATTCGTTTCACACGCGAAAGCACAATGCGCCCTACGACATGCACATCATGCATTATCACAATGTGAGATCGTTATTGTATCGATGGTATGCCATCCAGACCTGTGTCATCAAGTTTTGTGGCGCAGTTGATATGCTGGAGGCAAGGTGTCCATTGCGCGCGGCAGCCGAAGAGATTGTAAGTTTTACTTTTCTTGCTCAACTTGTTGATTGATTCATGCATTCATTGAATGTTGCTCTACACATTGTGTAGCCCGTACGCGCTGCCATGATGTACCACATGATAAAGGGACGGTCGTTTTGGTACATACATTGTTGGATGAAACTGAAGAGGCGGTATGTGTGAGATGACACGATCCATTCATGAGAAACTAGTTGAACATCCGGTTAATCTCTTTGAATTTGAACTATTGTTATACTAGACTTATTTGCATGCTGTGTATGGATGATTTGTGTTATTTTATGTCCTAACTTTGATGAAATATGTCGTGTTTGTACGAATTTCATCTGGTTAGTTCAAACAGTAGATGAAATGTATACAAATAGGGTTGGATGCCCGCCTACCGCATCCATGTCCGCGGACTAGTCCTTGTCTGTGGAGATGCCGGAGCAAATTTGGGGGTCCTCGTTAGGCCAGCTCCAACGCTCGACCCAAATCATCTGGGACGTCCGTTTGAGGCGAAACTTGGGCCAATGGGAGTACCCAAACCGATAAGTTGTCTGGTTTTTGTCCGCCTGACCCCAAATCTGAAGCAAATTTGGGACATAAATGCGCCTCGAACTGACAGAAACGGATGCTCTCGTCGCCCGCTGTGTTCGCGCGTGTCCGCCCTGGTCCCACAAAACAACTACCGCACGAGTTCCCTCCCTCGATTCCCGCCACCGCACACGCTGCGCATCTCTTCCCGTGTGTGCCGCATCTCGTCGCCGTAGCCCCGGCAAGCAGAGCATCGGGGGCGCTAGTCCCAGAGGAGAGGGACAAAGCGGGGCAGACACTGGTTGAGGACGATGACTACAACAACTCCTCCGCCAGTCCCCTGATACGTCTCCAACGTATCTATAATTTTTTATTGTTCCATGTTGTTATATTATCATTCTTGGATGTTTTACAATCATTTTATAGTCATTTTATATCATTTTTTGGTACTAACCTATTGACATTGCCAGTTGTTCTTTTTTGCATGTTTTTTACATCGCAGGAAAACAATATCAAACGGAGTCCAAACGCAACAAAACTCCTAGAGGATTTTTTGGGCCAGAAGAAAGCCAGTGGGCCAAGGAAGCACCTGGGGGGCTGCTCGAGGGGAGCAGCACCCACAAGGGCACGCTAGGAGGCCCAGGCGTGCCCAGGTGGGTGCTGCCCACCTCGTGTGCCCCCCGAACCGCCTCTTTGCTCTATAAATACCACAATATTCCAGAAACCCTAGGGGAGCCGATGAAATATTGATCCAGCCGCCGCAGCGTCCAGAATCACCAGATCCAATCTAGACACCGTCATGGTGTTGGGGAACGTAGTAATTTCAAAAAATTTCCTACGATCACGCAAGACCATGGTGATGGCATAGCAACGAGAGGGAAGAGTGTCCGCCCACGCACCCTCGTGAGACCGAAAGCGAAGCGTTATAACAACGCTGTTGATGTAGTCGACGTCTCCACGATCCGACCGATCCAAGCACCGAACGTCACGGCACCTCCGAGTTCTCGCACACGCTCACTCGATGACGATCCCGGACTCGATCCAAAGAAAGTGTCGGGATGAGTTCCACAAGACGACGGCGTGGGACGGTGATGATGCTCCACCGACGCAGGGCTTCGCCTAAGCTCCGCGACGATATGACTTCTCCGCAGAGGCTTCGCTTAAGCTCCGCGACGATATGACCAAGTGGAATATGGTGGAAGGGGCACCGACACGGCTAAGGAAAGATCCGTAGATCAACTTGTGTGTCTTGGGGTGCCCTTGCCCCAGTGATATAAAGGAGACAAGGGGAGGTGGCGGCCCTATAGGAGGCGCATTAAGGAGGAGTCCTACTCCCACCGGAGTAGGACTCCCCCTTCCTAGTTGGACTAGGTTTGGAGGAGGGAGAAGGGGAAGGCGCCGCCCCTTCCTTGTCCTATTCGGACTAGAGGGGGGGGCGCGCAGCCCACCTTGGGCTGCCCTTCCTCTTCTCCTATGGCCCATTAAGGCCCATTGACCTCCGGGGGTTCCGTAACCTCCGGTACTCGGTAAAATCCCGATTTCACCCGAACATTTCCGATGTCCAAATGTAGGCTTCAATATATCAATCTTTATGTCTCGACCATTTCGAGACTCCTCGTCATGTCCGTGATCACATCCGGGACTCGAACAACCTTCGCATCAATACTTATAAACTCATTATGAATCGTCATCGAAGCGTTAAGCGTGCGGACCCTACGGGTTCGAGAACTATGTAGACATGACCTAGAACCATTCTCGGTCAATAACCAATAGCGGAACCTGGATGCCCATATTGGTTCCTACATATTCTACGAAGATCTTTATCGGTCAAACCGCTTTACGACATCGTTGTTCCCTTTGTCATCGGTATGTTACTTACCCGAGATTTGATCGTCGGTATCCAATACCTAGTTCAATCTCGTTACCGGTAAGTCTCTTTACTCGTTCCGTAATACATCATCTCACAACTAACTCATTAGTTGTAATGCTTGCAAGGCTTAGGTGATGTGTATTACCGAGAAGGCCTAGAGATACCTCTCCGACGATCGGAGTGACAAAACCTAATCTCGAAATACGCCAACCCAACAAGTACCTTTGGTGACACCTGTAGTACTCCTTTATAATCACCCAGTTACGTTGTGACGTTTGGTATGAAGGAAATATGCCCTAGAGGCAATAATAATGTTATTATTTATTTCCTTATATCATGATAAATGTTTATTATTCATGCTAGAATTGTATTAACCGGAAACATAATACATGTGTGAATACATAAACCTACAGAGTGTCACTAGTATGCCTCTACTTGACTAGCTCGTTAATCAAAGATGGTTATGTTTCCTAACCATGAACAAGGAGTTGTTATTTGATTAACGGATCACATCATTGGTTGAATGATCTGATTGACATGACCCATTCCATTAGCATAGCACCTGATCGTATAGTTTGTTGCTAGTGCTTTTCTTCATGACTTATACATGTTCCTATGACTATGAGATTATGCAACTCCCGCTTGCCCGAGGAACACTTTGGTGCTACCAAACGTCCACAACGAATCGGGTGATTATAAAGGTACATTACAGGTGTCTCCGAAGGTACATGTTGGGTTGGCATATTTCGAGATTAGGATTTGTCACTCCGATTGTCTGAGAGGTATCTCTGGGCCCTCTCGGTAATGCTCATCACCTAAGCCTTGCAAGCATTGTAACTAATGAGTTAGTTATGAGATGATGTATTACGGAACGAGTAAAGAGATTTGCCGTAACGAGATTGAACTAGGTATTGATACCGACGATCGAATCTCGGCAAGTAACATACCGATGACAAAGGAACAACGATGTTGTTATGCGGTCCGACCGATAAAGATCTTCAGAGAATATGTAGGAACCAATATGGGCATCCAGGTCCCGCTATTGGTTATTGACCGAGAGGTGTCTCGGTCATGTCTACATAGTTCTCGAACCCGTAGGGTCCGCACGCTTAACGCTTCGATGGCGCTATTATGAGTTTTATGATGTTGATGTACCAAGGTTGTTCGAGTCCCGGATGAGATCACGGACATGACGAGGAGTCTCAAATGGTCGAGACATAAAGATTGATATATTGAAGCCTATGTTTGATTCGAATCACTCCGGTGAAATTGGGAATTTTATCGAGTACCGGGGTTACCGGAACCCCCGGGAGTCAATGGGCCTTGATGGGCCTTAAGGGAAAGAGAAAAGGGGCCCTATAGCTGGCCGCAGCCTTCCCCCCTTCCCTAGTCCTATTAGGATTAGGAGAAGGGGGTGGCGCCCCCTCTCTCCCTCTCCCCTTGGTCAAACCCTAGTTGGACTAGGATTTGGGGGGGGAATCCTACTCCTAGTAGGAGTAGGACACCCCTGGTGCGCCTCCCTCCTGGCCGGCCAGCCCCTCTCCTTCCCTCCTTTATATACAGGGGCAGGGGCACCCATGACACACAAGTTGATCATTGAGATCGATTCCTTAGCCGCAAAGTGTGCGGTGCCCCTTCCACCATATTACACCTCGAATATACCGCTATGGAGCTTAGGCGAAGCCCGCGCCGGTGGAACATCATCATCGCTACCACGCCGTCGGTCGACGAAACTCTCCTCAACACTCGGCTGGATCGGAGTTCGAGGGACGCCATCGAGCTGAATGTGCAGAACTCGGAGGTGCCGACGCTCGGTACTTGGATCGGTTGGATCGGGAAGAAGTACGACTACATCAACCGCGTTGTTATAACGCTCCGCTTTCGTTCACGAGGGTACGTGGACGGATATTTATCCTCTCGCTGCTATGCCATCACCATGGTCTTGCGTGATCGTAGGAAATTTTTGAAATTACTACGCTCCCCAACAGTGGCATCCGAGCCAGGTTTTATGCGTTGATGTCATATGCACGAGTAGAACACAAGTGAGTTGTGGGCGATACAAGTCATACTACCTACCAGCATGTCATACTTTGGTTCAGCGGTATTGTGAGATGAAGCGCCCGACCGACATTACGCAGACGCTTACGCGAGACTGGTTTCACCGCTGTGAGCACTCGTTGCTTAAAGGTGACCGGCGGGTGTCTGTCTCTCTCACTTTAGTTGAACTGAGTGTGGCTACGCCCGGTCCTTGAGAAGGTTAAAACGAGTCTATTTGACGAAGTATCGCTGTGGTTTTGATGCGTAGGTAAGAACGGTTCTTGCTCAGCCCGTAGCAGCCACGTAAAACTTGCAACAACAAAGTAGAGGACGCCTAACTTGTTTTTGCAGGGCATGTTGTGATGTGATATGGTCAAGACGTGATGCTATATTTTATTGTATGAGATGATCATGTTTTGTAACCGAAGTTATCGGCAATCGCAGGAGCCATATGGTTGTCGCTTATTGTATGAAATGCAACGCCATGTAATTGCTTTACTTTATCACTAAGCGGTAGCGATAGTCGAGAAGCAATAGTTGGCGAGACGACAACGATGCTACGATGGAGATCAAGGTGTCGCTACCGGTGACGATGGTGATCATGACGGTGCTTGGCGATGGAGATCACAAGCACAAGATGATGATGACCATATCATATCACTTATATTGATTGCATGTGATGTTTATCCTTTATGCATCTTATCTTGCTTTGATTGACGGTAGCATTATAAGATGATCTCTCACTAAAATTATCAAGAAGTGTTCTCCCGAGTATGCACCGCTATGAAAGTTCTTCGTGCCGAGACACCACGTGATGATCGGGTGTGATAGGCTCTACGCTCAAATACAACGGTGCAAAACAGTTGCACACGCGAATACTCAGGTTATACTTGACGAGCTATGCATATAAGATATGACCTCGAACACGGAGACCGAAGGTCGAGCGTGAATCATATAGTAGATATGATCAACATATTGATGTTCACCATTGAAACTACTCCATCTCACGTGATGATCGGACATGGTTTAGTTGATTTGGATCACGAATCACTTAGATGACTAGAGAGATGTCTATCTAAGTGGGAGTTCTTAAGTAATATGATTAATTGAACTTTAATTTATCATGAACTTAGTCCTGGTAGTATTTTGCAAATTATGTTGTAGATCAATAGCTCGCGTTGTTGCTTCCCTATGTTTTCATATGTGTTCCTAGAGAAAATTGTATTGAAAGATGTTAGTAGCAATGATGCGGATTGGATCCGTGATCTGAGGTTTATCCTCATTGCTGCGCAGAAGAATTATGTCCTTAATGCACAGCTAGGTGATGACCTATTGCAGGAGCGATGCGACGTTATGAACGCTATTAGCTCAATATGAGCGATACTGACGTTATGAACGCTATTGGCTCAATATGATGACTACTTGATAGTTTAGTGCACCATGCTTAACGGCTTAGAATCGGGACTTCAAAGACGTTTTGAACGTCATGGACCATATGAGATGTTCCAGAATTGAAGTTAATATTTCAAGCAAATACCCGAGTTGAGAGATATGAAGTCTCCAACAAGTTCTATAGCTAAAAGATGGAGGAGAATCGCTCAACTAGTGAGCATGTGCTCAGATTGTCCGAGTACTTCAATCGCTTGAATCAAGTGGGAGTTAATCTTCCGATAAGATAGTGATTGACAGAATTCTCTAGTCACCATCACTAAGTTAGTAGAACTTCGTGATGAACTATAGTATGCAAGGGATGACGAAAAAGATTCTCGAGCTCTTCGCGATGCTAAAATCGCGAAGGTAGAAATCAAGAAAACATCAAGTGTTGATGGTTGACAAGACTAGTAGTCTCAAGGAAAATGGCAAAGGGAAGGGGAACTTCAAAAGGAACGGCAAGCAAGTTGCTGCTCGAGTGAAGAAGCCCAAGTCTAGACCTAAGCCTGAGACTGAGTACTTTTGCTGCAATGGAACTGGTCACTAGAAGCGGAACTACCCCTGAATATTTGGTGGATAAGAAGGATGGCAAAGTGAACAAAATTATATTTGATATACAGGTTATTGATGTGTACCTTACTAGTGTTTATAGTAGCCCCGAGTATTTGATACTGTTCGGTTGCTAAGATTAGTAACTCAAACAGGAGTTACGAATAAACAGAGACTAGTTGAAGGGAAGTGACGATGAGTGTTGGAAGTAGTTCCAAGATTGATATGATCATCATCGCACACTCCCTATACTTTCGGGATTAGTGTGGAACCTAAATAAGTGTTATTTGGTGTTGAGCATAAATATGATTTGATCATGTTTATTGCAATACGGTTATTCATTTAAGTAAGAGAACAAATTGTTGTTCTGCTTACATGAATAAAACCTTATATGGTTACACACCCAATGAAAATGGTTCATTGGATCTCGATCATAGTGATACACATATTCATAATATTGAAACCAAAAGATGCAAAGTTAATAATGATAGTGCAACTTATTTGTGGCAATCGCCGCTTAGGTCATATTGGTGTAAAGCGATGAAGAAACTCCATGCTGATGGATTTTGGAATCACTTGATTATGAATCATTTGATACTTGCGAACCGTGCCTTTTGGGCAAGATGACTAAAACTCCGTTCTTCGAACAATGGAACGAGATACGACTTATTGGAAATAATACATACCGATGTATGCGATCCAATGAGTGTTGATACTCGTGGCAAGTATCGTTATTTTCTGACCTTCACAAGATGATTTGAGCAGATATGGATATATCTTCTTGATGAAACATAAGTCTGAAATAGTTGAAAGGTTCAAAGAATTTCAGAGTGAAGTGGAAAATCATCGTAACAAGAAAATAAAGTTTCGCGATCTGATCGTGGAGATGAATATTTGAGTTACGAGTTTGGTCTTCAATGAAAACAATGTGGAATAGTTTCACAGCTCACGCCACCGGAACACCACAACGTTATGGTGTGTCCGAACGTCAGAATCGCATTTTATTATGATATGGTGCGATCTATGATGTATCTTACCGATTTACCACTATCGCTTTGGGGTTATGCATTAGAAGACAGCTGCATTCACGCTTAATAGGGCAACCATCTAAACCCGCTGAGATGACACCGTATGAACTATGGTTTAGCAAGAAACCTAAGCTGTCGTTTCTTAAAGTTTGAGTTGTGATGCTTATGTGAAAAGGTTTTCACCGATAAGCTCGAACCCAAATCGAGAAGTGCGCCTTCATAGAATACCCAAAAGAAAATGTTGGGTACACCTTCTATCACAGATCCGAAGGCAAGTTTTTTGCTAAGATGGATCCTTTCTAGAGAAGAAGTTTCTCTCGAAAGAAGTGAGTGGGAGGAAAGTAGAACTTGATGAGGTAATTGTACCTTCTCCTTATTGGAAAGTAGTTCATCACAGAATCAGTTCCAAAGATTCCTACACCAATTAGTGAGGAAGTTAATGATGATGATCATGAAACTTCAGATCAAGTTGTTACCAAACCTCGTGAGGTCTTCCAGAGTAAGATCCGCACCAGTGTGGTACGGTAATTCTATTCTAGAAGTCATGTTACTAGACCATGATGAACCTACGAACTATGAGGAAGCGATGATGAGCCCAGATTCCGCGAAATGGTTTGAGACCATGAAATCTGAGATGGGATCCATATATGAGAACAAAGTGTGGACTTTGATGGAGTTGCCCGATGATCGGCAAGCCATGTTATATAAATGGATCTTCAAGAGGAAGATGATGCTGATAGTAGTGTTACTATCTATAAAGCTCGACTTGTCGCAAAAGGTTTTCGACAAGTTCAAGGTGTTGACTACAATGAGATTTTCTCAACTGTAGCGATTCTTAAGTCTGTCCGAATCATGTTAGCAATTGCCACATTTTATGAAATCTGGCAAATGGATGTCAAAACTACATTCTTTAATGGATTTATTAAAGAAGAGTTGTATATGATGCAACCGAAGGTTTTGTCAATCCTAAAGGAGCTAACAAAATGTGCAAGCTCCAATGATCCATCTATGGACTGGTGCAAGCATCTCGAGTTGGAATATATGCTTGATGATTTGATCAAAGATATGGTTTTATACAGACTTTTGGAGAAGCCTGTATTTACAAGAAAGTGAGTGGGAGCACTACAGACATTTCGATAAGTATATGTGAATGACATATTGTTGATCGGAAATAATGTAGAATTATTCTCGCAAAGCATAAAGGAGTATTTGAAAGGAGTTTTTCAAAGAAAGACCTCGTGAAGCTGTTACATATTGAGCATCAAGATCTATAGAGATAGATCAAGACGCTTGATAAAGTTTTTCAATGAATACATATCTTGACAAGATTTTGAAGTAGTTCAAAATGGAACAGTCAAAGAAAGAGTTCTTGCCTGTGTTACAAGGTGTGAGATTGAGTAAGACTCAAAACCCGACCACGGCAGAAGATAGAAAGAGAATGAAAGTCATTCCCTATGCATCAGCCATAGGTTCTATAAAGTATGTCATGTCAGTGTACCAGATCTATTGCATACCCTACCACTAAAGATTGGCAAGGAGTGCAATAGAGATCTAGGAGTAGATCAATGGACAGCGGTCAAAATTATCCTTAGTAGAATAAGGATATGTTTCTCGATTATGGAAGTGAAAAAGGTTAGCCGTAAAAGGTTACGCCGATGCAAGTTTTAACACTAATCTAGATGACTCGAGTCTCAATCTAGATACATATTGAAAGTGGGAGCAATTAGCTAGAGTAGCTCCGCAAGAGCATTGTAGACATAGAAATTTGCAAAATACTTACGGCTCAATGTGATGCACCTGCTGACTAAAATTATCTCACAAGCAAAACATGATCACACCTTAGTACTCTTTGGGTGTTAATCACATAGCGATGTGAACTAGATTATGACTCTAGTAAACCCTTTGGGTGTTGGTCACATGTCGATGTGAACTATGGGTGTTAACCACATATAGATGTGAACTATTGATGTTAAATCACATGGCGATGTGAACTAGATTATTGACTCTAGTGCAAGTGGGAGATCAAGGAAATATGCCCTAGAGGCAATAATAATGTTATTATTTATTTCCTTATATCATGATAAATGTTTATTATTCATGCTAGAATTGTATTAACCGAAACATAATACATGTGTGAATACATAAACCTACAGAGTGTCACTAGTATGCCTCTACTTGACTAGCTCGTTAATCAAAGATGGTTATGTTTCCTAACCATGAACAAGGAGTTGTTATTTGATTAACGGGATCACATCATTGGTTGAATGATCTGATTGACATGACCCATTCCATTAGCATAGCACCTGATCGTATAGTTTGTTGCTAGTGCTTTTCTTCATGACTTATACATGTTCCTATGACTATGAGATTATGCAACTCCCGCTTGCCCGAGGAACACTTTGGGTGCTACCAAACGCCACAACGAATCGGGTGATTATAAAGGTACATTACAGGTGTCTCCGAAGGTACATGTTGGGTTGGCATATTTCGAGATTAGGATTTGTCACTCCGATTGTCGGAGAGGTATCTCTGGCCCTCTCGGTAATGCTCATCACCTAAGCCTTGCAAGCATTGTAACTAATGAGTTAGTTATGAGATGATGTATTACGGAACGAGTAAAGAGACTTGCCGTAACGAGATTGAACTAGGTATTGGATACCGACGATCGAATCTCGGCAAGTAACATACCGATGACAAAGGAACAACGTATGTTGTTATGCGGTCTCGACCGATAAAGATCTTCGAGAATATGTAGGAACCAATATGGGCATCCAGGTCCCGCTATTGGTTATTGACCGAGAGGTGTCTCGGTCATGTCTACATAGTTCTCGAACCCGTAGGGTCCGCACGCTAACGCTTCGATGGCGCTTACTTATGAGTTTTATGATGTTGATGTACCAAGGTTGTTCGAGTCCCGGATGAGATCACGGACATGACGAGGAGTCTCAAATGGTCGAGACATAAAGATTGATATATTGAAGCCTATGTTTGACTCGAATCACTCCGGGTGAAATTGGGAATTTTACCGGAGTACCGGGGTTACCGGAACCCCCCGGGGAGTCAATGGGCCTTGATGGGCCTTAAGGGGAAAGAGAAAAGGGGGCCCTATAGCTGGCCGCAGCCCTCCCCCCTTCCCTAGTCCTATTAGGATTAGGAGAAGGGGGTGGCGCCCCCTCTCTCCCTCTCCCCTTGGTCAAACCCTAGTTGGACTAGGATTTGGGGGGGGAATCCTACTCCTAGTAGGAGTAGGACACCCCTGGTGCGCCTCCCTCCTGGCCGGCCAGCCCCTCTCCTTCCCTCCTTTATATACAGGGGCAGGGGGCACCCCATGACACACAAGTTGATCATTGAGATCGATTCCTTAGCCGTGTGCGGTGCCCCCTTCCACCATATTACACCTCGAATATACCGTTGCGGAGCTTAGGCGAAGCCCTGCGCCGGTGGAACATCATCATCGCTACCACGCCGTCGTCGACGAAACTCTCCTCAACACTCGGCTGGATCGGAGTTCGAGGGACGTCATCGAGCTGAATGTGTGCAGAACTCGGAGGTGCCGTACGTTCGGTACTTGGATCGGTTGGATCGGGAAGAAGTACGACTACATCAACCGCGTTGTTATAACGCTTCCGCTTTCGGTCTACGAGGGTACGTGGACGGATACTCTATCCTCTCGTTGCTATGCCATCACCATGGTCTTGCGTGATCGTAGGAAATTTTTTTGAAATTACTACGTTCCCCAACATGGTAGTACCCAAAGTATTCCTCCGGTAAACGGGAGTTGCATAATCTCATAGTTACAGGAATATGTATGGGTCATGAAGAAAGCATTTAACATACTAAACGATCAAGTGTTAAGCTAACGGAATGGGTCATGTCAATCAGATCATTCAACCAATGATGTGACCTTGTTAATCAAATAACAACTCCTTGTTCATGGTTAGGAAACATAACCATCTTTGATTAACAAGCTAGTCAAGTAGAGGCATACTAGTGACATACTGCTTTGTCTATATATTCACACATGTATTATGTTTCCGGTTAATACAATTCTAGCATGAATAATAAACATTTATCATGATATAAGGAAATAAATAATAACTTTATTATTGCCTCTAGGGCATATTTCCTTCAGCCTCCCACTTGCACTAGAGTCAATAATCTAGATTACAAAGTAATGATCCTTACACCCATGGAGTCTTGGTGCTGATCATGTTTTGCTCGTGGAAGAGGCTTAGTCAACGGTCTCGCAACATTCAGATCCGTATGTATTTTGCAAATCTCTATGTCTCCCACTTGGACTTGGTCCCAATGGAATTGAAGCGCCTCTTGATGTGCTTGGTCCTCTTGTGAAATCTGGATTCCTTTGCCAAGGCAATTGCACCAAGATTGTCACGTAAGATCTTCATCGGTCCCGATGCACTAGGTATGACACCTAGATCGAAATGAACTCTTTCATCCAGACTCCTTCATTCGCTGCTTCAAGCAGCTATGTACTCCGCTTCACATGTAGATCCTGCCACGACGCTTTGTTTAGAACTGCACCAACCGACAGCTCCACCGCTTAATAAAAACACGATCCGGTTTGCGATTTAGAATCGTCCGGATCGGTGTCAAAGCTTGCATCGACGTAACCATTTACGACTAGCTCTTTGTCACCTCCATATACGAGAAACATATCCTTAGTCCTTTTCGTATTTCAGATGTTCTTGACCGCTGTCCAAAGATCCACTCTGGATTACTTTGGTACCTTCCCTGCCAAGCTTACAGCTAAGCATACGTCAGTTCTGGTACACAGCATTGCATACATGATAGAGCCTATGGCTGAAGCATAGGAACATCTTTCATTTTCTCTATCTTCTGCTTGTGGTCGGGCATTGAGTCCGACTCAATCTTACACCTTGTAATACAGTAAAAACCTTTCTTTGCTCGATCCATTTTGAACTTCTTCAAAACTTTATCAAGGTATGTGCTTTATGAAAGTCCAATTAAGCGCCTTGATCTATCTCTATAGATCTTGATGCCCAATATGTAAGCAGCTTCACCGAGGTCTTTCATTGAAAAACTTTTATTCAAGTATCCTTTTATGCTATCCAGAAATTCTATATCATTTCCAATCAATAATATGTCGTCCACATATAATATTAGAAATGCTACAGAGCTCCCACTCACTTTCTTGTAAATACAGAGCTTCTCCAAAGTCTGTACAAACCCATATGCTTTGATCACACTATCAAAACGCTTATTCCAACTCCGAGAGGCTTGCACCGCACCATAAATTGATCGTTGAGCTTGCACACTTTGTTAGCACCCTTTGGATCGACAAAACCTTCTGGTTGCATCATATACAACTCTTCTTCCGTAAATCCATTCAAGAATGCGGTTTTACATCCATTTGCCAAATTTCATAATCATAAAATGCGCAATTGCTAACATGATTCGGACAGACTTAAGCATCGCTACGGTGAAAAAGTCTCATCGTAGTCAACCCTTGAACTTGTCGAAAACCTTTTGCAACAAGTCGAGCTTTGTAGACAGTTATATTACCATCGGCGCCAGCCTTCTTCTTAAAGATCCATTTATTTTCAATGGCTTGCCGATCATCGGGCAAGTCAACCAAAGTCCATACTTTGTTCTCATACATGGATCCCATCTCAGATTTCATGGCTTCCAGCCATTTTATGGAATCTGGGCTCACCATCGCTTCTTCATAGTTCGTAGGTTCGCCATGGTCAAGTAACATGACTTCCGTAATAGGATTACCGCACCACTCGTGCGTATTTTACTCGGTTGACCCACGAGGTTCAAGAGTAACTTGATCTCAAGCTTCATGATCATCATCATTAGTTTCCTCACTAATTGGTGTGGTTGTCACAGAACCATTTCTTGTGATGAACTACTTTCCAATAAGGGAGTAGATACAGTTATCTCATCAAGTTCTACTTTCCTCCCACTCACTTCTTTCGAGAGAAACTCCTTCTCTAGAAAGGATCCGAATTTAACAACGAAAATCTTGCCTTCAGATCTGTGATAGAAGGTGTACCCAACAGTCTCTTTTGGGTATCCTATGAAGACACATTTTTCCGATTTGGGTTCGAGCTTATCTGGTTGAAGTTTCTTCACATAAGCATCGCAGCCCCAAACTTTAAGAAACGACAACTTTGGTTTCTTGCCAAACCATAGTTCATAAGGCGTCGCCTCAACGGATTTTGACGGTGTCCTATTCAACGTGAATGCGGCCGCCTCTAAAGCATAACCCCAAAACGATAGCGGTAAATCGAAATAGACATCATAGATCGCACCATATCTAGTAAAGTACGACACGACGCTCGACACACCATTTCTCCGTGGTGTTCCGGTGGCGGAGTTGCTAAACTATTCCACAATTTTTCAAATGTAAACCAAACTCAGAACTCAAATATTCTCCTCCACGATCAGATCGTAGAAATTTAATTTTCTTGTTACGATGATTTTCCACTTCACTCTGAAATTCTTTGAACTTTTCAAATGTTTCAGATTTGTGTTTCATTAAGTAGATATACCCATATCTGCTCAAATCATCTGTGAAGGTGAGAAAATAACGATACCCGCCAAGGCCTCAACATTCATTGGACCACAAACATCAGTATGTATGATTTCCAACAAATCAGTTGCACGCCCATAGTTCCGAGAACGGCGTTTTTGTCATCTTGCCCATGAGGCACGGTTCGCAAGTACCAAGTGATTCATAATCAAGTGATTCCGTAAGTCCATCAAGATGGAGTTTCTTCATGCGTTTTACACCGATATGACCTAAACGGCAAGTGCCACAAATAAGTTGCACTATCATTATCAACTCTGCATCTTTTGGCTTCAACATTATGAATATGTGTATCACTACTGTCGAGATTCAACAAGAATAGACCATTCTTCAAGGGTGCATGACCATAAAAGATATTATTCATATAAATAGAACAACCATTATTCTCTGATTTAAATGAATAACCGCCTCGCAATAAACAAGATCCAGATATAATGTTCATGCTCAACGCTGGCACCAAATAACAATTATTTAGGTCTAAAACTAATCCCAAGGTAGATGTAGAGATAACGTGCCGATCGCGATCACATTGACTTTGGAACCATTTCCCACGCCGCATCGTCACCTCGCCCTTTGCCGATGCTCGCTTATTCCGTAGTCCCTGCTTTGAGTTGCAAATATTAGCAACGGAACCAAGATCAAATACCCAGTGCTACTACGAGCTCTAGTAAGGTACACATCAATAACATGTATATCATATATACCTTTGTTCACCTTGCCATCCTTTTATCCGCCAAATACTTGGGGCAGTTCCGCTTCAAAGGTCCGTCTGCTTGCAAAGAAAACACTCGGTTTCAGGCTTAGGTCCAGACTTGGGTTTCTTCTCTTGATCAGCAACTTTCTTGCTGTTCTTTTGAAGTTTCCTTCTTCTTCCCTTTGCCCTTTTCTTGAAACTAGTGGTCTTGTTGACCATCAACACTTGATGCTCTTTCTTGATTTCTACCTCCGCAGCTTTTAGCATCGCCAAGAGCTCGTGAATTGTCTTAGTCATCCCTTGCATATTATAGTTCATCACGAAGCTCTTGTAGCTTGGTGGCGTGATTGGAGAATTCTGTCAATGACACTATCATCCGGAAGATTAACTCCCAGCTGAATTAAGTGATTGTTATACCCGGACATTTTGAGTATGTGCTCACCGACGTAACTATTCTCCTCCATCTTGCAGCTATAGAACTTATTGGAGACTTCATATCTCTCAATCCGGGCATTTGCTTGAAATATTAACTTCAACTCCTGGAACATCTCATATGCTCCATGACGCTCAAAACGCCGTTGAAGACCCGGTTCTAAGCCGTAAAGCATGGCACATCGAACTATAGAGTAGTCATCAGCTCGCTTTGCAGACGCTCATAACTTCGGCTCAAGATCGCAGCAGAGTTCTGTCACCCAGCGGTGCTTCCAGACGTAATTTTTCTGTGCAGCAATGAGGATAATCCTCAAGTTACGGACCCAGTCCGTAATTGCTACCATCATCTTTCAACTTTGCTTTCTCAAGGAACGCATTAAAATTCAACGGAACAACAAAGACGAGCCATCTATCTACAAAGAAACATAGACAAGCAAAACACTATCGGTACTAAGTTCATGATAAATTTTAAGTTCAATTAATCATATTAAAAAACTCCCACTTAGACAGACATCTCTCTAGTCATCTAAGTGATCACGTGATCCATTTAACTAAACCGTGTCCGATCATCACGTGAGACGGAATAGTTTCAACGGTGAACATCACTATGTTGATCATATCTATTATATGATTCACGTTCGACCTTTCGGTCTCCGTGTTCCGAGGCCATATCTGTTATATGCTAGGCTCGTCAAGTTTAACCTGAGTATTCCGCGTGTGCAACTGTTTTGCACCCGTTGTAGATGGACGAGAACTTATCACACCGATCATCACGTGGTGTCCGGGTACTACTTAACTTTGGCAACGGTGCATACTCGTGGAGAACACTTCTTGATAATTTTAGTGAGAGATCATCTTATAATGCTACCGTCAATCAAAGCAAGATAAGATGCATAAAGGATAAACATCACATGCAATCAATATAAGTGATATGATATGGTCATCATCATCTTGTGCTTGTGATTCCATCGCAAGCACCGCCATGATCACCATCGCCACCGGTAGCGACACCTTGATCTCCATCGTAGCATCGTTGTCGCCTCGCCAACTATTGCTTCTACGACTATCGCTACTCCTTAGTGATAAAGTAAAGCAATTACATGGCGCTTGCATTTCATACAATAAAGCGACAACCATATGGCTCCTGCCAGCTTGCGATAACTTGGTTACAAAACATGATCATCTCATACAATAAAATATAGCATCACGCCTTGACCATATCACATCACAACATGCCCTGCAAAACAAGTTAGACGTCCTCTACTTTGTTGTTGCAAGTTTTACGTGGCTGCTACGGGCTGAGCAAGAACCGTTTTACCTACGCATCAAAACCACAACGATATTTCAAATAGACTCCGCTTTAACCTTCTCAAGGACCGGCGAGCCACACTCGGTTCAACTAAAGTGAGAGAGACAGACACCCGCGGTCACCTTTAAGCAACGAGTGCTCGGAGCGGTGAAACCAGTCTCGCGAAGCGTCGCTGTAATGTCGGTCCGGCCGCTTCATCTCACAATACCGCTGAACCAAAGTATGACATGCTGGTAGGCAGTATGACTTGTATCGCCCACAACTCACTTGTGTTCTACTCGCATATGACATCAACGCATAAAACCAGGCTCGGATGCCACTGCTGGGGAACGAGTAATTTCAAAAATTTTCCTACGATCACGCAAGACCATGGTGATGGCATAGCAACGAGAGGGAAGAGGTCCGCCCACGCACCCTCGTGAGACCGAAAGCGAAGCGTTATAACAACGCTGTTGATGTAGTCGACGCCTCCACGATCCGACCGATCCAAGCACCGAACGTCACGGCACCTCCGAAGTTCTGCACACGCTCAGCTCGATGACGATCCCCGACTCGATCCAGCAAAGTGTCGGGATGAGTTCCACAAGACGACGGCGTGGTGACGGTGATGATGCTCCACCGACGCAGGGCTTCGCCTAAGCTCCGCGACGATATGACTTCTCCCGCAGGGCTTCGCCTAAGCTCATGACGATATGACCGAAGTGGAATATGGTGGAAGGGGCACCGACACGGCTAAGGAAAGATCCGTAGATCAACTTGTGTGTCTTGGGGTGCCCTTGCCCCAGTATATAAAGGAGACAAGGGGAGGTGGCCGCCCTATAGGAGGCACACCAAGGAGGAGTCCTACTCCCACCGGAGTAGGACTCCCCCTTCCTAGTTGGACTAGGTTTGGAGGAGGGAGAAGGGAGGGCGCCGCCCCTTCCTTGTCCTATTCGGACTAGAGGGGAGGGGCGCAGCCCACCTTGGGCTGCCCTTCCTCTTCTCCTATGGCCCATTAAGGCCCATTGACCTCCCGGGGTTCCGTAACCTCCGGTGCACTCCGTAAAATCCCGATTTCACCCGAACATTTCCGATGTCCAAATGTAGGCTTCCAATATATCAATCTTTATGTCTCGACCATTTCGAGACTCCTCGTCATGTCCGTGATCACATCCGGACTCAACAACCTTCGTGCATCAATACTTATAAAATCATTATGAACTGTCATCAAACGTTAAGCGTGGGACCCTACGGGTTCGAGAACTATGTAGACATGACCTAGAACCATTCTCGGTCAATAACCAATAGCGGAACCTGGATGCCCATATTGGTTCCTACATATTCTACGAAGATCTTTATCGGTCAAACCGCATAACGACATACGTTGTTCCTTTGTCATCGGTATGTTACTTACCCGAGATTTGATCGTCGGTATCCAATACCTAGTTCAATCTCGCTATCGTAAGTCTCTTTACTCGCTCCGTAATACATCATCTCACAACTAACTCATTAGTTGTAATGCTTGCAAGGCTTAGGTGATGTGTATTACCGAGAAGGCCTAGAGATACCTCTCCGACGATCGGAGTGACAAAACCTAATCTCAAATACGCCAACCCAACAAGTACCTTTGGTGACACCTGTAGTACTCCTTTATAATCACCCGATTCGCTGTGACGCTTGGTAGTACCTAAAGTATTCCTCCGTAAACGGAGTTGCATAATCTCATAGTTACAGGAACATGTATGGGTCATGAAGAAAGCATTTAACATACTAAACGATCAAGTGTTAAGCTAACGGAATGGGTCATGTCAATCAGATCATTCAACCAATGATGTGACCTTGTTAATCAAATAACAACTCCTTGTTCATGGTTAGGAAACATAACCATCTTTGATTAACAAGCTAGTCAAGTAGAGGCATACTAGTGACATACTGTTTGTCTATATATTCACACATGTATTATGTTTCTGGTTAATACAATTCTAGCATGAATAATAAACATTTATCATGATATAAGGAAATAAATAATAACTTTATTATTGCCTCTAGGGCATATTTCCTTCACATGGAGGGGTTCACCACTTCCATTGGTGCCTCTCCTATGATGCGCGAGTAGTTCTTTGTAGACCTACGGGTCCGTAGTTAGTAACTAGATGGCTTCCTCTCTCTCTCTCTCTCTCTCTCTCTCTCTCTCTCTCTCTCTTCTCTTGATTATCAATACAATGGTCTCTTGGAGATCCATATGATGTAAGTCTTTTTGCGGTGTGTTTGTTGGGATCCGATGAACTTTGAGTTTATGATCAAATCTATGTTTTTTTCCATGAAAGTCATTTGAGTCTTCTTTGATCTCTTATATGCATGATTGCTTATAGCCCCGTATTTATTCTCCGATATTTGGGTTTTGTTTGGCCAACTTGATCTATTTATCTTGCAATGGGAAGAGGTGCTTTGTAGTGGGTTCGATCTTACGATGCTTGATCCCAGTGACAGAAGGGGAACCGACACATATGTATCGTTGCTACTAAGGATAACAAGATGAGATCTATATCTCCGCAATAGATAAACGGATCTCGTCTACATCATGTCATCGCTCTTATTGCATTACTCTGTTTTCCCATGAACTTAATACACTAGATGCATGCTGGATAGCGGTTGATGTGTGGAGTAATAGTAGTAGATGCAGGCAGGAGTCGGTCTACTAATCTTGGACGTGATGCCTATATGATGATCATTGCCTGGATATCGTCATGATTATTTGAAGTTCTATCAATTGCCCAATAGTAATTGTTTTCCCACCGTTTGCTATTTTTCTCGAGAGAAGCCACTAGTGAAACCTACGGCCCCCGGGTCTCTTTTTATCATGTTTGCCTTTGCGATCTATTTTCCTTTGCATTTATTTTCAGATCTATTAAACCAAAAATACAAAAATACCTTGCTGCAATTTATTTGTTCCACGATCTATTTATCCTATCTACCACTTTTACCTCACGTTATTTGCCTATCTTGAGGCGCCGTACCCGAAAGGGATTGACAATCCCTTTAACATGTCGGGTTGCGAGTATTTGTTATTTGTGTGCAGGTGTTGTTTACGTGGTGTGAGGAGATTCTCCTACTGGTTCGATAACCTTGGTCTCATCACTGAGGGAAATACCTACCGTCGCTATACTTCATCATCCTTCCTCTTTTGGGAAATACCAACGTAGTTCTAGCAGACATCATGCCCTCGCGCTAGTGTCTTGTTCGTCGGCACCACGCATGCAGAAAGGAGAAGGTTCGTCGGCTGGGTAGAGTAGCTTTGACCTCGGGCTGGCGAGACAGCGGGCGTGAAGACACAAATGCGGGCGCCCTAGGCGCGGGCATGGACGAGGAGGCTGGTTCGTGGATGGCAGGGCGAGGGTCGCGTGGCGGGCCAAGGCTGGGAGGAGGATGCAGTGGTGGGCGGTGATGAGTAGTGTCAGATTCAAGGCTCCGCAGACCCAAGAAAGGTTTGAACTCTGGGGCGTGTGCAAAGAACTCAACCTCTTCGGCCAGCCAACTCGCTGCTCTCATGGCCTGGCTCGATGATCAAGAAAGGAAATAGACACAACAGTTTACCCAGGTTTGTGGTGGATTAGCCTCGTGGGGGGCTGAGGATGAACTAGTACAAGGATGAAGAACAACCTCAGGAGGCTTGTTCTTGTGCTTGTCGTAGCTTCTGGGAGCTCTTCCTTTCTACGGTGGTGGCTAAGCTATATTTATAGTAGCCTCGGTCCTTGAGGGAGTCCTGGACTAGGGGGTGTCCGGATAGCCGAACTATCATCACGGCCGGACTCCAAGACTATGAAGATACAAGATTGAAGACTTCGTCCCGTGTCCGGATGGGACTTTCCTTGGCGTGGAAGGCAAGCTTGGCGATCGGATATGTAGATCTCCTACCCTTGTAACCGAATCTGTAACCCTAACCCTATCCGTGTCTATATAAACCGGAGGGTTTTAGTCCGTGGGGCGAACAACAATCATACCATAGGCTAGCTTCTAGGGTTTAGCCTCCTTGATCTACGTGGTAGATCTACTCTTGTACTACCCATATCATCAATATTAATCAAGTAGGGTAAATCATTACCTCCATCGAGAGGGCCCGATCCGCAGGTTTGACACCAACGGTCCTTGTCGGTGTCAAACCGCGGATCTCGGTAGGGGTCCTTAACTGCAATGCCTAGGCGGATGGTACAGGAGACGAGGGACACGATGTTTACCTGTGTTCGGTCCTCTTGATGGAGGTAAAACCCACGCCCCGCTTGATTGATATTGATATTGTGGATGTTTACAAGAGTGGATCTACCACGAGATCAAGGAGGCTAAACCCTAGAAGCTAGCCTATGGTATGATTTTCGTGGTTGTGATGGTTGTCCCACGGACTAAAGCCATCCGGTTTATATAGACACCGGAGAGGGCTAGGGTTACATAGAGTCGGTTACAATGGTAGGAGATCTACATATCCGCTTTCGCCAAGCTTGCCTTCCATGCCAAGGAAAGTCCCATCCGACACGGGGAAGTCTTCAATCTTGTATCTTCATAGTCTTGGAGTCCGGTCGATGATGATAGTCCGCAAATGATAGTTCGGCCGATGAGGATAGTCCGCTATCCGACACCCCTAATCCAGACTCCTCAAGAGTCCCCGAACCAGGCTTCAATGACGATAAGTCCGGCGTATATTGCTTGGCATTGCAAGGCGGGTTCTCCTCCAAATGATAGAAGATTGGAAACACCAGGATAGTGTCCGGCTCTGCAAAATAAATTCCACATTCCACCGTAGAGAGAATAATAATATATACACAAGCTCAATCTGCTGACATTTTCCGTGGCATGACGTCACACCACTACCAAGCCATTACTTGAATTGTTTTTTACTTTACCACCTCAGCGCATTTAGTGAAGCGGTTTCCTTGGCACGTCTTGTCGAAGCAAAGATCGTGTTTCCCCTTAATCCGGGATTCTCATCAATACGGGCGTGGGTAACCCAACCACGCCCGTCCGCCACGCCCCCTCTATCGAAGGCGAGTTCCAAACGGTCACGGAGACGGCTCTTGGTATTCTCCCTCTTTATAACGGGACCAAGGCTCGTTTCTTTTTCTTCAACCTTCCGTCGAATCCTCTCCACGCTCCAAGTTCCAGCACCTAGAGCCCCAGATTCGAGCGCCGGACCTTCAACGATGTCCGGTTCCGACCTCCGGGGCGGTGGACGCCTCCTCCGTCACGGAGGAGGACGTGCTAAGCTGCGGGAGGCCAAGTACATGCCTTACGAGATTTCAGACAGGTTGCTGCCAAGGGCAGGCCATCCCTACCCTGAGCCCGGCGAGTATGTCGCCTTCAGATCCCACCTCCGTCGGGTTTAGGCTTCCCGATGGATCCTTTCGTGAGAGGGCTCATGTTTTACTATGGGTTGGAATTCCACGACTTGGCTCGAGTCCATCCTCCATATATCCGCATTTATTGTCATCTGTGAAGCCTTCCTCCGCGTCACCCCACACTTCGCCTGTGGTGAAGACTTTCAATGTGGCGCCAAGATGATCGGGGCGTCAAGCGGAGTGTGGCGGGCGGCCATAAGTAGAGAGCCGATGCCCGTGGCCTACTGGCTCCTTCCAAGAGGAGCTCGGCCTGTGGCAGCAAGAGTGGTTCTATATTACCGTTCGAGGGGCCGCAGACAACAGCCGCCGCCCTATTCCGCCGGGACCTCCACGACGATTGATGTCGTGGGTCAACCAAGGCTCAACTGGGGCCGCTAAAGGACGTGCCCCTACTGCAGGGCCGGATTCAGATCTCTTAACGAGGGAGATCGATATGGTGGTGGTGATGCAGGTTATGCTAATTAGGCGCCTCCTGCCCGCAAACGCCGCCCTCTCCAGCTATGGGAGTTCAACCGAGGACCCACGGATTCTTCAACACTTCATGGGTATGACACCCACGAGATGTATAACTTATTCTTCGGATCGCAAGAGGTGCGTCCGAATTGACCGAGGATGCTGGACTAAGCTGCAATCGCCGGATACTCAAGTAAGTAGTTCCAAGTCCGGACATACCGTTTGTTTGCCTTTCAATGATCCGCCTTATGACCGATCCCCTTCTACACAGGAGTGGATAGCGGAAGCAAAATTAATACGGTCTCCGGCCCCCCTCCCCGAGACCGCGCCGGATCCCGTGCTGGTCCGGATGCTGGAGGTTGCGCCTTCGGATGAAAGCGAAGGGGAAAGCAGGAAAGCTACTGCCTCGCCTAAGGAGGCTTTTGAACGAGGGGGGATCGAGAATCCCTCCTACCAAGGGGAGAAGCGGACTGCCTCCGAGGACCCGGGGAAAAAAGCCCCTAAACGGGGGAAGAAATCTTCGCCGGAGGGTCCTGCGTCCGGGGAGGCCCCGGGCGCACAATCTCCCTTAATGAGCCAGCCCTCCAACGAGCCGTAAGTAGAAAGAAAAGAGTTTTTCAATAAGGGACATCCCTATTTATGCTTCTGAGGATAACAAAAGTTTTTACCTTGTAGTTCGGATCTCCGTCCTTCGCAGATGAGCTCGTCTTCGGGGGACCTTCGTCCGGAGATGATAGAGAGCGAGACGCCCCCGTCCGGGGCGCCGTTGGATAGGGCGGACGAGCCTGAAGTGTCGTCACGGAGGGAGCCCCCGAGTGTGGCAAAGCCGGATAGTTCGGCACCAACTGGTGTACGGCTGAAGGATCTACTCGAGAAGGCGTCTATCTCAGAAGATCAACACGCATTGATGAGCGTGGTGATTGAAAGGATTTCGTCCGCCGAAGGCGGGTGGCATGATGTCGTCAGGAGTTTACTGGCGGGGTTTGAGGTATGTAAAAATAATACACCTTTTAACAGTTTTGCATATAGAATGCGCCCTGTATAGATAGTAGCCCCTGAGACCAGGTAGGTTGTCGATATCGACAACGTGCCGAGGATCAAAATCGCAGGTTATAAATTCCCGTCGTGCCTATGCAGGTGGCGGGTCGTCCGGGGGCCAGCCAGACTTATGGAGTTGCTGAACTAAAGCGGCAACTTGATGTGGCGGATGAAGACATCGCGCTGATCAACAGGCGACTTGATGAGTCGCAAGGTAAGTATTCTCGCCGACACATGGTAAGGGAGCCAAGCCAACTCCTTACAAAATTTGCGTGAAATGCAGATAGTGCCGCTGCCGTGGAGAGTCTTGGGCCGAACTTGCTCAAGCCAAGGAGCAGGCGGAAGGAGTGATGCGGCAGCCTCAAGGCGGCCGAGGAGTTAGCGGCGAAAAGGCCGCACATCGCCGAGCAGGAAGAGATAGCCGAAATGGCTGTGAAGTTAAAGAGGCTACCGACCCGCAATGAGGCTCTTGGGAAGGAGCGCCTAGCGGGCAGGAAGACCTGCGGAAGGCCACCGCTGAAACCAAGAATGCCCGCTCGCAATGCGGGCCATGAAGGAAGAGTTGCGCCAGGGCGGGAGATTGTAGCCGGCAAGCCTTTTCATCATACCAAGGTTCACGGATTCAAAAATATGCTCACTGGGCTAACTGTGGTGTCCGAAGGACCCTTATATGGACTTAGCAGCGAGTCGCGGCGGATGCCGCAGCATTTTCGAAGCGGAAGGATCACCGACGGAAGAGCTGTTTTGGTCTCAATTCCATAGTCCGGAGCGTTCACTTCCGTTGACCGATCGCTTGGCTGAGTGGGCTGAGCTAAATAGGTTGTCCGGCTTGCTATGTCGGATATAGTGACCCATATCCGGCCGGATAGGCCCCAGCCGAAGAGTTACTTTGGCTTATTGCAGCAATTTCTTGGGGCGGTGCCACATATCAAGGCGATGAAGCGGTCGGCCTGCATAGAGGGTGCGCGGATGGCGCTCGCCCGTGTGAAGACACATTGGACAGAGATGGATGCCACCGCTGTTGCGACCCGGTTCGATAATAACCGGCTACCCGCCGAGCACTATTTTGGCGAAGTGCTGCACGGTGCCCGTGTAATAGAGTCGCAGTGCTCGAAAAATGTTACGCTCAATGAACATTTATATGATGTAAAACGATTTTATGATGTAAGCGCCTTTTATACTTGTGCGTTCAAGTAATAGAATATCTCCTTTGCGGCCGCTCATGTATACGTATGTATAACTTTGAAAGATGGCGTCGTCGGTTTCAGCCCCCACGCACAAGTGCGGGGTGTTCGCAAAAATAGCACGCTTTCACACTTAATCCGACGTCTCGGTCCTGTAAAGGAGGTGGTAGCGTAGCAAACGAGGCAACCAGACTATAATGCTTTATCACTTTCACTTAGCCATGGAGTTAGAGGTGGGGCTACGACATAGCCCACAGGGGCACCGTGCTCTCCGAATTGGGCGGCGTATGTGCTGGCCAGAAACGGCCCTTCACAAAGCGGAGGAATCCTAAACATTCCCAAGGTCGATCGAGTGGTTGACCAGGTCTCGCTGTATCATGACAGTCAGTTTTGGCTTTCTCTACTATGGTGCTCGCCAAGCCCGACTGGGGCACAATCGCAGAGTTCTCCGGAGCCGTTAGCCGATGATACTGAACGTAAGGCAGCAAAACACAGAGCCGGCAAACTCAACATTTGACCAAAGACATGATTGAGCTGATGCATATAAGGCCTAACTCGAGACGCCGAACACTCCCGAAGGTGTTCGGTCTTTATAATAGCGGGCAAAACAAAGCCCTAAGCCCCTTGTGTCCAGTGCGGGCAGGTTCTCTTGGCGCGTCGATGCCAAAACGCCAGCTCCACTCTGTTATGCTGAAAACCAGGGATTATAGCAACAAGAGACAAGAAGAAAGGTTTACGAGGGTCTTAGTCGAAAAGAGTCCTTGCAACGGGTCCCTACTGCACGCCTGCGCCTGTGTCTCCGTTGTGCCGTATCCTGGACGGGTGTGCACGCTGTTCATCTGAAAAAAAGAGAGGAACTTGGTTGGAAAAGAAATCGTGCAAGAAAGTGCGTAAAAATTGAAATATAGATTAAGAAAGCTGAGCTATGCTAGCTCATTATGGCTTGTATGTGCAAACCCTTGTGAGAGGGTGTGCGGCTAGGTAGCCCCTAGCTTATTTATTCCGGACTCGTCTAGCCGTGTCCGGGGTCTCAGGCGACCCTTTGATGAAACGATGCCACGTGGACCGGGCATTTGAAGCGTGGGAGACGCGGAATGTGGTATTGTATGGTAGTGGGCGAGAGCTTCTCGTCCCAGTGGTGCTTGATAGCTGGCTTAAGGGCCTGGCGCTGCTCCTTTGAAGGAAGTGCGGCTATGCCTTATTGTAATAGGGTCTATCCCCACTTGCGGATTGTGTCCGGATATAGAAGGTTTAAGTCACTGCCACCGTCCATCGACACCTGCGTTAATTGCAGTCCGTCTATTATGGGATCCGATATCAGGGCAGTCTATCCTGCGCTCCGGATACTTCTGGACTAATCCAGATGGTCGAAAGTGATTGGTTTTGACATTCAACCTTGGTCCACTAGGGTGGCTCGTCCGATACTTGTCTTGGCGAGTGCCATGTTGGCTTTCCGTGTTTATCACGTGAAGCAAGTTTACTGTTTTGACTTCTCGAGGGAAAGTCCTTTGACTTCCGGTGCTCTGCTGGTGGGGCTCGTCATTGTCCTCGCCGGGCGATCGAGTTTCCTTGTGTCCGCATTAAGTCTGCCGGACTGTTTAAAACCCAACAATTTCGTTGGTATGGTTTGCAGGCCTTCCGGGGGTACTGTGGATTTGACATATCCGATCTAAAATTTTGTTTAAATTTGATAGCTCGTCTCTGTTGTCCTTAAGAGGCCGTGTTTTATTGTCTGTCCGCGAGCTTTTGAATCCGGCGTTGACCGTCGTGCCCTGTGGGCTTTTTTCTTTATTCCGGCGCTGATCTTTCCTGCGCCGTGACTTTCCGTTTCCATCTCTGATCTCGGATGTACTCGGTCGCTGGTGCTGCATCTTGCTAACCAGCTGCCTTCTCCTGCGCAAAAGCGCGTCATGAGGCTTGTTAGCGCGGCCATTGTTCTTGGCTTCTCTTGGCCGAGGTGTCTGGCGAGCCATTCGTCTCGGACGTTGTGTTTAAAAGCTGCTAAGGCTTCTGCGTCCGGACAGTCGACTATTTGGTTCTTTTTGGTAAGGAACCTGTTCCAGAATTCTTGCACCGACTCTCCGGCTGTTGGGTTATATGACTCAGGTCGTCAAGATCCGGAGGGCGGACATAAGTCCCTTGAAAATTTGCTTCAAACGCGCCCTCAAGCTCTTCCCAACTTCCAACAAGTGTTTTCGGGAGGCTTTTGAGCCAATGCCGAGCTGGCCCTTTGAGCTTGAGGGTAGGTATTTTATGGCGTGGAGATCGCCTCCTCTAGCCATGTGTATGTGTAGTATGTGGTCTTCTATCCAAACTCCGGGTCTGTTGTGCGTCGTATGCCTCTATGTTTATGGGTTTAAACCCTGCTGGAAATTCATGATCCAGCACCTCATCGGTGAAACATAGCGGGTGTCTGCGCCCTCATTTTTGGTGTGCCGCTGTCTTGAACGCTTGTCGTGGTATGTTACTTCACTGGGTCCTCTTTTTGGCCCGTAGATGGACCTAGTTGGGCCATCCGCTTTACCAGGATTATAATTCGCTTGTGTGCAGCCCCGCTTGTTGTTTTGGGCCCGTCGTCTGCCGTCTATCCGCCAGCGGCCTCTTTATTTTTTGACCGTGAAGGCTCGATGGCTTCTCGCCAAATTCTGGTAGCAACTTGCGCTCGGTAGTTTTGGTTTGATGGCGCTGCCATATTTGTCGATGTCTTGAATACTTTGCTCCACTTCATTCTCGAGCGTGTCTTCGCTGTTTTGAGCTTCCGTTCGCTTTCTTCAAACTTCTTGCGATGGCGACGAGCTTTTGCGTATGCTCTTATGCTCTGGTGTTGTGGCCGGACTGTTGATTGCTTCGTGAAGGGGTTGATTATCCGGCTCGTCCTATTCGTCGTCAGCTGGCTTGCCCTGCTCTATCGCTGGGTCGTTAGGAAGGCTGCTTTGATCGAGGCGGGACTTGGGGCGGCGTTTGCGTCGCCGTTTTGGTTCTTTATCGGCGAGATTATCCTCTGCCATGTCCCGTTGTTCCTCGTTATCGCTTTCCTTCGGGGTGTCCACCATGTATACGTCGTATGACGAGGTGGTCTTCCAGTGTCCTGTAGGCACTGGTTCTTGGTAGTCTCCGGCATCATCGTCCATACCGTCGATGTCTTCGGAGTCGTAGTCGAGTACGTCGGTTAAATCGTCGACGGTGGCTACGAAGTGGGTGGTGGGTGGGATCTGAATTTCTTCGTCATCCGCGTCCCAACAGTCCTGGCCGTAGTTCGGCCAGGGCTCTCCGGATAGCGAGAGATGCTTCAATGAATTTATGATATTGCCAAAGGGCGAGTGCTGAAAGATGTCCGCAGCGGTGAATTCCATGATCGGCGCCCAATCGGATTCGACTGGCAGGGGTGCGGGAGGTACGGAGTCCGGCAGGGAGTCCGGCACCTCGGAGTCACGGGGTTTATGTGGGACAAGGTAAGTGTTCGCTCCATCGCCAGAAATTGCGGCTCCCGAGGCGTGTCCAGCCATCCGTCCTCGATTCGAGCGATCGGCTCCGGACTATGAGTCGGAGCAGATCCTGGTGCGGCCTCCAAGGTGCTGTCCGGCGGCAGAGTTAGGTCATGCCCATCGTGACAGCGGCGGGCGCGCTTCGGCTGTGGCTCAGATCCATCGAGGATCAAGTCCCCGGATATCGGCCGTGAAGTTTAGGCTTTCCAAACCTGACTGACGGCCAGGGCGTAGCTTACGATCTGCTCCAGATGGCCAAGGAGTTGGCCCGCAGATCGAAGCCGCCAATACGAAGATCTGTCCGGGGAGAAAGGTCTCACCCAGGATTGCGCCGTTGTTGATTGAAGAGGCCATCAAGCCTATCGGTGACGACACGGACGAGGAACTCTCAATGAAAGCACCAATGTCGGTGTCAAAACCGCGGATCTCGGTAGGGGTCCCGTCTCGTGTGTCTAGGCGGATGGTAACAGGAGATGAGGGACACGATGTTTACCTGTGTTCGGGCCCTCTTGATGGAGGTAAAACCCTACGTCCTGCTTGATTGATATTGATATTGTGGATGTTTACAAGAGTGGATCTACCACGAGATCAAGGAGGCTAAACCCTAGAAGCTAGCCTATGGTATGATTGTCAGGGTTGTGATGGTTGTCCTACGGACTAAAGCCATCCGGTTTATATAGACACCGGAGAGGGCTAGGGTTACATAGAGTCGGTTACAATGGTAGGAGATCTACATATCCGTATCGCCAAGCTTGCCTTCCACGCCAAGGAAAGTCCCATCCGGACACGGGGGGAAGTCTTCAATCTTGTATCTTCATAGTCTTGGAGTCCGGTCGATGATGATAGTCCGGCAAATGATAGTTCGGCTGATGATGATAGTTCGGCTGATGATGATAGTACGGCTATCCGGACACCCCCTAATCCAGGACTCCCTCAGTCCTCTTCCACCAAAACTTATGCGGGAAGGGATCCCACGGTGGCCAATTTTGAAGGAGGACAAGTAGTACTTCTTATCCTGACGAAAGGTCGTCTTCGCCTGCAAAGCTTTCGGTCGTGACATCGTGTTGGGCTCGGCAATGACATCTGTCCTGCCATCCTGGCCACCTTGGTCTTGTTGCACGCAAACGGTAACCTTTGCTTGATTCCTTGGGACTCTGCGCCTGTGCTTGCCTCCTTAACACCGAAGAGGAAACCTGTCGCTCTGTGCTCGCTGGCGCGCACCTGGCCTTGGTTGTCATGGCTGACATCACCTCAGCCTCATGACAAGGTGAGTGCTTGCTTAGAAATCTCCGCTCCTCAGGAGGCCGCCTGGAGAGGCCGCTCCTTCCGGAGGTCTTGGTGTCATCCGCCTCGCGAGGCTTGGCCCCTCGCAAGGGTCTTGACTTGTCGATGCTGAAGATGGGCCATACCAGGTCACTAATGGAGCCACACCGTGGGCCGCAGACAGGCAAGTCTGGATACCCTGTTTCCCATAACGCCGAGAGTAGCCCCCGGGCCCAAGGCGCGCTCACACTTGGCTTCGAGGAGAAGCCAAAGAGCAAGTGTGAAGCATCGCGGGCCCCAATCGCCTGCGGACCGAGTCGACGCGTGGCTCTTGATGGGATGTGGGCATCTCTGCTTCCCCACGCTGCCTCGGCAACCGTCTGACTTGACAACTGCATGTTGCAAACGCAGCCTTGCCATCATTGCCCGTCGTGCTTGTCCTCTGCTCCCTCTTTCCCCTGTGAGCTTGTGCGCCCTTCTCCAGACGTCGCATCCCCGCCAATCTTCCTTCGCAGTCATGGCTCCAAGTTTGAAGAAGAAGGGGGAGCCCGCGCGCCCAAAGAGCCCTTGCTGGGGCTGGAGCCTACGTTGGACCGGTCGACGGTGGTCAACCAGGAAGGATTGGACAAGGTCAGCCTGTCCCTCATAGCCGATTCCAACGAGTGGAAGATGACGAAGGTCTGGCTTGCCTGTCGGGCCTTGATCGATATGGGGGCCACCGAAGTTCCTCTTCATCTTCACGCCCTCATGGCCGGCCTGATCCATCCTTTCTCTGATTCCTTCAATGTCGTGCTTTCGCATTACCAGATCCAGGTATTGCATCTGGACCCGCCTCCATCATCCTCCTTTCCACCCTTGCCTTCTTGTGCGAGGCCCTCATGGGTATTGCCCCGTCCGTGGCCTTGCTCCGCCAGTTCTTCTCGCTCCGCCTGGTCGATGGTCGACAAAGCTCTGGGTGCATGTCGTTCCAGGCGATGGCTGGCTCTGGCATCGACTTCACGCTCCGCACAGAAGCAAGGGGATTCCAGAAGCGGTGGGTGTATGTGGATGCCAACATGCTCAGCCCCCTGCTCCACCTTCCGTGTGCGCCGGCGGTCCCAAGCTCCGGCTGGGGGCATGTGGAGCTAGCTGACCGACGACTTGTGTGCATCTGGTCCAGGCTGGCCAAGTTGAAGGAGGCAGGGAGGAGGCAAGGATGACAACATCCATGGTGTCAAGGGAGTTCGTCGGGCGGCGCATCGCCCCGCTCTAGCGCCATTCACGCCCAATGTGGGCCTTCACGGGCCCCAACGGTCCCATGAGGCTTCAGGTGCGTTCGCTTCCCCACCCCCAAGATGCTAAGCAATGTGCTCGAGCTCCTGAGAGGCGACCCAGCTCCTGCCGCGCTCCCTGCCATGGGGGGCCTCCTGTATAACTGCTCGAATGGAGAGGCCTTCGCCAGGCAGATGCCGCACTTCGATGAGTGGGGGCTTCTCCCCATGGGCCACGAGGGGCCTCGCGAGAACCTCGTTGTGGTGGCTCCCGTGCTTGCTCTTCCGATGGTAGCAGGAGGGTGTGTGCCGTCGACTGCTCCTAAGGCGGCCCCTAGAGGCCGGGCGCCGCCAGATGCTCTGGAGGCGACCTCTGGAGGCCAGGTGCCGCCGAATGCTCCTGAGATGACCTCTGGAGGCCAGGTGCCGCTGAATGCTCGTGAGGAAACCTCTCGCGGTCCTGAGGGCGGCCCAGGAAGAGCCCCAACCACGGCCGCGATCGCCACCCCCGCCTCCAGGGGCAGCGTGTCCCTATCCAGCGCGTCTCCTCTGGACGTTGGGGTATCCCGCAAGAGGAGGTTCGGGAGTTGTCGCGGCGTCACCCCGCGGGCCCTAAAACAGAGGATATGGGTAGCTGTGGATAAGTAAGTACCTTGCCCCTTCTGGACTCTTGCGTGATTGATACGTCTCCAACGTATCTATAATTTTTTATTGTTCCATGATATTATATTATCTGTTTTGGATGTCTTATATGCATTAATATGCAATTTTATATTATTTTTGGGACTAACCTATTAACCGAGGGCCCAATGCCAGTTTCTGGTTTTTGCCTGTTTTAGAGTTTCGCAGAAAAGGAATACCAAACGGAATGAAACTTTCGCGATGATCTTTCTTGGACCAGAGGCAAACCAAGAGACTAGGAGATGAAGTTGGAGACTCAACGAGGTGGCCACGAGGGTGGAGGGCGCGCCCAGGGGGGTAGGGCGTGCCCCCTACCTCGTGGGTCTCCTGACCTAGTTCCTTTGCCTATATATACTATTATACCCCAAAAACATCCACGAGAGCCACGAAACCACTTTTCCACCGCTGCAACCTTCTGTACCCTTGAGATCCCATCTAGGGGCCTTTTCCGGCGTCCTGCCGGAGGGGAATTCGATCACGGAGGGCTTCTACATCAACACCATTACCCTTCTGATGAAGCGTCAGTAGTTTACCACAGACCTGCGGGTCCATAGCTAGTAGCTAGATGGCTTCTTCTCTCTCTTTGATTCTCAATACCATGTTCTCATCGATGTTCTTGGAGATCTATTCATTGTAATATTCTTTCATGGTGTGTTTGCCGAGATCCAATGAATTGTGGATTTATGATCAGATTATCTATGAATATCATTTGAGTCTTCTCTGAATTCTTATATGCATAATTTGATATCTTTGCAAGTCTCTTTGAATTATCGGTTTAGTTTGGCCTACTAGTTTGGTTTTTCTTGCAATGGGAGAAGTGCTTAGCTTTGGGTTCAATCTTGCGATGTTCTTTCCCAGTGACAGTAGGGGTAGCAAGGCACGTATTGTATTGTTGCCATCGAGGATAAAAAGATCGGTCTCCTTGACACGGACGTGATGCCTATATTCATGATCATTGCCTTAGATATCGTCATAATTATGCGCTCTTCTATCAATTGCTCAACAGTAATTTGTTCACCCACTGTAATATTTACTATTTTGAGAGAAGCCACTAGTGAAACCTATGGCCCCCGGGTCTCTTTTCCATTATATTGAATCTATTTTACATCATATTAATTCCCCATCAACTTGCCAATTTCTGTCGCCGTTCCTTTAATTTGGAATCTTTGCTTTCCAATCTATAAACCAAAAATACCAAAAATATTTACTTTACCATTTATCTATCCCTATCAGATATCACTTTTGCAAGTACCCGTGAATGGATTGACAACCCCTTTATCGCGTTGGGTGCAAGTTATTGATTGTTTGTGCAGGTATTCGGTGACTTGTGCGTTGTCTCCTATTGGATTCATACATTGGTTCTCAAACTGAGGGAAATACTTACTCTACTTTGATGCATCACCCTTTCCTCTTCAAGGGAAAAACCAACGCAAGATCAAGAGGTAGCAGTGATGCGCTCCCTCCTGACATTTTCCCTTCAGGCTCCCTTTTGCCTCGACGACGAGTCCACTCGTGGCGCGCCCTCTGGGGGCTCCGGAGTCTGCCGCGGCCCCAAGCCTCCTGAAGCGAACAACCATTCGGGGGACGGTGCCTGTCGGTGTCAAAACCGGCGGATCTCGGGTAGGGGGTCCCGAACTGTGCGTCTAGGCGGATGGTAACAGGAGACAAGGGACACGATGTTTTTACCCAGGTTCGGGCCCTCACGATGGAGGTAATACCCTACTCCTGCTTGATTAATATTGATGATATGGGTAGTACAAGAGTAGATCTACCACGAGATCAAGGAGGCTAAACCCTAGAAGCTAGCCTATGGTATGATTGTTGTTCGCCCCACGGACTAAAACCCTCCGGTTTATATAGACACCGGATAGGTTAGGGTTACACAGTAGTCGGTTACAATGGTAGGAGATCTACATATCCGACGCCAAGCTTGCCTTCCACGCCAAGGAAAGTCCCATCCGGACACGGGACGAAGTCTTCAATCTTGTATCTTCATAGTCCGAGTCCGCCAACGGTGAGAGTTCGCTATCCGACACCCCTAATCCGGGACTCCTCAAGAGCCCCTTAACCAGGCTTCAATGACGATGAGTCCGCGCGTTGATTGTCTTCGCATTGCGAGGGGTTCTTCTCCAAATTCCATATACTTGTCGAATAGTGTCCGCTTCGATAAATGCTGCGCCTCCATCGGCTTCTATGCCCAATAATGGCCATCTTCCACGTGTTTGAATGAATGCTAAAAGCTAGGGTATTTTTACAATTACCCCCTAGTCACAAGAAATGAGCCGCCTATAAAAGGCAAGGATCTAGATCTGAGTCACACCATCCCCTTTATGAAGCTTTCATCGGAGCGCCTCGACCAAAGCCCATTCCATCATGGACAGTCGACGCGGCTCCTCTTCTCGCGCCCCAATTTCCACCAGAAATTGGGAGAGATGCTTAGTCCCGATAGCGAGCTAGTTTGTAGCGACCAGACCGAATGGATCAAGTCTCTATGCTCGTGTCATCCCCGGATCAAGAATGTCGACACCACACAAGATTTTGAAGGATTTATAGCAGAGTAGCAATCACACACTTATTACAACGTTGCCCACAAGGGAACTTATTACAATAATATGGCTTAAGGCCATCTAATAATAACAGCGAAGGCTTGGAAGATAAGTGAGTCCATCAACTCCATCGGCATCATCGAGTATAGAACCACGACCTAACACCTTACTGTCATTCTAAAAGTCTGCAACGTGAAAGTTGCAGCCCGAAAACGGGTCAGCACATGGAATATGCTGGCAATGTAACACATAGAGAGTAATGAAGGAATAAGCCTATACTACATGCATATATGGCTGGTGGTAAGGCTCTACGGTTACATTTTTGCATAAAGCTAATTTTTCCCTACAACAAAGGAATAATTTTGTTTAACTATCATGGTGGTTGTTAAACATTGAGAATGGTTGACAGCATCCTCAATCCCAATTAAAAAGTACTCATTAAAAACCCAATAACATTTATTAGAAGTAACATGTTGAGATTCACATGATATTCAAGTACTAGATACTCAAAACATCCATAACCGGGGACACGGCTAATCATGATTAGTTTATACACTCTGCAGAGGTTTGCGCACTTTTCCCCACAAGACTCGATCGCCTCCGCTTGGTTCTCGCACTACATGGTGTTTGAGAAACGGATGACCGAGACACAATCTTTCAGAAGCACTAGCACCTTACATGTGGGTAGACCGTACCAACCTACATCCCCTACATCAGCTAGCCTACCCGTAAGAGTTCGCACAACTTACTCAACTATGCCAGAGCCCATATTGGCTTGTGGCTGCACACGGAAGTTTCTAGTTTAAATAATCTCATGATCCCTTAGAGCCTGGGTGGCGGTCCGAAGAAATACAGGCAAGTCCTCGATAGAAACCAGTGCCTCAATCCACCCAGATGTGTGTTTAGGTTGCCACCTTAGATAAACCATTAATTAACAATCTCACATCTGTCATGGATATTCACTCACCCAATCCACGCCTACTAGCATAGCATGGCATAATAAGCAAATGTAGAAGTAACTCCCAAGGTTTCATAAGTAAAACAGTAATAGGTACTACCTCAATCTACTTCCCATCCCACAGCTTAAGTTGATCCTAAACATGCAAGTGTTTGAGGGTTTGATCTAGTGCAATAAAACTGGGTAGTAGAAAAGATATGATCAAGTGTTACTTGCCTTGTCGATGATCCATGAGACCTAGAGATTCAAGTAACAAGCGGCGACTCGTGATCTAACGCAGACAAACAACAAGCATACAATAAGTACTCATCTAATGCACAGGAAATCTCAAATAAAAGATCTAACCAGAGAGTTCAATTTAAGAACTCTGGTTGCAAAAGAATCGAATCAAATAAAGCAACGAAAGTCGAAAGTCGAGAGAGAACGACTCGGTTTTAGCAATTTGAAACTAGGTCAAAATTTACAGTAGCAAAACTTGGTTTAAGCGGGTTAGTCCGAACGGCGGTTTCGAAACGAAACTCCAGGCGCTTGAATCACCTGATTCCGATAAACGAGCGAGAAAATAAACTGATTTGAAGATTGGATCGGAAATCGAATTCGGAAAATAACGGATTAAATCCAATTAAAAGAAAAACGACGAACGGTTAACCAAGGACGTTCGTTAACAGAAACTAACCGATTTAACACGTTCATTAAAACGAACGGTCGGTGAACGCTCACTAAATAATAAAACGAAAAAATAAACCAATCTAGGTTTTTTTAAAAAACGAACAACGAAAAGAAAACCGGATCGGTTTTGGAATAAACCGACCGGGGTGGCGCGGCGCAGTGGCTACCTCCGCGAGGTCGCCAGCGGGCTCCGGCTCCGGCGGGTCGAGCGACGGGCGGCGGGTGGCGGGTGGCGACGCGGCATGGCGGGCGCGGCAAGCGGCGGTGGCGTCTTCCAAGGGCGGCGGCGGGGGTTGTTGCGGGCGGCGGTGAGGAAGAGAGGGGGGGTCCGTATAAATAGGAGGGTGTGCCTTGGGGAGGGGGCACGGCGGCGGCGGCTGGCGTGGCCGAGCCGGACTCGGCGGGCGGGGGCGGCGGGACTCCTCCCGAGCGGGAGCCAGCCTTGAGGGCTGGTTGGCTGGCCGGGCCTTGGCCCAAAGGGGCGCCATGCGGTTTTTTTTTAATAAAACGAAACGATTTAAAAATAAAACCAAACAAACTCCAAATTAAAAAAAATAATTTTCCCCGACTCTTAAAAATGAGTCGAACAAAATGAACTTTAAAACGGGCAAAATGCATATTTTTAAAATACTCATTTTTTCCCTAAAGCAAATAAACTTTCAAAACCAAAATTTGATTTATTTATTAAATCTTCATTTTCCTAAATGTTTGGGAAAGTCATAATATTCCCTCTCTTAATTTTTTTATCGGAAAAACTTTTGAAGATAAATAAATAAATCAAATGATCCTATTTTCAAAATTTGAGAAATCCCAAATATGAAAATAATGAAATTCCAACTTTCTCCGAGGGTCCTTGAGTTGCGTGAAATTTTCTAGGATCGGAAAATGCGAGAAAATATGATATGCATGATGACCTAATGTATAACATTCCAAATTGAAAATTTGGGATGTTACAAACCTACCTATTAAGATGAATCTCGCCCTCGAGATTCGGGTTGGCTAGAAAATAGGTGAGGTGGTCCTTGAGCAAAACTTCCTCTCTTTCCTGTGTGGCTTCATCTTCAAGGTGGTGGCTCCACTTTGAACTTTGCAAAACTTGATAACCTTGTCTGCGAGTAACTCTGCTGGCATAATCGAGAATCTTGACCGGTTTTTCCTCATATGTTAAGTCATCCTTCAACTGAATTGCTTCCAGAGGCACTGTGGTCTCTTAACGGTATCTCCGCTGTCTCGGAGTGACATTTCTTCAGCTTGAGAAACGTGGAATACATCATGAACTCCCGACAGTCCTTCCGCAATTCCAGCTTATAAGCAACTTCCCCATGCGCTGCAAAAATCTTATACGGTCCAACAAAACGTGGTGCTAATTTTCCTTTAACTCCAAAACGCTTAACTCCTCAAGCGGGATACTCTAAGATATACTATGTCTCCAACTTCATATTCAATCGCTGGCGCTTTGAATCTGCATAGCTCTTCCGTGCGGATTGGGCTACCTTGAGCCTATCTCGAATCAGTTTAACCTTCGCCGACTCCTTAATCAAATCTGGTCCAAACAACCGACGATCTCCTGGTTTAGTCCCATGACAACGGTGTCCTGCATCTCCTTCCATACTGAGCCTCGAAGGTGCCATCTTCAAGCTGGTTTGGTAACTGTTGTTATAAGAAAATTCTGCATACGGCAAATTATCATCCCAACTAGATCCATAATCTAGTGCACAAGCTCTCAAAGATATCCTCCAAAATCTGATTGACTCTCTCGGTCTGTTCATCGGTCTGTGGGTGGAAAGCTGTACTGAATTCCAATCGGGTTCCCAATGTTTCGTGCAACTGGTTCCAAAATTTCGAGGTAAATTGGGTTCCTCTATCTCGATCGATGCTCCTCGAACTCCGTAAACACACAATTCTGGTCATCTATATCTTTGCCAACTTAGCATCATATAGTAGTCTTGATCGAATGAAATGAGCTACCTTCGTCAAGCGGTCGACTATAACCCAAATCGAGTCATATCCTGAACGAGTCTTTGGCAAACCTGTGATGAAATCCATGCCTAGTTTATCCCACTTCCATTCGGGTATCGGCAATGGTTGTAACAATCCTGCTGGCTTTTGATGTTCTACCTTTACTCTCTGACATACATCGCAAACTGCTACATACTCCGCAATATCCTTCTTCATTCCGGTCCACCAGAAAGTATTCTTCAAATCCAAATACATCTTGGTATTTCCTGGGTGAATCGAATAGGGTGAATCATGGGCTTCTTGCAAAATCAACTTCCTGATCTCCGGGTTATTTGGTACATAAACACGGTCCTCAAACCATAGGGTATCGTGCTCATCCTCACGAAATCCTTTAGCTTTTCCTTTGCTCATTTTCTCCTTTATAGAGGCAACTTCCTTATCTGCCTTTTGGGCTTCTCTGATTTTGTCCATTAGTGTTGACTGAATCTCCAATGCTGCAACATAGCCTCTCGGAACTATTTCCAAACATAGCTCTCGAAGGTCCTCGGCTAACTCATTTGGTATCCCTCCCATCATTAGGGTATTGACGTGACTCTTACGGCTCAATGCGTCTGCTACAACGTTAGCCTTTCCGGGGTGATAATGCAATCTCATATCATAATCCTTGATAAGCTCTAACCATCTCCTCTCGTCTGAGATTTAATTCTTCCGTGTGAAGATGTACTTCAAACTCTTGTGATCCGTGTATACTTCACAATGATTTCCAATGAGAAAATGTCTCCATGTCTTCAAAGCATGCACAACGGCTGCCAACTCCAAATCATGTGTGGCATAATTTAACTCGTGAGGCTTAAGTTGTCGTGAAGCATACTGAAACAACTCTTCCTTCCTGCATAAGCACTGCTCCAAGTCCTCGACGTGAAGCGCCGCAATACACCTCATAATCCTTGGTCTGATCCGCAATATTAACACCGTGAGGTAACCAATCTTTTCTTCAACTCCTGAAAACTTGCCTCGCAGTCCTCAGTCCATATAAATTTGTTATCCTTCTTCAACAATTCTGTCATAGGCTTTGCAATCCTTGAGAAATTCTCAATGAATCTTCGGTAGTACCCTGCGAGTCCACGGAAACTCCGAATCTCTCCAAATGTCGCTGGTGCTTCCCATTTGGTTACGGTCTCAACCTTCATAGGGTCAACTGCTATTCCTTCTCCGGATATAACATGTCCAAGAAATCCAACTACCTTTAGCCAAAACTCACACTTGCTGAACTTGGCATATAACTGGTGTTCCCTCAGTTTCTCCAAAACCAATCGCAAATGTTCCTTGTGTTCCTCTTCATCCTTCAAGAAAATCAAAATGTCATCAATGAACACCACGACAAACTTATCCAAAAACTCCATAAACACTTTGTTCATCAGGTTCATGAAATAGGCTGGTGCGTTAGTCAGTCCAAATGACATAACGGTATACTCATACAGTCCATATCTCGTGGTAAACACTGTCTTGGGTATGTCCTGCTCCCGAATCTTCAACTGATGGTACCCTGATCGCAAATCGATCTTGGAAAACACTTTAGCTCCTTGCAAGCGATCAAACAGATCATTTATCATTGGTAGTGGGTACTTGTTCTTGATGGTTACTTCATTTAATCCACGATAATCAACAACCATTCTTAGGGATCCATCTTTCTTCTCCACTAACAGTACGGGTGATCCCCAAGGTGAAGAACTTGGGCGAATAAAACCTTTGTCCAACAATTCCTTAATCTGCTTCTTGATTTCCGCCAAATCCTGTGCGGGCATCCTGTATGGTCGCTTTGATATTGGTCCTGTTCCTGGTAACAGCTCAATCAAAAACTCAATGTCTCTATCCGGTGGCATTCCTGGCAACTCTTCCGGAAATACATCAGGAAAATCCTTTACCATCGGTACTTCTTCCCCGCACCACTCACGATAAGCAATTTACTTATGCTCTCCTCGCTCGTGTCGAGATACGTACTTGATCCTTCTTCCTTCTGGGGTGGTGAGCAAAATTGACTTTGTGGTGCAATCTATGTTCCCTCCATACTTCGATAACCAATCCATTCCTAATATTACATCCAATCCTTGGGATTCCAGAACTATTAGGTCTGAGGGGAAAACATAATGTCCAATCCTCAATGGCAGTCGATCACACCATTTACTAGCCATGTATTCTGCTCCGGGTGAGGTTACTAGCATGGGTGACCTAAGGGCTTGGGTCGGTAATTTGTACTTATCCACAAATCCCCTTGATATGTATGAATGCGATGCACCAGTATCGAAAAGAACAACTGCAGTAAATGACTTAACCAAAAACTTACCGATTACTACATCGGGCTGATCTTCAACCTCCTCCACATCAATGTGGTTCACCTGTCCCCTGCTGAAAGGGTTGGGCTTCTTTCCCGAGCTTCCATTGCCATTTCCGTTCTGGCCTTCTGGACAGTCATTTGTGAAGGAAATATGCCCTAGAGGCAATAATAAAGTTATTATTTATTTCCTTATATCATGATAAATGTTTATTATTCATGCTAGAATTGTATTAACCGGAAACATAATACATGTGTGAATATATAGACAAACAGTATGTCACTAGTATGCCTCTACTTGACTAGCTTGTTAATCAAAGATGGTTATGTTTCCTAACCATGAACAAGGAGTTGTTATTTGATTAACAAGGTCACATCATTGGTTGAATGATCTGATTGACATGACCCATTCCGTTAGCTTAACACTTGATCGCTTAGTATGTTAATGCTTTCTTCATGACCCATACATGTTCCTGTAACTATGAGATTATGCAACTCCTGCTTACGGAGGAATACTTTGGTACTACCAAACGTCACAACGAATCGGGTGATTATAAAGGAGTACTACAGGTGTCACCAAAGGTACTTGTTGGGTTGGCGATTTGAGATTAGGTTTTGTCACTCCGATCGTCGGAGAGGTATCTCTAGGCCTTCTCGGTAATACACATCACCTAAGCCTTGCAAGCATTACAACTAATGAGTTAGTTGTGAGATGATGTATTACGAACGAGTAAAGAGACTTACGGTAACGAGATTGAACTAGGTATTGGATACCGACGATCAAATCTCGGGTAAGTAACATACCGATGACAAAGGAACAACGATGTCGTTATGCGGTTTGACCGATAAAGATCTTCAGTAGAATATGTAGGAACCAATATGGGCATCCAGGTTCCGCTATTGGTTATTGACCGAGAATGGTTCTAGGTCATGTCTACATAGTTCTCGAACCCGTAGGGTCCGCACGCTTAACGCTTCGATGACAGCTCATAATGAGTTTATAAGTATTGATGCACCAAGGTTGTTCGAGTCCCGGATGTGATCACGGACATGACGAGGAGTCTCGAAATGGTCGAGACATAAAGATTGATATATTGGAAGCCTACATTTGGACATCGGAAATGTTCCGGTGAAATCGATTTTACGAGTACCGGAGGTTACCGGAACCCCGGGAGGTCAATGGGCCTTAATGGGCCATAGGAGAAGAGGAAGGGCAGCCCAAGGTGGGCTGCGCCCCTCCCCTCTAGTCCGAATAGGACAAGGAAGGGGCGCCCTTCCCCTTCTCCCTCCTCCAAACCTAGTCCAACTAGGAAGGGGGAGTCCTACTCCGGTGGGAGTAGGACTCCTCCTTGCGCGCCTCCTATAGGGCCGCCACCTCCCCTTGTCTCCTTTATATCTGAGGGGCAGGGGCACCCCAAGACACACAAGTTGATCTACGGATCTTTCCTTAGCCGTGTGCGGTGCCCCTTCCACCATATTCCACTTCGTCATATCGTCATGAGCTTAGGCGAAGCCCTGCGCTGGAGAAGTCATATCGTCATGCGGAGCTTAGGCGAAGCCCTGCGTCGGTGGAGCATCATCACCGTCCACGCCGCCGTCGTCTTGACGGAACTCATCCCCGACACTTTGCTGGATCGGAGTCCGGGATCGCCATCGAGCTGAACGTGTGCGTAACTCGGAGGTGCCGTCGCTCGGTGCTTGGATCGGTCGGATCGTGGAGACGTCACGACTACATCAACAGCGTTGTTATAACGCTTCGCTTCGGTCTCACGAGGGTACGTGGGCGGACACTCTTCCTCTCGTTGCTATGCCATCACCATGGTCTTGCGTGATCGTAGGAAAATTTTTGAAATTACTACGCTCCCCAACAAAGGGTATCGAGCCTGGTTTTATGCGTTGATGTCATATGCACGAATAGAACACAAGTGAGTTGTGGGCGATACAAGTCATACTGCCTACCAGCATGTCATACTTTGGTTCAGCGGTATTGTGAGATGAAGCGCCCGGACCGACATTACGCCAGACGCTTACGCGAGACTGGTTTCACCGCCCGAGCACTCGTTGCTTAAAGGTGACCGCGGGTGTCTGTCTCTCACTTTAGTTGAACTGAAAAGTATACGCCCGGTCCTTGAGAAGGTTAAAACGGAGTCTATTTGACGAAGTATCGTTGTGGTTTTGATGCGTAGGTAAGAACGGTTCTTGCTCAGCCCGTAGCAGCCACGTAAAACTTGCAACAACAAAGTAGAGGACGTCTAACTTGTTTTTGCAGGGCATGTTGTGATGTGATATGGTCAAGACGTGATGCTATATTTTATTGTATGAGATGATCATGTGATGTTTATCCTTTATGCATCTTATCTTGCTTTGATTGACGGTAGCATTATAAGATGATCTCTCACTAAAAATTATCAAGAAGTGTTCTCCCTGAGTATGCACCGTTGCCAAAGTTCGTAGTACCCAGACACCACGTGATGATCGGGTGTGATAAGTTCTACGTCCATCTACAACGGGTGCAAAACAGTTGCACACGCGGAATACTCAGGTTAAACTTGACGAGCCTAGCATATAACAGATATGGCCTCGGAACACGGAGACCGAAAGGTCGAACGTGAATCATATAATAGATATGATCAACATAGTGATGTTCACCGTTGAAACTATTCCGTCTCACGTGATGATCGGACACGGTTTAGTTAAATGGATCACGTGATCACTTAGATGACTAGAGAGATGTCTGTCTAAGTGGGAGTTTTTTAATATGATTAATTGAACTTAAAATTTATCATGAACTTAGTACCTGATAGTGTTTTGCTTGTCTATGTTTACTGTAGATAGATGGCTCGTGCTGTTGTTCCGTTGAATTTTAATGCGTTCCTTGAGAAAGCAAAGTTGAAAGATGATGGTAGCAATTACACGGACTGGGTCCGAACGAGGATTATCCTCATTGCTGCACGTAAAATTACGCCCCGAAGCACCGCTGGGTGACAGAACTGCTGCGAGATGCCGAGCCGAAGTTATGAACGTCCGCAAAGCGTAGCTGATGACTACTCTATAGTTCAGTGTGCCATGCTTTACGGCTTAGAACCGGTCTTCAACGACGTTTTGAACGCCATGGAGCATATGAGATGTTCCAGAGTTGAAGTTAATATTTCAAGCAAATGCCCGGATTGAGAGATATGAAGTCTCCAATAAGTTCTATAGCTGCAAGATGGAGGAGAATAGTTACATCGGTGAGCACATACTCAAAATGTCCGGGTATAACAATCACTTAATTCAGCTGGGAGTTAATCTTCCGGATGATAGTGTCATTGATGAATTCTCCAATCACGCCACCAAGCTACAAGAGCTTCGTGATGAACTATAATATGCAAGGGATGACTAAGACAATTCTGAGCTCTTCGCGATGCTAAAAGCTGCGGAGGTAGAAATCAAGAAAGAGCATCAAGTGTTGATGGTCAACAAGACCACTAGTTTCAAGAAAAGGGCAAAGGGAAGAAGAAGGAAACTTCAAAAGAACAGCAAGAAAGTTGCTGATCAAGAGAAGAAACCCAAGTCTGGACCTAAGCCCTAAACTGAGTGTTTTTACTGCAAGCGGACGGACATCGGAAGCGGAACTGCCCCAAGTATTTGGCGGATAAAAAGGATGGCAAGGTGAACAAAGGTATATATGATATACATGTTATTGATGTGTACCTTACTAGAGCTCGTAGTAGCACTGGTATTTGATATCGGTTCCGTTGCTAATATTTGCAACTCAAAGCAGGACTACGGAATAAACGAGCATCGCAAAGGACGAGGTGACGATCTTGCGTGGGAAATGGTTCCAAAGTCAATGTGATCGCGGTCGGCACGTTATCTCTACATCTACCTTCGGATTAGTTTTAGACCTAAATAATTGTTATTTGGTGCCGCGTTGAGCATGAACATTATATCTGGATCTTGTTTATTGCGTAGACGGTTATTCATTTAAATCAGAGAATAATGGTTGTTCTATTTATATGAATAATATCTTTTATGGTCATGCACCCTTGAAGAATGGTCTATTCTTGTTGAATCTCGACGAGTGATACACATATTCATAATGTTGAAGCCAAAAGATGCAGAGTTGATAATGATAGTGCAACTTATTTGTGGCAATCGCCGTTTAGGTCATATCGGTGTAAAACACATGAAGAAACTCCATCTTGATGGACTTCGAATCACTTGATTATGAATCACTTGGTACTTGCGAACCGTGCCTCATGGGCAAGATGACAAAACGCCGTTCTCCTAACTATGGAGCGAGCAACTGATTTGTTGGAAATCATACATACCGATGTTTGTGGTCCAATGAATGTTGAGGCACGCGCGGTATCGTTATTTTCTCACCTTCACAGATGATTTGAGCAGATATGGGTATATCTACTTAATGAAACACAAATCTGAAACATTTGAAAAGTTCAAAGAATTTCAGAGTGAAGTGGAAAATCATCGTAACAAGAAAATTAAATTTCTACGATCTGATCGTGGAGGAGAATATTTGAGTTACGAGTTTGGTTTACATTTGAAAAATGTGGAATAGTTTCAACTCACGCCACCCGGAACACCACAGAGAAATGGTGTGTCCGAACGTCGAATCGTACTTTACTAGATATGGTGCGATCTATGATGTCTATTTCCGATTTACCGCTATCGCTTTGGGGTTATGCTTTAGAGACGGCCGCATTCACGTTGAATAGGACACCGTCAAAATCCGCTGAGACGACGCCTTATGAACTATGGTTTGGCAAGAAACCAAAGTTGTCGTTTCTTAAAGTTTGGGGCTGCGATGCTTATGTGAAGAAACTTCAACCGATAAGCTCGAACCCAAATCGGAAAAATGTGTCTTCATAGGATACCCAAAGGAGATGTTGGGTACACCTTCTATCACAGATCTGAAGGCAAGATTTTCGTTGCTAAATTCGGATCCTTTCTAGAGAAGGAGTTTCTCTCGAAAGAAGTGAGTGGGAGGAAAGTAGAACTTGATGAGATAATCAGATCTACTCCCTTATTGGAAAGTAGTTCATCACAAGAAATGGTTCTGTGACAACCACACCAATTAGTGAGGAAACTAATGATGATGATCATGAAGCTTCAGATCAAGTTACTACTGAACCTCGTGGGTCAACCAGAGTAAAATACGCACTGAGTGGTACGGTAATCCTATTCGGAAGTCATGTTACTTGACCATGGCGAACCTACGAACTATGAAGAAGCGATGGTGAGCCCAGATTCGCAAAATGGCTGGAAGCCATGAAATCTGAGATGGGATCCATGTATGAGAACAAAGTATGGACTTTGGTTGACTTGCCCGATGATCGGCAAGCCATTGAAAATAAATGGATCTTTAAGAAGAAGACCGACGCCGATGGTAATATAACTGTCTACAAAGCTCGACTTGTTGCAAAAGGTTTTCGACAAGTTCAAGGGGTTGACTACGATGAGACTTTCTCACCCGTGGCGATGCTTAAGTCTGTCCGAATCATGTTAGCAATTGCCGATTTTATGATTATGAAATTTGGCAAATGGATGTAAAACCGCATTCTTGAATGGATTTCTAGAAGAAGAGTTGTATATGATGCAACCAGAAGGTTTTGTCGATCCAAAGGGTGCTAACAAAGTGTGCAAGCTCCAACGATCAATTTATGGTCCGTGCAAGCCTCTCGGAGTTGGAATAAACGCTTTGATAGTGTGATCAAAGCATATGGGTTTGTCTGCACTTTTGGAGAAGCCTCAGATTTACAAGAAAGTGAGTGGGAGCTCAGAGCATTTCTAATATTATATGTGGACGACATATTATTGATTGGAAATGATATAGAATTTCTGGATAGCATAAAAGGATACTTGAATAAAAGTTTTTCAATGAAAGACCTCGGTGAAGCTGCTTACATATTGGGCATCAAGATCTATAGAGATAGATCAAGACGCTTAATTGGACTTTCACAAAGCACATACCTTGATAAAGTTTTGAAGAAGTTCAAAATGGATCAGCAAAGAAGGTTTTTACCAGTATTACAAGGTGTAAGATTGAGTCGACTCAATGCCCGACCACAATGAAGATAGAGAGAAAATGAAAGATGTTCCTATGCTTCAGCCATAGGCTCTATCATGTATGCAATGCTGTGTACCAGCCCTGACGATGCTTAGCTGTAAGCTTGGCAGGAAGGTACCAAAGTAATCCAGAGTGGATCATCGGGACAGCGGTCAAGAACATCCCGAAATACCGAAAAGGACTAAGGATATGTTTCTCGTATATGGAGGTGACAAAGAGCTAGTCGTAAATGGTTACGCCGATGTAAGCTTTGACACCGATCCGGACGATTCTAAATCGCAAACCGGATACGTGTTTTTATTAAACGGTGGAGCTGTCGGTTGGTGCAGTTCTAAACAAAGCGTCGTGGCGGGATCTACATGTGAAGCGGAGTACATAGCTGCTTCGAAGCAGCGAATGAAGGAGTCTGGATGAAAAGTTCATTTCGATCTAGGTGTCATACCTAGTGCATCGGGACCGATGAAGATCTTCTGTGACAATATCTGGTGCAATTGCCTTGGCAAAGGAATCCAGATTTCACAAGAGGACCAAGCACATCAAGAGACGCTTCAATTCCATTCGGGACCAAGTCCAAGTGGGAGACATAAAGATTTGCAAAATACAAACGGATCTGAATGTTGCGGACCGTTGACTAAGCCTCTTCCACGAGCAAAACATGATCAGCACCAAGACTCCATGGGTGTAAGGATCATTACTTTGTAATCTAGATTATTGACTCTAGTGCAAGTGGGAGATCAAGGAAATATGCCCTAGAGGCAATAATAAAGTTATTATTTATTTCCTTATATCATGATAAATGTTTATTATTCATGCTAGAATTGTATTAACCGAAACATAATACATGTGTGAATATATAGACAAACAGTATGTCACTAGTATGCCTCTACTTGACTAGCTTGTTAATCAAAGATGGTTATGTTTCCTAACCATGAACAAGGAGTTGTTATTTGATTAACAAGGTCACATCATTGGTTGAATGATCTGATTGACATGACCCATTCCGTTAGCTTAACACTTGATCGCTTAGTATGTTAATGCTTTCTTCATGACCCATACATGTTCCTGTAACTATGAGATTATGCAACTCCGCCATACGGAGGAATACTTTGGTACTACCAAACGTCACAACGTAATCGGGTGATTATAAAGGAGTACTACAGGTGTCACCAAAGGTACTTGTTGGGTTGGCGTATTTGAGATTAGGTTTTGTCACTCCGATCGTCGGAGAGGTATCTCTAGGCCTTCTCGGTAATACACATCACCTAAGCCTTGCAAGCATTACAACTAATGAGTTAGTTGTGAGATGATGTATTACGGAACGAGTAAAGAGACTTACGATAACGAGATTGAACTAGGTATTGGATACCGACGATCAAATCTCGGGTAAGTAACATACCGATGACAAAGGAACAACGATGTCGTTATGCGGTTTGACCGATAAAGATCTTCGTAGAATATGTAGGAACCAATATGGGCATCCAGGTTCCGCTATTGGTTATTGACCGAGAATGGTTCTAGGTCATGTCTACATAGTTCTCGAACCCGTAGGGTCCGCACGCTTAACGCTTCGATGACAGTTCATAATGAGTTTATAAGTATTGATGCACGAAGGTTGTTCGAGTCCGGATGTGATCACGGACATGACGAGGAGTCTCAAATGGTCGAGACATAAAGATTGATATATTGGAAGCCTACATTTGGACATCGGAATGTTCCGGTGAAATCGGATTTTCTCGAGTACCGGAGGTTACGGAACCCCGGGAGGTCAAATGGGCCTTAATGGGCCATAGGAGAAGAGGAAGGGCAGCCCAAGGTGGGCTGCGCGCCTCCCCCTCTAGTCCGAATAGGACAAGGAAGGGGGGGCGCCCTTCCCCCTTCTCCCCTCCTCCAAACCTAGTCCAACTAGGAAAGGGGGGGGAGTCCTACTCCCGGTGGGAGTAGGACTCCTCCTTGGTGCGCCTCCTATAGGGCCGGCCACCTCCCCTTGTCTCCTTTATATACGGGGGCAGGGGGCACCCCAAGACACACAAGTTGATCTACGGATCTTTCCTTAGCCGTGTGCGGTGCCCCCTTCCACCATATTCCACTTCGGTCATATCGTCGCGGAGCTTAGGCGAAGCCTCGCGCGGAGAAGTCATATCGTCGCGAGCTTAGGCGAAGCCCTGCGTCGCCGTGGAGCATCATCACCGTCCACCACGCCGTCTTGACGGAACTCATCCCGACACTTTGCTGGATCGGTCCGGGATCGCCATCGAGCTGAACGTGTGCGTAACTCGGAGGTGCCGACGTTCGGTGCTTGGATCGGTCGGATCGTGGAGACGTCGACTACATCAACCGCGTTGTTATAACGCTTCGCTTTCGGTCTCACGAGGGCGTGGGCGGACACTCTTCCCTCTCGTTGCTATGCCATCACCATGGTCTTGCGTGATCGTAGGAAAATTTTTGAAATTACTACGTTCCCCAACAATTTGCATAATGCTCAGTCTTGCGGCACTTAAAGCAAGTAATGTGACTCAGGTCTACCTTGGATGGTGTTGACGGGTTGGTGCGGTTCTGTCCATTGCTTCCTCCATTCCCGTTTCCATTCTTGGTGCCATTTTGGTTATGCGAATTACCTCCTCCATGGGTATGCTGAAACTGAATTCCAGATTTAGGGGTATAACGAGGCTTCTGCTGGGCTCCAGAATTATACTTCCCCTGTCCATACTTCCTCTTGCGGTTCTCAATTTGCTGCTGCTTTCCTTCAATCATGAGGGCTCGGTCTACCAACTCCTGGTAGTTGTTGAAACTTGCTACCATTAACGACATGTTGAACTCATCATTCAGTCCTTCTAGAAACTTCTCCTGTTTAGCAGCGTCTGTAGCAACGTCATCTGGGGCATAGCATGCTAACTTACTAAAATCATCCACATACTGGCCAACAGTCCTTCCTCCTTGTCGTAAGTTGCGAAACTCATGCTTCTTCATGGCCATGGCTCCTGTTGAAACATGGGCAGTGCGGAAAGCTTGCTGAAATTGATCCCATGTGACAGTGTCTACACGGTAAGTGGCTGTAAAATTCTCCCACCATGCTGCTGCGGGTCCTTCAAGCTGATGTGCTGCAAACTTCACCCTTTCTCCATCTGTGCATCCTGCAGTGGTCAACTCCCTTCCTATCTTGCGGAGCCAATCATCTGCTACAATCGGCTCGGTGCTACTGGAATACACCGGCGGATTCAGTCTAAGGAAACGAGTCAAGTGATCCGCGGGTGGTGGTGGTGGTGGGTTGTTGTTGTTGTTGTTGTTGCCCTGGTTCTGCACCAATGTTTGAATTAAGGTGTTCTGCTGCTGAATCAATTGGGTGATCTCTGGCGGGAAAACGAACCCGGGGTCGCGTCTCGGAGGCATCTGATGGGTTTAGAAAAGATGAGAAATTAAGAGTAGAATGGGGTCTAAGGAGAATCACTACCCAAATGCACATGAGCAAATGCACACAAAATCACTTCATTCAATCAAACAAAGGGCTTACAACGATCTAACTATCGCAAAAGTGCGTGTACTACAATGTTTACATGGAGGTAATACTACTAATATGTGGGGACTTCTACTAATTTGAACCGTGGAAGACTCCATGATGTCTCGCTCCACCGTCTTCAAAGTCGGGTTCACTTGGATCCGAATCGGTGTCGTCAATGATGATGTAGTCGCTTGGACAACCGACATACTGGTCTTCATTCTTGAGCGCCAACTTCTTCTTGATTTCTTCGATCTCATACTTAAGATCGTTATTGTGTCTCGCTAGAGCTACGATCTCGTCCATGAAGTCCTTGCGTGTAGTCTTTAGTTCTTCTTCAAGTTCGATGATCCTTCCTTTTGCATTCTGCAACTCCAACATATCATTGCACATCTGGTTCTCCTGGCGTCGAATGTGCTGGTTTAACTCCTGGATGAAAGCTGTAATGGATCTATCCTTCTTGGTGTTGACTATGTCCCATTGTTCATATCGGCGTCCGCAAATCTGGTAGATAGTGTCCTTGAGGTCTTCTTGATAAACTTCTCCAATGCGTCCCATGGTGATATGAGCTGCCATGCTCTTTCCCAGACTCCAAGTTGGTGCACTGAAAACACTATCTATAGGCTTGGTGATTGGAGCGAATGTCCTTCCTTAACGTGAGCTTGAATTTTCAGCGCTCCTCTTCAGCAGAGTGGCGTTGAAAGTCCCGTGAAACTTGGTAGTCCAATGTTCGGTATTTGGTGACTTCCTTCAAGTGAAATCCAAAAGGTGTGCCTTCATCTGGTTGGGCGACTTGATCTTGGCGTCCGTCATCCTAAAGAGTAGAAAAGATGAGGAGTTAGAAAATGAGAAGAGAGTAGTGATCTATGGCTTTAACTTAGTGGTCGTGTCCTACAATCGGCGTGTGCTCGATACCATCTCTCAGAGCGACCAGACCTGAATGGATCAAGTCTCGTGCTCGTGTCATCCTGGATCAAGAATCTTGACACCACATAGTACTTGAAGGATTTATAGCGAGTAGCAATCACACACTTATTACAACGTTGCCCACAAGGGAACTTATTATAATAATATGGCTTAAGGCCATCTAATAATAACAGCGGAAGGCTTGGAAGATAAGTGAGTCCATCAACTCCATCGGCATCACTGAGTATAGAACCACGACCTAACACCTTACTCGTAAATGCGAAAAGTCTGCAACGTGAAAGTTGCAGCCCAAAACGGTCAAGACATGGAATATGCCGCAATGTAACACATAGAGAGTAATGAAGGAATAAGCCTATACTACATGCATATATGGCTGGTGGTAAGGCTCTCGGTTACATTTTGCATAAAACTAATTTTCCCTACAACAAAAGAATAATTTTGTTTAACTATCATGGTGGTTGTTAAACATTGAGAATGGTTGACAGATCCTCAATCCCAATTAAAAGTACTCATTAAAACCCAATAACATTTATTAGAAGTAACATGTTGAGATTCACATGATATTCAAGTACTAGATACTCAAAACGTCCATAACCGGGGACACGGCTAATCATGATTAGTTTATACACTCTGCAGAGGTTTGCGCACTTTTCCCCACAAGACTCGATCGCCTCCGCTTGGTTCTCGCACTACATGGTGTTTGAGAAACGGATGACCGAGAAACAATCTTTCAGAAGCACTAGCACCTTACATGTGGGTAGACCGTACCAACCTACATCCCCTACATCAGCTAGCCTACCCGTAAGAGTTCGCACAACTTACTCAACTATGCCAGAGCCCATATTGGCTTGTGGCTGCACACAGAAGTTTCTAGTTTAAATAATCTCATGATCCCTTGGAGCCCAGGGTGGCGGTCCAAGAAATACAGCAAGTCTGATAGAAACCAGTGCCTCAATCCACCCAGATGTGTGTTTAGGTTGCCACCTTAGATAAACCATTAATTAACAATCTCACATCTGTCATGGATATTCACTCACCCAATCCACGCCTACTAGCATAGCATGGCATAATAAGCAAACGAGAAGTAACTCCCAAGGTTTCATAAGTAAAACAGTAATAGGTACTACCTCAATCTACTTCCCATCCCACAGTTTAAGTTGATCCTAAACATGCAAGTGTTTGAGGGTTTGATCTAGTGCAATAAAACTGGGTAGTAGAAAAGATATGATCAAGTGTTACTTGCCTTGCTGATGATCCGCGAGACCTAGAGATTCGAAGTAACAAGCGGCGCACTCCGGGTGATCTAACGCAGACAAACAACAAGCATACAATAAGTACTCATCTAATGCACAGGGAAATCTCAAATAAAAGATCTAACCAGAGAGTTCAATTTAAGAACTCTGGTTGCAAAAGAATCGAATCAAATAAAGCAACGAAAGTCGAAAGTCGAGAGAGAACGACTCGGTTTTAGCAATTTGAAACTAGGTTAAAATTTACAGTAGCAAAACTTGGTTTAAGTGGGTTAGTCGGAACGGAGGTTTCGAAACGAAACTCCAGGCGCTTGAATCACCTGATTCCGATAAACGAGCGAGAAAATAAACTGATTTGAAGATTGGATCGGAAATCGAATTCGGAAAATAACGGATTAAATCCAATTAAAAGAAAAACGACGAACGGTTAACCGAACGGACGTTCGTTAACAGAAACTAACCGACGAACACGTTCATTAAAACGAACGGGTCGGTGAACGTTCACTAAATAATAAAACCGAAAAAATAAACCAATCTAGGTTTTTTTTAAAAACGAACAACGAAAGAAAAACCGGATCGGTTTTTGGAATAAAACCGGACCGGGGTGGCGCGGCGCGGTGGCTACCTCCGGCGAGGTCGCCAAGGGGCTCGGCTCCGCGGGTCGGGCGACGGGCGGCGGGTGGCGGGGTGGCGGGTGGCGACGTGGGCGACGGCGGCGGCGTCCTTCGCGGCGGCGCGGCTCGGGTTAGGCGGCAGGGGTGAGGAGAGAGAGAGGGGGGTCCGGTATAAATAGGTGGGGTGTGCCTTGGGGAGGGGGGCACGCGGCGGCGGCCCAGGTGGCCGAGCCGGACTCGGCGGCGGCGGGCGGCGGGACTCCTCCCGAGCGGGGAGCGCGCGAGGGGGAGGGGCGGCTGGGCCGGCTAGGCCCTTGGCCCAGGCGGGGCGCGACGCGTTTTTTTTTTAAATAAAACGAAACGATTTAAAAATAAAACCAAACAAACTCCAAATTAAAAAAAATAATAATTTTCCCCGACTCTTAAAAATGAGTCAAACAAAATGAACTTTAAAACGGGGCAAAAATGCATATTTTTAAAATACTCATTTTTTTCCCTAAAGCAAATAAACTTTCAAAAACCAAAATTTGATTTATTTATTAAATCTTCATTTTTCCTAAATGTTTGGGAAGTCATATTATTCCCTTTCTTAATTTTTTTATCGGAAAAACTTTTGAAGATAAATAAATAAATCCAAATGATCCTATTTTCAAAATTTGAGAAATCCCAAATATGAAAATAATGAAATCTCCAACTCTCTCCGAGGGTCCTTGAGTTGCGTGAAATTTTCTAGGATCGGAAAAATGCGAGAAAATATGATATGCATGATGACCTAATGTATAACATTCCAAATTGAAAATTTCGGATGTTACATAGTTATACTCCAAGCCAAGGGATTTCTTCCCCGGGCCTTCATGGTCCCGGTTCGAGCCGGACTTGCCACTTACAAGGGCGGAAAGCAAGCGGAGAGCGTCCCCGATCCCTCTAATGGAGTCGGATATGCTTCATCTCTTATCTAGTAAGAGGACTCGGATTTCCAATCCATCCGTTTCTCCGGGGGCTACTGGAGTTCTACGGCCTCCAGTTGCACCATCTTACTCTTGCCTCCATCTTGCACATCGCGGGCTTCGTGGCCCTTTGCGAACTATTCTTGGGCGTCGAGGCTCATTTCGGACTATGGAAGAGGATATTCTGCCTAGTACCCCGTTCTCATGAGGGGTCAATATATCAAGTGGGCGGAGCCGAGCTATGGCGCATCGCGGGACCGGATACCTATCCGAACCCCAAAATATCGTCCAAGACTGGCCTTGGATGGTTTTACATGGAGGACATCCGCTGCGGATCCTGTTCGGATCGGCCTTACGGAGTTTAGCAATGCTCCTCTGAAGAAGCGCCTAAGCTGGCGCCCTCGGAGCCCCCGGAGAGAACATGACCGGGATGTCCTTTATTTAATGAGCCGAATAAGGTTATTGGCTCATGCCGGATTGACCATGATAGGAGTCATGGCAATCTGCATTATGAGGGGAGTGCAGCCGCTCCAATACAGGGGCCACCCCATGTGGGACTTCAACGGGGAGGACGATGCCACCCGCCATAGCCGCAAAGGGCCAGGATCGGTCACCGAACTGGTGAAGATCTTGTCTGCCATGTACAAAGGGGAGGAGGAGGATTTCCTCCGTGTCAATCCACTGAAGGAGTTTTCTTCGAACAATCCTCGAAGCTGGGTAAGCAAACATCTTTGTGACCTGTCCGATCCATGTTCCCATGGTTAAATATCTCATTTTGTGGTTTACTGCGAGAATCTGCGCCGACTATGGAGAAGATACACAGCCCGTCCCCACAACCCGAGGATCCGAACGGTCCCTCGATCCGACCTCCGAAGAGGATCCGGATATAAAGGTGGAGTTGATTGACGGGGTATTCCACCAACTTAGCATCGACAATGCTTTGGTTGCCATTACGGCCGATTACCCCGGAATACTTCCAAATTTCTCACGGGTAAATGAGACCGAGATCCCAAAACCCCGATAATGACCCATCCATGCTTATTTTTATCACCAGATACCAATGGTGCTTCGCAGGGGTACCTTCGAGGCAGAAGCGAGCCAGCGGCGGCTGGCCAAGAAAGGGCGGTCTGCGGCCCAGCAGAGCTAAAAAAGAAGTGCGGTCCGGATCGAAACTCCGCCGCAACGGTATGGCGTGTTACCATACTCCCGGATTGATTCCTGAAGGCGATTAACGCTGGTGCTCATTTCAGAAAAAAGCGCCGCGGATGAGTCCGGAGAGGTTGCTAATCGAACCTTCACCGGCCAGGCTTCAAAGCCGGGTCCGGAGGCTGAGGCGAGCATGAGACGTGCTTCGGATGCTCCTCCGACAGAGGATGCCGACAGGTTGTCCGCCACCAACTCCGAGGTGGAGAGCGCCTTGAATCATAGGCGCCGCCGGACAGTCCTTCGTGACGCATGTTTCTCCCAGGAGGCCTTGAATGCCTTCGATTCGGGAGATGCGCACCTCCCTGCCGCTCAAGATGGTCTAGCCAGAGCCACGGAGCAGTATGTAAAGGACATACGGGTAAGGAAATTTGACAGTTATATATGCCAGTAGCCCCCAAGACTTAAAATAGTTAGAATAACTGATTTAAGGATCATTTGTTATGTAGGATCTTACAGAGAAGAATACCCGATTGTCCCGTGGGCTTGAAGAGTGCAAGGTCCAACTTGAGGCCAAGACTAGCCGCTCTGAGGGAGCCGCAGAGACCCCCACTGGTAATATACACTTTAAAAGATAAATAGGTTATGAAGTGCGGCGGGTGTATAAATCTGACAAAAACATTGCAGATGGCGCCGAACTCGATCCGGACAAGCAACAGCTCTTGCGCCAGCTAAAGGCCGGCGAGAGCGTGCTTACGAGGGTGCGGCAGGAGAAAAATAACCTCCAGGATGCCAACACCAAGCTGGGTGAGGAACTAAAAGATGTTCGTGCCCAGTTGTCTGACTCCGTAAAGGAGAATCGGCGGCTTCGTCGCGGCATTTTCAGTAAGTGCTTGAACGAACTTTGAAAAGAGTTCGGCGAGGAAGGCGACTAACATAAGCATGTATGTAGGTTTGCTCACAGGTCGTCCTGAGGAGGAGATGCCCAGTTCTTCGGGTGATCTTCTTCCCGAACTACGTCAGCTGCACGAACGAGTCCGGCAGGTGATGAAAGGCATCGGACAGGCCTTGTGGCCATCTATCTCCCTGCCCGAAGGCATTGGGGAGCTGGCAGAGCGGCTTCAAGGAGCACAGCGGCGCTTCCGGCTATGGAAGATATCGGCCTGCCGTCAAGGCACCAGGGAGGCCTAGGCCATGGTAAAGACGCGGTACACCAAGGCTGACCCAAACCACATGGCCGAGGTCAGACCTGTGGGGCCGGATGGGATGGAGATCCTCAGAAGTTAGTGTAATGCCAAGTAGAATTGGCCGCCAAGTATTTCAGCAAGATTGTAAATTAGATAGCCTATTAGATGGCATTGAGGAGGAATACCATGAGTCGAGTTGACTATGTAAAAATATGACATGAAAGAATGTCTTCTAGCCGGATTGTAGATCGTTTGTCATAGCGGACCTTTTCGATTCGACCTCCGGACCCAATAGCCTAGAGTGTGTCCGAATACCTTCGTGGTTATATAAGAACCGTGGTATGCATGGAGACAAGGCGTAGGGGTCATTGTTGCTGTATCAGACAAGTGCCCAACTAGTTATGTTATATTACATGGGTAGTAAGAAACATCTTCCAGGGAGAATAGTTCCGTTAAGGGTTCCTTTCGCTGGGATGCATGCCCTAAAATGCATGTCAAAGCTGCTATGAAAGCAGAAAATCATCCGGGGCAGATGGGTAAATAGTTAAAATTCATCTTTCAGTTCACCGACCAATATTCCCTTAAGAACGCTAGCTTTGGCTTCACCTACCGAGGTACACATCCGGCTGACCCGGCAGTAACAATCGCAGAGGTGCTCCTTTACCACCTAGCCGAACAATCGGGAACGTGAGGGGTAAGCACAGAGCCAGCAACCCAGCTTGGCCAAAACTTAAGTCATATCGATGCATATAATGGTGAATAAAAGGTACATGCGGAAGTTTAACGCATGTGTTGGGCATAAAGCCCTTATAAATAAGCTTCTGTTAAAGAAGCCCCGAGATATAATGAGCGCGGACAGCGCGTCAAGTGTGTGCGAAAAAAGCGCAAACGAGCCTCTAGATGCTTCAAGAAGAAGAAGGAGGAAGGAGAGAAATAAAAGACAGCAAAAATAAAAAATGTGGACGAAGGAAGGAGACGAACTTGGAGTCCGACACTTAGGCGTAGAATCTTGAAGGCGGGCTGCGTTCCATGGGTTCGGCTCGAGTCGGTTATCCGATGCGTTTCAGATACGGTATGCTCCGCCGGTCGGGACCTGGTCGATGATGAAGGACCTTCCCATTTGGGCTTGAGTTTGTCCTTTTCTTGTCCGGCAGCGTAGAACTAGTTCGCCAACGTTATAAGCTTTGGCCGTGCTTCCCTGCTTTGATATCTTGAGCCTGCTGTTGATAGAATGCGGAACGAGCTTTTGCCACGTCGCGCCCTCCTCCAATGCGTCCAACTGTCCTGCCGATCGAGCTCGGCTTCTCTTTCTTCATACATGCGCACGCCGAGGTGAGTCATGTATTATGTCGCAGAGCAAGACTGCCTCTGCGCCGTACACCATGAAGAATGGTGTGTATCCGTAGTCTGATTCGGCGTGGTCCGCAGCCCCAGTCTGGTCGAGCTCCTCAACCCGGTCGCGTGTTAGATTCCTTGAGGACCGCACTAGTCTGGGTTTAATGCCGCTCATGATTAGACCATTTGCCGTTCGACTTGGCGTTGGTTTGAGGGTGATAGACGAGGCGTGTCGAGCTTGATGCCCATGTTTTTGCCCCATGATTTGACCTCATCGGCCGTGAAATTGGTGCCATTATCGGTGATGATCTTGTGGGGACACCGTAACGGTGAACTACCCCGATATGAAGTTTATCACTGGTCCGGATTCGCCGCTTTAACGAGCTTGGCCTCTATCCATTTGGTGAATTTATCCACCATGACCAATAGGTATATTTGCTTGTGGGTTCCTCCTTGAGGGTCCAACCATGTCAAGCCCCGGACCATGACGGCCAGGTGATGGGTATAGTTTTAAGGGCGGTGGGTGGCATGTGGCTTTAGTTAGCAAAAGCTGGCAACCGACGCATCGTTGGACTAAGTCCTGCGCATCTGCCGGGCCGTCGGCCAATAAAATCCTGTCTGAAAGGCCTTGCCTACAAGGGCCGGGCTGCGGCGTGGTGCCCACCCAGTCCAAAGCATGAATTTCAGCCAGAGGTTTCGCCCTTCCTCTTGGAGATACACCTTTGAAGGACTCGGTAGTGCTTTTCTTATAAAGCTCTCCCTCATGGACTTTGTAGGCCTTAGATCGCCGTACTATGCAGCGAGCCTCATTTTGGTCTTCGGGGAGTTCCTGCCTAGTTAGGTAGGCTAGGAATGGTTCCGTCCACGGGGCGATAACCGCCATTATTTCGTGAGCGGAGGGTGTTATCTCGGGGGCAGAGCCTCCGGTTGTGTTAGAGTGTTCGGCGTCAGGCAGTGCGGTTGGGTCCGGATTGTTATTGCCGGACTCCCCTTCCCATAGTACGGATGGCTTGAACAGCCGTTCTAGCAAGATATTGGGTGGGACGGCATCGCGTTTTGCACCAATGCGTGCCAATATGTCCGCCGCCTGGTTATTATCCCGGGCTATATGATGAAATTCGAGCCCTTCGAACCGTGCTGACATTTTTTAGGACCGCATTGCGGTATGCTGCCATTTTCGGATCTTTGGCATCAAAGTCTCCGTTTATTTGAGATATTGCGAGGTTCGAATCTCCGGGCACCTCTAGGCGTTGAATGCCCATGGAGACTGCCATCCGGAGGCCGTGCAGAAGGGCCTCGTATTCGGCTGCGTTGTTGGAGTCCGTATACATTATCTCAAGGGCGTATTGGACTGTGTCCCGGTTGGGGACGTCGGACGACGCCAGCCCCAGTGCGGCCAACATTTTGGAGCCGTCAAAGTGCATGATCAATTGGAGTATCGCCCGTACTCTTTAGGGAGTTGACGGTCCATTCGCCACGAAGTCGGCCAAAACCTGCGACTTAATAGCTCGTCGTGGTTTGTAAGTTATATCGAATGGAAGGAGCTCTATGGCCCATTTAGCAATCCGGCCCGTCGCGTCGCGGTTGTTTATAATGTCGTTAAGAGGTACTTCGGAGGCTACCGTTATCGAACACTCTTGAAAGTAATGTCGCAGCTTCCGGGATGCCATGAACACCGCGTATGCTATCTTTTGGTAGTGTGGGTACCGGGACTTGCATGGAGTTAGGACAGTGGACACATAATAAACCGGTTTTTGAATAGGGAATCGGTGTCCGTCCGTTTCTCGTTCGACAACGAGCACCACGCTGACAACTTGATGTGTTGCGGCGATATATAATAGCATTGGCTCGCCCACGTTGGGCGCGGCCAGGACCGGATTTGTTGCCAAAATTGCCTTTATTTCTTCGAGTCCGGCCGTGGCGGCATCCGTCCACTCGAAGTGTTCGGTGCGGCGGAGGAGGCGGTAAAGGGGTAACGCCGTTTCCCCCAATCGGGAAATAAAGCGGCTTTGACAGAGCTCGGATCTTTTGGAATGTTTGTTTCAGGTCTTTTGGAATGTCCAATTGTGACAGAGCTCGGATCTTGGCTGGATTTGCTTCAATTCCTCTACCGGACACAATGAAGCCCAGGAGCTTTCCGGCTGGAACGCCGAAGACGCATTTTTCCGGATTGAGCTTGATGTCATATTTTCGAAGATTGTCGAATGTGAGCCTCAGATCGTCTACTAGAGTTTCGACGTGCTTGGTTTTTACGACCACGTCATCTACATATGCTTCCACTGTTTTGTCGATCTGGTTTGCCAGACATGTCTGAATCATGCGCCGATATGTTGCGCCGGCGTTTTTGAGCCCAAAGGGCATTGTATTGAAGCGAGCGGGCGTATTGGGTGATGAATCTTGTTGCAGCTTGGTCAGCTCTGCCATCTTGATTTGGTGGTAGCAGTGCAGCGTCGAGGAAGCACAATGAGTCGTGTCCTGCTGTAGCGTCAATAATTTGATCAATTCGAGGGAGGGGGAAGGGATCCTTCGGGCAAGCCTTATTAAGGTCTTTAAAATCAACACATAGGCGCCAGGACTTATCCTTCTTTGGTACCATCACCAGGTTTGCTAGCCAGTCCGGATGTTTTATATCTCTGATGAATCCGGCTTCCAAAAGTTTGGCTAGCTCCTCTCCCATGGCATGTCTCTTGGGTTCGGAAAAGCGCCGAAGAGCCTGTTTGACCGGCTTGAATCCTTTTAGGATATTTAGGCTGTGCTCGGCCAGCTGACGTGGGATACTGGCATGTCGAAGGGTGCCGGCAAAGATTTCCCATTTTCTTGTAGAAATTCTCGTCTTCGCGCGTCTACATCGGGGTTTAATTGTGCCCCAATGGAGGCCGTCTTTGCGAGTCCGTTGGGTGGATTTGGAATTTGACTATTTCATCCGCTGGTTTAAAAGAAGTGGACTTGGATCTTTTATCAAGTATCACATCGTCCTGTTCACCGTGGGCGTCGCGATGAGTTCCTCGGCGCTAGGGCTTGGATAGTGCCTCGAGGGCTAGTGCGGCTGTCTTGTTTTCGGTGCGAGTGCTATGTTCGGATCACTAGCGAGAGTGATGATTCCGTTAGGTCCGGGCATTTTAAGCTTCATGTACCCATAATGGGGTATAGCTTGAAAAATTGTGAATGCCTCTCGTCCTAATAAAGCTTGATATCCGCTGTTGAACGGGGCCACTTGAAATGTGACCTTCTCGGACCTGTAATTGTCCGGCGAGCTGAACACTACGTCTAGCGTGATTTTTCCTGTGCAGCATGCTTCCCGGCTAGGGATTATTCCTCTAAAGGTTGTGCTGCTTCGCTCAATGCGGTTCCAGTATATTTCCATTTTTCGGAGGGTTTCCTCATAGATGAGGTTTAGTCCGCTGCCGCCATCCATGAGTACCTTAGTAAAGCGGCAAATCCACTATCGGGCCGAGGACCAATGCGGTGGTGCCCGGCAGTTGAATTTAGGTTAAATCCTTGGCATTAAAGGTAATAGCCGTGTCCTCCATGGATTTATTGTTGCTACTTGGTAGACTTCGGCAAGGTTGCGGAGTGTTCGTTTTCGCATGTTATTTGATGCGAAAGTCTCGAAGACTGTTAACACCGTACTGTTGTTGCTGGGCTGGGATTTTGAAGCTAGAAGCTCCTTGCCACTTTTGGCCACCTGCCGTAGTATCCAACATGCTCGAAGGCTATGAGTTGGAGTGGCGCCCTCTGTGCTATGAATTTTGCAGGGTCCATTTAGCCAACCCTCCAGTACGGTTCCGTACCCTTTAGGGGGTTTTGGTTTTTTGGTATTTGACCCAAGTGCTTGATAATGGTGCACACTTTTGTTTCGGACTAGGGATGTATTCGGGGCCGGATTATCCCAAAATTTACTTTCGGTTTTCCAGGCGCTCTCCATCACACAGTACTTTTATACTATGGTCACCAAGTCAGTAAAGCGTGTAATTTCGCGACGACTTATGGCGTTTAGGATTCCCTTGTCCGTGCAATTATTGCAGAAAATTGGGATTGCGTCCTCCTCTCGGCAGTCCTTTATCATGTTCATAACCGGAGGAATCGGCCCGATAATGATGTCTTGTTTCAGCGGGCTCTTGCGAATTCGAGAGAGATCGCTAATGTTTGGGTGGGCGGTGGAACTAGATCCGAACCCGTCAATTTAGGACTCGAGGCGAAGTTTCGAACTTCGGAAGTTTGGATTTTGAGTGTTATCCAATGAGTCCGACCCGCTTTGACTTTAAGTTCGTGGCTTGATCGACATCCGTCCCTCGCGGGAATCCGGCATAGAGGGTCGGGAATCGGACGTAGCTAGTCCTTAAGATAGAAGAAGAATCGCCGATTGTTCCTCTATCACAGCAACGTGATGGGTAGCACAGGGAGAGTTGATCTCTCGGATCGGTTTAGGCCCGATCCGGTCGTGATCTGTGGCGACTCCCAGGGCGGCGATTCGATACAAGAGCTCGTTTGCGGAGGAGAGCTCGATCGGATCTAATTGTTCGGCAAGTTCCGAATTGACATGGAGATTGGTTTCGATGACTCGAAGGTCATCGTCGGCGCAGTGGCCGAACTAGTGGTCATAAGAAAACCACCTAGGCGAAGAGTCTGGCCAGCGGCCAAGGCTCCTTTGGCGATGGTATCGTCTTTAAAGACGAGATGAGGCATCCTACCTGATGGCGACGACACAGAGGAACTCTCAATGAAAGCACCAATGTCGGTGTCAAAACCGGCGGATCTCGGGTAGGGGGTCCCGAACTGTGCGTCTAGGCGGATGGTAACAGGAGACAAGGGACACGATGTTTTACCCAGGTTCGGCCCTCTCGATGGAGGTAATACCCTACTCCTGCTTGATTAATATTGATGATATGGGTAGTACAAGAGTAGATCTACCACGAGATCAAGGAGGCTAAACCCTAGAAGCTAGCCTATGGTATGATTGTTGTTCGTCCTATGGACTAAAACCCTCCGGTTTATATAGACACCGGATAGGTTAGGGTTACACAGAGTCGGTTACAATGGTAGGAGATCTACATATCCGTATCGCCAAGCTTGCCTTCCACGCCAAGGAAAGTCCCATCCGGACACGGGACGAAGTCTTCAATCTTGTATCTTCATAGTCCAGGAGTCCGGCCAACGGTGAGAGTTCGGCTATCCGGACACCCCCTAATTTGGGACTCCCTCAGTGCCAGCCCAAGAGTCGAGGCCGCCAATGAAGGACCGTGAGCCTACACCCCCGATGCCTTATCACCGGAGCGGCCCCAGCGACATGGAGGTCACGCCGAGGGCCCTTCCGATGATCCTCGCGGGCGGTTGGGCGCCCCACGCGGCGGCTTCATCTTCGAGCGGTGGAGCCGCGCCCTGCTGCGCTGCGCCCGAAGTCCAAGGGATGACCGGAGAGGCTCCGGCCACCGAGACCTTGCCGAGGGCGGGCGAGTCGTCCCATGTCCCTCCAGCAGATCAGGACGTGGAGGAAGGGCCTGCCCGAGCACTCGAGCTTGCACGTGGGCGCAACACCGTCCGCCACAATCTTTTCCATGTAGTGCAGGCACTTGGCCTGCTCGGGGCGGAGCTCGCCAATGTCGACTCTCGCCTTGAGGTGGAAAACCTCCGCCTGGCGCGCGAGTGACATCAGCTGAAGGTCGCCATCAACCTCGGGCAGTAAGTACTAGGGAAAACCTTAGCAGTAGCGCGGTATTTTGCCTATCAGTAGCGCGGGACGTCGTGCTACTGATAAGGCGCTACAGCTAACGTGTAGCAGTAGCGCCTATCCCACGCTACTGTTATACATGGCTATCAGTAGCACGTTTTACGGAAGAGCGTTGCTGCTAATATCTGCAGCGCTTTTAGCAGGAAGCGCTACTGGTAAGGGTGCGCTACTGCTAACTTTGTTCCCCCATCTCGCTACTGCTAGTTTTATTAGTTTCTGTTTTTTCTGCACATTTGTTTTGTATTTGAATAGGCTTTATACAATAATCTTTAGCATATCATACACATACAAATGTAATCATAGCATATACATACAAATAGTCTCATCAAATCATGTCATCATCATAATCATCATCCAACACAAAGTGGTCTCTTGTCATCATCTCGAAAATAGTGATACAAGTCTCGATTACTTGCAACTACATCGTCATCCATCTAAATAATGATATACGCGAGAAGAGCTACACTATGAGTGAGAGCGGAACTATGAAATACATGAGTTCGTATCCCTCTCTCGCATTAGCGTGAACCTAAACTAACTACTGGCTATCGCTCGGAAACCAGAAACCGGTACACCTGGGACTGACACTCCGGCCACTCGTCGTATATTCCTGGCATAGCACTTCTTCACCATCGATGATCTATGCACCTGCATCGCCACATGAGTCAATGATATGCAACATATATAGTTGAGCAACAGAAAGAGACAGACTTGGCAAAAATAGAAGCAACATATCATAAGCATAAATAACAACGTTCATCATACCCAAAATGCCCTAACTAGAGTGATCTTCGCTAGTCGAGGTGGAGGACGGTTTAATTACATCATAAATAAAGTTTCGCCGTGCATAACTCAAAGTTTTGTCATACAGAAAGTATGGACTAAACGAACACATTGTCATATATCGACAATCACTCCAACATGTCGTGCCATTCATCCATGTCAGGGAGAAAGTCCCCGAGCTTAGCGAAAGGCTTCATGTCGAGACGCTGAGAGGCTATGCATGTTCGGACGTCTTCCCGTGACATTTCTCCTTCTTCGTAGAACATCCCTGTTTTTTCGAGGACCTCCTTCATGATGGTTTGGGCAAGTTCGCGCTGGATGTGATAGAACTCAGCTCGAAGTCGATGATCCTTGATATCTCCTAAGTGCTTTGCCCATTGCAGAATATGGGCATTGTTGGATTTAGGTGACATGCGAAGCTTCTGGTGACCCCGTCTGTACTCCAGCATGTGGTGTAGGACATATAATCCATCATTAAGAGAATCACTCGGTTGCTGGATGCAGCAGAAGTCGGTCTTATGGCTGAAGGTGGGCCTGCTGTTTCTTGTCTTCTTGTCGTTGACCTCTCCACCCCCTTTGTCGTAGTAAAAGATAGCACTGTCGAGAACAGACTTGATGTGGGTGTAATCCTTTTTGGTAATGTTCTTCGACGAGTCCAAGTAAAGAGTGTGGGAGTATCGGGGGTAGAGGATGATGAGGACGGCGCGCCCGCCGCTGCGCAAAATAAGTACACCTCAAATTAATTAGCCACCACCGTGCAAATGAATGATTGAAATTGAAGGAAGGATATCCGCATGGATGACTTACAGGCGATGATAAGGCACGAGAATCGCCTCCTTGTCCTTATTGGCGAGCATGAAATTGACGAGGTAGTCCCTCACGAATTCACAGTGCTTTGCGCAGACTGCCAAGAAGCCCTCATGCATGAAGTACGGGTCAGCAACACAGATAAAAGGTATCTGCTCAACCCCAATGAGGTAGTTCATGTGCAAGGCATAAAGGTGGACAAACATAAAATCCAGCTTCTTCCAATGATACATGTCGAAGATGTAATCAAATTGAAGGAAGAACTTGTCCGCGGGGAATGTGTCGACGTACGACAATTGTCGCGGCACATTAACCACGTAGACTGGGTATCCTGGAATTTTCGAGGCGATGAGGCCTTTCTCTGTCCGCAGCACATCGTCATGAAGTCTCCTTACATCGCCGAATCTGGCCCCTATCGCTGCTTCAGGTAGGATTGGTTCACCGGCGATATGCCATTTTTCCGCACCGGGGATATCTATCGGTCTTGAACCGAGGCTCTGAGGCGACTGGATCATAGAATCAGCTTTTTTGCCTTTCCTCGGTCTCTTCCTAGACTTCTTTGGTACCGGAAGGTTGTCCATAATACGTTCAGACTCCGGAGGCGGCAATTCAGGCACCGACTCATGGCGCTCAAACCCTAAGTAGGCGCCAGTATTGACATATTGTTGAGTGTCATCGTCATCCTCATCCTCATCTATGGCGACGTCACCAATGACTAATGGAGCCTCTTCCTCACCCCCTCCACTATCACCCAGCATGACAGCCGACGCTAATTGAGTAGGTGAGGTGTTGATGTTCATACCTAACTGCGTGCTCGTGGGTGTGCTCCCGGCCGCCTCCAGACGAAGCAGACTCTTTGGCCACAACAGGACCCACCCATTGCAACAATCACCAAGCCGCTGCGGGGTCTCGTCGTCATCCCCCACTACTACCAGAGGAGCCAAATTCTCGTGGCCCGGTTTGACACTGGCCACGCAAACCTTGAAGACGTCCGGGGGGATCGGTCGGCTGTGGAACAATGGTTCCTTCGACTCCATTATCATTGCCTTCCCCACGTCCACCTTCTGGTTGCCGATGGTGCACGGGGTTTCGTTGGCCTGCAAAGAAAAGTCTGCGACGTGAGACATCCAGAAGGCAACGAAAACGGGAGATTATACATTTCTTGAAGAGGGTCGGTGTGACAGATACTGTGAGGGCGTCGAGCTCAGCCAAAAGACGAAGCACCGCCGAGCACGTCCGTCCGGGAGCAGTCGCGGGAGCAGTCTGCAGGAGCTGGTGCGGGAGCGGATCACGGTGCGGTGCTGCTTCTTTGCGCTAGTCGAGTTGCTCCCCAAGAAGTCAGCAAGGGGGAAGTCCGCTGCAATTTTTTTTCTGGATTTTGCCTGGTCCAATTGAAAACGACCGGAACCAAGGTAGTAGACATATCTACAACCACCTGTTTGTGGCAGCTACCGCTGTTGCGACTGTCTCAGATGATTTCTTCTCAACCGCAATCTCAACCTTCTTGTCGATGTTTTCTTCAGTTAACCTCCGTCTTTCCTTTCTCTCCTCCGTGGTCTCATGGTAGTACTTCTTCCACGTGGCGCCGTCTCCGACACCGTGCGCGCGTCCATGCGACGGTCGAGTCTCCACCGGGAGTCCTTTCAATATGTTCAACGCCTGGTTGAATGGAGTGTCCCACTTGGGCCTCGCCAACGCCTCAGATGGCAAGTCGCTTTCAGCCGCAATCCTGTGCTGCTCTCTCTGCAAAAGGCACAAGGATCATTTACAAATATGACTAACGTGCAGTCGAATTGATCAGAAACTAAAATTAGCAGTAGTCTCATGAACTCTGTCGTGACTGCGTTCGTCTCGAAAACCTTCTTCGCTGGGTCCCAATGGTGCCGGGCCCTGAGGATGTCATGCTTCACAGGCGGTGAACTCCACCAAAGTGCAGGATGCCCGGACTCACGGCTTCCGCGTCCTCCTTGGCCCATATGGACCTCTTCCCGCCGTAACCATGGCTTCCGAGGTGGTGGCTCCCAATGTTCCTCTGTTGAAGCCCCTTCATGTACTTTGACTTTTTTTGGCAGCTTCGGCCTCGCAAGCCGCCTTGAATATTTGAAAGTGCTCTGCCGTGATTGTCGGATTATCCTTTACAATCACGGAGTAGGGTTCCTTTTTGATGACGATCCGGTATTTCACCCTTGATTTCCAGGCGGCCAACGCGTCGCTAAACTTGGTCATGGTGTGTTTGTTTATCTTCTTTATTGCCGGGTCCTTATCTGGATCTTTATAATCCTTTTCATTCCGGCCCGGCAACAAGAATATCTGGTGCAGCTTGTTTAGGAGGGAGGGCCTCATATTATCTATCTTCTTTAGTTTCTCATTGTTGATGCTGGCGGTTGTCCGTATGATGCAGCCTATTTGATTGCCGTAGCACGCGCGCACTTCCTTGGGTGCGGTTGGCTCAAAATTGCCGTCGTCCACCTCCGTGACCACCAGTCTAGTAGTCCTGAGCTTGTTAGGAAGCCTTTGCCTCTTTGCTTTCGGTTCTATACCAGCTTTGCTAGTCTCGGCACCGGTCTCAGTCTCAGCGCCGGTCTCGATGTCGGTCTCAGTCTCAGTCTCAGCGCCGGTCTTGATGTCAGTGTCAATCTCTGATGTGACAGATGGACCCACCAATATAAACTCTTGATCGTCGGCTTCCCTCAAAAATTCTTCTGCCGCCAGGTAGACGTTGTCGCAGTCACCAGAACCCTGTCCTTCATCGTTGCTAGCCATGTTTCCTACGATTAAATCTAGTCAATTAATTCTAGACCTAATAAAATGAATAATGACATGCATGAACGTTGACTCCTTCCCGGTGCGGCAAATCCCGGGCACTCGATATGTCCTAGTTTGTAACACAAGTCATGCCGAAATTCATGAAAAATTTCGGCATGACTTTTGCTAAAAAAGGGACAAATCGAGAACCTGAAATTTGCCGGAACGGAAATGAATCAACATTCCGGCAAAACATGGGCCACTCGGCTTCATTCCCTGGAAACAACAAAGCCACTTGGGCACAATCGAACCACTTCAATGAAAAGATATAACATGACCACTTCAATGAAAAGATATAGTCAACAATAAAAGTCTACGAAGGGATCATCTTTAAAATAAAACTTGCCTACATTCTTTTCCTTAAAAAATAGTGGTATTTTCAAAAATCAAAAACCTTTGCAAAATGACCTCACTAAACACTTCTCTGCCTAGGACAGAACCCAAATTATGTTGATCTAGCTATTCCTCTCTCTCTCTCTCACACACACACACACACAATATTTTCTCTAACCCTTCTCTGCCTAGGACAGAACCCAATCAAATTGCAAAGGAACTCCTTTTATCCTTCTGACCTAATGCTCTAAAATAAAATTTTGCTCTAACCTAGCCAACCTACTTAACCTAGCTTGTTAATCAAACGAACCTAATTAACCTACCTATTTAACCTAGTTAGTTAGCCTAGTTTACCTAGATAATTAACCTAATTAAACTAGTTAACGTAGCTAATTCTCTGTCAAAGCCCTAAATAATTTTTTGCACTAACCTAGATAATTAACCTAATTAAACTAGTTAACCTAACTAGTTCTCTATCAAAGCCCTAACTAAATTTTTGCACTAACCTAGATAATTAACCTACTTAAACTAGTTAACCTAACTAGTTCTCTATCAAAGCCCTAACTAAATTTTTGCACTAACCTAGATAATTAACCTAATTAAACTAGTTAACCTAGGTTCTCTGTCTAGTGTTTGTGCTATATATGCATGAGAGAGAGAGAGGAGGGGTGGGGGCTTACAGAGGATGGCTTCGGTGGTGGCGAGGGAGGCAGGGGCGTCACCAGTCACGGCGAGGGAGGCAGTTGTGGCGAGGAGGATCCGGTGGCGTCGGCGGGCTCCGGTGGCGTTGATGAGGCCAGCAGCTCGGTGGCGTTAAGGTGGCTCGATGGCGTCGGCAATGCTGCTCTGGTAGCTCGGGCGTCGATGTCGGCGGAGGCAGCGGCGGCGTAAGGCGAATCGGGGAGGCAATGGCGAGTGCGTCGAGGATTTGGGGGAGAAGTGGTGGCCGGGAGGAAACGGTTTTTTGGTGAAGTCAAACTTAGCAGTAGCGCGTTTCACAAAACGAGCTATAGCTAAGGTAGCTATAGCGGTTTTCACAAAACGCGCTATAGCTAAGGTAGCTATAGCGGTTTTCACAAAACGCGCTACTGCTATAGCTATGCAATTTCCTTTCATTTTCTTATTTCCTTTTTTGTTTCTATAGCGGGGGTCTAGGAAACGCGCTGCAACTACATTAGCTATAGCGCCTCTTACGAACAGACGCTACTGCTACGTCTTTCTCCTCTTTTTTTGCTTTTTCATTTATTTTGCTTTACATTTTGTTTTTTCCTTTCTCCTTTTTCTATTTCTTTCATTTTCATTTACTTTTATATTTGTTTTTCATTTTATTTTATTTCCATTAGCAGTAGCGCTTTTCATAGGAAACGCGCTGCTACTTATGTCCTAGCGGTAGAGCGCTTCTTTCAAGCCCGCTACTGCTATACGTAGCCTATTGTCTTAGCAATGGGAATATTAGTAGTAGCGCTTTTACACGTGCATGCGCTACTGCTACAATTTTATCTGTAGCGCCCTTTTCGCTCACGCGCTACTGCTATCTAGCACTAGCACCCTTTTTTGACCCGCGCTACTGCTAAATTTCTGCGTATAAGGTTTTCCCTAGTAGTGACTTGCAGCATGAGCGTGTTGGGGAACGTTGCATAAAATAAAAAATTTCCTACGTTCACCAAGATCCATCTATGAGTTCATCTAGCAACGAGTGATAGGAGTGCATCTACATACCTTTGTAGATCGCGTGCGGAAGCGTTCAAGAGAACGGGGTTGAGGGAGTCGTTCTCGTCGTGATCCAAATCATCGGAGATCCTAGCGCCGAGCGGACGGCACCTCCGCGTTCAACACACGTGCGGTCAGCGTGGCGTCTCCTCCGTCTTGATCCAGCAAGGGAAAGGAGAGGTTGATGAAGATCCAGCAGACCTGACGGCGTGGTGGTGGATCTGCGAGGTTCTCCGGCGAGGCCGCCAAGCAACTACGGGAGGAGGAGGAGGTGTAGCGGGGAGGAGGCGCCAAGTGCAGGGTGCGGCTGCCCTCCCTCCCCCTCTATATAGGGTCCCGGAGGCACGGCCCTAGGAGATGGGATCTCCTAGGGGCGGCCAAGGGGTGGAGTGCCCCAAGGCAAGTGGGTGCCCCTCCCCTAGGGTTCCCAACCCTAGGCGCAGAGGGGCCCAGGCGCACCAGCCCACCAGGGGCTGGTTCCCCTCCACTTCAGCCCATGGGGCCCTCCGGGATAGGTGGCCCCACCCGGTGGACCCCCGGGACCCTTCCGGTGGTCCCGGTACAATACAGTGGACCCCAAAACTTTCCCGATGGCGGCTTCGACTTCCCATATATAATTCTTTACCTCCGGACCATTCCGGAACTCCTCGCGACGTCCGGGATCTCATCCGGGACTCCGAACAACTTTCGGTTTGCTGCATACTCATTTTCATACAACCCTAGCATCACCGAACTTTAAGTGTGTAGACCCTACGGGTTCGGGAGACATGTAGACATGACTGGGACGGCTCTCGGTCAATAACCAACAGCGGGATTTGGATACCCATGTTGGCTCCCACATGCTCCTCGATGATCTCATCGGATGAACCACGATGTCGAGGATTCAAGCAACCCCGTATACAATTCCCTTTGTCAATCGGTATGTTACTTGCGAGATTGATCGTCGGTATCCCAATACCTCATTCAATCTCGTTACCGGCAAGTCACTTTACTCGTGCCGTAGTGCATGATCCGTGACCAAACAGTTGGTCACTTTGAGCTCATTATGATGATGCATTCTTGAGTGGGCGATGATACCTCTCCGTGTCTGGTGACAAATCCATCTCGATCCGTGTCAACCCAAGACACTTTCGGAGATACCTGTAGTGCACCTTTATAGTCACCCGATTCACGTTGTGACGTTTGGTACACCAAAGCACTCCTACGGTATCCGGGAGTTACACGATCTCATGGTCTAAGGAAAAGATACTTGACATTGGAAAAGCTCTAGCAAAAGCGAACTACGATCTTGTGCTATGCTTAGGATTGGGTCTTGTCCATCACATCATTTTCCTAATGATGTGATCCCGTTATGAATGACATCCAATGTCCATAGTCAGGAAACCATGACTATCTATTGATCAACGAGCTAGTCAACTAGAGGCTCACTAGGGACATGTTGTGGTCTATGTATTCACACGTGTATTACGATTTCCGGATAATACAATTATAGCATGAATAAAAGACAATTATCACGAACAAGGAAATATAATAATAATCCTTTTATTATTGCCTCTAGGGCATATTTCCAACAGAGCGCACCTGCACGGATGCCGAGGGGTCCCTTGCGGCTTCTCGGGAGGCCTGCATCCGTGCCCAGGAGGAGGCCCGGGCCACGGACCAGCGTCGCGAGGCGGCCGGGGAGCGTGAGAGGGAGCTCCAAGTCTTGAATGTTGATCTTGAACAGCAGGTCCAAGCGCGCAGGGCCGCCCTTACGGTGCAGCCAGGCGGGGCCCCTGCAGATGCGACCGAGGCTCGGGCTCGCGAGGAGGTGTTGGCACTCGAGGCGTTGGAGCACATCTTGGAGCACGAGTGATTGGAGGTGATGGAGCGCTAGGTAACTGTGGCCGAGGAAGCCATTGCTTCTCGAGAGGCGAAGATTCAGCTGGAGGTCGACCAGAAGGTGGCGGAGGTCCGCAAGTCCCTTGTCGAGGAATATCGCCAGAAGTTGGGGCTTCAGGAGACCCGCTTCAACCAATGGCATGTCGAGTTTCAAGGCAAAGCCGATGCTCTCAAGGGAAAGATGGTCGCGACAGAGCGGCACGGGAAGGCCGCCGAAGAAGCCCGAATCGCCGCCGAGGCCGAGCTGTCCTCGCTTCAGCAGCAGGTCGCGGGCGTCATGTCCCTTGTGGAGAGGGCGTCGAACGACGCGAGCCGCCGCCGAACGCTGCAGCGAGAGCGCTCCTTGATGCTTGAGGACCTCAGGGTGAGGGCCAACCGGACCTTCAACACCATCTGCGAGGGGAGCATCGCCTGCCCGTATGAAGCCGACGATGCCGGCTACGTGCGCTTATTCACCCAAGTCGTGACCTGCCTTGAAGGCGGGACCACGAGGCCACGCCATCTCGTTGAGGAGAGGAGCCGGGATCTCCTTGGGCGCACATTCTCATGTGTCTTCAGCTACCTTCTCAGCCTGGATCCGGATTTTGACTTGAACGCCGCGATAGCCCCCTTTCCGGAGTAATCCAGGGTGACCTGGCGAGCTGGGTGCATGATCCTGTGGACGACTTGATCAAGGAGTTTTCTCTTGCTGACGATGTGGCTGCACTTGCGACCAAAGTGGGCGGGGCCAACGATGATGACGACGACGGCAATACGGGTGACGGCGCATCTCGCTAGGCATGTACTTCCCTGTTCTTCCTGTAAAGATTTTTGGATATGACCCCGCGGGGTGTGAAAGCATTTTTTCCTTTGGGAGGGGGATGACTTCCTTATAACGCATGGAACGATGATATGTCTCCTGAGTCAATTTCAGAATGTGTCGTCGTGAGCCGGGGGCTCTTGACTAGAGTAGATGGCATGATTTACCTTTCTTGTTTGCAGCCTTGGGCTAATTCTTGCGTCGCGGAGGTACCTTCCTCCCGGAGTGAGCCCTCAGGGGGCTCCCGAGGGATTAAGGTCACTTGTCGTGCCTGCTGTCCCACCCGCCGGCGCCGCGCGAGGAGCCAAACACCAAAGCTTTGGCAAGGTGTGTACGCAGGCAGGCATGCGGCTGCGACATCCTTGGCCTCGAGGGGGCCTTGACACTGCTCATGCCTTCCTAGGTGCACACACCACACCCATCCCTCGCACGTGCGGGGGAGTGGGGGCAGCAGGCAGGAGTCGTGCTTTCTAAACAAAAATCAAAGAGCAAAGAACACCGTGAGTCGAAAAATTCCCCCTTTCTTTTTAATAAGCGCGCGAAACTCCAAATTCATTTCAAAGGCAGCAAAATGGGTTACAGAAAAAGGGCAAAGAGAATAGCCGCGTCCGGCACCTATGCTAGTCTTCTCACCAGCGCGGAGCTAAGTGCTTCCACTAGGCGTGGGCATAGTCATTGGGGGATAGTGTTGACGACCAGCGCGGAGCATGGTGCTTCCACTTGGACGTGGATGGGAGCCCCCGTGAGGCCCAGGGGTGACACTCAGGAGACTCCTGGGCATGTACAGCCCCAACTCATTATTACGTGAGAGTGTCACGAGTGGAGATCTTCATGTGCACTCGTCGGAGCGACCCTGCCCAACGCATCATGTTGCCACCGTTGGGGTGTCCGGAAACCACAACAAGACCAAGGAGCAAGGGGGTACGCTGGCGGTGGCCGGGTGATTGCAGGCCCTCTACCGAGGGAAGGGCTCGTCGGCGCCTTCCCCGGTGGAGGATCTACCTCCGAACGGCGCGCGCCACCATCATGGTGGCGCCCTATGCCGTGGGGCACAGACGAAGCTCTGGCGCCGGGCTCCCTCCGCGCAACCCCCAATGCGCTCCTCCTGCCTGGGGCAAGGCCAGCGCCCCGTGGTACGCGGCCGTGGCGTGGTTCACCTACGATCCAAAGTTAGCGCAATCGTGTCCGAAAAAAGTCGACTGTAACCGGCGGACGTTGAGATCGAAGGCGCTGGTGGGGCGCTGAGCCGGCTCGTAAGGGGGCCCTTGCCTCTCGCGACGTTGGCGATCCTGATGTCCAGGCCAGTGGGGGAAGTGTGAACGGGATTCTTCCTTGCTCGTGAGGCGCACCCGCCATCGGTGGTACCAAGATCCCAAGAGCTATTGTCCCGAGGCCAGCCCCCGGGTCCCGTGCTCCGCTGCCCACCACCTCCGACGTCCTGGCTTGCTGACCCGAGAGCGACTCCTCACTGTTGTCAAGGTGGAAGCTGCCTGACCTGGCTGCTCCCTGGGGGCGCGCCCCTTGGGTCAGGCGGGCGGCGCCATACGCCGAGCTACCTCCATGGGCTCCCCGGGATCCTCCCGTAGGGGCGAGTAGACGTGGCCAGGTCAGGCGCGAGCCCCCTGAGGCGCCCGCGAGGTTGGCGTCATGTGGAAAGGTGCTGCACTCTCGCAAGCAACGCCGAGCAGCTCAGCAATGCGGGAAAGCAAGGCGTCGCGACCACCCTCGGCTAGCCTGCATCATAGTAGCTCGCGCGCCACGACGAGCGCGGCCCGCGTGTTCGCCTGCTCTCGGCGAGTGTGCAGGGACGACGCTGCAACGTAGCTGGAGGATCTCGTGGCAGCTCGGTCGCGACGCCGAGTGGGACGAGGGGGAGGAAACGGTCCACGGCGCCATTGACGGTTGTCGCTAGTGCCCACTCCAGCCGCGGGGAGCAAGGGGTGATGACGAACTTCGTGGCTGTGGAGTGCCGCCTGGGTGGTGTGGGCGGCCCAACACTCGGCGCCGGCTCGGGGCGCTTCCGCCATGGGAACAACGGACGCTGGTCAAGGACGGAGGGGGAACTTCAACACGCCCCTACCTGGCGTGCCAAATATCAGATTCAAGGCTCCGCAGACCTAAGAAAGGTTTGAACTCTGTGGCAGGTGCAAAGAACTCAACCTCTCCGGCCAGCCAACTCGCTGCTCTCACGGCCTAGCTCGATGAACATGAAAGGAAATAGACACATCAGTTTACCCAGGCTCGGGCCACCTTGCGGTGTAAAACCCTACTCCTGCTTTGTGGTGGATTAGCCTCACGGGGGGGTTAAGGATGAACTAGTACAAGGATTAAGAACAACCTCAGGAGGCTCGTTCTTGTGCTTGTCATAGCTTCCAGGAGCTCACCCTTTCTATGGTGGTTAAGCTATATTTATAGTAGCATCGGTCCTCTTCCCCCAAAACATAAGCGGGAAGGGATCCCATAGTGGTCAATTTTGAAGGGGGACAAGTAGTACATCTTATCCTGAGGAAAGGTGGTCTTCGCATGCAAAGCTTCTGGTCGTGACGTTATGGTGGGCTCGGCGATGACATCCGTCCTGCCGTCCTGGCCGTCTTGGTCTTGTTGCACGCAAACGGTAACTTTTGGTTGATTCCTTGGGACTCTGCGCCTACGTTTGCCTCCTTAGCACCGAACAGGAAACCTGCCGCTCTGCGCCCGCTGACGTGCGCCTGGCCTTGGTCGTCATGGCTGGCGTCACCTCAGCCTCATGATAAGGTGAGTGCTTTCATAGAAATCTCCGCTCCTCAGGAGGCCGCCTGGAGAGGCCGCTCGTTCCGGAGGTCTTCGTCCATCTCGCGAGGCTTGGCTCCTCGCAAGGGTCTTGACTTGTTGATGCTGAAAATCCGTTGTACCAGGCCGCTGATGGAGCCATGCCGTGGGCCGCAGGCAGGCAAGTCTGGGTACCCTGGTTCCCAAAACGCCGATAAGTAGCAGGGCAAGCAGCATGACGTGGATGGGTGACTCGATTTTTTGCATCCGGGCCACTCTTGCACGTTGGGTGCAGATGCTCCCAACGTCCGTCCACCCCCGGACTGTCCACTTCGATACCCAAACGGACACCGTTGGCCTTAGAGCAACTCCAACGCGCCGACCCAAACAGACGACGCTTTTGTCCGTTTGGGTTGGCATGTCCGCCCCCTTTTGCATTTGGGTCGGCGATGCGCCCAATGCGCCGACACATTTTTCATCCTCACGGCCTGCATTTTGCGCCCAACACGTATGTTTGATTGCCATTGAACTTTTTTTTTTCATCAAACACATTTTTGATACATGCATTCACCAATTCTTTGCTACAATAGCAAGAGCAAAGAAAACTAAAACCACAATTAGACATTTAAGAAGATGTCCAACTTCCATAACTGCTCCCACTAATTGGACTAATATGTAATATCTTCTCTATGTCTTCATTATTGATATGTGGATTCTTGAGCTTTACAACTTCTTTCTTCTTCGATTCTAAAGAAGTAGACGTTGCTTTGCCTTTGGTCTCTTCTTTAGTCTCATCATTAGTTTCAATTCTCGCTACAAGTTCACGGACATCTAGCAAATTCCTTTCGATCAAAAAATCGATGTACTCTTCTTCTCAAAACCAAAACTTGCATCCCTCCTACAGACAAATTTAAGCAAGTATAAAGCTACCGAAATTGTGCCAAAGTCGAAAACAAAACCGAACCAACATAAGCACATACCCCATCATTTTTGCATTTGATGAACACCCATTGGGGATGTTCCGGCGTCGAAGAGACTCGGTGCGTCGAAGAGACTCGGTGCACTACCTACCGCTGACGGTCGTCGCACTTTATGAGCGGCAACGGTGAGTCGGCAAGCCTCTGGGCCAGCATCGAGCCAGGGCGAAGGCCGGCCGTGCCTTTGCCAGCGAACCGACGACGCGGTAGATCCGAGCGGCTAGAGGAGGCCGCAACACCTGCATGCGGCACGGAGGCACTGTCGAGGCTGTGTGGTCCAGTACCCGTTCAATCCATGGTAAGGCGCACTCGTCGGCGGCCGGGGTCGGCAAATCTGGCCGGCAGGATGTGCCAAATCCCGCCGTCACAGATCTACCGCTTCGCGCCCCCGCACTGGCCGTAAGAAGGCACAAAGGCGGTGGATGTATTAGGAAGAGTAGGAGGGAAGGGGGCTAGCGAGCAAGGTGGCAGGCGGGGAGTGCTTGCGGCCCGCCCCAATCATCAGGTACGAGCCACCCCGCGTACCGGCGGGGTCCTGTGCCGTGGTAGTATGCTACAGTGCTACGAGTCGTGTGTACCTACGACAGTGCTACGCACGGTACGGCTCTACCCAGGCGCTGTTGCATCTTTGTCTTGCGTTGCCTCCCAGTGCGATGTGCGTCTGTGGCCGACTGACTGACCCTCTGCGTGCTTGTTTCCCTGCATGGCTCCACGTACGTACACACGAGACGAGGGTGTAAACAGATGCAGATTTGTATCTTTGTGCGTGGACAGTCGAACTTGTGCAGCCGAGGTTTGGTTGGTGTCCTGGGCCTTTGGTGCCTGGCCTGGGTCATGCCTGAAAACTGCCTGACGAGTGTTTGGTTGATAGCCTCACGATGCCTGAACTAGCCTGGCCTAGGGACGAATTTTTGTACTTAGCCTGGTCAAAAAATGCAGGCACGTACTTAGCCTGGTTCAGGCGTCCGAATTTGGATGCCTGGCCGCTGCCTGGCTTCTACAACAGTTGCCTAGGATTATTAATTCGTACTAATGTAGCAGCTAGCACATGTGTTGTCCCCACTTGATCCTTTGCCACGCCAGGCATGAACCAAACAGCCTTATCACATGCAAGCCTGGCCAGGTAGAAAAGCACCATCTTTCCAGGCCTAGTCCAGGCATATATTTATTCCAGGGTTTTCAGGAAACTTTCAACATGTAGTAGTGCGCATTAAGAATGTGTTGCTCCTACCACATTTCTTTTTGTAAGTTGTAATGGCAATCCGACCGTGTTCAAACCCATTGATACGTTCATGCAATCACCCTACTCCATCAATCAACATGTAGCAGCTAGCACATGTGTTGTCCCCACTTGATCCTTTGCCACGCCAGGCATGAACCAAACAGCCTTATCACATGCAAGCCTGGCCAGGTAGAAAAGCACCATCTTTCCAGGCATATATTTATTCCAGGGTTTTCAGGAAACTTTCAACATGTAGTAGTGCGCATTAAGAATGTGTTGCTCCTACCACATTTCTTTTTGTAAGTTGTAATGGCAATCCGACCGTGTTCAAACCCATTGATACGTTCATGCAATCACCATACTCCATCAATCAACATGTTTGCAACATAGTCATTTTGGCAATCGCCCTCGCGTATCGACCCGGGGCTGTCCGGACCAGAAAACGGGAATTCCCTATCTCCAGGGATCGAACCAACGACCTCTTGTATACGCACACACCGCGGTAGCCACCGCGCCTAGCTCCTGGATGTGTAAGAAAAACAGTGCCAAACCTAAAGAAACTGAAAACGAAACTTAAAGCCAGTCCAAAAAACTTTTGTTCCTTCTACTGGTTCTTTCTAGTTTTTCTTCACAATCTTATTCTGTTCTTCATTTTTTCACGTTTTCTTTATTTTTTTAATTTTTAATATTTTTCATTTTTCTTTGTAACCTTTTTCAAAAAGTTCAAATATGGTTCAGAATTTTCCAAAATGTTCTTCTTATCAAACTTTGTTCATATTTTCGAAATAGTGTTCACATTTTCAAAATTTTGTTCACAATTTCTAAAAAATTCCTGATTTTTTTGTTTGTTTTCTTTCTTTTTCATTTTCTTTTCTTCTCTTTTCAAAAGAAATTCAAAATATTCAATTTTTCTTTGTATTTTGATAAAATTTTCAGTTTTTCAAAAAATGTTCTCCAAATCTAAAATTTGTTCTCATTACACAAAAGATTTCAAAACTTTGAAATGCAGAAAATATACTGGATTTCATAAAATGTTCGCGCTTCCAAATTTGCTCGTAATTTTCAAAATTGTTCTCTATTTCAAAATTTGTTCTCAAGATTCAAAAAAATATTTGTGCTTTAAAAAATTGTTCACGCTTCCAAATTTGTTCTCTATTTCAAAAAATTTCCTCGAGATTCAAAAAATATTCGTGCTTTAAAAATTGTTCGCGCTTCCAAATTTGTTCAGGAGTTTTCAAAATTTGTTCTCAAGATTCAAAAAATGTTCGTGCTTTAAAAATTGTTCGCGCTTCCAAATTTGTTCTCCATTTCTAAATTTGTTTTGAAGATTCAAAACATGTTTGTGCTTTAAAAAATTGTTCGTTCTGTCAAATTTGTTCTCAGTTTCAAAATTTGTTCTCAATATTTAGAACACTGTGTGCAAAAAATATACACTTTTTGTACAAAATATGTTCCTATGTACAAAATATGTTCAGAAATGAAAAAAATGGTCGCACTTTTTCAAAATATACACTTTCAGAAAAAATCTACAATTTGTTTTAAGATGTTCACTACAGTGTGTAATTCTGGTTCAATACAGCAGACAAGCCCGGTTGTACGGTTGTGCTAAGTTATTATAAGTGCGCGTTGGATTTATACAAGCAATACTAGTCAGGTGGACTGGCTGGGAGCATGCACTTCGAATCTGTAGGTCGCAGGTTCGATTGGCGCCTCCCTTTCTTTTTTGCTTCCTTTTCTTTCCACCGGTACAACGCGATGGGCCGGCCCAGGTAACATAAGAGCAACTCTAGCAGACCCCGCAAAACACGCAGACCCGTAAAATTCCGGCGCCGCAAAACACGCAGACCTGTAAAATTCCGGCGAGTATGTGGCCTCGGCCCAATTTTTCGGCCAGAACAGAGCCCGCATACTCGCCCGACCTGTAAAATATTTTGCCACGGCCCGCAAACCACACGCCCCGACCGCTATATCTACGGTTCCGTGGCTCGTTTGCGGGTCGAAGACCTATCTCCCGCCGCCGCCGAGCCACGCGATTCCCCACCCCCTTCTCCACATTTCTCGTCGCCGGCGACCACCTCCCCGCCTCCAGCCGCATGTGAAGCTCCGGATGCGGCTCCGGCAGCAGATCCGGTGGCGGAAGCAACCCGGAGCGCGAGCGGCGCGTCCGGTCGGACGGCGCGAGGAAGCGCGGGGCCCGGAAGTGGACCAAATGCGGCCTGTCTCCGTCGGCGAGCTTCCGGCGGAGTGAGACGGAGGAGTACGACCGCCAGCGCGCGTCCTTCTCCTCCGCGAGATCTTCGTACGCCCGGAGTTCCTCCTCGTCCGGCGCGGGGCTTCTCCCCATGAAGAGGGAGTGGTCGGAGGACGAGGAGGAGCCGGAGGAACCGGACAAGGTCGAATTCGTCCCCGTCATGGAGGAGCACGAGGAGCCCGCTCCGCTCGGCCGCCGCGGAGTCGTCGGGCCGGAAGACTACGTCGCCGACTTCGACGCCGTTGCGGCCGCCATCGCCGAGCGGAGCGTGCGCGAGGAGGCGGAGCACCAGCGCCACGCCGAGGAGAGAAGGACGAGGAGTGGCGCCGCATCCGCGAGGAGCAGAGGGCGAAGTACATCGACCTCTGCAGCTCCGGCGAGGAGGATTGAGCGTCCTTCTCCTCCACGGCGTCGTCCATTTGCCGCGACCTCGCCGCCGTCAGATCCGACCCCCTTTAATACTAGTATTAACGTAGTATGTAGTATGAACTATGTTTATAGTGTGTTGATCATGTAAAATCTATATAGTATGTGATGAACTACTCGTGTCCGAGGTGCAATTTCTCCCGCGAAAGTGTTTTTTCAAATTATGCAGTTTTAGATACGGTTTCTGTTCGGCCGTGCTAGTTTTCGACCCGCAAACGCGATCTTCGTTAAATCACAAACGCGTTTTGCGGGTCAAGTTTTTACGGGGTCTGCTAGAGTTGCTCTAAGTGGTAACATGACATATATCTAGGTAAATTAGATGATATGGCAAGTAATTAATAAAAAAAAAGACACATGGTAACATATATAGTTACTCACAATATGAGTCAAGACAAGATGAGTCTTCAACCTAATAAATAAAGTGTTGTAACACACATGTTACTCCCACTATAAAAGTATTAATATAGACTAGTAATATAAGTCTAAATCACTCCTCACTGTGACTAGTCTTAGACTCGTCAGACAACGGTCGATCGATCCATTTGTGGCACTTGCTTCGGTTACGTATATAAGCGGCACGTCATGCCTGCTCGTGCCAGCCGCCATCCAAGCCTAGATGACCTGCGGGTTTCTATGCTGTAGATAGCCTGCTTGCACGTTGGTGGATAGCATAGAAACACGCACCCCTGCGTGATAAATGCGCCGGCCTACTCAGCGGTTTTATGCTTTCCCTCATAGAGTTTTTTTCGGTGTTTCTTTTTCTGTTTGTGTTCTTCTGAGGTTGTATTTGTTTTTTTCTTTTTTCAAATTTGTGTATATGTTTTGCAGTTTAGAATATTGTAAAAATCATGAATATTTTATGAACTTGCGAACATTTTTCAAATTCAGATCTTTTTAATTTGTGATATTTTTGAATTCTTAAATTTTTTATTTTTAGCGCTTTTTTTATATTTTAAAACTCAAGAACACTTCTTATTTTGGGATCATTTGTTTGAAATTCACGAGCATTTATTGAGATATCTGCTTTTTAATTTTTTTACAAAGTATTTAATAGAAAACCGTTTGAAATATAGAAAAACTGACTGAAAACCCCGTTTGCAAAAACATTTGCGAAGCAGGCGTGCATTTGTCCGGCCCATTTACTGTTTCTCTGAAATATCCGAAGCGAGCATTTGCTGTTCTATCCAGTGCGTAGCCCATGGACTAAGAGGTCTCAGGTAGCAGGGAGCAGCGACCGTAAAAGGACCGCTGTAGTGGGCTGGCCTAGTCAGGAGCTCTTCGTTCGTTTCTTTCATCGGTTATTTCTGAAAAAATTCTTTCATCGGTTTGTCTAAAAAATAATAATTCCTTTCATCGGTAGGTTTTCGGTATTTTTTTCTTTTATTTATGTTTTAAAAAATATTAAAAATTCACACATTTCAAACTTAATTTATATAAGAAACTTCAAAACGTTCACCGTGCAGTAGAAAAATATTAAGGCAGTGTGAAAGTTTTGTTCATGCAACTTTTAAGAAATGTTGACTGCATTAAAGGACATTGACGTGTTTCCAAAATATGTACATGACATTTATAAATATATTTATAAAACTCAAAAAATGTCTGCATGACTGAAAAAAGATCAATGGCACTAAATGTTTTACGTGATATTACAAAATAATGTTCACATTTTAAAAATATGTTCATACATTATGTAAGATGTTTACATAATGTTAAATAATTTTCACAAAGTTTAAAACACTATTCCATATCATTCAAGAAAATGTTCAACGTGATTTGAACACACACAAAATCCAAAAACAGAAAACCAAAAATCAAAACTAAAACAGATGAAAACCAACATAGAAAACACATGGAGAAAAAGAAAAGAAAGTCAAGTTGAAGTTTCTAAAACTAGTCCAGACCAGCCATAGAAGTTTCATAAAACCAGCTCACCATAAACCCATATTTGGTCGGCCCAACAATCGCCTAGTACATGATGCTCGGCCCATCGGAGTACCATCTTGTAGTAGGTAAGATATAGAGAGCAACTACCTACCCCTTTTGGGGGACCTTCAGGGATCACATTTGGTGCCCTGAGAGCACACCAAATGGTGTATCTAGCCGCCGCCACATGTTGCGTCTTGGGGATCCCTTTGGATTATTTTCTAAATTTTTTGTACCCGTTTTTAGGTTTTTAATGAGGGTTTTCTAGGTTTTTTGTGGCTTTTAGGTTTTCACCCGGTTTTCCCTAGGTTTTGGAGAAAAAAATCACGGATTTTTTGCGTGGAGAAAAAGTTGTCTGGAAAAGAGAAAAAAATCTATGCTCGACAAGACACACATATTTGCTTCTCGTGGAGGCACAGATTTGCATCTTCGAGAAGCATAGCTAGAAGAGAGAAAAAAAAAATGTGTTTCAACGAGAATCATAGATTTGCTTGTCGTGGAGGCACAGATTTTGCTTCCGCAAAAATGGCTTCCACGAGAAGCACAAGTTTGCGTTCTGTGGAGACACAGATTCGCTTTCACGAGAAGCACTATTATGCTTCGTGGAAAAAAATTGTGCTTCCACTAGAAGCACACATTTGCTTCTGGTGGAGGCTCAGATTTGCTTCCTTGAGAAGCACTTCCCGGAAAGGGGAAACACGGTGCTTTCAGGAGAAACACGAATTTGCTTCTCATCGAGCGTGCTTGTCGGGAATGGAAAAAATTGTGCCTCCACGAGAAGAGCGGATTTGCTTCTCGTGGAAACAGACATTTGCTTTCGAGAAAAGAAAAAGTTCACCGAAACCTATTAACATTCTTCCATCTTCAATTTTTTCTCGTCAAAACCTATTAACATGTGATCTACTTTTGAAGTTCTCAATGTGACAAATTAAATGATGAAAGCAATTTGGAATTTGGATGCATGGTTGGAAAGATAAAATGTTTGAATATACGAATCTACGAAAGAAGGAAAAACTTCCAGTTGTGACAAGTGACTCACATACAGTGCGTCACTTGTCAACGTCTGAGAAGGTGGGAATGACCTTTGTAAGGGTAAGCTTTGATCAGTGTTTCGTGAGATATAGCTCCTTTTTAGTGGTGCAAGATATAGCTACGCGCAGGTAGCATTGTGCTCGTTCAGTACATGCCATTGGGCTTTGGGCCTCAATGCGGGAAAGGCCGATCACAACCAACAATAATAATAGTACTCAAATGCTTCAGATTTTTGCGAACCAACCTGTGCTTAGATGGTAGAAGGACAGTGGTATTCCCAGACCACCAGGGTTCAAATCCTAGTGCTCGCATTATTTCTAAATTTATTTTAGAATTTCCGGCGACGCGCTTTCAGTGGGAGGAGACGTTCCCCTCGACGACGAGGCGCCTACGGTGACTATCGTAAAAGTGTGTGCATTCATAGGGGTGAGTACGCGCGTATGTATGAGTGCTTACGTCTGTACTATGTTAAAAAAATGCTTTAGACTTTTGTTTCTCAAAAAGAAAACAAAAAACTTCAAACTTTTCACAGTTCAGAGTTAGAGTTGCTTTTGCTGAATATACAGGAGTACTACTATAATGTTCAGAGTTGAAGCACACGTTTCCGGAGAATTGGATAACAGGAACGGTAGAAACCTACTTCTATTTGAAACGGAGCTATCCAAAACATGCAGACATCCACTTTTCAGATTGTTATAGAGCAATGGTGATATGAATTTCAAAATGAAGAAAATTCTAGGACCAAACATATAGCTGCAGACTGCAGACCTACCTGCAGCGCGAGAGGGCTCTACGGTACCGAAGCAAATGATTTTACAGCTTTGCCCAGAAGATCACATCTGTTTTATCTCTCACACTGACCAGGTGGAAACCCCTGGCACTACAGCATATTTGCGTACAAAAATGAAGCAAAAATGTACAGATGGACATTGCTAAGGCGATTCCAGCGCCGGCAAATAGACTAGAAGACCACCTTCTCCTTCTTCACGAGGATCGGCGGGTCAACATCGATGCCCATGTTAGCGGCAGTGCCCGCTATGATTCTCATGGCGGACTCGATGGTTTTGCAGTTCAAGTCGGGCAGCTTCTCCTGGGCGATCGTGCGTACTTGGTCCACTGTCACCTTTCCAACCTTCTCGCGCTGTGGCTCCTTTGAGCCTTTTTCGACGCCTGGGAATCAGAATTAATAAAATGGAGGTAAGGAACCATGTAGTTCACTGAGCAGTTATAAAGCCTAATATAAACTACAGTAAACATAAAGTTGAGGAATCAACCAAATGTGTAGAAATTTTAGTGACTAACTTATGACTTGTTTATTTCAGAGAAACTAATGACTTATCAATCCAACAGACAGTAGTAAGTTGTGCCAAGTACAGCCAAAAAAAAACTGTACGTATATAACGAGTAGCAGATGCGGTTCAAGCTGTTTTTCTGCCTGCTTATTTTTTACGTAGCTTTTTTGGCCTGCTTGTCAGTGATGCAATGCCTTATGGAGTAACGAAAGCCTAGAATGAGAGTTAGGGAAAATGAAATGGACACCAAATTTGGTGAGGCTTATATACTCTGAACTTGGAGCCAAGTAGAAACCCCAGTGTTAGCTGAACAGAAAGTTTAATGTGTTAAGTTATGCATATTGCATTGTACCCAAATAATTCAACTAAGTGTTAACTCAAAGGATTGGTTTTGTAGAGGTCCATATGCAGTTCATCAGATACAGATAAAGGATTAGTATCTCCCATGTGTGCAAAATTGGTATGCAGATAGCAATTCACAGACCACTTTCCCTGTCAGTATGCTAACATTTTCGTATATGCATTTATAATTAAAATGATTAATAATAGCAATAATGAGTCATTAATCAGTCCCTCTACAGTCTGCACATACTTAAAACTCAACCATAGTATTCTTATAGAATTTGAACAAGCTAGGCTCCCAGAGACACTGACAAATCAACCTAGCTACTGCATTTACCTTTTTCCCAGTTATCCCCATATATCTTCAATTTGGTGCATGAACCTCAAATTATGTACAATTTGATGCTAATCATCCGGGTGCATACCTGCAGCCTTGAGGAGCAGCACTGATGCAGGGGGTGTCTTCAAGATAAAGGTGAAGCTCTTATCCTGCGAAACACAGCACACGCATCATGAGAATCAACCCACATTACCAATGCATTCTGCACACACATTTAACATTCAGACTCGCGGGATTAATCAACAGTGCAGGCTCACATCGAACACGGTGATCTCGACGGGGATGATGTAGCCGGGCTTGTCGGCCGTCTTGGCATTGTAATCCTTGCAGAAGGCCATGATGTTGACACCCTTGGCACCGAGCGCGGGGCCGACGGGCGGCGCCGGCGTCGCCTTGCCCGCCTCCAGAGCCAGCTTTATGATGCCCACCACTGCAGAACATTAACCACACACATATCGGGCGCAGTTTAGCCGGAGCACTAGACGGGGGCCGCACAAGACCATGCCGGGTGGGATGAAGGTGGAGGCGAGCGCAGGCACGGACCTTTCTTGGGCTTGGCCCCGGGCTTGGGGGGCGCCATGGCCCTGACGGCGAACACCCTCCGCGAGGGCGTGGCCGCGGCCGCGAGCGCCGCCGGGCGGAGGAAGGAGGAGGGGGCGCCGAGGAAGGAGGAGGTGAGCTTCTTGGCGGTCGGGGACGGGAGCCCGTGGAGGGATAAGGTTGTGGTGGCCATGGCTGTGCACTGGAGGGAGGACGAGGCGGCTGCTCTCTGCTCTGCTCTGCTCTTCTTTCCTATCTTCTTCTATCCGCTACCTGCTGGGCTAAGGTTAGAGAAGGCGCCGTAGATGTGAGTTCGTCTTCGCTCGGAGGACACGGTTTTCATCTTGCCAAGGACGACCCCCCCTACTGACGCCAGAAGGCCGGGGAGTCCGGGAGGCCGGGCAGGCCCAAATTTCTGTCCGGCCAGTTTCGTTTGTTTTGGGATCTCAACCGGGCTCCGTCCCAACCGAATAATATTTGAAATGAGACAAAGTAGTTTTTAAAACATGTGAAAATAATTTCAAATTTGTAGGACGGAATTCAATGGAGGCACTTGCACAAAAACATTATTTGAAATATACCAGACTATCTATGAAAAATAATTGTGCGAGTCAAACGAAAGCCCCTCTGTATCGAACAAAATGTTCACATTAGTACCAATAAAATTGTTCAACATGTAAAAAAAAACTCTGCGGTAAGTAACTTGTAAAATTATGTTCCATCCTTCTATGAAAATAATTTTTTGTTAAATAAACTGTTGAAATAAAAAAATAGAATCTGCAGATAAATCAACAAATAAAAGGTACTCGATGCAGATTAAACCCTTCTAAACATGTTCCTCACTCTTTGAAAATGTATACTTGTGTAAATAAAATGTTCACGTGTGTCAAATAGAATGTTCACACAACTTAAAAAATATCTATGAATAATATGATTAACTGGGAAAAAATATGTGAAATATCTTCGACCTTCCAAAAAACAAGTTCATATTTAAGTACAAGCTTCATATAACTCGAGTGTGACAACAGATAATTTTCCTTGCACTAAACCTCTTGTTTCCCTTCTTCTCTCAACATGCTAGTATGCCACCCTAGTATGCAACATGCATGGGAAAAGATTCACCATAACATGGAACATGCATAGAAAAAATCACCTTAACATGCAACGTGCATGTGAATTTCCATTTTATTACGCTATTTGTATTTAATAAACAATTTAGAACTATAAAATAGTCAAACACAATCTATACCTACTATTAAAGGGAATAAGTATTCTTGGTTTGTTTAGTCCTTTTCGTTTGGTTTACACACGTTAAGCGATCTGGGCCAGGTACTTGTATGTTGATGGGCCTTCATAGAGCGACCGCGAAAAATAATTGGGTTAAAATAAATAAACATTATGGGAACTGAACACAAGACCTCCTATCTAGGTCTTCGATGTAACAACCAAAGGCTTATGCACCTTTCATATTTACTAATCCCAACTCACTCTAAATATACGAGTGGCAGTCATCATATTTAGGGCGAGCTAATTAAGCGAATAAGCTAATAAAAAAAGGATTGTGGGCTTAAATATAATATTTAAACGGATATGGCTAATTAAAGAAAGGATTATGGGTAAAGCAGTGAAATAACTATTAGAAAGATTTTTCTTTTTTTTTGCAAATAAACTATTAGAAAGATTGTGGTCTTAATAAATTCTACGTGAAGGATTTGAGGTAAAAAGGAAGGATAATTAAAAGAAAAGATCTATAGGCTTCAATGTGTTGGGGCTACTAAATTACTCCCTCCGTTCCTAAATATTTGTCTTTCTAGATATTTTAACAAGTGACTACGTAGTAAAATGAGTGAAATCTACACCCTAAAATATGTCTATATACATCCATATGTGGTAGTCTATTTGAAATATCTAGAAAGACAAATATTTAGGAACAAAGGGAGTAGAAAATGAAGGATTTGATTCCCGACTAAAATGGGTGAGGACGTCATGGTAATTAATGAAAGGGTTATAATTAAATGCCATTAAAAAAGGATTGTAAATGGAATCAGTGGGAGATTATGCCCCGCAAAGAAAATAGGAGATTATGCCCCGCAAAGAAAATATGAACACGGCTAAATTGCAACGTATTTTTTCTGTTCATTTTGTAGAAGGATGTTGCGTTGCAACATATTCTTCATAGTGAATCCGATGTTGTGGGACATTATGCTTGCATAAAACATCATTTTTTCCCGTTGCAACGCACGGGCATATGTGCTAGTAGATCCTATATATTGACACTTGATTTTTTTTCATATTATTACTTCAAGTAATCAAACTGAAATATATTGCAAAAGGTTCATGCAACAACGTACCGGATAGCATCTAATATATCTAAATACTATCTCATTCACTTTTATAAGATGTTTTAGACATTTAGACACTATCCAAAACAGTATAAAGCAAGCTGTCTGAAACGTCTTATAAAAACAAACAGAGAAAGTAGTTGATCCCAACTAATTCTAATTCTTTTAACATGCAATTATGCCAACTTATCATGCTTGCCACCATGTCAATGCCAACTCATTACCGCCATGCATATAAAAAGGCACATCTTTTAGTATGCGCATCCATGCTTCCCATATTTGATAAATGTTCTACAACTATAAATTAATCAAACAAAAACTTATATGTATTTTTTGTTCTTATATTATTAATTTATTTTATTCTCATGTTTTAATCTGTTTTTATTTCCATATTGCTAATCTAAATAGTAATGTTTCATGGATGTAAATCCCACTTCAATACAACAACAAAGCCTTTAGTCCCAAACAAGTTGAGGTAGATTAGAGGTGAAACTCATCAGATCTCCCGACCAACTCATGGTTCTGACACATGGATAGCAAGCTTTCACCTATCCCTGCTCGTGACTAGTTCTTGATGATACCCTAGTCGTTCAGATATCTATTTACAAACTTCTCTCATGCCAAGTTTGGTCTACCCGACCTCTCTTGACATTATCAGCACGCTCTAGTTGTCTGTTATGCACTGAAATTGCTCAAGGTCTGCGCTGAATATGCCCAAATAATCTTAGACAATGTCAGACAAGCTTCTCTTCAATCGGCGCTACCTCAACTCTATCTCGTATATTATCATTCCGAACTCGGTCCTTCCTCGTGTGGCCATGCATCCATCTCAACATGCGTATCTCCGCCACACATAACTATTGGACATGTCGTCTTTTAGTCGGCCAATACTTAGCGCTATACAATATTGTTGGTCGAACTGACGTCCTATAGAACTTGTCTTTTATTTTTTTGTGGCGCCCTCCTGTCATAGAGAATGCCGGAAGCTTGGGTCACTTCATCCATCCGGCTTTAATTTGATGGTTCACATCTTCTCAATATCCCCATCTTTTTGCAGCATTGATCTCAAATATTGAAAGATGACCTTCTAAGGCAAGCCCATCAAGGCTAGCCTCCCCCTCCGCATCGTGTCTAGTAGTACTGAAATCGCACCTGATGTACTCGATTTTAGTTCTACTAAGTCCATAACCTTTTGATTCGAAAGTATATCTCCATAGCTCTAACTTTGTATTGACCCTAGTCCAACTACCATCGACTAGCACCACCTCATCCGCAAAGAACATACACCATGGCATATCTCCTTGTATATCCCTTGTGACCTCATCCATCACCAAAGAACAAAAGATAAAGGCTCAAAGCTGGCCCCTGGTGTAGGCCTATTTTAGTCGGGAAGTCCTCAGTGTTGTCATCATTCGTTCTAATACTTGTCACAACATTATCGTACATGTCCTTGATGAGGGTAATGTACTTTGCTGGGACTTTGTGTTTCTCCAAGGCCCACCACATGACATTCTGTGGAATCTTATCATAGGCCTTCTCCAAGTCAATGAACACCATATGTAGGTCCTTCTTTTGCTCCATGTATCTCTCTGTAAGTTGTCGTACCAAGAAAATGGCTTCCATGATCCTCTCCCAGGCATGAAACCAAACTAATTTTTGGTCGCGCTTGTCATTCTTCTTAAGCGGTGCTCAATGGATCTCTCCCATAGCTTCATTGTATGGGCTCATCAGCTTAATTCCATGGTACGACTTTGAACATCCCTCTTGTTCCTGAAGGTTGATACTAATATACTCCGACCACACACTACTAGGGAAATGCTTATACACAGGAGCTCACCAGTAGCGTTTTTAAAATGAAGCGCTGCTGCTAAATAGCAGCAACGCTTTGTCACTAAGAGCGCTGCGGATACAAAACACGCTACTATTATAATTGCCAGACCTTTGCAGACATGCTAGGTATACTAGTAGCGCTCATACTTAAAAAGCGCTATTGCTAATGATCATAGTAGTAGCGTGATGACCCACAAGTGTAGGGGATCTATCGTAGTCCTTTCGATAAGTAACAGTATCGAACCCAACGAGGAGCAGAAGGAAATGACAAGCGGTTTTCAGTAAGGTATTCTCTGCAAGCACTGAAATTGTAGGTAACAAATAGTTTTGTGATAAGATAATTAGTAACGGGTAACAAGCAATGAAAGTAAATAAGGTGCAGCAAGGTGGCCCAATCCTTTTTGTAGCAAAGGACAAGCCTGGGCAAGTTCTTATAATGAGAAAAGCGCTCCCAAGGACACATGGGAATTATCGTCAAGCTAGTTTTCATCACGCTCATATGATTCGCGTTCGTTACTTTGATAATTTGATATGTGGGTGGACCGGTTCTTGGTCACTGTCCTTTCTTGGACAAGCATCTCACTTATGATTAACCCCTATTGCAAGCATCCGCAACTACAAAAGAAGTATTAAGGTAAACCTAACCATAACATGAAACATGTGGACCCAAATCAGCCCCTTACGAAGCAAAGCATAAACTAGGGTTTAAGCTTCTGTCACTCTAGCAACCCATCATCTACTTATTACTTCCCAATGCCTTCCTCTAGGCCCAAACAATGGTGAAGTGTCATGTAGTCGACGTTCACATAACACCACTAGAGGAGAGACAACATACATCTCATCAAAATACCGAACGAATACCAAATTCACATGACTACTAATAGCAAGACTTCGCCCATGTCCTCAGGAACAAACGTAACTATTCACAAAGCATATTCATGTTGATAATCGGAGGGGTATTAATATGCATTAAGGATCTGAACATATGATCTTCCAGCAAATAAACCAACTAGCATCAACTACAAAGAGTAATCAACACTACTAGCAACCCACAGGTACCAATCTGAGGTTTTGGGTACAAAGATTGGATACAAGAGATGAACTAGGGTTTGAGAGGAGATGGTGCTGGTGAAGATGTTTATGGAGATTGACCCCCTCCCGATGAGAGGATCGTTGGTGATGACGATGGTGATGATTTCCCCCTCTCGGAAGGAAGTTTCCCCGGCAGAACAGCTCCACCGGAGCCCTAGATTGGTTCCGCCAAGGTTTCGCCTCGTGGCGGCGGGGTTTCGTCCTGTAAGCTTGCTTATGATTTTTTCCAGGGTAAAAGACTTCATATAGCAGAAGATGGGCACCGGAGGGCCACCAGGGGGCCCACGAGGCAGGGGCGCGCCTTGTAAGGGTGGGCGCGCCCCCACCCTCGTGGACAGGGTGTGGGCCCCCTCTGGTACTTCTTTCGCTCAATAATTATCATTAATTCCAAAAATGACTTTCGTGGAGTTTCAGGACTTTTGGAGCTGTGCAGAATAGGTCTCCAATATTTGCTCCTTTTCCAGCCCAGAACCCCAGCTACCGGCGTTCTCCCTCTTCATGTTAAACCTTGTAAAATAAGAGAGAATAGCCATAAGTATTGTGACATAACATGTAATAACAGCCCATAATGCAATAAATATCGATATAAAAGCATGATGCAAAACAGACGTATCAACTCCCCCAAGCTTAGACCTCGCTTGTCCTCAAGCGGAAGCCGATATTGAAAAATATGTCCACATGTTTAGAGATAGAGGGCATCATGATCATTCTTATAACATCAACATATATACATTTTGTCATATGATTTCTTATGCTCAAGTAACAATCTATTCACAATGTCAAGTATGAATCAGAAACTTCACTGAGAACTAACAAACTATAATCTCAGTCATTGAAGCAATTGCAATTTATCATAACATTGGAAAGAGTCAATATAAGAGCTTTTCAGCAAGTCCACATACTCAACTATCATTTAGTCTTTCACAATTGCTGACACTCACGCAATACTTATGGTTAGGGAGTTTTAATCGGACACAGAGAAAGATAGGGGCTTATAATGTTGCCTCCCAATGTTTTACCTCAAGAGTAATGTCATATATATATATATATATATATATATATATATATATATATATATATATATATATATATATATATATATATATATATATATATATATATATATCAGATATTTCCAACACGAGGTGCTTGCCAAAGGATAAAATGTAAAAGGGAAAGGTGAAGATCACCTTGACTCTTGCATAATGTAAAAGATAGGCCCTTCGCAGAGGGAAGCAGAGGTTGTCATGTGCTTTTATGGTTGGATGCACGAAATCTTAATGCAAAAGAACGTCACTTTATATTGCCACTTGTGATATGAACCTTTATTATGCAGTCCGTCGCTTTTATTACTTCCATATCACACGATCGTATAAAGCTTATTTTCTCCACACTAATAAGTCATACATATTTAGAGAGCAATTTTTATTGCTTGCAACATGACAACTTACTTGAAGGATCTTACTCAATCCATAGGTAGGTATGGTGGACTGTCATGGCAAAATTGGGTTTAAGGATATTTGGAAGCACAAGTAGTATCTCTACTTGGTGCAAGGAATTTGGCTAGCATGAGGGTGAAAGGCAAGCTCAACATGTTTGAATGATCCATGACAATATACTTTAACTGAGATGTGAGAAAACATAACCTATTATGTTGTCTTCCTTGTCCAACATCAACTCTTTAGCATGTCATACTTTAATGAGTGCTCACAATCATAAAAGATGTCCAAGATAGTATATTTATATGTGAAAACCTCTCTTTCTTTATTACTTCCTATTAATTGCAACGATGACCAAAACTATGTTTGCCAACTCTCAACAACTTTTAAGTGTCATACTCTTTATATATGAAGTCATTACTATCCATAATATCAATATGAACTCTTTTTATTCTTTCTATTCTTTCTATTTTCTCAAGATCATAGCAAGATAGCAAAGCCCTTGACTCAACACTACTCTTTATTATATATAGCTCACAGACTCGATTACATAGGGGGATCTCAAAGCAAAACTCAAAACTAATTCATACCAAGACTTTATTCTACTAGATCAAGATATTACCAAAAGGATCGAACTAAGTAAAACGTAAAGATAGGAGTGTGATGGTGATACGATACCGGGGCAACTCCCCCAAGCTTGGCAGTTGCCAAGGGAAGTGCCCATACCCATGTGATTATGTCCTCGGAGGTGGTGAGAAGGAGTTGTTGATGATGTAGGTTTCTTCCTTAATTTGCGCTTGAGAATGGCATTTTGCTCCCTTAGATCATCAATCTCCCGCTCAAGGTTTAATATCCTTTTGCATAGTTCCTGTTTATTTTCCTGCAAAAGACGAAAAGAGATAAACTCGATCTTGGGTTTCTTTACCCTATCAGGGAGGCTTGACTTTTTAAACTCCACATGCATGTCCCCAGGTTGAGGTAACGAGACTTCATCTTCATCTGAGCTCGTCTCCTCCTTTCTCTTAGGTTCATAGTCTTCTTCTTCCTCAGTGGTCCAGCCACAATGCTCCAAGTCCCCGTAGACCTTAGGGTCTGCAAGGTAGTCAGCCACATAGCTTTCTCCCTCCGAATCCTGGGACGACATATTGCTCTAATCTGCGACAGAAACAGCTCGAAACAAAGACAGAGGATGTTTGCATGATACGGTGGTCAAAACCTCCGGGAGATTATATAATGAATTTTTACCGACCAAAAGAAGTATCGTGCAAGAAAATGGAGTCCGAAGAGCACACGAGGTGCCCACGAGGCAGGGGGCACGCCCAGTAAGGTAGGGCGCGCCCTCCACCCTCGTGGACGCCTCGTGTCCTTCCCGGACTACTTCTTATTTTCCTTTTTTCTTAAATATTCCAAAACGGAGAAAAATTGCTATTAGAACTGTTTTGGAGTCGGTTTACTTAACGTACCACATACCTATTCCTTTTCGGAGTCTGAAACATTCTGGAAAGTGTCTCTTATGTATTCCTCCGGGGTTACGGTTTCAATAATATTAGTTTCAACATTTATAGGATTACCTGAGATATAATGTTTGATTCTTTGACCGTTCACCACCTTCGGATTTGTGCCTTCGAAGTTGTTGATTTTTATGGCATCGGAACGATAGACCTCCTCGATAACGTAAGGGCCTTCCCATTTAGAGAGAAGTTTTCCTGCAAAAAATCTTAAACAAGAGTTGAATAGCAACACATAATCACCTACGTTAAACTCACGCTTTTGTATCCTTTTGTCATGCCATCTTTTAACTTTTTCTTTAAACAGTTTGGCATTCTCGTAGGCCTGTGTTCTCCATACATCAAGTGAGCTAATATCAAATAACCTCTTCTCACCGGCAAGTTTGAAATCATAATTAAGCTCTTTGATAGCCCAATATGCCTTATGTTCAAGTTCGAGAGGTAAGTGACATGCTTCTCCATAAACCATTTTATATGGAGACATACCCATAGGATTCTTATATGCAGTTCTATAGGCCCATAATGCATCATCAAGTTTCTTGGACCAATTCTTTCTAGATCTATTAACAGTCTTTTGCAAAATTAATTTGAGCTCTCTATTACTCAACTCTACTTGACCACTAGACTGTGGGTGATAAGGAGATGCAATTCTATGATTAACATCATACTTAGCAAGCATTTTATGAAACGCACCATGAATAAAATGTGAACCACCATCAGTCATGAGATATCTAGGGACTCCAAACCTCGGAAAAATAACTTCTTTAAGCATCTTAATAGAGGTGTTATGATCAGCACTACTAGTTGGAATAGCTTCTACCCACTTAGTAACATAATCAACAGCAACTAAAATATGTGTATATCCATTAGAGGCAGGAAAAGGTCCCATATAATCAAAGCCCCAAACATCAAATGGTTCAATAACAAGAGAATAGTTCATAGGCATTTCTTGACGTCTACTAATATTACCAATTCTTTGACATTCATCACAAGACAAGACAAACTTACGGGCATCTTTGAAGAGAGTAGGCCAATAAAAACCGGATTGCAATACCTTATGTGCAGTTCTATCTCCAGCGTGGTGTCCTCCGTATGCCTCGGAGTGACACTTGCGTAGGATCTGTTCCTGTTCATGCTCAGGTACACAACGTCTAATAACGCCATCTACTCCTTCTTTATAAAGGTGTGGGTCAACCCAGAAGTAATGTCTTAAATCATAAAAGAACTTTTTCTTTTGCTGGTATGTGAAACTAGGTGGTATAAATTTAGCAACAATGTAATTAGCATAATCAGCATACCATGGAGCAGTACGAGAAGCATTTATGACAGCTAATTGTTCATCAGGAAAGCTATCATCAATAGATAGTGGGTCATCAAGAACATTCTCTAACCTAGATAAGTTGTCTACAACGGGGTTCTCAGCTCCCTTTCTATCAATAATATGCAAATCAAATCTTGTAGCAAGAGAACCCATCTAATAAGTCTAGATTTAGCATCTTTCTTTTCCTTGAGATATTTAATAGCAGCATGATCAGTGTGAATAGTTACTTTAGAATCAACAATATAGGGTCTGAACTTATCACAAGCAAATACAACTACTAAGAATTCTTTTTCAGTAGTAGCATAATTTTTCTGGGCAGTGTCTAGAGTTTTACTAGAATATTGAATAACATTTAATTTCTTATCGACTCTTTGCCCTAGAACAGCACCTAAAGCATAATCGCTAGCATCACACATAATTTCAAAGGGTAAATTCCAATCAGGTGGCTGAACAATAGGTGCAGAAATCAAATCTTTCTTAACTATTTCAAATGCTTCTACACAATCATCATCGAAGACAAAAAGAATATCTTTTTTAATAGATTAGTCAGAGGCCTAGAGATTTTAGAAAAGTCCTTAATGAACCTCCTATAAAAACTGGCATGACCAAGGAAACTTCGTATACCTTTAATGTCCTTGGGACACGACATCTTTTCAATAGCATCAACTTTAGCTTTATCAACTTCAATACCTCTTTCAGAAATTTTATGCCCCAAGACAATGCCTTCATTAACCATAAAGTGACACTTCTCCCAATTCAAAACAAGACTAGTATCTTTGCATCTCTGCAAAAGTCGATCAAGATTGCTCAAGCAATCATCAAAGGAGGACCCATAAACGGAGAAATCATCCATGAATACCTCACAAATCTTTTCACAAAAGTCAGAGAATATAGCCATCATGCATCTTTGAAAGGTAGCAGGTGCATTACATAAACCAAAAGGCATACGTCTATAAGCAAAAGTACCAAAAGGGCAAGTAAAAGTAGTCTTTGCTTGATCGTCCGCTGACACAGGTATTTGAGAGAAACCAGAATAACCATCTAGAAAGAATAAATGTGTATGTTTGGATAGTCTTTCTAGCATTTGATCAATAAAACGTAAGGGGTAATGATCTTTCTTAGTAGCTTTATTTAATTTGCGGAAATCAATTACCATCCTATAACCTGTAATAATTCTTTGCGGGATCAATTCATCTTTATCATTAGGAACTACAGTAATACCTCCCTTCTTAGGGACACAATGGATATGACTTACCCACTGACTATCAGCAATGGGATAAATTATACCTGCCTCGAGGACCTTTACTATCTCCTTTCTTACCGCTTCTTTCATCTTAGGATTCAACCGTCGTTGATGATCTCTAACTGGTTTGGCATCTTCATCCAAATTTATTTTGTGTTGGCATAGAGTGGGACTAATGCCCTTAAGATCATCAAGTGTATATCCAATAGCAGCATAGTGCTTCTTCAGAGTTTTCAATAATCTTTCCTCTTCCTGCTCTGAAAGGTTAGCACTAATAATAACATGATATATCTTCTTTTCATCAAGATAAGCATATTTAAGAGTATCAGGTAAAGGTTTAAGCTCAAACACGGGATCACCCTTGGGTGGAGGGGGATCCCCTAGGATTTCAACAGGTAAGTTGTGTTTCAAAATAGGACCCTGTTTAAAGAATACTTCATCTATCTCCCTTCTTTCATTCATAAACATATCATTTTCATGGTCTAGCAAATATTGTTCTAAAGGATCATTAGGAGGCACGGCAATAGAAGCAAGACCAATAATTTCATCCTTACTAGGCAATTCTTTATCATGGGGTTGTCTACGAAACTTAACAAAATTAAACTCATGAGACATATCTCCCAAGCTAATTGTAACAATATCCTTCACAATCAATCCTAGCATTGACAGTATTCAAGAAGGATCTACCAAATATAATGGGACAAAAACTATCTTGTGGGGAACCAAGAACAAGAAAATCAGCAGGGTATTTAACTTTCCCACACAAGACTTCGACATCTCTAACAATCCCAAATGGTGAAATAGTATCTCTATTGGCAAACTTAATTGTAACATCAATCTCTTCTAACTCAGCAGGTGCAATATTGCCGGGGGTTGGGTGCGACATATGCCAAAGGATGGCTTATCATGGTGGGGGCGAGTAGAACGTCGCCGGTGCCTGGAAACGGGATGAGGCGAAGGCATGCACGCCGGCTGATCTTACCCAGCTTCAGGGCTCTCCGTGGAGATAACACCCCTACTGCTGCTCTGTGGGGTCTCCGCATGATCACAAAGTGGGTACAAGGTTGCTCCTTGAGCTGTTCGGGGTGAGGAAGGAGAAGGGCACAACTAGCTCTTCTCGTCCCTCTGTGTGTGTCTAAAACTATTAGGGTCCAACCTCTTGCATGGGCGCCTCGGGGGGTTTATATAGGCCTACCCCCCGGGGGTACAATGGTAATCCGGCTGGGCGCGGGTCCTAGCCGTCTGTCTCTTAGGTCGCCGTCTTCTCCGCCGACTTGGGCCCGAGACTAGCGGGCCCATGCCGACGCCCCAACATGGGGCAGACAGGCCTGCCCGCCATGGCGGGTCTTGCCGCTGCGGATTACTGTGGCAGCGCCTCTAATAACGCTAGCTTGGTCATGGGGTCATGGCAATAGTCTGGCCTGACGGGCGATCACTGTCGCCATTTCCCCGTCTCGTCTGGTTAATGGCGTGCGGTCCGTGGGAGGCCGGCGAGACTCTGGGGCCGACTCCCAACAGGTCCGTCTTCCAGCTCTCTCCGTCTTCACGCACCCCGCCGACAGGTAAATCCCACTCTCTCGGGTCATACAGACAGCCGTCGTGGGTACGAGGATCTGCCCACGGGCTGATGTCGAGGCAGCGTGGCAACAGATCTGCACGGACGGAGATCTCCGTCGAGGCGCCTTGTGGCCATGCTCGCCCTTTGTGAGCAGGGCGAGGATGGGCCTTGGGCGCCACATCCCATCCGTCCGTAATTGCATAGGCAGGAGGCGGTTGGAGTCGCGGGCCGACTCCCCATAGCCGGCTTCTCCTGAAGCCGCTAGTTGGGAGTCGGCTCATCTCGAGGCCGGCTCTGGGACTCAGCCGGGAGGGGCAGTCGGCGGCTCTGCCGCCGACTCTCAGAAGGCGGCTCTTCGTCTTGGGGTCTTGAGGGGCGCATGAAGGAAATATGCCCTAGAGGCAATAATAAAGTTATTATTTATTTCCTTATTTCATGATAAATGTTTATTATTCATGCTAGAATTGTATTAACCTGAAACATAATACATGTGTGAATACATAGACAAGCAGTGTCACTAGTATGCCTCTACTAGACTAGCTTGTTAATCAAAGATGGTTAAGTTTCCTAACCATAGACAAAGGAGTTGTCATTTGATTAACAAGGTCACATCATTAGTTGAATGATCTGATTGACATGACCCATTCCATTAGCTTAGCACCCGATCGTTTAGTATGTTGCTATTGCTTTTATCCATGACTTATACATGTTCCTATAACTATGAGATTATGCAACTCCCGTTTACCGGAGGAACACTTTGGGTACTACCAAACGTCACAACATAACTGGGTGATTATAAAGGAGTACTACAGGTGTCTCCAAAGGCAGATATTGGGTTGGTGTATTTCAAGATTAGGATTTGTCACTCCGATTGTCGGAGAGGTATCTCTGGGCCCTCTCGGTAATGCACATCACTAAGCCTTGCAAGCATTACAACTAATGAGTTAGCTGTGAGATGATGTATTACGGAACGAGTAAAGAGACTTGCCAGTAACGAGATTGAACTAGGTATTGGATACCGACGATCGAATCTCGGGCAAATAACATACCGATGACAAAGGGAACAACGTATGTTGTTATGCGGTCTGACCGATAAAGATCTTCGTAGAATATGTAGGAGCCAATATGGGCATCCAGGTCCCGCTATTGGTTATTGACGGAGGCGTGTCTCGGTCATGTCTACATTGTTCTCGAACCGTAGGGTCCGCACGCTTAAGGTTTCGATGGCGGTTAAATTATGAGTTTGTGTATTTTGATGTACCGAAGGAGTTCGAGTCCCGGATGTGATCACGGACATGATGAGGAGTCTCGAAATGGTCGAGACATAAAGATTGATATATTGGGCGGCTATATTCGGACACGGAAAGGTTCGGAAGTTTAGGAGAAAACCGGAGTCTTGAGGGGTTACGGAACCCCGGGAAGTAATGGGCCTTATTGGGCCAAGAGGGAGAGAGAGGCCGCACCAGGTGGCGGCGCCCCCCATGGGGAGTCCGAATAGGACAAGGAGGAGGGGGCGCGCCCCTTTCCTCTCCCTCTCCTCTCTTCCCTTCCCCTTCCTCCTTCCTAGTTGGACTAGGAAAGGGAGTCCTACTCCCACTAGGAGGAGGACTCCCCCTCCTGGCGCGCCTCCTAGGGCCGGCCGGCCCTCCCCTTGCTCCTTTATATCACGGGGCATGGGGCACCCTAGAACACACAAGTTGATCCTTGAGATCGTTCCTTAGCCGTGTGCGGTGCCCCCTCCACCATATTCCACCTCGGTCATATCGTGGCGGTGCTTAGGCGAAGCCTGCGTCGATAGAACATCAAGATCGTCCTGCGCCGTCGTCTTGTGGAACTCTCTCCCCGAGCTTTGCTGGATCGGAACTGAGGAGCGTCACCGAGCTGTGCGTGTGTCAAGAACTTCGGGCGCCGAGTAACTGGCGCTGGGATCGGTTGGATCGCGAGGAGAGCGTCGACTACTTCCTCTACGTTGTGATCTCTTCCGCTTCGGTCTCGAGAGTGCGTAGACAACACTCTCCCCTCTTGTTGCTATGCATCACCATGATCTTGCGTGTGCGTAGGAAATTTTTGAAATTACTCGTTCCCCAACATGGCATCCGAGCCTAGGTTTTATGGTTTGATGTTTTGCACGAGTAGAACACAAGTGAGTTGTGGGCGTAACAAGTCATCTGCCTACCAGCATGTCATACTTTGGTTCAGCGGTATTGTGAGATGAAGCGGCCGGACCGACATTACGCGTGCGCTTACGCGAGACTGGTTTCACCGTTCGAGCACTCGTGCTTAAAGGTGGCTGGCGGGTGTCTGTCTCTCTCACTTTAGTTGAACCGAGTGTGGCTCGCCCGGTCCTTGAGAAGGTTAAAGCGGAGTCTATTTGACGAAATATCGTTGTGGTCTTGATGCGTGGGTGAGATTGGTTCTTGCTTAAGCCCGTAGTAGCCACGTAAAATTTGCAACAACAAAGTAGAGGGCGTCTAACTTGTTTTTGCAGGGCATGTTGTGATGTGATATGGTCAAGGCGTGATGCTATATTTTATTGTATGAGATGATCATGTTTTGTAACCGAAGTTATCGACAATCTGGCTGGAGCCATATGGTTGTCGCTTTATTGTATGAAATGCAAGCGCCTGTAATTGCTTTACTTTATCACTAAGCGGTAGCGATAGTCGTAGAAGCAATAAATGGCGTAAACGACAACGATGCTACGATGGAGATCAAGGTGTCGCGCGGTGGCGATGGTGATCACGACGGTGCTTGGAGATGGAATCACAAGCACAAGATGATGATGGCCATATCATATCACTTATATTGATTGCATGTGATGTTTATCCTTTATGCATCTTATTTTGCTTTGATTGGCGGTAGCATTTTAAGATGATCTCTCACTAAAATTATCAAGTAGTGTTCTCCACGAGTATGCACCGTTGCCAAAGTTAAATCGTGCGAGACACCACGTGATGATCGGGTGTGATAAGCTCTCGTCCATCTACAGCGGGTGCAAGCCAGTTTTGCACACGAGAATACTCAGGTTATACTTGACGAGCCTAGCATATGCAGATATGGCCTCGGAACACGGAGACCGAAAGGTCGGCGTGAATCATATAGTAGATATGATCAACATAAGATGTTCACCATTGAAAACTACTCCATCTCACGTGATGATGGGTTATGGTTTAGTTGATTTGGATCACGTGATCACTTAGATGACTAGAGAGATGTCATCTAAGTGGGAGTTCTTAAGTAATATGATTAATTGAACTTAAATTTATCATGAACTTAGTACTGATAGTATCTTGCTTGTCTATGTTTGTTTATAGATAGATGGCTCGTCTTTGTTGTTCCGTTGAATTTTAATGCGTTCCTTGAGAAAGCAAAGTTGAAAGATGATGGTAGCAATTACGGACTGGGTCCGTAACCTGAGGATTATCCTCATTGCTGCCTGAAAGAGTTACGTCTGGATGCACCGCTAGGTGCAGAACTCTTCTTGATGCAACCGACGGCGTTAAGAACGTCGGCGAGCAAAGCTGATGACTACTCTATAGTTCAGTGTGCCATGCTTTATGGCTTAGAACCGGTCTTCAACGGCGTTTTGAGCGTCATGGAGCATATGAGATGTTCCAGGAGTTGAAGTTGATATTTCAACAGAATGCCCGGATTGAGAGATATGAAGTCTCCAATAAGTTCTATAGCTGCAAGATGGAAGAGAATGGAGTGCATCGGTGAGCACATACTCAGAATGTGCGGGTATTACAATCACTTGACTCAACGGGAGTTAATCTTCCGGATGATTGTGTCATTGACAGAATTCTTCAATCACTGCCACCAAGCTACAAAGGCTTCGTGATGAACTATAATATGCAAGGGTTAGTAAAGACTATGCCCGAGCTCTTACGTAATGCTAAAGGCTGCGGAGGTAGAAATCAAGAAGGAGCATCAAGTGTTGATGGTCAATAAGACCACTAGTTTCAAGAAGAAAGGCAAAGGGAAGAAGAAGGAACTTCAAGAAGAACAGCAAACAAGTTGCTGCTCGGAGAAGAAACCCAAGTCTGGACCTAAACCTGAAACTGAGTGCTTCTCTTAAGCAGACTAGTCCTTTGAAGCGGAACTGCCCCAAGTATTTGGCGGATAAGAAGGATGGCAAGGTGAACAAAGGTATATGTGATATACATGTTATTGATGTGTACCTTACTAGAGCTCGCAGAGCACTGGTATTTGATCTTGGTTACTGTTGCTAATATTTGCAACTCGAAGCAGGGGACTACGGATTAGCGAACAACGGCAAAGGGCGAGGTGACGATCGCGTGGGAAATGGTTCCAAAGTCGATGTAATCGCGGTCGGCACGCTACCTCTACATCTACCTTGAGGATTAGTTTTAGACCTAAATAATTGTTATTTGGTGCCAGCGTTGAGCATGAACATTATATCTGGATCTTGTTTGATGCGAGACGGTTATTCATTTAAATCGAGAATAATGGTTGTTCTATTTATATGAATAATATCTTTTATGGTCATGCACCCTTGAAGAGTGGTCTATTTTAATGAATCTCGATAGTAGTGATACACATATTCATAATGTTGAAACCAAAAATGCAGAGTTGATAATGATAGTGCAACTTATTTGTGGCACTTGCCGTTTAGGTCATATCGGTATAAAGCGCATGAAGAAACTCCATCTTGATGGACTTTTGGAGTCACTTGATTATGAATCACTTGGCACTTATGAACCGTGCCTCATGGGCAAGATGACTAAAACCCGTTCTCGGTACTATGGAGAGAGCAACAGATTTGTTGGAAATCATACATACAGATGTATGTGGTCCGATGAATGTTGAGGCTCGTGGCGGATATCGTTATTTTCTCACCTTCACAGATGATTTAAGCAGATATGGGTATATCTACTTAATGAAACATAAGTCTGAAACATTTGAAAAGTTCAAAGAATTTCAGTGAAGTTGAAAATCATCGTAATAAGAAAATAAAGTTTCTACGATCTGATCGTGGAGGCGAATATTTGAGTTCTGAGTTTGGTCTACATTTGAAACAATGCGGAATAGTTTAGCAACTCACGCCACCGGAACACCACAGCGCAATGGTGTGTCCGAACATCGTGTCGCACTTTACTAGATATGGTGCGATCTATGATGTCTCTTACAGATTTACCGCTATCGTTTTGGGGTTATGCTCTTGAGGCGGCCGCATTCACGCTGAATAGAACACCGTCAAAATCCGTTGAGGCGACACCTTATGAACTATGGTTTGGCAAGAAACCAAAGTTGTCGTTTCTTAAAGTTTGGGGATGCGATGCTTATGTGAAAAAGCTTCAACCTGATAAGCTCGAACCTAAATCGAGAAATGTGTCTTCATAGGATACCCAAAGAGAGAATTGGGTACACCTTCTATCACAGATCCGAAGGCAAGACATTTGTTGCTAAGAATGGATCCTTTCTAGAGAGGAGTTTCTCTCGAAAGAAGTGAGTGGGAGGAAAGTAGAACTTGATGAGGTAATCGTACCTTCTCCCTTATTTGAAAGTAGTTTATCACGAAATCGGTTTCTGCGACATCTACACCAAATAGTGAGGAAGTTGATGATGTTGATCATGAAACTTCAGATCAAGTTACTCTGAACCTCGTAGATCAACGAGTAAGATCCGCACCGAGTGATGCGGTAATCCTGTTCGAAGTCATGCTACTAGATCATGATGAACCTACGAACTATGAAGAAGCGATGGTGAGCCCAGATTCCATAAAATGGCTTGAGGCCATGAAATCTGAGATGGGATCCATGTATGAAAACAAAGTGTGGACTTTGGTTGACTTGCCCGAGGGTCGACAAGCAATAGAAAACAAGTGGATCTTCAAGAAGAAGACCGACAGCGACGGTAATATTATCGTCTACAAAGCTCGACTTGTCGCAAAGGGTTTCGACAAGTTCAAGGGATTGACTACGATGAGACCTTCTCACCCGTAGCGATGCTTAAGTCTGTCCGAATCATGTTAGCAATTTCCGCATTTTATGATTATGAAATTTGGCAAATGGATGTAAAGACTGCATTCTGAATGGATTTACGGAAGAAGAGTTGTATATGATGCAACGGAAGGTTTTATCGATCCAAAGGAGCTAACAAAGTGTGCAAGCTCCAACGATCCATTTATGGACTGGTGCAAGCATCTTGGAGTTGGAATAAGCGCTTTGATAGTGTGATCAAAGCATTTGGGTTTATCTGAGACTTTTGGAGAAGCTTGTATTTACAAGAAAGTGAGTGGGAGCTCTGTAGCATTTCGATATTATATGTAGATGACATATTACTAATCGGAAATGATATAGAATTCTGGATAGCATAAAGGATACTTGAATAAGAGTTTTTCGATGAAGGACCTCGGTGAAGCTGCTTACATATTGGGCATCAAAATCTATAGAGATAGATCAAGGCGCTTAATTGGACTTTCACAAAGCACATACCTTGACAAAATTTTGAAGAAGTTCAAAATGGATCAAGCAAAGAAAGGGTTCTTGCACTGTGTTACAAGGTGTGAAGTTGAGTAAGACTCAATGCCCGACCACCGCAGAAGATAGAGAGAAAATGAAAGATGTTCCTATGCCTCAGCCATAGGCTCTATCATGTATGCAATGCTGTGTACCAGACCTGATGTGTGCCTTGCTATAAGCTTAGCAGGAGGTACCAAAGTAATCCAGAGTGGATCATCTTTGGACAGCGTCAAGAACATCTGAAATACTTGAAAAGGACTAAGGATATGTTTCTCGTATATGGAGGTGACAAAGAGCTCATCGTAATAGCAGTTACGTTGATGCAAGCTTTGACACTGATCCGGACGATTCTAAATCGCAAACCGGATCGTATTTACACTAAGCGGAGGAGCTGTCGGTTGGTGCAGTTCTAAACAAAGCGTCGTGGCGGGATCTACATGTGAAGCGGAATACATAGCAGCTTCGGAAGCAGCTAATGAAGGAGTGCGGATGAAGGAGTTCATATCCGATCTAGGTGTCATACCTAGTGCATCGGGTCCAATGAAAATCTTTGTGACAATCTTTGGAGCAATTGCTTTAGCAAAGGAATCCAGATTTCACAAGAGAACCAAACACATCAAGAGGCGCTTCAATTCCATCCGGACTTAGTCCGGTGGGAGACATAGAGATTTGCAAGATACATACGGATCTGAATGTAGCACACCGTTGACTAAGCCTCTTCCACGAGCAAAACATGATCAGCACCAAGACTCCATGGGTGTTAGAATCATTACTATGTAATCTAGATTATTGACTCTAGTGCAAGTGGGAGACTGAAGGAAATATGCCCTAGAGGCAATAATAAAGTTATTATTTATTTCCTTATTTCATGATAAATGTTTATTATTCATGCTAGAATTGTATTAACCGGAAACATAATACATGTGTGAATACATAGACAAACAGTGTCACTAGTATGCCTCTACTAGACTAGCTTGTTAATCAAAGATGGTTAAGTTTCCTAACCATAGACAAAGGAGTTGTCATTTGATTAACAAGGTCACATCATTAGTTGAATGATCTGATTGACATGACCCATTCCATTAGCTTAGCACCCGATCGTTTAGTATGTTGCTATTGCTTTTATCCATGACTTATACATGTTCCTATAACTATGAGATTATGCAACTCCCGTTTACCGGAGGAACACTTTGGTACTACCAAGCGTCACAACGTGAATCGGGTGATTATAAAGGAGTACTACAGGTGTCTCCAAAGGCAGATGTTGGGTTGGCGTATTTGAGATTAGGATTTGTCACTCCGATTGTCGGAGAGGTATCTCTGGGCCCTCTCGGTAATGCACATCACTAAGCCTTGCAAGCATTACAACTAATGAGTTAGCTGTGAGATGATGTATTACGGAACGAGTAAAGAGACTTGCCAAGATGCGAGATTGAACTAGGTATTGGATACCGACGATCGAATCTCGGGCAAGTAACATACCGATGACAAAGGAACAACGTATGTTGTTATGCGGTCTGACCGATAAAGATCTTCATAGAATATGTAGGAGCCAATATGGGCATCCAGGTCCCGCTATTGGTTATTGACCGAGGCGTGTCTCGGTCATGTCTACATTGTTCTCGAACCGTAGGGTCCTTGCACGCTTAAGGTTTCCATGACGGTTATATTATGAGTTTGTGTATTTTGATGTACGAAGGAGTTGAGTCCGGATGTGATCACGGACATGACGAGGAGTCTCGAAATGGTCGAGACATAAAGATTGATATATTGGGCGGCTATATTCGACACGGAAAGGTTCGGAAGTTTCGGAGAAAACCGGAGTGCCGAGGTTACGGAACCCCGGGGAAGTAATGGGCCTTATTGGGCCAAGAGGGAGAGAGAGGGCCGCACCAGGAGGTGGCGCGCCCCCATGGGGAGTCCGAATAGGACAAGGAGGGGGCGCCCCCCTTTCCTCTCCCTCTCCCTCTCTTCCTTCCCCTTCCTCCTTCCTAGTTGGACTAGGAAAGGGAGTCCTACTCCCACTAGGAGGAGGACTCCCCCCCTGGCGCGCCTCCTAGGGCCGGCCGGCCCTTCCCTTGCTCCTTTATATCACGGGCAGGGGGCACCCTAGAACACACAAGTTGATCCTTGAGATCGTTCCTTAGCCGTGTGCGGTGCCCCCTCCACCATATTCCACCTCGGTCATATCGTGGCGGTGCTTAGGCGAAGCCTGCGTCGATGAACATCAAGATCGTCCTGCGCCCGTCGTCTTGTGGAACTCTCTCTCCCGGAGCTTTGCTGGATCGGAGCTGAGGAGCGTCACCGAGCTGTCGTGTGTCAAGAACTTCGGGCGCCGAATGCTGGCGCTGGGATCGGTTGGATCGCGAGAGAACGTCGACTACTTCCTCTACGTTGTGATCGCTTCGCTTCGGTCTCACGAGGGCGTGAACAACACTCTCCCCTCTCGTTGCTATGCATCACCATGATCTTGCGTGTGCTTAGGAATTTTTTGAAATTACTCGTTCCCCAACAACAGCGCAGATCTGCCCTGATGTTTTGAAAGGTCCAGGGCTCGGGTTTGCCTACCGTGGCCCATTACTCGGCGAGAGTCCCCGAAGCTGGTGAGGCGCCGAGGGCAACATGTCGAGGAGCCTCAACAGTTTCATCCTCGGTGGAAGAATGCAGGCTTGGCTCGCCGCCTTTCTCTTAGGCCGACTAGTTGAGTCGGACTCGCGGAGGCCGTCTTGCTCCTCAAAGAGTTTGAAGGTCGTGGCGGGATCCAGGCAGTGTGCCTGATAAGCTTCCAGGCAGCTGCCCGTTGCGGGCCCGTCGCGCATGACGCCATCGCTGCAGGTCTGTCGACCAACCACAGCGTGACGAGACAGGCCTGTCAGGCGGGGCCCGCCACTACCACACCTCGGCACGCGAACGGATCCGTCGCGGCCGTGCGGCGGTTGGGGTTCCCACGCGTCGTTATCGCTGCGATAACCCGTGGAATCAAATCGTGGGGCGTGGGGTTTTGGGCGCGATTAATCCCACGCCCGCCCGTCGGCTTCTCCGCCTATAAGCCTATAAGTAGGCGGGAGGAGGCGGCGGCGAGCACGCGCACCCATCTCCCTGCCTCCCCGCTTCTCTCGCTCCTTCTCCTCCTTGCTTCGTCTTCCTCTCGTGCGCTGGCCGCCCACGCCACGCCATGGAGATGAGCTCTTCCTCCGCCATTGCGCCCTCCCGCCAAGCTCCGGCGTGGGGACGGCTCGAGGTGGACGACGACCAAATCGAGTTCCTCGCACAGACGCGCGCATCCCAGCAAGAACCTAGTCACGGACCAGCGCCCCCTGCCGTGGCGAAATAACGCCGGTGCGGAGGAGGCGAGCGGGTCATATTCCGCCGGCACCTCATGCGCGCGGTTCAGGCTGCCGGCGGCTTCTTTCGCGCTTTCTTGGAGTTTCACGGGCTCCACCGCACCACCTCACTCCGAATACGGTGGTGCTGGCTGCCTTCTCGCCGCCTTGTCAGCGAGGGCTTCCTCGGCGTTCTCCCCACCATCGAGCTGTGGGGGGAATTCTTCCAGTCCAAGCTCGGCACGCACGTCACCGGCGTGCCGGCTCTGTGCGGCACCTTCATCGTGATGCGTAGGCCGGTGGGCGACAACCCTTTCCCCGCCATTCTACTAATCAAGTCGGTGAAGATGTGGCAACGATCCTACTTCTACGTGAAGAACATCGCTCCAGAAGGCGACTGGGTCAACCTGCCGCCTTACGGAGCCGGCGTGCTTACGGGGAGGCTCCCCAGCTGGTTCCACCGGGCCAAGACGCTGACTCCTGCTGGCACCGCCGTCACGTGACTTCGACCAGTCTTGACGCAATGGAGAGGGCTTGACCGGGCCGACCTGCTGGCAGCTTAAGGGGCGCCGAGTCCTCCCGCTCCAAGGCCGTCCTCATATGATTTGTCAGATGAGCGGCCACCGGGACCCCAGTCGGATGTGCTCGAAGGACATGCCCCACGCGGAGGTGGCGGACACGGCGAACTTCCTGGCGAACTGCAACCTTATGGCGGATTGGCAGTTTGGCGAGGAGCCATACTCGCGCGCCAACCCCCCGCCTGTGGTAAGTCGTCTTTTCTCATCCTCTGTTTTCTTTTTCCAGCCGAATCCGACTTCTTATCCTTGTTGGTCTTTCCGAGTCAGAACCCCCTCATGCAGCCCTCAGCCGGCACCGCGGGGCCGACCCGTGAGTTCGTCCCCGACCGGGCAGAGAGCGATGTCGACGACCCTGACTTGGGGGCGGCGGTGATGGAGGCCGACGCTGAAGGAGGAGGAGGGGGAGGGGCCGACGACTTCAGGCCCTCGGCTACCTTCGCCGACTGGCCTGAGGATGACGGCGAGGGGGAAGTCGTCCCCCGCCGCCAACCGAAGGTCGGCCATCCAGGCGCGAGTTCCTCCGCCGACTTGGGTGGTCGAGGCGGCGCGAAGAAGCGCCAGGCCGGGCCGAGTTTGCCAGGCGGCCGGGCGAAGAAGTTTAGGGGGACGGCCGCCGCGACCCAGCGAGAAGAGGCGGTCATGAAGGCTAACCACTTCCATAAGGAAGTGAAGAAGCCGCCGCTGGTCTCCGTAAGTGCTTCTACTTTGTCTTGTTTTCTTCTGGTTCATCTTGTCCAAATCTTTTATATGTCTTCTTCGCATCAGGGCTCCTCTTACTTTAGAGAGGGTCGCCGCCGCCTCCGTCATGGGGTCGGCAGAGACGTCCGCCAATACTCGGCGGATTGACCCCGCCGCTGACCTCCGGGAGGCGACGGAGCGGAACACACAGGAGAAGCGCGACGTGGAGGAGGCCACCCGCCTGGAGAAGGCGGAGGCCGAGAAGGCGGCGGCTTCCGCCCAGAGGAAGCTGGAGGAGGCCGAAGCCACCGTCGCAGCTAAGCGGCCAGCCGAGGAGGCCGCGCGCCTTCAATCGGCACTGCTTGTCACCCCGCTGAGCTCCGCGCCGCCGCCGCCGGAGTTCATGGGGCACACGGAGGGAGCCGGCAGCGAGTTCCCCGTCATGGAGAGGGAAGGCGGCGAGACCTCCCTGTCGGGCACGGCCGAGCCACCCCTGCCGCCTCCGCCAGGCTGTCTCGAGAGCTGCCGAGTAAACAGCCGGCGGACCGCCGCATGCCGCCGAATCCCGACGAAGGTGTGGCGAGGCTGCTCCTTCAAAATCGCCTCGCCAGCCTTGCCGCCGTCTTGAGAAGCGACTTGGCGCCGCGCGCTTTTTGGAGACCGGCGCCGCCAACAGGCCATTCAGGACACCGCGGCGACAAGCGCCATACCCGTTAAATTGGGTGCGAGGCGGCATAGGTCCGCTAAACACGGCGCTTCTGGATGTCGGCCAAGCTGCGAGCTGAAGCGACGCCATCGAAGCTGTACCAAAAGGCGCACCTAAGCGTCGCGAACCGCCGTCTTGGTATGTTTCTTTGATTTTTCCTTGTTCTTCTTTGTGGGCGCGCCGCGCACTGCACCGGGTGTAGTCCCGAGTTTGGGCCGTTTAACTTTGGCGAAGCGGCTCGAACTCTATCTGCTGAGTTCCAAACATTTACCTTTATGCAAAATGCTTATCGCAGAGTATCACAACCTCCTTACCACCGCCTTCAACCGCAATGTTGAGGAGCTGGGCAAGCGGACTACCAACTTGTCGAGGCCGAGGTGAGTCTTCTTTCTTCTTCCCGGGGCGCTGGCGCACCTGGCTGCTAGTCCTCGAGATTCGGACGTGCCCCGGCAAGTCGGGCGGATCTTCCTGACGACCTTCTTAGTTGACGACTTAACGTCCTTTTTCTTTTTATTCTTCAAAGGCCAACGCCACTCTCCGAAAGCAGCTGGGCGCAGCCGACACCGCCTTGCGCGCCAAAGGGGAGGAGTGCAGCAAGCTCGCCACAGAAGCGTGACTCTGCTGGCCACGCAGTCAAGTGAGCAAAGGAGCCGCTTAAGGCGACACAGACGAGGCGGAGAAGAGAGGCTGCTCTCCTGGCCGAGTTCGAGAGCGAGCGCTCCTCCTGGACCAACAAGGAAGCACAGCTGACCTCCGGCTTCCATGAAATCAAGGACATCGTCGACGGTGAGTTTCTTTACTTTCCTCCTTTGGGCCGCCAACTATTGGTCGCCGACTCTGATTTTTGATTTGCTTCTTTTCGCCTTGGCGATTTCTTCCCCGCCACACGCAGCGGCCAATCAAGCCATCGAGGCTGATCGCGGCCTTGGAGGCGAGTGGTGCTGAGATCGCCGCTAACGCCCCGGACCCTTGACGAGCAACTTCGAGCATTGAGGCTCGTCTGCGGCCAGCCCATCGGATGTTGCGCCGGCTTCAACTTGTCGGTGCCCAGGCGATTGCTGCCCTATGGCGAACATGCGGTTCTGCGTACTCCAGTCGGATGCTGAATGGTTTGGAGGTCGCGCTGGCCGCCTTGAGGCTCGGAAGGGTTCCGCGCCCGGCCGAGCGCCGCTGGCCTTGGAATTTGTCAGGCGTGGTATCTGTGGCTGGATCTGGACCGCTGGCCGCGTTCTAGTCGAGAGGCCCGAGCAGAGTTCTTGGCTGCGGAAGACGCCCGCCGAAAGCGTAAGCGTGGCGTCACGACTACTACGGACACCAGCGTCTTTTCGCCCTGAGCGGGCTGAGGACGGGCGGGAGGCACGAGTGGTTCGAGATGAACCCGATTACGACGAGGACTCGGCGAGGTGATCGGCTCAGCGCCGAGGAGGAAGGCGAGGCGGAGGACGGAGATGAGATGGGCGCCAGAAGAAAGAGCGGCGATTAGCCTCAGCTTCACCACGCCCAAAGAATGAGCGCGCATTGCAGGCGGCTACCGCCGGAGATGATCAAGCCGAGATCTGCCAAGCCGCCTTGCCGGCGCCCACGCCTCTTCTCCTCCGGCCCTCCAAACCTGTCTGCCGCTTCCTAGGCTGCTGCCTCGTCTTTATTTTATCTGCTTTGGTAGTCTTTTGAAAAAACATTAATTACGCAAATTCCACCCGTGGGGTGTATTTTGAACTTCTGTCAAGATTCTGCCAAGGGCCTATGCTGTGTAAACATTATCCTAATTTCATCTCTCCTTGCTCATTGCTCTTATGGCTCTTTTCCTTTGCGCTTTCCCTTAGTCGCCGCTTGCCCATCGGACAACCGCTCATGACTGCCGTTGCTTGATGAAGTGCTTGGCTACTCTTGGGAAGGCAAGTACTTGGCCATTTTTTAGAGTCTTTTAAACAAGTTGGATAGAAAGCAACAAGCCGACTACTCAAGAGTCAGTTTTTGCAAAAAGGGGCTGGAAGTCGGCTTAAGCTATGTTTATGCTTTGGGTCCTTAGCCATTTTTCATGTGGGCGCCCATTCTTCCTTACTCCCGCCCACCAAGCGATTAAGCTCATGAAGCCATGGCTTCGATAGAAGACGGCTTAGGCACAACACACTACTTGTCCGATTGCGGGGAAGTATTTCATAGCTTATATGGCGAGTCCCCGCCGACTAGTCGAACCCGGTGCCAAGCTGCATAACAAAGAGTAACATACTCGAAGGCATAATTCTTATCATACAGATAATAAAAGAGGCAGTCCCAGGAGCTTGTCTTGGGGGTTCAAATCTTGGTACTTTAACACAAAAGGTAGCGTGGTACATATCGCATCAAGCGTAAAATCTTCGGAGAAGATTCAGATTCCATGGCCGTTCGGTCTCTTTGCGGATCGTCCCTCTTATGCGTTTCGGGGCTTCGAGCGCCGATCAGTAGTAGGAGTCATTGCCAAAGACTTTGCTGATAATGAAGGGGCATTCCCAAAGCCGATAACTTGTGCTGGCCGCCGTTATTTGGATCAGCCGGAGCACAAAATCGCCCTCTTGGAAAGATCTTCGCTTTACCTTCTGTTGTAGTAGCGGCGCAGTTTCGCCGGTAGATGCCGGATCGGCCGAGTGCCAACAGCGGTCCTCTTCCAGCAGATCGGCGCCGTCTTGACGCGTCTTCTTCTGCCGTCCTCGGTGTACATGGTGACTCGCGAAGTCGAACTCTATGTCCGTTGGGATGACGGCTTCAGCACCGTGAGCGAGGAAGAAAGGTGTGAAGCCATTGACTTATTTGGAGTCGCGCGCAAACTCCGAGGGCGGCTTGGTAACTCCTCAAGCCAGCAGCCGAACGCTCGGTGGTTCGACCGATCGAGGCTTGATGCCGACAGGATGAGGCCGTTCGCTTTCGCTCCACCCGCCGTTTGATTGCGGATGGGCAGCGACGCTAAGTCGATCGGATGCCTTGCGTCGCGCAAAGCGGGCCAGGCGCCTTTGGCAAGATTTGTGCCATTGTCGGTGATGATGCTGTGGTACGCATGCATCGAGTCGCGATGTCGGCGATGAAAGTCACTGCGAGGACCATTCAACTTCTTGATGGGTTTTGCTTCTATCCACTTGGTGAACTTGTCCACCGCGACAAGTAAGTGAGTTAGACCGCCTCGTGCTGCTTTGAATGGTCCCACCATGTCCGGCCCCAAATAGCAAAGGGCCAAGCGATGGGGATAGTCTTGAGTCGGGAAGCGGCTGAAGCGGCTTGGAGCGGAACATCCGCACCCTTGCATTTTTGAACTAATTCCTTGGCCTCTTCTAGAGCAGTTGGCGAAGAAACCGTGTCGGAAGGCTTTGGCAGAGTGCTCTTGAGGCCGCATGGTAACCCTTTTCGCCTTGATGAATGTCTTCGAGAATCGCTTGGCCTTGCTCGGCTCGGCCTTAGCGCTGGTAGACACCATGGACGTTGCGCTGACCAGCTCTCTGTTGACTATAGTGTAGGCTGCCGCCGGGCGTTGTACTTGCCGAGCCAAGATTTCATCGGTTGGTAGCTCTCCTTGTTTACTAGAACTTCAGGATGGGCTGGGCCCATGAGGGTCCTACTATTTCTTCAACGCCAATATTGCCACTTGGGCGAGGGCGGCTGGGCTGGGGCGGCGGGCTGGAGTCCGCAGCAGCTTCTTTGGGTTGATGAAGTCCCCGGGCCGACTGGTGCAACCCCGGGCGAGTTGCAGGTCTTCAATGGTCGCCGCAGTCCCCGGGCCGGGTTCTGAAGTCCCCGGGCCGGCTTCAACTGCGGCATTCTTGGGGCCGTCTGCAAGAATTCTCGTGCTATCTGCTGAGGCTTTGGAGTCGGATCCGACTTTCTTCAGGGGGAGCCGGCACAAAAATGGAGTCTGATTCTGGTGACGGCTTGACAAATGGCTTGAGGAGGCGAAGAAGCGGCGCGGATGGTATTACTGGCGGGTGGATCCGATTCGTGCGGGGTATCTGCTGGTCGTTGTCGTTTCTTGTACGTGGAGGAACTTCGCACCCCTCAAAGTATCCACTCAATTGCTGTACCGAAGCGGTAGCTCGCCATATTCGCATCTTTGGCGTCCCAGTCACGGATGACTGTTGGACCACCAAGTCGAGTCGCCATAACACAGATCCGGACGAATGCCAAGTTCTTTGGCAAGCGAAGCCGTGAATGGCGCCTCGTATTCGGCGACGTTGTTGGAGGCGGCGAAATGAATCTGCGGTCGTGCTTGAGCTTATCGCCTTTGGGGAAGTGAGGACAATGCCAGCTCCCAAGCGGTCGCATCTTGGAGCCATCGAAATGCATCCGCCAATGGGTGGAGTCGGCGCTTTGGCGGCGAGTCTCGGGTCTCGGCCCGGTCGGCGAGGAAGTCGGCGGTGCTTGCGACTTGATGGCGGTGCGGGGCTGGTAATAGATGGTGTAGGGGCCAGCTCTATGGCCCATTTGGCCACCGGCGAAGCATCTCGGCTTCCGATGATCTCGGCTAGTGGGGCTGTGCAAACTCTGATGATTGGATGCTCTTGAAAGTAAGGCTTCAACTTCTTGGCGGCAAAGTGCGCAAATAACACATCTTCGGTAGTGGGGGTAGTTACGCTTGGAGGTCGGCATGCCAACTCCAGGTAATATACTGGTCTTTGGACAGGTAGTGCCTTGCCTTCCTCCTTGCGTTCAACTACAATGACTGTGCTGACTACCCTGCTGGTGGCGACAATGTATAGGAGCATGGGTTCCTTAGGAGTCGGGGCCGCCAGCACGGGGGGAGTAGTCAGCATTTTCTTCAACTAGAGAAAAGCTACATCCGCCTTGTGGTTCCATTCGAAGAAGGTGGACTTCTTCATGAGCTGGTATAAAGGAAGAGCTTTCGTCCAGCCGGTGATGAATGGTGATGGGCCAAACCGCGGTAAACTTTTGCACATCTAGCGTCGGCGGGTACTTCCATCCTCTCGATGGCCTTGATCTTCACAGGTTGCACTCTATGCCGTGTTCGGAGACCGGAAGCGAACGAGCTAGCCTAGCGGGGTACTCGAAGACACACTTCTCGGGTTGAGCTTGATCTGGAATCGCGCAGTTCTCAAAGGTCTCCTTGAGGTCTTCCAGCCAGTGTTCCTCGCTTTTCGTCTTCACCACCACATCGTCTCACGAGACGTGGGCATTTCTCGCCGAGCTGCTTGAGGAGCACTTCGCATGGCAGCTGAAAGGTGGCGCCAACATTCCTTAAGCGAGCGTCATGGTCGGAGTGTAAGGCTCCAAGCGGGCGTGATGAAGGCGGTCTTGATCATCGGCCGGGTTCAGTTTGATCTGGTGATATCCTGAATATGCATCTAAGAAGCTCAACGGCTCGCATCCGGTGTGGAGTCTATCACCGATCAATTCTCGGCAGAGCTTAGCGGGTCCTTGGGGCAAGCTTTGTTGAGGCTTGTGTAGTCAATACACATCCGCCAACTGCTTGTTCTTCTTGATGCAAGACCAGGTTTGCTAACCATTACGGAAAGAACACTTCCATGATGAAACCGTGCGCTGCAGCTGGGCTATCTCTTCTCCAACAACTCTTCTCTTCTCTTCTTCGACAGCGCGCAAGGGCTGCTGACGGGCTTCACATCGATCGGACATGTAACTTGTGCTCGGCGAAGTGCAGCCGGTACACTGGCATGTCTTTAGGGGACCATCGAAAATGTCCCGATTCTCACGGAGGAAATCGACGAGCTGCCTTCCCTATTTACTGTCAAGGTTTGCACCTATGACGATGTACCTCTCCGGTGCTCCGGTCCAAGGGTATCTTCTTCGTTTCTTTGGCGGCTTGAGCAGGCCCTCGACTTCCGAATCCTTGGGGTTGGGCGATATCTCGGCTGCTTGCCGGCCATCGCCACAACCCGATCAAGAAGCCGCTTCTCAGCCGCAATCACCAGGGACTCGGCCAGCCGACAGCTTTCGGCCGCACAAGCGGACGACTTTCTGTAGTCGCCGGCTACGGTCAGAATCCCCTTGGAAATTGGCATCTTCATCTTGAGGTAGGCGTAGTGGGGGACCGCCATGAATTTGGCCACAGCAGGTCGGCCAAGCAGAGCGTGGTACGAGCTTTCGAGGTCAGGTCCACCACTTCGAACCAAACTGGCTCTCGGCGGAAATGATCTTTGTCCCCAAAGAGGATGTCTATCAGGATCTTGCCGATCGGTGAGCAGGAAAGGCTAGGTACAATGCCGTGGAACACAGTCCGCTGCTCTGAAGCTGTCTTTGCTTTGATTCTAACTTCTCCATCGTGGTCCTTGTACAGGATGTTGATGCTACTACCTCCAGTCTATTAGCACTCGCGAGAAGCGAGCGGCCCTCCTATCCGTGGCAAAGGTAGCTCCCAAGACCAGGGCGTAGGAGCCCGGATTCGGCATCACCTCTGGGTGATCAGCCCTGCTCCAACTGATAGGCTTCTCGGACCATTACGCATGAACTCGAGTATCGATGCTATTGCATTCACTTCTTCTTCTTTGCGACCGGGCCGCTGCCGGTCGTCCGGCCACACCGGTGAACACCACATAAGCTCCATGCTCTTCCGGTACTGTTTTGTACTTGTACCGCCCGGGCTGGACACCGGCGGCTAGGGCGGCGGGTGGAGGCGGGCGGCAAAGCAAAGCGGAGGCGAGGCAGGCCGCCTCCTTGGCGATCCCGTGAGCCGTGACACTTCGGGTGGTGTGGTTTGACGGCCGCACCGCTATGGAACTTGCGCAGGACCATCTAGAGTCTGCCAGAAGAGAAGGCCGCAACCAGCTTGGACTTGCCGCTTTTCGTAACGCTCACGAGGCTGCCCTACCGCTGCTGGTCTTCGATCGCCGCCACCGCCGGCTGCTGGAAGCCGTTTGTGGGCCTTGGCGCTTGGATCGTTTTGTTCTTGTCGCCGACTAGTATCTCCTGTACCGGAGTTCGGGAGCCGAGGAGCCACCTTGCTGGCCCAGACCGACTTCAATCTCCGCCTTTCATGGAGGAGTCGGCTATGGCGTACTTGTCTACTATGATCAGCAGCTCGTTGAGGGTCTCCGGCTCGTCGCAAAGGAGCTTGTGCTTGAGGAGGGTGCCTTCTCTGCACCCGGCGGTGAAGTACTCGATAGCCTGCACCTCGTGCACTCCCTCGCAGGAGTTCCCGGAGCTCGGCCCAGTAGCGTGAGGTAGTCGCGAGTTGACTTGTTAGGGCCTTGCACGCACAAGGAAAGCTGGTGAGGCTTGGGAGGTCGCTTATGCGTTTCATGAAGTTGCGGACGAAGGCCTCGGTGAAATCGACCCAGCTTGTTGATGCTGCGGGGCTTTAGGCTGTTCAACCATGTCCGGGCCGTGCCCTAGAGCATGAGGGGAACATACTTTACGGCAACGCGCTTGTTGCCGTTCGCTATGTTGATGGCCGTGGAGTAGTCAACTAGCCAGTCTTCCGGCTTCACGGAGCCGGTGTACTTGGGCGTGTCTCGGGAGTGTGAACCCTCTGGGGAAGGGCTCGTCTCGGATGCGGGTCCAAACAGGCGGACCTTTCGTCTTCTTCTTCTAGCGCCAGGGATCGGTGGAGTCGGGTCGATCCGTGGCGGGCGTAGTTTTCTCGACTCTCTCGGCGGCCAAGGCGGTCGCCGAGAGTCGGATGCTCGACGAGTGGCGGGGAGACTCGCCTTTCTCTGCGGGGAGGAGGAGGCAGATAGTCGTTCCTCCGCTCCACTGCTCTTGGGAGGCCGTCTTGGTCACGCTCGATGGAGATGTGAGTCCGACTGTGGCTGACAACCGGATCCTTGTTTTTTCTTTTGCGGACACCGCCAGTCGGCGTCCGAGATGTCGCGCCTTGATCTCGGCGGGGAGGCAAGTCGTCGTTACTGCGTTCGCGGTGCCTCGTGCGGCGCAGCCTGCCTCGTCTGCTGGCAGCCGCCGAGGAGCTGGTGGACTCGCTCGGCCATCGCGGCGCTCCTCGCCTCGGTTGTTCAGCTTCGTCCGCCGCCACTCGGGCGGCGCGGATGTTCTCCGCGGTGTGGTATACACAGGCGATTGGCCCAACAGGTTGGCGATGGCTACGCCCCGCTGCTGGACTGCGCGCTTAGGCGGTTAGGGCCCGGCCGGGCCGCGAGCCGCCTGGCGTGATCCATCTCACGCTGGTAGGCTTCTGACAAGCGTCTCATGCTTGCCAGCTTCCTCGCGCCTTCGAGGAGCTGAAAGCGGCGTGCCTCCAACATCTTGGCGTCAGCGTCTTCCGGAATAGGCGCGGTCAGGTCTTGCAGAGCCGCGTCGAGAGGGTCATGAGCTCCTTCGCCGGAACGCTCACCATGACCGATGACGAGCACTTCCGTGGCGGTGCCAGCTTCGCTCTCCGCGAGGGAGCGGCTCATCGAGACCACCACGTTGGTGGGAACGCAGCGTCGGCGGCAGGAGTCGCATCGACCAGAACGGGTCGGTGGAGCCCTCACGGACTCTGTGTCGGTGACAAGGCTCGCCGGCGGCGTGGAGTTGTTCGAGGAGGCCCGCGAGGAGGCTCTCGGGGCTGCCCGTGCCTGCGTCGGATGCAGGCTTGTCGGAGAGGCGAACCTCGCCGACAAGTTCACGAGGTAGCTGGCCACGCAGGTGATCTCAGCGTCGTGCAGCGCGTCGGCGCAGACTCCGTCTGGCGTGCCGGGCTGGCTGCGCTCGCCAGGGAGGAAAGGGTTCCCATCCAGAGCAGGTCTCCGGATGACGGTGCACCTAGCCCCACGGTGGGCGCCAAATGTCGGGGGTTGGGTGCGACATATGCCAAAGGATGGCTTATCATGGTGGGGGCGAGTAGAACGTCGTCGATGCCTGGAAACGGGATGAGGCGAAGGCATGCATGCCGGCGGATCTTACCCAGCTTCAGGGCTCTCCATGGAGATAACACCCTTACTGCTGCTCTGCGGGGTCTCCGCATGATCACTATGGCAAAGTGGGTACAAGGTTGCTCCTTGAGCTGTTCGGGGTGAGGAAGGAGAAGGGCACAGCTAGCTCTTCTCGTCCCTCTGTGTGTGTCTAAAACTATTAGGGTCCAACCTCTTGCATGGGCGCCCCGGGGGGTTTATATAGGCCTACCCCCGGGGGTACAATGGTAATCCGGCTGGGCGCGGGTCCCGGCCGTCTGTCTCTTAGGTCGCCGTCTTCTCCGCCGACTTCTGGGGCCCGCAGACTAGCGGGCCCCACCGACGGCCCAGCATGGGGCCGACAGGCCTTGCCCGCTTGGTAGGTCTTGCCGGCTGTGGATTCTCAGCCGCGCCTAATAAGGCTAGCTTGGTCATGGGGTCATGGCAGCAGTCTGCATACTTTGACCGACGGCGATCACCGTCGCCATTTCCCGTCTCGTCTGATTTAATGGCGTGCGGGCCCGTGGGAGAGGCCGACCGACTCCTGGGGCCGACTCCCAACGGGTCTGTCTTCCGGCGCTCTAGCCGTCTTCTGCACCCCCGCCAACAGGCGGGTCCCGCCGTCTCTGGGTCGTAAAGACAGGTCGTCGTGGGTACAGGGATCTGCCCATGGGGCTAATGTCGAGGCTTGCGTGGCATCAAAGGTTGCCACGGACGGAGATCTCCGTCGATGCGGCGATCGTGGGCTATGCCTTCCCTTCGTGAACGGGGCAGGGATGGGCCGCTCGGCGGCCACATCCCATCCCGTCTGCATGCATAGGCAGGAGGCGGTTGGAGTCGCGGGCCGACTCCCCATAGCCGGTGTCGGTGTCAAAACCAGCGGATCTCGGGTAGGGGGTCCCGAACTGTGCGTCTAGGCGGATGGTAACAGGAGACAAGGGACACGATGTTTTTACCCAGGTTCGAGCCCTCTCGACGGAGGTAATACCCTACTCCTGCTTGATTAATATTGATGATATGGGTAGTACAAGAGTAGATCTACCACGAGATCATAGAGGCTAAACCCTAGAAGCTAGCCTATGGTATGATTGTTGTTCGTCCTACGGACTAAAACCATCCGGTTTATATAGACACCGGATAGGTTAGGGTTACACAGAGTCGGTTACAATGGTAGGAGATCCACATATCTGTATCGCCAAGCTTGCCTTCCACGCCAAGGAAAGTCCCATCCGGACACGGGAGGAAGTCTTCAATCTTGTATCTTCATAGTCTTGGAGTCCGGCCGTGATGATAGTTCGGCTATCCGGACACCCCCTAGTCCAGGACTCCCTCAGTAGCCCCCTGAACCAGGCTTCAATGACGACGAGTCCGGCGCGCATATTGCCTTCGGCATTGCAAGGCGGGTTCCTCCTCGAATACTTCATAGAAGGTTTTGAACACAAGGATAGTGTCCGGCTCTGCAAAACAAGTTCCACATACCACCGTAGAGAGAATAACTTTTGCACGATCTGGCGGCGTATTCAGCGGCGTGACATCACACCACGGCCAGGCCTTTATATGAATCGTTTTTACCGTCCCTCCTTAAGCGCGTTTAGCGAGGCGGTTTCCACAGCACGTCTTATCAAAGCATAGATCGTGCCCCCTTATTCCGGGATTCTCATCAATACGGACGTGGGTAACCCATCCATGCCATTGATTACGGCGCTTGGGAGATAAGCGAGTTTTATCAAGCTGGTGGGGGACGTATAGCTTCGTCCGTCCATATAAGGGGATAAGGATCCACCTTTTCACCTATGCCTTCTTCCTCCTTTGCTCATCCATTCTCGCTTTTCGAGCTCCAGCGCCCAAGTCCGACATCCGCCTCAACCTTCTCCAACCATGTCGGGGGCGGGAGGCGGGTGGATGGCCTCCTCCGTCACGGAGGGCACATCACAAGATGCAAGGGAGGCGGATATTTGTCCGGCAACATCGCGCGAGCTTCCCGACGAGGGGCAGCTCATTCCAACCCGGGCCCCATGAGAGGTGGTGTTTCTCCCCACTTCCTCCATGGACTAGGTTTTACACTTCACCCATTTGTCAGGGGCTCATGTTCTACTACGGCCTGGACTTCCACGACCTGGCCCAATTTCATCCTCAACATCTCAGCGTTCATCGTCAGGTGCGAGGCCTTCCTCGCATCCAGCCCCACTTTGGCTTATGGTGAAGATCTTCAACGTCCGGCCAAGGTAGCGGCCGTCAGCTTGAGTCTTGAGGCGCCAGGGTTGGCAAGATGGCCAAAGTCCTATGGCTCGAGGGCTCCTTTGTGGAGACAATAAAGGGTGGCAATCGGGGTGGTTCTACATCACCGACCCGCGACCCCGAATGGGTGGTGGCCCCAATTCAGATCTGGCCTCCCACACGGCTCGCCATGGAAAGAGATTCGGCCGGCGTGGGGGTCGGACGAGCTATCCGGACTCAAACATGCGTCCGGAACACGGTGGACAAGAATCTTAGGCTTGTCGGCGTAATCCGTGATGCTCATCCGCGAATTCTCCCATGCCAACAACGGGCCTTTAATCTGTGGGAGTTCGATCCGCACAAGACCGATCCTTGAACCGGCTCTTGACGATGCGTCGAAGGCGTGGAAGGTGTTGTTCAAAAGCCAAGCCCCACATCCGCTAAAAAGATCGCGGATACAGCTTGCAGCGTCAAGCCGGCGAGTAAGTGATTTTACCCTTTACGGGACTCTTTTTCATAGATGACTCTATGTGGGATCTAAAACTCCCTAATCTTTGGCAGGACTGGCTGAAGAGCGTCCGGACAGATTACCGTCCGGCTCCTTTGCCGGAAGACCAGTGGGCGCCCAATTGTGGGGCTGCTGGCTCTGGTACCCCATGTGGTGCGGAAAAGAAGGCCAAGAAGGAGGCCACGAGAACTCAAGGAGCTCCCGGCGCTTGGTCTTGTCGATTCGAGCGGAATCTTCTCCCGAGGGCGAGGAGGAGGAAAAAAGCTTCTCCCGGTGAGAGAGGAGAGGAAAAGGAAGGCCGCCTAACCCAGGAGGCCGGAGAATCAAGAAGGGAAGAACCCTTCCTCCGGACTTCTCCACCAACGTCGATAGCGACAAGGAGGATTGGCCAACAAGGGCCAAGCCCCTGGCGAGATCGTAAGTGTCCGGATACCCATGGATTTTTTTATTATTGCATAGTGTTCTCTAATGTCGAACAATCATGCAGCCTGCCCAAGAGCGAGCTAGCCGCTTCGACCAGCGGGTCCATGGGTTCGTCGGAAATGGAGAGTACTTTGCTTCCGACCGCCTCCTCGCCTCACGCTGCGGACGACGCCGAGGTGGTGCCCCAAGGGGGGCCTGGTCAAGAGGAGGTGGCGCAGGAGGCGCCACAAGGCGACCTCCCGGACTACAGGCACGTGGGGGGCAAGACCTCCAGGGGCTCTAAGCCCGACCCTTGTCCGGACTCCATGCCGGAACCTTTAGTGGTTCCGGAGTCTGGCAAGCGGTCCCTTCGTAAGAAGGGTAAGACGCCGGTGTCCTCCGTCCAACCGGAGGCACCGGATAGCTCTTGGGCGCTTAACAGCGCCTCCATCGAGGAGGAGCACCACCTTTGTTATGAGTGCGGTGATCCGGACAGTTCGATCCGCCAAGAGCGGTGACCAAGCTTGTACCAGCCTTCTAACGAGGCTTTGAGGTAAGTTTAGAATATGTAAAAATATTACGCATAGACAGTAGTCCACGATGCTTAGTTCGGTGTTGGAAAGAAAAGCGGACTAAGGATCTAAAAGATATCTGTGGAGTCTAATATAAGTATGTCAATATGGGAATGCAGGCTGCTGCTGCTGACCTCTGCCGCCTTGGCTGCGGAGGTCAATGCATTGAAGCAAAGCCTCGGCGGTCGAGCAGAGCTCGGCCAAGCCAAGAAGCAGCTCGAGGACAAGGAAGGTAAGTAGTACCTTATTAAAGAAATACCTTATAGAAAGGTTTGGTTGTAAAAATAACAGGAATAACATGGATGCTGCAGGGCCACAAACAGTGGCGACCACAGAGGAAGCGGTGTCCGTGGCCGCTCATGCGGCTGCGGAACGCACCAAGCGAGAGAAGGGGGGCGAGCTGGCGGAGTGCGGCAAGAGCTCCAGGCTCGTGGAAAAACACGAGGGTTTGGAGCGTGACTCGAAGACCCGAGAGTCCGAGCTTGCCTCGGCTCTTGAGAGTGCCAAAGCTGCTAAGGCCAAGGCCCAAAAATCCCACCAAGAAATTGAATCGCTAAAGAAGATAGCGGCGGGTAAGGCATTCTTTATGCAAAGCAAGAATGTAAAAGTCAATTACCTATTACTTACCCGGATTCGGAGCTCTCCAAGAGCTTTGGCAGATTTGCCCCGTAGTGCGTCTGATGCTGCCGCATTCTACCGCGCCCAGGAGGGGAGCTCAACGGAAAAGGTGTTCTGGTCTCAGTATGCTGAGGCCGGACATCCGGTGCCCCTAAGCGACCAGCTGAAGTAGCTGGTCGAGCTTCACAAAGTCGCCGAACAGGCCATGAAGGGCCTTATAGTTCGGCTGTGGCCGTTGGGGACCATGCCTAGGAGCTACTTTGGGCTGGTGCGGCGGCTGGTGGACGCCTGTCCATGGATTGAAGTCATCAAGCGCTCCGTCTGCATTGAAGGTGTCCGTCGGGCCCTTGCCCGTGCTAAAGTGCACTGGGGCAAACTGGATGCGGAGAAGCTTCGGCCAGACGGGCCACCGAAGGGCAAGGAGCATCGCACACCGAAATGTACTATGAGGGTCTCTCTGAAGGTGCCCGCCGAATAGCGGATGAGTGCTCCAAAGATGTAATTTTTAATAGGCTGCATTTGTTATCACATGACGTTGAAAACTTGTTCATATCGCTAAGCAACGCTTGTTCATTTAAAGTATTACCTTCAATAGGCCGTTTATCAAATTTGAGAGATGGCAAGTCGTTGGCTTCACCCCCATGCCATGAGTCTTTGGGGTGTTTGGGATAAACTTGAGCACTCTTGTTCCCATTCTTGGGTCCATCTAGGGAGGCGCTCAGCATAACGAACAAGGCAACAGGACTTATAATGCTTGAACACTCTCAATTAGCCATAGAATTCTATAATTTTAAATTTGGTGAAGCCCCTAGTATTCGGAAGACCGAGTTCGGGCGCTATCCACGCCTTGGCGGACAACTCCGGTTCCTCGCTCTGGCGGCATAAGTCTTTAGGGACCAAAAACCTCTCGAACAGCGATCGGCTCTCGCCCTATCATGACGGTCAGTTTAGCTTTCTCCACCGAGGTGCTCAACCCGGATCAACCGGGCACAATCGCGGTGGTTCTCCGGTGCTACCTTAGCCGATATAGCGGGCGTAAGGTACCAAAACACGGGGCAGGGCAAACCCAACTATTGACCCAAGACATGATTCGAGCCGATTCATATAATGCTATAAGTTGAGGGTGCCGCACTTGTGAAAGTGTTCGGACTTATCACACCATAATTTTAGGGTACTTAAGCCCTGGTGTATTGGCCGTACCAAAGTGTATGCGGTGCAATATGTCATGAAATGAACATATATATAGATAAAGAAAGGAGTGCAATAATAGGCAAAAGTCATGTATTGTTTATTCAGAAAGGTACTGCAATGAAAGCAGAACGATACAAATTGTGCGATAAGCAAGGGATGTGACTATCTAACATGTCCCCCTCCAGGGGTAAGCTGCGGATGGTATGTAAAACAGGTATAATGCTCGTAATAGAGACCACTGAACACTCGGCGTAGCTTTACATTTCCTGGCTGTTGCATCGTGAGTCCGGCGATTCTAGTGCGGACAGGACTTCTGAAATCGGAGTCCTGAAAGTAAAAAAAAGGAAGAAAAGAAAAAGAAAAAAAAAATAATGACACAAGCGGGTGCCCCTGGTGCGATTGAGCCGTAGTCCGGGCGTGTCGTGGTCGTGCCCCTCCCCTTATGCCCATGGTATCTCCAGAGCGTAGTTATGTACGCGTAATCTTGGCCATAACCCGCGAGGGCTGGGGTTGGGGCGGATTACTCTGGCGATGCTTGAATCGTCCCAGGAGGTCTTGTTGTAGGTTACTCCGCGCGCGCTTGGCAGTGTCCGGACGCTTAGTGGCCGGACTCGGGAATTGTCGTGAGAGGCTGCTTTGCACCTCCACCGCGAGGGCCGCCGTGTGCTCCTCCGTTCGGAGAGAGCGTTCGGTGTTTCCGTTGACCGTGATTACTCCTCGAGGGTCCGCATCTTGAGCTTGAGGTATGCGTGGTCGGCACCGCATTGAACTTTACCGTCGCGGTTCGTCCAAGCGATGCGTGATAGCCGCTGCGGAACGGGACTATGTCGAAGATTAACTCTTCCCTTCGGAAGATCCGAAGACCACTTCGAGTGTAACTGAGCCTGTACAATTGGCCTCTACACCCGGTATGGCGCCTTTAAAGGTCATCTTTGTAGGTTTAATCCTTGAGGGTCTATGCCCATTTTGCGCCGTGTGTCACGATAAAGCAGGTTCAGGCTGCCGCCGCCGTCCATCAGGACTCTGGTGAGGTGAAATCCGTCGATAATAGGGTCAAGAACCAATGCGGTGAAACCGCCTTGACGGATGCTAGTAGGGTGGTCCCTTCGATCGAAGGTGATCGGGCAGGAAGACCATGGGTTGAACTTCGAGGCGATGGCTCCATCGCATATCGTCCCTTAGTGCACTTCCGCTCCCTTTTGGGTATATGGGTTGCGTATATCATGTTCACCATCCGCACTTGTGTGGGAAAACCCTTCATCCTCTATTGTTCGGCGGCGGGGCTCTTCCTCGTCGTCGCTATGCGGCCCCTTGTCATTGAGTTCGGCACTTAAGTTGCCTGCTTGCTTGAACACCCAACAATCCCTGTTGGTGTGATTGGCTGGTTTTTCGGGGATGCCATGTATCTGGCACAAGCGGTCGAGTATTCGGTCCAAGTTGGGCGGGCCTGGGTATTTCTTTTGAATGGCTTCTTCCGCTGACGGGTTTAGAGCCTCTGAATCCGGCATTGGCCGTATCTTCAACATTATCGCCGTTAATGCGGTGTTTGTTCTTGTTGTGTGCGACCTGCCATTGCTGTCCTTGGTATCCGAACTATCAGGGTGTTTGGCCAAGTTGTTGCTTCGAGCTAGCCAGCTGTCCTCTCCCGCACAAAAGCGAGTCATGAGGGTTGTGAGGGCTGCCATAGATTTTGGCTTTTCCTGTCCTAGATGCCGAGCAAGCCACTCGTGGCGGATGTTATGTTTGAAGGCTACAAGGGCCTCTGCATCCGGACAGTCAATGATTTGATTTTTCTTTGTTAGGAACCGTGTCGAATTGCTGGCGATTCTTACGGCTGCTGAATTATGTGGCTAAGGACATCGGCGTCGGTGGGCCTTTACATATGTGCCCAGAAGTTATCAAGGAATGCTGCTTCCGAGGTCCTCCCAACAACCAATTGATTCTGGCGGCAAGTTGTTGAGCCAATGCCGAGCTGGTCCTTTAAGCTTGAGTGGGAGGTATTTGATTGCATGTAGATCATCACCGCGAGCCATGTGGATATGGAGGAGATAATCCTCAATCCAGACCGCAGGATCTGTGGTACCATCGTATGATTCGATGTTTACGGGTTTAAAGCCCTCGAGGATTTGATGATCCATTACTTCATCTGTGAAGCATAGTGGGTGTCTTGGCGCCTCTGTATTGGGCTATATCACGGCGCAGCTCAAATGAGCTTTGTCTATTGTGTTAACCCCGCCGAGTTTACGATCCGGCGTGACGGTAATCATCCGCGTCGTTGGGCGCCACGCAATCCGTGGATCGATCTTGTATGTTTTGCCTTATCCTCCAATATGTCTACGCAAGTCCGTGCGTTTTCCCATGCCACTGTATTTTTGAACGTCGTTGGGGTACGTCTTGAACGGAGGGTCTAGAGGCCTCTCTATCGCGGCCACGAGGTGGCCGGTCTGCCATGTCATACGTTGGTGACTTGGGTGCTTCCTCTGATCGAGGCAACGGCCTACGTTTGGGGTAGCTTTTGGAGGGGCGTTTGAGTTCATACTCTTCGGCTGTGAGGACTTCAGTCCATCTGTCGGCTAGCAGGTCTTGGTCAGCTCTAAGCTGTTGCTGCTTTTTCTTGAGGCTGCTTGCCGTGGCCATAAGCCTGCGTTTGAAACGCTCCTGTTCGGCGGGATCCTCTGGTACGACAAATTCATCATCGTCGAGGCTTGCCTCATCTTCGGAGGGGGGGCGCATAATTATCGTCCTCGACCTCTCTTTCTGCCGCACTGTCGTGCGGACTTTCTCCTCCTCCTGCGTCGAGTCCTGCTTTGGAGGGTTGTCTTCAACCTTGTCCGGGTGTTATTATCTCCTATGCCGGAATCACCGTTTTTGCTGTGGCGGGATTTAGAGCGGCGCCGCTGACGTCGGCGCTTCGGTTGCTTCTTGGAGGGGTCATCCTCCATTGTTCCATCGCAGCTCCCATCTTTTGGGATGTCCACCATGTATATGTCGTATGACGAGGTGGCCTTCTAGTGCCCTGTAGGCGCTGGGTCTTGGTCGTCTCCGGCATTGTCGTCCATACCGTCGATGTCTCCGGAGTCGAAGTCGAGCATGTCGGTTAAATCATCGACAGTGGCTACAAAGTGGGTGGTGGGTGGGCGTTTAATTTCTTCATCATCCGCATCCCAACCTTCCTGACCGTAATCCGGCCAGGGCTCTCCGAATAAGGAGGGAGACTTTAGTGAATTCAGGATGTTGCCAAAGGGCGAGTGCTGAAAGATGTCCGCCGCGGTGAACTCCATGACGGCGTAATCGGATTCGATTGGTAGGGCGCGGGGGTTGAATCCGGAGAGAGTCCGGCACCTTGGAGTCCACGGTCTTCGCGGGGACAGGGATAGAGTTCGGCTCAATCGCCGTGAGATCGTAGCCCCGAGGCGGTGTCCAACCACTCGTCCTCGATCGGGGAATCCGGCCCCGGATTCAGGGCGGGCCGGTGCTTTGATGCGGCCTCGAGGCCTTCGCTCGGCTGCAGAGCTAGATCATGCCCATCGAGGACAGTCTGGCGCTGCTTAGCAGCGGCTCGAATCCGTCGAAGATCAAGTCTCCGCGGATATCGGCCGTATAGTTCAAACTTCAAATCTGACACGATGGCGGGGCGTAGCTTCGATCTGCTCCGGATGGCCAAGCTTAATTGGCCCGCAGTGCAAAGCCGCCGAATACGAAGATCTGTCTGGGGAGAAAGGTCTTACCCTAGACCGCGTCGTTGTTGATGATCGAAGGAGCCATCGGGCCTATCGGTGACGACACAGAGGAACTCTCAATGAAAGCACCAATGTCGGTGTCAAAACCGGCGGATCTCGGGTAGGGGGTCCCGAACTATGCGTCTAGGCGGATGGTAACAGGAGACAAGGGACACGATGTTTTTACCCAGGTTCGGGCCCTCTCGACGGAGGTAATACCCTACTCCTGCTTGATTAATATTGATGATATGGGTAGTGCAAGAGTAGATCTACCACGAGATCGTAGAGGCTAAACCCTAGAAGCTAGCCTATGGTATGATTGTTGTTCGTCCTACAGACAAACCCTCCAGTTTATATAGACATCGGATAGGTTAGGGTTACACAGAGTCGGTTACAATGGTAGGAGATCTATATATCCGTATCGCCAAGCTTGCCTTCCACGCCAAGGAGAGTCCCATCCGGACACGGGACAAAGTCTTCAATCTTGTATCTTCATAGTCTTGGAGTCCGGTCGTGATGATAGTTCGGCTATCCGGATACCCCCTAGTCCAGGACTCCCTCAGCCGGCTTCTCCGGAAGCCGCCAGTTGGGAGTCGGCTCATCTCGAGGCCGGCTCTGGGACTCGGCTAGGAGGGGCAGTCGGCGGCTCTGCCGCCGACTCTCAGAAGGTGGCTCTTCGTCTTGGGGTCTTGAGGGGCGCAGTCTGCCCTGATGTTTTGAAAGGTCCAGGGGCTCGGGTTTGCCTACCCGTGGCCCATTACTCCGACAAATATCATGCATAATTTCTTCATATAAGGAAAAAGGTATTGCACTAGCACTAGCACCCATATCACGTAAGCCATGATAACAATGATCTCCTATTTTAACAGAAATAACATGCGTGCCTACAACAGGTATATGTATCTTAGCATCGGGTATAGCAATATTAGCAGCTTCATCACAGAAGTAAATAACATGCCCATCAATATTATCAGCCAAGAGATCTTTAACCATAGCAATACTAGGTTCAACTTTAATTTGCTCAGGAGGTGTATATATTCTTGTATTACTCTTACGAACCACAGTTGAAGCTTTAGCATGATCCTTTATCCTAACAGGGAAAGGTGGTTTCTCAACATAAGTAGTAGGAACAATAGGATCATTATAAGTGATAGTCTTTTCTTCAACTGTAACAGGTGCAACTACTTTTACTTCAGTGGGAGGATTATATTTAAACCACTTCTCCTTAAGGAGATCAACATGAGTAGCAAATGATTCACAGAAAGAAGCGACTATCTCAGAGTCAAGTCCATATTTAGTGCTAAATCCACGAAAAGCATCGGTATCCATAAAAGACTTAACACAATCAAACTTAGGTGTCATACCTGACTCCTTACCATCGTCGGTACCCCAATCTTCAGATTTGCGTTTAATTCTTTCCAATAAATCCCACTTGAATTCAATAGTCTTCACCATATAAGAGCCAGCACAAGAAGTATCGAGCATGATGCGATCATTGAGAGAGAGCCGAGCATAATTTTTTTGAATAATCATTTCTCTTGAGAGCTCATGATGCATGAATATAACATTGACTTAAGCCTCCCCCAAGCTTGAGCGACGCGTTCTCCTTCGCGAGGCCAAAAATTATATATATAATTATGATCACGATGAACAATATGCATAGGATAGAACTTCTGGTGAAATTCCAATTTCAATCGTTTATAGTCCCAAGATCCCGTATCATCACATAGCCTATACCATGTCAACGCGTCTCCCTTCAAAGATAAAGGGAATAACTTCTTCTTAACAACATCATCGGGCATACCTGCCAGCTTAAATAATCCACAAACTTCATCCACATAGATAAGGTGTAAATCGGGAGGCAATGTTCCATCTCCTGCAAAGGGATTAGCTAGCAGTTTCTCTATCATAGCCGAAGGAATCTCAAAGTAAACATTCTTAGTAGGTTCAGTAGGTTGAGGAGCAACTCTTTGCTCTACTGGTCGAGGCGAAGATGCCCCGAACAAGCCCCTCAAAGGATTAGTTTCCATAGTAACAAGTGACAGTAAATTTCAGCACACTATATAAATGTTTCCTTACCAAGTTCCACTCACCAAAGGCGCTTCACTCCCCGGCAACGGCGCCATAAAAGAGTCTTGATGACCCACAAGTGTAGGCGGTCTATCGTAGTCCTTTCGATAAGTAAGAGTATCGAACCCAACGAGGAGCAGAAGGAAATGACATGCGGTTTTCAGTAAGGTATTCTCTGCAAGCACTGAAATTGTAGGTAACAAATAGTTTTGTGATAAGATAATTTGTAACAGGTAAGAAGCAATGAAAGTAAATAAGGTGCAGCAAGGTGGGCGAATCCTTTTTGTAGCAAAGGACAAGCCTGGACTAGTTCAGAAAAGCGCTCCCGAGGACACATGGGAATTATCGTCAAACTAGTTTTCATCACGCTCATATAATTCGCGTTCGTTACTTTGATAATTTGATATGTGGATGGACCGGTGCTTGGGTACTGCCATTTCTTGGACAAGCATCCCACTTATGAATAACCCTATTGCAAGCATCTGCAACTACAAAAGAAGTATTAAGGTAAACCAAACCATAGAAACATGTGGATCCAAATCAGCCCCTTACGAAGCAACGCATAAACTAGGGTTTAAGCTTCTGTCACTCTAGCAACCCATCATCTACTTATTACTTCCCAATGCCTTCCTTTAGGCCCAAACAATGGTGAAGTATCATGTAGTCGACGTTCACATAACACCACTAGAGGAGAGACAATATACATCTCATCCAAATATCGAACGAATACCAAATTCACATGACTACTAATAGCAAGACTTCACCCATGTCCTCAGGAAAAAACGTAACTACTCACAAAGCATATTCATGTTCATAATCAGAGGGGTATTAATATGCATTAAGGATCTGAACATATGATCTTCCACCAAATAAACCAACTAGCATCAACTACAAAGAGTAATCAACACTATTAGCAACCCACATGTACCAATCTGAGGTTTTGGTACAAAGATTGGATACAAGAGATGAACTAGGGTTTGAGAGGAGATGGTGCTGGTGAAAATGTTGATGGAGATTGACCCCCTCCCGATGGGAGAATCGTTGGTGATGATTTCCCCCTCCCGGAGGGAAGTTTTCCCGGCAGAACATCTCCGTCGGAGCCCTAGATTGGTTCCGCCTCGTGGCGGCGGAGTTTCGTCCCGTAAGCTTGCTTATGATTTTTTCCAGGGTAAAACACTTCATATAGCAAAAGATGGGCACTGGAGGGCCACCAGGGGGCTCACGAGGCAGGGGCGCGCCCTGTAAGGGTGGGCGCGTCCCCCACCCTCGTGGCCAGGGTGTGGGCCCCCTCTGGTACTTCTTTCGCTCAATAATTATCATTAATTCCAAAATTGACTTTCGTGGAGTTTCAGGACTTTTGGAGCTGTGCAGAATAGGTCTCCAATATTTGCTCCTTTTCCATTGAACCCCATTGCCATGCGTTCTCCCTCTTCATGTTAAACCTTGTAAAATAAGAGAGAATAGCCATAAGTATTGTGACATAACGTGTAATCACAACCCATAATGCAATAAATATCGATATAAAAGCATGAAGCAAAATGGACGTATCGTAGCGCTTTCCTCAACCAGCGCTACTGCTAAAAATGCTACTGCTGATGATCATAGGAGTAGCCCTTTTTCACTAAAGCGCTACTGCTATGTATCTTAGGAATAGCGGTGGTTAGGTACCAGCCCTAGTACTAAGGGTACCTTATCCACCCGCGCGCGTCCCCTCACTCTCAACTCACACTCTCACTCGCCCAACTCCGCCGCGCGTCGTCGCCCGTCATCCCCGCCGTCGCCCACCAGCGCCACCTAGGTAACTCCCTCCCTCCCTCTCCGCCCTCTTCCTCCTCCTCACTTCTCCTCCCCCTCCCTCCTCCTCCCTCCTCATCCCACCTCCTCCTCTTGCTTTCTGTAATAGAAAAGTTTTTTAGTAATAGAATTTAGTAATAATTTTTTTAGTACTAGGGTTTATGAGGATATATAGATAGATGAATGGAACTAGTTGATCTACCTATATATAGTAAGTGCTTAGTTGGTCTAGTTGAATTAATAGAACTAGTTTATTTTTAGTAAGAAAATTTAGGTATATGAGATTTGATGACCTAATTAAAATTTTACTATAGAACTAGTTTATTTTTAGTAAGAAAATTAATAGAACTAGTTTATTTATAGTAAGTGCTTAGTTGAACTAGTTGAATTAATAGAACTAGTTGAATTTATGTCATTATCAATTTTTCATCAAAGAATGCTATATGAGATTTGATGATCTAATTAAAATTTTACTCGGTGGAATATGCAGGCTTTGTAGAGTCGTGTCTCCTTGGAGTGATTGTCATCCGAGCTACCTCTACTTCCTCTACACCCGAGTCGGTGAGCTAAAAGTTCACCCCCTCCTTCTCCACTCCTAGGTGTTTAATCTCAGAATAATGTAGTATGAACCCTAGTTATGATCGAACCATGTTTAAAATGTAGGTTTTTAATTAGGTGTAGTTAATAGAATTTAGGTGTTTTAGGTGTATTTAACATAATTCTAGGTTGATTCGTTTTGAAGTGGACGACATATGTCATATTTTGAACGTGTCACATTTGTTGTTATTTTTTTAGTTAAAGCAATTATTCCCGCATCGACGTTGACTATGCCTATCCCGCATCCTCATCGTCGACTCGGTGGAGGAGGCTTCCTTGATCAGAGGGGCCATGTCCAGGACTGGGCTCCGTCGGGCTGGTACTGGGAGGTGGTACCTTTCCAGGGGGCGCAGCTTGGTGAGGAGCCAGCCCGTCGTTGACCCGAACCTTCTTTGGTGGCGGTCGTGGGCCACTGACGGTGCAGAGGCTTTCATCCCCCGCGGAGGTGGTACGTCATCGTGTCAGTGAGGAGGATGAGCACGTCCGTCGCTACATGGTTGCGTTGGAGGGCAGGTTCGACAATACCTGGCAGGTTCTTCAGGGATCTCACTGGAGCTATGATCCTGTGATGGTTCCTTCTCTTTGGGTGTCCACCATCAGCACCGATACCCATCGTTCACTAGGGTTATAGCTGTATTAGTGATGTTATATGTATGATACTATTCGAGATTTATTAGCAATAATATTCGATGATGTACGGACGGAAGAGATGATTTAGTTTTGCTTATTGAAAGCATGCTAATTTGAATACTAATTTATTTTTTGATTTAGTTTTGCTTATTGAATGCTCAAATTGGAGAACTACTCCTATTTTGAATGCTCAAATTGGAGAGCACTATGCAAGGCATATGCATTTGATTAGTTGATAGCTTATAGTGTTTCACTAAGTCCTAAGATGAGGATAATAATATTCTTGTTTATATTTTGTTTTTGCAGCCAAATCTCCATGTCATCGTCGTCGTCGTCCCCGTCACCGACCCTCTCCGACCTCGAGGTGAGACCAGCCAAATCTCCATGTCAATATGAGTCCTATAAGATATTTTGAAATGTTTTTGTTCATATTTTCAACCATTGAAATGCAATTACTATCAAGTTTGAATACTCATATGATGTTGATATAAACATGTATATCTTGTATTGCTCAAATAGGGTATGTGCTTGCCCAAGTGGCCAGCCATGTTTGCAGGTAACACCTCCAAGTGGCCTATGTTTTGCCGGAGTGTTGATTAATTTACGTTCCAGCAAATTTCAGGCGCTCGATATGTCCTTTTTTTAGCAAAGGTCATGCCGGATTTTTCCGTGAATTTTTGCATGACTTGTGCTAGAATATGTAGGAAATATCGAGTGGCCTGGATTTTCTAGAAAGATAATTAAACGACATTTCGGGTTGACTTTAAGTCTGTCGTGCCTCCATACATGACAATCAAAAAATGAGTAAGGGAGAAAGTCTGCACCATATATGAGAGAGGAAGAATCCCGACTGTTGTCATGGGGGTCGTTTCTCCTTCTTCTCCTTGTGCTAGACCTTTGTTATGCACTAGGGGAAGGAGGAGTAACGATCATCACCGACGATCCAAAAATCTGTGAGGGAGTGTGTCCACCATATATGAGACAGGACAAAGAATCCCGACTGTTGTCGTGGGGGTAGCTTCTCCTTCGTTCTCGTGTGCTAGACAATTTGGTGTAATGCACTCGGGAACGAAGGGAGGAGCTACCATCACCGACGGTCGAATATATACACCACTGAGTTGAGAATTTTCAAGAAAATACTCGATAGAGCGATAGTCAACCCGTGATGAATAATAATGATCTAATTTAGCTTTTGTAGTACATATATTTAATTTAAGAAGTTTAATCTTTGAATTATGAACATAGGAAATGTCGTCGGACAACGAAAGTCTCGCGGAGTGCGACTGGTGCGGCGATGACCGGGGTATGTGCGACAGGACTCACCTGGTAGAAGGTCGGCGCTTCAGCATTATGCTCCAGAGACCTTTGATGTTGAAATGGTACGCAACGATGACAAGTGCTTTTTGGAACTAAGCACGACTTCTGCTTATTCAACGTGTAATTTTCATGTTTTACAATTCGACTATAGCTTATCACATGCCATGAAGATCATGAAAGTATGGAAACAAAGATAGTTCAGCTAAGGACCCATCATGGATATGATTTTGCTGTGAATCTATACAATTCTGAGAGCGTATCCCATTTTGGTTGCCCGAATTGGGAAGCACTTTGCAAGACGTATGATTTTCATGAGGGTATGCTTGTCACCATGGATCTTGGTGATTCTGACATTGACGAAAACAATATGGAAATTTGGGTCCTTGTTGATACGCTTCCAATTCTACCGCTATATGTGTTTCTCAAACATAGTTATTAAGTAATTTATATTGTTTATTTCAAAATAGTTGACAACTTATTTCCATTGATAGCTTATTTTCATTCTTCAAAGAATGTGCGGAAGATGGTAGACAGAACCTACTACATTGATGGCGCAGAATTAACTTATCAGGAGAAAAATCATTTGATCTCATTTATTAATGATCTTGAGAATTACAATATCTATTATCAAACTCCTGCACATTATGGTCAATACGTGCCACTAGTGCACGTGTTGAACTACAGTAACATCCATGGAGATGGCATGGTAAGATTTTTTACTATTACGACATTCGTGCATGTTTTGCATAAAATTTTCTAAAACTAAACTACATTGCTAACTACAAAGTTATTACTATGTTTTTCAATAGAAAATCCTAAAGGATTATGTGCCTCATCTGATGTTTCCGAAAGGTCGCCTTGATGTTATGAGCTTACGGCCATGTCATCCTATGCATCACTGCTATTCGTACCGGATTTCTAAAACCGATGAAGACATGACAATCAAAGATTGGAAAAAATGTATGGTCAGTCGTAGGGAGCTACTTGGAAGCAACATTGTGCGACGCACAAGAATTGGAGACATGATAATCTCCATTCTCCATAATGGAGTCAGGGCCTATCTTGTTTTATGTTATTTTACCTAAGAGAGGCTAGTTAGATCCTAGCTAATACTCCTGATCATGTCCTAAGAACAATTAAGTAGGGTTGGTTAGATGACTATGATGATGAGGAGCATAACTTTCTATCATGATAAAGAGTAGAAGTTGTATGATTATGAGTACGACTGAAGGAAATATGCCCTAGAGGCAATAATAAAGTTATTATTTATTTCCTTAATTCATGATAAATGTTTATTATTCATGCTAGAATTGTATTAATCGGAAACTTAGAACATGTGTGAATACATAGACAAAACATATAGTCCCTAGTATGCCTCTACTTGACTAGCTCGTTGATCAAAGATGGTTATGTTTCCTAACCATAGACATGTTTTGTCATTTGATGAACAGGATCACATCATTAGGAGAATGATGTGATGGACATGACCCATCCGTTAGCTTAGCATTATGATCATGTCAGTTTCGTAGCTACTGCTTTCTTCATGACTTATACAAGTTCCTCGGACTATGAGATTATGCAGCTCCCGAATACCGGAGGAACACTTTGTGTGCTACCAAACGTCACAACATAAATGGGTGATTATAAAGGTGCTCTACAGGTGTCTCTGAAGGTGTTTGTTGGGTTGGCATAGATCGAGATTAGGATTTGTCACTCTGTGTTTCGGAGAGGTATCTCTGGGCCCTCTCGGTAATACTCATCACTATAAGCCTTGCAAGCATTATGACTAATGAGTTAGTTGCGGGATGAAGTATTACGGACGAGGAAAGAGACTTGCCAGTAACGAGATTGAACTAGGTATGATGATACCGACGATCGAATCTCGGGCAAGTAACATACCGATGACAAAGGGAACAACATATGTTGTTATGCGGTTTGACCGATAAAGATCTTCGTAGAATATGTAGGAACCAATATGAGCATCCAGGTTCCGCTATTGGTTATTGACCGAATACGTGTCTCGGTCATGTCTACATAGTTCTCGAACCCATAGGGTCCGCACGCTTAACGTTCGATAACGATTGGTATTATGAGTTATGTGATATGATGTACCAAAGGTTGTTCGGAGTCCCGGATGTGATCCCGTACATGACGAGGAGTCTCGAAATGGTCGAGACGTAAATATTGATATTGGACGACTACGTTCGGGCACCAGAAGTGTTCCGGAGAAGTTTCGGATAAAATCGGAGTGCCGGAGGGTTATCGGAACCCCCGGGGGAACTAATGGGCCTCGATGGGCCTTAGTGGAGAGAGAGAGAGGGGTGGCCAGGGCAGGCCGCCCTCCCCCTTGAGTCCGAATAGGACAAGGAAGGGGGGGGCGCCCCCCTTTCCTTCCCCCTCTCCCTCGCCTTCCTTCCCCCTCTCTCCCTTTAGGGGGAAACCTACTAGGACTTGGGGTCCTAGTAGGATTCCCCTCTTGGGGGCGCGCCAAGGAGGGCTGCCCGGCCTTCCCCTTGCCCCTTTATATATGGGGGCAGGGGGGCACCCTAGATCACACAAGTTTATTGTTTAGCCGTGTGCGGTGCCCCCTTCCACAGATTTCCACCTCGGTCATATCGTCGAAGTGATTAGGCGAAGCCCTGCGCCAGTAACTTCATCATCACCGTCACCATGCCGTCGTGCTGACGAAACTCTCCCTTGACCTCAGCTGGATCTAGAGTTCGTGGGACGTCACTGAGTTGAACGTGTGCAGATTGCGGAGATGCCGTACCTTCGGTGCTAGGATCGGTCGGATCGTGAAGACGTGTGACTACATCAACCGCGTTATCATAACGCTTCCGCTTTTGGTCTACGAGGGTACGTGGACACACTCTCCTCTCTCGTTGCTATGCATCTCCTAGATAGATCTTGCGTGATCGTAGGAAATTACCGCGTTCCCCAACAGTGGCATCCAAGAGAGGTCTATGCGTAGATGTTATATGCACGAGTAGAACACAAAGAGTTGTGGGCGATAATAGTCATACTGCTTACCAGCATGTCATACTTTGATTCTGCGGTATTGTTGGATGAAGCGGCTCAGACCAACATTATGCGTACGCTTATGCGAGACTGGTTCTACCGACGTGCTTCACACACAGGTGGCTAGTGAGTGTCTGTTTCTACAACTTTAGTTGAATCCAGTGTGGCTACGCCTGGTCCTTGTTGAAGGTTAAAACAACACACTTGACGAAAAATCATTGTGGTTTTGATGCGTAGGTAAGAACGGTTCTTGCTACAAGCCCGTAGCAGCCACATAAAACTTGCAACAACAAAGTAGAGGACGTCTAACTTGTTTTTGCAGGGCTTGCCGTGATGTGATATGGTCAAGGCATGATGTGATATAAGTTGTTGTATGAGATGATCATGTTTTGTAACAAAGTTATCGGCAACTGGCAGGAGCCATATGGTTGTCGCGTTATTGCATGCAATGCAATCGCCATGTAATTGTTTTACTTTATCACTAAGCGGTAGCGATAGTCGTAGTAACAATAGTTGGCAAGACAACAACGATGCTACGATGGAGATCAAGGTGTCGCGCCGGTGACGATGGAGATCATGACGATGCTTCGGTGATGGAGATCATGAGCACAAGATGATGATGGCCATATCATGTCACATATTTTGATTGCATGTGATGTTTATCCTTTATGCATCTTATTTTTCTTAGTACGGCGGTAGCATTATAAGACGACCCCTTACTAAATTTCAAGTTAGAAATGTTCTCCCTGAGTATGCACCATGGCTACAGTTCGTCGTGCCGAGACACCACGTGATGATCGGGTGTGATAAGCTCTACGTTCACATACAAAGGGTGCAAGCTAGTTTTGCACACGCAGAATACTCGGGTTAAACTTGACGAGCCTAGCATATGTAGATATGGCCTCAGAACGCTGAGACCGAAAGGTCAAGCGTGAATCATATATTAGATATGATCAACATAGTGATGTTCACCATTGAAAACTACTCCAGCTCACGTGATGATCGGACATGGTTTAGTTGATTTGGATCACGTGATCACTTAGATGATTAGAGGGATGTCTATCTAAGTGGGTGTTCTTAAGTAATATGATTAATTGAACTTCAATTTGTCATGAACTTAGTACCTGATAGTATTTTCCATGTCTATGTTGTTGTAGATCAATGGCCCGTGCTACCGTTCCTTTGAATTTTAATGTGTTCCAAGAGAAAGCTAAGTTGAAAGATGATGGCAGCAACTATACGGACTGGGTCCGTAACTTCAGGATTATCCTCATTGCTGCACAGAAGAATTACGTCCTGGAAGCACCGCTGGGTGACAGGCCTGCTGCAGATGTTACTGATGATGTTAAGAACGTCTGGCAAAGCAAAGCTGATGACTACTCGATAGTTCAGTGTGCCATGCTTTATGGCTCAGAACCGGGACTTCAACGACGTTTTGAACGTAATGGAGCATATGAGATGTTCCAGGAGTTTAAGTTAATATTTCAAGCAAATGCCCGAGTTGAGAGATATGAAGTCTCCAAGAAGTTCTATAGCTGCAAAATGGAGGAGAATAGTTATGTCAGTGAACACATACTCATAATGTCTGGGTACCATAACCACTTGACTCAACTGGGAGTTGATCTTCCAGTTGATTGTGTCATTGACAAAGTTTTCTTCAATCACTGCCACCAAGCTATAAAGGCTTCGTGATAAACTATAATATGCAAGGGATGAACAAGACTATTCCCGAGCTCTTCGCGATGCTAAAGGTCGCGGAGGTAGAAATCAAAAAGGAGCATAAAGTGTTGATGGTCAACAAGACCACTAGTTTCAAGAAAAAAGGCAAAGGGAAGAAGGGGAACTTCAAGAAGAACGGCAAAAAGGTTGATGCTCAAGAGAAGAAACCCAAGTCTGGACCTAAGCCTGAAATTGAGTGCTTCTACTGCAAAGGGACTGGTCACTAGAAGCGGAACTGCCCCAAGTATTTGGCGGATAAGAAGGATGGCAAAGTGAAAGGTATATTTGATATACATGTTATTGATGTGTACCTAACTAATGCTCGCAGTAGCGTCTGGGTATTTGATACTGGTTTTGTTGCTCATATTTGCAACCCAAAATAGGGGCTACGGATTAAGCGACGATTGGCTAAGGACGAGGTGACGATGCACGTGGGAAATGGTTCCAAAGTCGATGTGATCGCGGTCGGCACGCTACCTCTACATCTACTTTCGGGATTAGTTTTAGACCTGAATAATTGTTATTTGGTGCCAGCGTTGAGCATGAACATTATATCTGGATCTTGTTTGATGCGAGACGGTTATTCATTTAAATCAGAGAATAATGGTTGTTCTATTTATATGAGTATCATCTTCTATGGTCATCCACCCTTGATGAGTGGTCTAGTTTTGTTGAATCTCGATAGTGATGAGACACATATTCATAATATTGAAGCCAAAAGATGCAAAGTTAATAATGATAGTGCAACTTATTTGTGGCACTGCCTTTTGGGTCATATCGGTGTAAAGCACATGAAGAAACTCCATGCTGATGGACTTTTGGAATCACTTGATTATGAATCAATTGGTGCTTGCGAACCGTGCCTTATGGGCAAGATAACTAAAACTCTGTTCTCCAGAACAATGGAACGAGCTACTGACTTATTGGAAATAATACATACTGATGTATGCGGTCCAATGAGTGTTGAGGCTCGTGGTGGGTATCGTTATTTTCTTACCTTCACGGATGATTTGAGCAGATTTGGTTATATCTACTTAATGAAGCATAAGTCTGAAACATTTGAAATGTTCAAAGAATTTCAGAGTGAAGTGGAAAATCATCGTAACAAAAAAATAAAGTTTCTACGATCTGATTGTGGAGGATAATATTTGAGTTACGAGTTTGGTCTTCATTTGAAACAACATGGGATAGTTTCACAACTGACGCCACCTGGAACACCACAACGAAATGGTGTGTCCGAACGTCGTAACCGTACTTTACTAGATATGGTGCGATCTATGATGTCTCTTACTGATTTACCACTATCGTTTTGGGTTTATGCTTCTGAGACGGCTGCATTCACTTTAAATAGGGCACCATCAAAATCTGTTGAGACGACGCCTTATGAAATGTCGTTTGGCAAGAAACCAAAGTTGTCGTTTCTTAAAGTTTGGGGCTGCGATGCTTACGTAAAAAAGCTTCAACCTGATACGATCAAACCCAAATTAGAGAAGTGCGTCTTCATAGGATACCCAAAGGAAACTTTTGGGTACACCTTCTATCACAGATCCGAAGGCAAAATCTTTGTTGCTAAGAATGGATCCTTTCTAGATAAGGAGTTTCTCTCGAAAGAAGTGAGTGGGAGGAAAGTAGAACTTGATGAGGTAGTTGTACCTTCTCCCTTATTGGAAAGTAGTTCATCACAGAAATCAGTTTCCGTGATTCCGACACCAATTAGTGAGGAAGCTAATGATGATGATCATGAAGCTTCAGATAAAGTTACTACCAAACCTCGTAGGTCTTCCAGAGTAAGATCCGCACCAGAGTGGTATGGTAATCCTGTTCTAGAAGTCATGTTACTAGATCATGATGAACCTACGAACTATGAGGAAGCGATGATGAGCCCAGATTCCGCGAAATGGCTTGAGGCCATGAAATCTGAGATGGGATCCATGTATGAGAACAAAGTGTGGACTTTGGTGGACTTGCCCGATGATCGGCAAGACATAGAAAATAAATGGATCTTTAAGAAGAAGACCGACGCAGACGGTAATGTTACTGTTTACAAAGCTCGACTTGTTGCGAAAGGTTTTCGACAAGTTCAAGGAGTTGACTATGATGAGACTTTCTCATCTGTAGCAATGCTTAAGTCTGTCCGAATCATGTGAGCGATTGCCGCATTTTATTATTATGAAATTTGGCAGATGGATGTCAAAACTGCATTCCTGAATGGATTTCTGGAAGAAGAGTTGCATATGATGCAACCAGAAGGTTTTGTTGATCCAAAGGGTGCTAACAAAGTGTGCAAGCTCCAGCGATCCATTTATGGACTGGTGCAAGCCTCTCGGACTTGGAGTAAACATTTTGATAGTGTGATCAAAGCATATGGTTTTATACAAACTTTTGGAGAAGCCTGTATTTACAAGAAGGTGAGTGGGAGCTCTGTAGCATTTATGATATTATATCTGGATGACATACTGTTGATTGGAAATGATATAGAATTTCTGGATAGCATAAAGGGATACCTGAATAAGAGTTTTTCCATGAAAGACCTCGGAGAAGCTGCTTACATATTGGGCATCAAGATCTATAGAGATAGATCAAGACGCTTAACTGGACTTTCACAAAGCACATACCTTGATAAAGTTTTGAAGAAGTTCAAAATGGATCAGTCAAAGAAAGGGTTCTTGCCTGTGTTACAAGGTGTGAAGTTGAGTCATACGAATGCCCGACCACTGCAGAAGATAGAGAGAAAATGAAAGTCATTCCCTATGCTTCAGCCATAGGATCTATCATGTATGCAATGTTGTGTACCAGACCTGATATGTGCCTTGCTATAAGCATAGCAGGGAGGTACCAAAGTAATCCCAGAGTGGAGCACTGGACAGCGGTCAAGAACATTATGAAATACCTGAAAAGGACTAAGGATATGTTTCTCGTTTATGGAGGTGAAAAAGAGCTCATCATAAACGCTTACGTCGATGCAAGCTTTGACACTGATCCGGATGACTCTAAGTCGCAAACCAGATATGTATTTTTATTGAATGGAGGAGCTGTCAGTTGGTGCAGTTCCAAGCAAAGCGTCGTGGCGGGATCTACGTGTGAAGCGGAGTACATTGCTGCTTCGGAAGTAGCAAATGAAGGAGTTCATATCCGATCTAGGTGTCATACCTAGTGCATCGGGTCCAATGAAAATCTTTTGTGACAATACTGGTGCAATTGCCTTGGCAAAGGAATCCAGATTTCACAAGAGAACCAAGCACATCAAGAGATGCTTCAATTCCATCAGTTATCATGTGTTGGAAGGGGACATAGAGATTTGCAAGATACACGCGGATCTGAATGTTGCAGACCCGTTGACTATGCCTCTTCCATGAGCAAAACATGATCAGCACCAAAGCTCCATGGGTGTTAGAATCATTACTATGTAATCTAGATTATTGACTCTAGTGCAAGTGGGAGACTGAAGGAAATACACCCTAGAGGCAATAATAAAGTTATTATTGTTGGGGATCGTTGCAGAAATTAAAAAAATTCTACGCATCACCAAGATCAATCTATGGAGAAACTAGCAATGAGAGAGAGTGAAGTGCATCTTCATACCCTTGAAGATCGAGACACGGAAGTGTTACAAGAACGCGGATGAAGGAGTCGTACTCGTAGCGATTCAGATCGTGGTGGATTCCGATCTAAGCGCCGAACAATGGCACCTCCGCATTCAACACACGTGCAGCCCGGTGACGTCTCCCGCACCTTGATCCAGCAAGGAGGAGGGAGAGGTTGAGGAAGAAGGCTCCAGCAGCAGCACGACGACGTGGTGGTGGTGGAGCAGTGGTTCTCCGGCAGGGCTTCGCCAAGCACAAACGAAGGAGGAGAGGGGTTGAAGAGGGGAAGGGCTGCGCCTTGGATGTGGTGCGGCTGCCCTCCCTCCTCCCCTCTATTTATAGGGTGAAGGGGGAAGGGGCCGGCCCCTCTAGATGAGATCTAGAGGGGGGGTGGCGGCCAAGGGGAGTGGGCTTTCCCCCCAAGCCAAGGGGGGCGCCCCCTTTAGGGTTCCCCCCAAACCCTAGGCGCATGGACCCTAGGGGGGTGGCGCCCAGCCCACTTGGGGCTGGTTCCCTTCCACATACAGCCCATAAGGGCCCTCCGGGGCAGGTGGACCCTCCCGGTGGACCCCCGGAACCCCTTCGGTGGTCCCGATACAATACCGATAAACCCCCTAATACTTTCGGTGACCATATGATGACTTCCCATATATAAATCTTCACCTCCGGACCATTCCGAAACTCCCCGTGACGTCCGGGATCTCATCCGGGACTCCGAACAACATTCGGTAACCACGTACAAAACTTCCCTATAATCCTAGCGTCATCGAACCTAAGTGCGTAGACCCTACGGGTTTGGAAACATGCAGACATGACCGAGACAGCTCTCCGTCCAATAACCAACAGCGGGATCTGGATACCCATGTTGGCTCCCACATGTTCCACGATGATCTCATCGGATGAACCATGATGTATAGGATTCAAGTAATCCCGTATACAATTCCCTTTGTCAATCGGTACGTTACTTGCCCGAGATTCGATCGTCGGTATCCCAATACCTCATTCAATCTCGTTACCGGCAAGTCAATTTACTCGTTCTGTAATGCATGATCCCATGACCAACTACCTAGTCACATTGAGCTCATTATGATGATGCATTACCGAGTGGGCCCAGAGATACCTCTCCGTCATATGGAGTGACAAATCCCAGTATCGATTCGTGCCAACCCAACAGACACTTTCGGAGATACCTGTAGTGCACCTTTATAGCCACCCAGCTACGTTGTGACGTTTGGTACACCCAAAGCATTCCTACGGTATCCGGGAGTTGCAAGATCTCATGGTCTAAGGAAATGATACTTGACATTAGAAAAGCTTTAGCAAACAAACTACACGATCTTGTGCTATGCTTCGGATTGGGTCTTGTCCATCACATCATTCTCGTAATGACGTGATCCCGTTATCAATGTCATCCAATGTCCATAGTCAGGAAACCATGGCCATCTGTTGATCAACGAGCCAGTCAACTAGAGGCTCACTAGGGACATGTTGTGGTCTATGTATTCACACATGTATTATGGCTTCCAGTCAATACAATTATAGTATGAACAATAGACAATTATCATGAACAAGGAAATATAATAATAACCATTTTATTATTGCCTCTAGGGCATATTTCCAACAGTCTCCCACTTGCACTAGAGTCAATAATATAGTTACATTGTGATGAACCGAACACCCATAGAGTTATGGTGTTGATCATGTTTTGCTCGTGGAAGAGGTTTAGTCAACGAATCTGCGACATTTAGATCTGTATGCACTTTACAAATATCTATGTCTCTATCTTGAACATTTTCACGAATGGAGTTGAAGCGACGCTTGATGTGCCTGGTCTTCTTGTGAAACCTGGGCTCCTTGGCAAGGGCAATAGCTCCATTGTTGTCACAGAAGAGAGTCATTGGGCCCGACACATTGGGAATAACTCCTAGGTCGGTAATGAACTCCTTCATCCAGATTGCTTCATGTGCTGCCTCCAAGGCTGCCATGTACTCTGCTTCACATGTAGACCCCGCCATGACGCTTTGCTTGCAACTGCACCAGCTTACTGCCCCACCATTCAAAATATACACATATTCGGTTTGTGACTTGGAGTCATCCAGATCTGTGTCGAAGCTAGCATCGACATAACCCTTTACGACGAGCTCTTCATCACCTCCATAAACGAGAAACATATCCTTAGTCCTTTTTAGGTACTTCAGGATATTCTTGACCGTTGTCCAGTGTTCCATGCCGGAATTACTTTGGTACCTCCCTACCAAACTTATGGCAAGGTTTACATCAGGTCTGGTACACAGCATGGCATACATAATAGACCCTATGGTTGAGGCATAGGGGATGACACTCATCTTTTCTCTATCTTCTGTCGTGGTCAGTCTTTGAGTCAAGCTCAATTTCACACCTTGCAATATAGGCAAGAACCCCTTCTTGGACGGATCCATATTGAACTTCTTCAATATCTTATCAAAGTATGTGCTTTGTGAAAGACCTATGAGGCGTCTCGGTCTATCTCTATATATCTTGATGCCTAATATGTAAGCAGCTTCTCCAAGGTCCTTCATTGAAAAACACTTATTCAAGTAGGTCTTTATGCTTTCCAAAAGTTCTATATCATTTCCCATCAATAGTATGTCATCCACATATAATATGAGAAATGCTACAGAGCTCCCACTCACTTTCTTGTAAACACAGGCTTCTCCATAAGTCTGCATAAACCCAAACGCTTTGATCATTTCATCAAATCGAATGTTCCAACTCTGAGATGCTTGCACCAGCCCATAGATGGAGCGTTGGAGCTTGCATACCTTGTTAGCATTCTTAGGATCGACAAAACCTTCCGGCTGCATCATATACAATTCTTCCTTAAGGAAGCCGTTAAGGAATGTCGTTTTGACATCCATTTGCCATATCTCATAATCATAGAATGCGGCAATTGCTAACATGATTCAGATGGACTTCAGCTTCGCTACGGGTGAGAAGGTCTCATCATAGTCAACCCCTTGAACTTATCGATAACCCTTAGCGACAAGCCGAGCCTTATAGATGGTAACATTACCATCCGCGTCCATCTTCTTCTTAAAGATCCATTTATTTTCTATCGCTCGCCGATCATCGGGCAACTCTGTCAAAGTCCATACTTTGTTTTCATACATGGATCCTATCTCGGATTGCATGGCTTCAAGCCATTTGTTGGAATCTGGGCCCGCCATCACTTCTTCATAGTTTGAAGGTTCATCGTTATCTAACAACATGATTTCCAGGACAGGGTTGCCATACCATTCTGGTGTGGAACGTGTCCTTGTGGACCTACGAAGTTCAGTAGCAACTTGATCCGAAGTACCTTGATCATTATCATTAACTTCCTCTCTAGTTGGTGCAGGCACCACAGAAACATCTTCCTGAGCTGCGCTACTTTCCGGTTCAAGAGGCAGTACTTCATCAAGTTCTACTTTCCTCCCACTTACTTCTTTCGAGAGAAACTCTTTCTCCAAAAAGGACCCGTTCTTGGCAACAAAGATCTTGCCTTCGGATCTGAGGTAGAAGGTATACCCAATGGTTTCCTTAGGATATCCTATGAAGACGCATTTTTCCCTCTTGGGCTCGAGCTTTTCAGGTTGAAGTTTCTTGACATAAGCATCGCAACCCCAAACTTTTAGAAATGACAGCTTAGGTTTCTTCCCAAACCATAATTCATACGGTGTCGTCTCAAAGGATTTAGACGGTGCCCTATTTAAAGTGAATGTAGCTGTCTCTAGAGCGTATCCCCAAAATGATAGCGGTAAATCAGTAAGAGACATCATAGATCGCACCATATCCAATAGAGTGCGATTACAACGTTCAGACACACAGTTACGCTAAGGTGTTCCACCCGGCGTGAGTTGTGAAACAATTCCACATTTCCTTAAGTGCGTACCAAATTCGTGACTCAAATATTCTCCCCCACGATCTGATCCTAAGAACTTTATTTTTCTGTCACGTTGATTCTCTACCTCATTCTGAAATTCCTTGAACTTTTCAAAGGTCTCAGACTTGTGTTTCATCAAGTAGACATACCCATATCTACTTAAGTCATCAGTGAGGGTGAGAACATAACGATAGCCTCCGCGAGCCTCAACGCTCATTGGACCGCACACATCAGTATGTATGATTTCCAATAAGTTGGTTGCTCGCTCCATTGTTACGGAGAACGGAGTCTTGGTCATTTTACCCATGAGGCATGGTTCGCATGTGTCAAATGATTCATAATCAAGAGACTCCAAAAGTCCATATGCATGGAGCTTCTTCATGCGTTTGACACCAATATGACCAAGGCGGCAGTGCCACAAGTATGTGGGACTATCATTATCAACCTTACATATTTTGGTATTCACACTATGAATATGTGTAACATCACGTTCGAGATTCATTAAGAATAAACCATTGACCAGCGGGGCATGACCATAAAACACATCTCTCATATAAATAGAACAACCATTATTCTCGGATTTAAATGAGTAGCCATCTCGTATTAAACGAGATCCAGATACAATGTTCATGCTCAAAGCTAGCACTAAATAACAATTATTAAGGTTTAAAACTAATGCCGTAGGTAAATGTAGAGGTAGCGTGCCGAAGGCGATCACATCGACCTTGGAACCATTCCCGACGTGCATCGTCACCTCGTCCTTCGCCAGTCTCCGCTTATTCCGCAGCTCCTATTTTGAGTTACAAATATGAGCAACCACACCGGTATCGAATACCCAGGAGCTACTACGAGTACTGGTAAGGTACACATCAATAACATGTATATCACATATACCTTTGGTGTTGTCGGCCTTCTTGTCCGCTAAGTACTTGGGGCAGTTCCGCTTCCAGTGTCTGTTTCCCTTGCAATAAAAGCACTCAGTCTCAGGTTTGAGTCCATGCTTTGGCTTCTTCCTGGCAACTGGCTTACCGGGTGCGGAAACTCCCTTGCCGTCCTTCTTGAAGTTCTTCTTACCCTTGCCTTTCTTGAAACTAGTGGTTTTATTGACCATCAACACTTGATGTTCCTTTTTTATCTCCACCTCCGCTGATTTCAGCATTGAAAAATACCTCAGGAATGGTTTTCAGCATCCCCTGCATATTGAACTTCATCACAAAGCTCTTGTAGCTAGGTGGGAGCGACTGGAGGATTCTGTCGACTACCTCGTCATCCGGGAGATTAACTCCCAGCTGAGATAAGCAGTTGTGCAACCCAGACATTTTGAGTATGTGCTTGCTGACAGAACCATTATCCTCCATCTTACAACTGTAGAACTTGTCAGAGACTTCATATCTCTCGACCCGGGCATGAGCTTGGAAAACCATTTTCAGCTCTTGGAATATCCCATATGCTCCGTGCTGCTCAAAATGCTTTTGGAGCCCCGGTTCTAAGCCGTAAAGCATGCCGCAATGAACCAGGGAGTAATCATCACTACACGACTGCCAGGCGTTCATAAAGTCTTGAGTTGCTGGGAAAACGGGCGCTTCACCTAGCGGTGCATCTAGGACATATGCTTTCTTGGCAGCTATGAGGATGATCCTCAAGTTCTGGACCCAGTCCGTATAGTTGCTACCATTGTCTTTTTGCTTGGTTTTCTCTAGGAACGTGTTGAAGTTGAGGGCAACATTAGCGTGGGCCATTTGATCTACAAGACATATTGCAAAGATTTTAGACTAAGTTCATGATAACTAAGTTCATCTAATCAAATTATTTAATGAACTCCCACTCAGATAGATATCCCTCTAGTCATCTAAGTGCTACATGATCCGAGTCAACAAGGCCGTGTCCGATCATCACGTGAGACGGACTAGTCATCATCGGTGAATATCTTCATGTTGATCGTATCTACTATACGACTCATGTTCGACCTTTCGGTCTCTTGTGTTCCGAGGCCATGTCTGTACATGCTAGGCTCGTCAAGTCAACCTAAGTGTTTTGCATGTGTAAATATGGCTTACACCCATTGTAAGCGAACGTTAGAATCTATCACACCCGATCATCACGCGGTGCTTCGAAACAACGAACCTTCGCAACGGTGCACAGTTAGGGCGAAGACTTTCTTGAAATTTTATGAGGGATCATCTTATTTATGCTACCGTCGTTAAGCAAATAAGATGCAAAAACATGATAAACATCTCATGAAATCAAATAGTGACATGATATGGCCAATATCATTTTGCTCCTTTTGATCTCCATCTTCGGGGCGCCATGATCATCATCGTCACCGGCATGACACCATGATCTCCATCATCATGATCTCCATCATCGTGTCTTCATGAAGTTGTCTCGCCAACTATTACTTCTACTACTATGGCTAACGGTTTAGCAATAAAGTAAAGTAATTACATGGCGTTATTCAATGACACTCAGGTCATACAATAAATTAAGACAACTCCTATGGCTCCTGCCGGTTGTCATACTCATCGACATGCAAGTTGTGATTCCTATTACAAGAACATGATCAATCTCATACATCACATATATATCATTCATCACATCCTTTTGGCCATATCACATCACACGGCATATGCTGCAAGAACAAGTTAGACGTCCTCTAATTGTTGTTGCAAGTTTTCACGTGGCTGCTATAGGTTTCTAGCAAGAACGTTTCTTACCTACGCCAAAACCACAACGTGATATGCCAATTGCTATTTACCCTTCATAAGGACCCTTTTCATTGAATCCGATCCGACTAAAGTGGGAGAGACAGACACCCGCTAGCCACCTTATGCAACTAGTGCATGTCAGTCAGTGGAACCTATCTCACGTAAGCGTACGTGTAAGGTTGGTCCGGGCCGCTTCATCCCACGATGCCGCCGAATCAAGATAAGACTAGTAGTGGCAAGTAAATTGACAAAATCGACACCCACAACAACTTGTGTTCTACTCGTGCATAAAAACTACGCATAGACCTAGCTCATGATGCCATTGTTAGGGAGCGTTGCCCAAATTAAAAAAATTCTACACATCACCAAGATAAATCTATGGAGAAACGAGAGAGAGGGGAGTGCATCTTCATACACTTGAAGATCGCGACACGGAAGCGTTACAAGAACGCGGATGAAGGAGTCGTACTCGTAGTGATTCAGATCGCGGTGGATTCCGATCTTAGCGCCGAACAACGGCACCTCCCCGTTCAACACACGTGCAGCCCGGTGACGTATCCCACGCCTTGATCCAGCAAGGAGGAGGGAGAGGTTGAGGAAGAAGGCTCCAGCAGCAGCACGATGTCATGGTGATGGTGGAGCAATGGTTCTCTGGCAGGGCTTCGCCAAGCACAAACGGAGGAGGAGAGGGGTTGGAGAGGGGAAGGGTTGCGCCTTGGATGTGGTGCGGCTGCCCTCCCTCCTCCCCTCTATTTATAGGGTGAAGGGGGAAGAGGCCCGGCCCCTATAGATGAGATCTAGAGGGGGGGGGGGCGGCCAAGGGGAGGGGGCTTGCCCCCCAAGCCAAGGGGGGCGCCCCCTTTAGGGTCCCCCCCCAACCCTAGGCGCATGTGAAGGAAATATGCCCTAGAGGCAATAATTAAGTTATTATTTATTTCCTTATATCATGATAAATGTTTATTATTCATGCTAGAATTGTATTAACCGGAAACATAATACATGTGTGAATACATAGACAAACAGATAGTCACTAGTATGCCTCTACTAGACTAGCTCATTAATCGAAGATGGTTATGTTTCCTAAACCATAGACATGTGTTGTCATTTGATTAATGGGATCACGTCATTAGGAGAATGATGTGATTGACATGACCCATTTCGTTAGCTTAGCACTTGATCGTTTAGTATGTTGCTTATGCTTTCTTCATGACTTATACAAAGTTCCTCCAACTGTAAGATTATGCAACTCCCGTTTACCGGAGGAACACTTTGTGTGCTACCAAACGTCACAACGTAATCGGGTGATTATAAAGGTACTCTCAGGTGTCTCCAAAAGTATATGTTGAGTTGGCATGAATCGAGATTAGGTTTTGTCACTCCGATTGTCGGAGAGGTATCTCTGGGCCTTCTCGGTAATACACATCACATAAGCCTTGCAAGCATTGCAACTAATGAGTTAGTTGTGAGATGATGTATTACGGAACGAGTAAAGAGACTTACGATAACGAGATTGAACTAGGTATTGGATACCGACGATCGAATCTCGGGTAAGTAACATACCGATGACAAAGGGAACAACGTATGTTGTTATGCGGTTTGACCGATAAAGATCTTCGTAGAATATGTAGGAACCAATATGGGCATCCAGGTTCCTCTATTGGTTATTGACCGAGAATGGTTCTAGGTCATGTCTACATAGTTCTCGAACCCGTAGGGTCCGCACGCTTAACGTTCGATGACAGTTCATTATGAGTTTATAAGTATTGATGTACCAAGGTAGTTCGAGTCCGGATGTGATCACGGACATGACGAGGAGTCTCGAAATGGTCGAGACATAAATATTGATATATTGAAGCCTACATTTGGACATCGGAAGGTTCCGAGTGAAATCGAAATTTATCGAGTGCCGGAGGTTACCGAACCCCGGGAACTATATGGGCCATAGTGGGCCTTGGTGGAAAGAGAAAGGGCCAGCCCTAGGTGGCGCGCCTCCCCTTCCCCTAGTCCTATTAGGACTAGGAAAGGTGGGCCGCCCCTCTCTCTTTCCCCTCCGGAATCCTATTCCAACTAGGATTGGAGGGAATCCTACTCCCGGAGGAGTAGGACTCCTGGCGCGCCCCCTCATGGCCGGCCAGCCCCTCCCCTTGGCTCCTTTATATCACGGGGCAGGGGCACCCTAGAACACACAAGTTGATCTACGGATCGTTCCTTAGCCGTGTCGGTGCCCCTTCCACCATATTCCACTTGGTCATATCGTCATGGAGCTTAAGCGAAGCCTGCGCCGGAGAAGTCATATCGTCGCGAGCTTAGGCGAAGCCCTGCGTCGGTGGAGCATCATCATCGTCCCACGCCGTCGTCTTGTGGAACTCATCCCGACACTTTGCTGGATCGGAGTCCGGGATCGTCATCGAGCTGAGCGTGTGCGTAACTCGGAGGTGCCGTCGTTCGGTGCTTGGATCGGTCGGATCGTGAAGGCGTCGACTACATCAACAGCGTTGTTATAACGCTTCGCTTTCGGTCTCACGTGCGTGGGCGGACGACTCTCCCCTCTCGTTGCTATGCCATCACCATGGTCTTGCGTGATCGTAGGAAATTTTTGAAATTACTCGTTCCCTAACAATGGCATCCGAGCCTGGTTTTATGCGTTGATGTCATATGCACGAGTAGAACACAAGTGAGTTGTGGGCGATATAAGTCATCTTGCTTACCAGCATGTCATACTTTGGTTCAGCGGTATTGTGAGATGAAGCGGCCGGACCGACATTACGCGTGCGCTTACGCGAGACTGGTTTCACCGCTCCGAGCACTAGTTGCTTAAAGGTGACCGCGGTGTCTGTCTCTCTCACTTTAGTTGAACCGAGTGTGGCTCGCCCGGTCCTTGCGAAGGTTAAAACAACACCAACTTGACAAACTATCGTTGTGGTTTTGATGCGTGAGGTAAGAACGGTTCTTGCTCAGCCCGTAGCAGCCACGTAAAACTTGCAACAACAAAGTAGAGGGCGTCTAACTTGTTTTTGCAGGGCATGTTGTGATGTGATGTGGTCAAGGCGTGATGCTATATTTTATTGTATGAGATGATCATGTTTTGTAACCGAGTTATCGGCAATCGGCAGGAGCCATATGGTTGTCACTTTATTGTATGAAATGCAAAGCCATGTAATTGCTTTACTTTATCACTAAGCGATGAGCGATAGTCGTAGAAGCAATAGTTGGCGAGGCGACAACGATGCTACGATGGAGATCAAGGTGTCGCGCCGGTGAAGATGGTGATCATGGCGGTGCTTGGAGATGGAGATCACAAGCACAAGATGATGATGACCATATCATATCACTTATATTGATTGCATGTGATGTTTATCCTTTATGCATCTTATCTTGCTTTGATTGGCGGTAGTATTATAAGATGATCTCTCACTAAAATTATCAAGAAGTGTTCTCCACGAGTATGCCTTTGTTGCTAAAAGTTCGTAGTACCCGGACACCATGTGATGATCGGGTGTGATAAGTTCTCGTCCATCTACAACGGGTGCAAGCCAGTTTTGCACACGCAGAATACTCAGTTAAACTTGACGAGCCTAGCATATGCAGATATGGCCTCGGAACACGGAGACCGAAGGTCGAACGTGAATCATATAGTAGATATGATCAACATAGTGATGTTCACCATTGAAACTACTCCATCTCACGTGATGATCGGACATGGTTTAGTTGATTTGGATCACGTAAACACTTAGATGACTAGAGATGTGTCTCTAAGTGGGAGTTTTTAATATGATTAATTGAACTTAAATTTATCATGAACTTAGTACTGATAGTATTTTGCTTGTCTATGTTTCTTGTAGATAGATGGCTCGTGTTGTTGTTCCGTTGAATTTTAATGCGTTCCTTGAGAAAGCAAAGTTGAAAGATGATGGTAGCAATTACGGACTGGGTCCGTAACTTGAGGATTATCCTCATTGCTGCACGTAAGAATTACGTCCCGAAGCACCATGGGTGCCGAGCCTGCTGCAGAGCTGCACGAGAAGTTGTGAATGTCGGCAAAGCAAAGCTGATGACTACTCTATAGTTCAGATGTGCCATGCTTTACGGCTTAGAACCGGGTCTTCAACGGCGTTTTGAGCGTCATGGAGCATATGAGATGTTCCAGGAGTTGAAGTTAATATTTCAAGCAAATGCCCGGATTGAGAGATATGAAGTCTCCAATAAGTTCTATAGCTGCAAGATGGAGAGAATAGTTACGTCGGTGAGCACATACTCAAAATGTCCGGGTATAATAATCACTTAATTCAGCTGGGAGTTAATCTTCCGGATGATAGTGTCATTGATGAAATTCTCCAATCACGCCACCAAGCTACAAGAGCTTCGTGATGAACTATAATATGCAAGGGATGACTAAGACAATTCATGAGCTCTTACAATGCTAAAAGCATGGAGGTAGAAATCAAGAAAGAGCATCAAGTGTTGATGGTCAACAAGACCACTAGTTTCAAGAAAAGGGCAAAGGGAAGAAGAAGGAAACTTCAAGAACAGCAAGAAAGTTGCTGCTCAAGAGAAGAAACCCAAGTCTGGACCTAAGCACTGAAATCGAGTGTTTTTACTTGCAAGCGATGGACCTTTGGAAGCGGAACTGCCCCAAGTATTTGGCGGATAAGAAGGATGGCAAGGTGAACAAAGGTATATGTGATATACATGTTATTGATGTGTACCTTACTAGAGCTCGTAGTAGCACTGGTATTTGATCTTGGTTACATTGCTAATATTTGCAACTCGAAGCAGGGACTACGGAATAGACGAGCACCGCAAAGGGCGAGGTGACGATCTTGCGTGGGAAATGGTTCCAAAGTCAATGTGATCGCGGTCGGCACGCTACCTCTACATCTACCTTCGGGATTAGTTTTAGACCTAAATAATTGTTATTTGGTGCCAGCGTTGAGCATGAACATTATATCTGGATCTTGTTTGATGCGAGGCGGTTATTCATTTAAATCAGAGAATAATGGTTGTTCTATTTATATGAGTAATATCTTTTATGGTCATGCACCCTTGAAGAATGGTCTATTCTTGTTGAATCTCGACGTAGTGATACACATATTCATAATGTCGAAGCCAAAAGATGCAGAGTTGATAATGATAGTGCAACTTATTTGTGGCACTTGCCGTTTAGGTCATATCGATGTAAAGCATGAAGAAACTCCATACAGATGGACTTTTGGAATCACTTGATTATGAATCACTTGGCACTTATGAACCATGCCTCATGGGCAAGATGACTAAAACACCGTTCTCCGGTTGTATGGAGAGAGCAACAGACTTATTGGAAATCATACATACAGATGTATGTGGTCCGATGAATGTTGAAGCTCGTGGCGGATATCGTTATTTTCTCACCTTCACGGATGATTTAAGCGAGATATGGGTATATCTACTTGATGAAGCATAAATCTGAAACATTTGAAAAGTTCAAAGAATTTCAGAGTGAAGTTGAAAATCATCGTAACAAGAAAATAAAGTTTCTACGATCTGATCGTGGAGGAGAATATTTGAGTTACGAGTTTGGTCTACATTTGAAGCAATGCGGAATAGTTTCGCAACTCACGCCACCGGAACACCACAGCGTAATGGTGTGTCGAGCGTCGTGTCGTACTTTACTAGATATGGTGCGATCTATGATGTCTATTTCGATTTACCGCTATCGTTTTGGGGTTATGCTTTAGAGACGGCCGCATTCACGTTAAATAGGACACCGTCAAAATCCGTTGAGGCGACGCCTTATGAACTATGGTTTAGCAAGAAACCAAAGTTGTCGTTTCGAAAGTTTGGGGTTGCGATGCTTATGTGAAGAAACTTCAACCTGATAAGCTTGAACCCAAATCGGAAAATGTGTCTTCATAGGATACCCAAAGGAGACAATTGGGTATACCTTCTATCACAGATCCGAAGGCAAGACATTCGTTGCTAAGAATGGATCCTTTCTAGAGAAGGAGTTTCTCTCGAAAGAAGTGAGTGGGAGGAAAGTGGAACTTGATGAGGTAATAGTACCAGCTCCCTTATTGGAAAGTAGTTCATCACATAAATCGGATTCTGTGACACCTACACCAATTAGCGAGGAAGATAATGATAATGATCATGAAACTTCAGATCAAGTTGTCACCGAACCAGTAGATCAACCAGAATAAAATCCGCACTGAGTGGTACGGTAATCCTATTCGGAAGTCATGCTACTAGATCATGGTGAACCTACGAACTATGAAGAAGCGATGGTGAGCCCAGATTCCACAAAATGGCTTGAAGCCATGAAATCTGAGATGGGATCCATGTATGAGAACAAAGTATGGACTTTGGTTGACTTGCCCGATGATCGGCAAGCCATTGAGAATAAATGGATCTTTAAGAAGAAGACCGCGCCGATGGTAATGTAACTGTCTACAAAGCTCAACTTGTTGCAAAAGGTTTTCGACAAGTTCAAGGGGTTGACTACGATGAGACTTTCTCACCCGTGGCGATGCTTAAGTCTGTCTCGAATCATGTTAGCAATTGCCGCATTTATGATTATGAAATTTGGCAAATGGATGTAAAACTGCATTCTTGAATGGATTTCTAGAAGAAGAGTTGTATATGATGCAACCAGAAGGTTTTGTTGATCCAAAGGGTGCTAACAAAGTGTGCAAGCTCAACGATCAATTTATGGTGCAGTGCAAGCCTCTCGGAGTTGGAATAAGCGCTTTGATAGTGTGATCAAAGCATATGGTTTTATCTGACTTTTGGAGAAGCTTGTATTTACAAGAAAGTGAGTGGGAGCTCTGTAGCATTTCGATATTATATGTGGACGACATATTGTTGATTGGAAATGATATAGAATTTCTGGATAGCATAAAGGATACTTGAATAAAAGTTTTTCAATGAAAGACCTCGGTGAAGCTGCTTACATATTGGGCATCAAGATCTATAGAGATAGATCAAGGCGCTTAATTGGACTTTCACAAAGCACATACCTTGATAAAGTTTTGAAGAAGTTCAAAATGGATCAGGCAAAGAAAGGTTTTTACCTGTAGTACAAGGTGTAAGATTGAGTCGACTCAATGCCCGACCACAATGAGAAGATAGAGAAAATGAAAATGTTCCTATGCTTCAGCCATAGGCTCTATCATGTATGCAATGCTGTGTACCGACTGACGTATGCTTAGCTGTAAGCTTGGCAGGAAGGTACCAAAGTAATCCAGAGTGGATCATCGGACAGCGGTCAAGAACATCCCAAATACGAAAAGGACTAAGGATATGTTTCTCGTATATGGAGGTGACAAAGAGCTAGTCGTAAATGGTTACGTCGATGCAAGCTTTGACACCGATCCGGACGATTCTAAATCGCAAACCGGATCGTATTTTTATTAAGCGATGGAGCTGTCGGTTGGTGCAGTTCTAAACAAAGCGTCGTGGCGGGATCTACATGTGAAGCGGAGTACATAGCTGCTTGGAAGCAGCAAATGAAGGAGTCTGGATGAAAGAGTTCATTTCCGATCTAGGTGTCATACCTAGTGCATCGGACCAATGAAGATCTTCTGTGACAATCTTGGTGCAATTGCCTTGGCAAAGGAATCCAGATTTCACAAGAGGACCAAGCATATCAAGAGGCGCTTCAATTCCATTCGAGACCAAGTCCAAGTGGGAGACATAGAGATTTGCAAAATACATACGGATCTGAATGTTGCAGACCCGTTGACTAAGCATCTTCCACGAGCAAAACATGATCAGCACCAAGACTCCATGGGTGTTAGAATCATTCTTGTGTAATCTAGATTATTGACTCTAGTGCAAGTGGGAGATGAAGGAAATATGCCCTAGAGGCAATAATTAAGTTATTATTTATTTCCTTATATCATGATAAATGTTTATTATTCATGCTAGAATTGTATTAACGGAAACATAATACATGTGTGAATACATAGACAAGCAGATAGTCACTAGTATGCCTCTACTAGACTAGCTCATTAATCGAAGATGGTTATGTTTCCTAAACCATAGACATGTGTTGTCATTTGATTAATGGGATCACATCATTAGGAGAATGATGTGATTGACATGACCCATTTCGTTAGCTTAGCACTTGATCGTTTAGTATGTTGCTTATGCTTTCTTCATGACTTATACAAAGTTCCTCCAACTGTAAGATTATGCAACTCCCGTTTACCGGAGGAACACTTTGTGTGCTACCAAACGTCACAACGTAATCGGGTGATTATAAAGGTACTCTCAGGTGTCTCCAAAAGTATATGTTGAGTTGGCATGAATCGAGATTAGGTTTTGTCACTCCGATTGTCGGAGAGGTATCTCTGGGCCTTCTCGGTAATACACATCACATAAGCCTTGCAAGCATTGCAACTAATGAGTTAGTTGTGAGATGATGTATTACGGAACGAGTAAAGAGACTTACGTAACGAGATTGAACTAGGTATTGGATACCGACGATCGAATCTCGGGTAAGTAACATACCGATGACAAAGGGAACAACGTCGTTGTTATGCGGTTTGACCGATAAAGATCTTCGTAGAATATGTAGGAACCAATATGGGCATCCAGGTTCCGCTATTGGTTATTGACCGAGAATGGTTCTAGGTCATGTCTACATAGTTCTCGAACCCGTAGGGTCCGCACGCTTAACGTTTGATGACAGTTCATTATGAGTTTATAAGTATTGATGTACGAAGGTAGTTCGAGTCCGGATGTGATCACGGACATGACGAGGAGTCTCGAAATGGTCGAGACATAAAGATTGATATATTGGAAGCCTACATTTGGACATCGGAAAGGTTCCGAGTGAAATCGGGAATTTACCGGAGTACCGGGAGGTTACCGGAACCCCCCGGGAACTATATGGGCCATAGTGGGCCTTGGTGGAAAAGAGAAAGGGCCAGCCCTAGGTGGACGCGCGCCCCCCTTCCCCTAGTCCTATTAGGACTAGGAAAGGTGGGCCGGCCCCCTCTCTCTCTTTCCCCCTCCGGGGAATCCTATTCCAACTAGGATTGGAGGGGGAATCCTACTCCCGGAGGGAGTAGGACTCCCTGGCGCGCCCCCTCATGGCCGGCCAGCCCCCTCCCCCTTGGCTCCTTTATATACGGGGGCAGGGGGCACCCTAGAACACACAAGTTGATCTACGGATCGTTCCTTAGCCGTGTCGGTGCCCCTTCCACCATATTCCACTTCGGTCATATCGTCATGAGCTTAGGCGAAGCCCTGCTACCGGAGAAGTCATATCGTCGCGGAGCTTAGGCGAAGCCCTGCGTCGGTGGAGCATCATCATCGTCACCACGCCGTCGTCTTGACGGAACTCATCCCGACACTTTGCTGGATCGGAGTCCGGGATCGTCATCGAGCTGAGCGTGTGCAGAACTCGGAGGTGCCGTCGTTCGGTGCTTGGATCGGTCGGATCGTGAAGGCGTCGACTACATCAACAGCGTTGTTATAACGCTTCGCTTTCGGTCTACGAGGGTACGTGGACGGACACTCTCCCCTCTCGTTGCTATGCCATCACCATGGTCTTGCGTGATCGTAGGAAAATTTTTGAAATTACTATGTTCCCTAACAGCATGGGCCCTGGGGGTGGCGCCCAGCCCACTTGGGGCTGGTTCCCTTCCACATACAGCCCATAAGGGCCCTCCGGGGCAGGTGGACCCTCCCGGTGGACCCCCGGAACCCCTTCGGTTGTCCCGGTACAATACCGATAAACCCCCTAATACTTCCGGTGACCATATGATGACTTCTCATATATAAATATTCACCTCCGGACCATTCCGGAACTCCTCGTGACGTTCGGGATCTCATCCGGGACTCCGAACAACATTCGATAACCACGTACAAACCTTCCCTATAACCCTAGCATCATCGAACCTTAAGTGTGTAGATCCTACGGGTTCGGGAAACATGCAGACATGACCGAGACAGCTCTCCGGCCAATAACCAACAGCGGGATCTGGATACCCATGTTGGCTCCCACATGTTCCGCAATGATCTCATTGGATGAACCACGATGTCGAGGATTCAAGTAATCCCGTATACAATTCCCTTTGTCAATCGGTACGTTACTTGCCCAAGATTCGATCGTCGGTATCCCAATACCTCGTTCAATCTCGTTACCGGCAATTCAATTTACTTGTTCCGTAATGCATGATCTCGTGACCAACTACTTAGTCACATTGAGCTCATTATGATGATGCATTACCGAGTGGGCCCAAAGATACCTCTTCGTCATACGGAGTGACAAATCCCAGTCTCGATTCGTGCCAACCCAACAGACACTTTCGGAGATACCTGTAGTGCACCTTTATAGCCACGCAGTTACTTGTGACGTTTGGTACACCCAAAGCATTCCTACGGTATCCGGGAGTTGCATGATCTCATGGTCTAAGGAAATGATACTTGACATTAGAAAAGCTTTAGCAAACGAACTACACGATCTTGTGCCATGCTTAGGATTGGGTCTTGTCCATCACTTCATTCTCCTAATGACGTGATCCCGTTATCAATGACATCCAATGTCCATAGTCAGGAAACCATGACCATCTGTTGATCAACGAGCTAGTCAACTAGAGGCTCACTAGGGACATGTTGTGGTCTATGTATTCGCACATGTATTACGGCTTCCAGTCAATACAATTATAGCATGAACAATAGACAATTACCATGAACAAGGAAATATAATAGTAACCATTTTAATATTGCCTCTAGGGCATATTTCCAACAATTATTTATTTCCTTAATTCATGATAAATGTTTATTATTCATGCTAGAATTGTATTAATTGGAAACTTAGTACATGTGTGAATACATAGACAAAACATATAGTCCCTAGTATGCCTCTACTTGACTAGCTCGTTGATCAAAGATGGTTATGTTTCCTAACCATAGACATGTGTTGTCATTTGATGAACGGGATCACATCATTAGGAGAATGATGTGATGGACATGACCCATCCGTTAGCTTAGCATTATGATCGTGTTAGTTTCATTGCTACTGCTTTCTTCATGACTTATACAAGTTCCTAAGACTATGAGATTATGCAGCTCCCAAATACCGGAGGAACACTTTATGTGCTACCAAACGTCACAACGTAAATGGGTGATTATAAAGGTGCTCTACAGGTGTCTCCGAAGGTGTGTTGGGTTGGCATAGATCGAGATTAGGATTTGTCACTCCGTGTTTCGGAGAGGTATCTGAAGGAAATATGCCCTAGAGGCAATAATAATGTTATTATTTATTTCCTTATATCATGATAAATGTTTATTATTCATGCTAGAATTGTATTAACCGGAAACATAATACATGTGTGAATACATAAACCTACAGAGTGTCACTAGTATGCCTCTACTTGACTAGCTCGTTAATCAAAGATGGTTATGTTTCCTAACCATGAACAAGGAGTTGTTATTTGATTAACGGGATCACATCATTGGTTGAATGATCTGATTGACATGACCCATTCCATTAGCATAGCACCTGATCGTATAGTTTGTTGCTAGTGCTTTTCTTCATGACTTATACATGTTCCTATGACTATGAGATTATGCAACTCCCGTTTGCCGAGGAACACTTTGGGTGCTACCAAACGTCACAACGTAATCGGGTGATTATAAAGGTACATTACAGGTGTCTCCGAAGGTACATGTTGGGTTGGCATATTTGAGATTAGGATTTGTCACTCCGATTGTCGGAGAGGTATCTCTGGCCCTCTCGGTAATGCACATCACATAAGCCTTGCAAGCATTGCAACTAAATGTGTTAGTTGTGAGATGATGTATTACGGAACGAGAAAAGAGACTTGCCAATGAACGAGATTGAACTAGGTATTGGATACCGACGATCGAATCTAGGGCAAGTAACATACCGATGACAAAGGAACAACGTATGTTGTTATGCGGTCTCGACCGATAAAGATCTTCGTAGAATATGTAGGAGCCAATATGGGCATCCAGGTCCCGCTATTGGTTATTGACCGAGAGGTGTCTCGGTCATGTCTACATAGTTCTCGAACCCGTAGGGTCCGCACGCTTAACGCTTCGATGGCGGTTATTATGAGTTTATATGATATTGATGTACGAAGGTTGTTGAGTCCGGATGAGATCACGGACATGACGAGGAGTCTCGAAATGGTCGAGACATAAAGATTGATATATTGGAAGCCTATGTTTGGACTCGGAATCACTCCGGGTGAAATTGGGAATTTTACCGAGTGCAGGGGTTACCGGAACCTCCGGGGGTCAATGGGCCTTGATGGGCCTTAGTGGGAAAGAGAAAGGGGCCATAGTGCTGGCGCACCTTCCCCCTTCCCTAGTCCTATTAGGACTAGGAGAAGGCGCCTCTCTCTCCCTTCCCACTTGGGGAAACCTAGTTGGACTAGGATTTGGGGGAATCCTACTCCTAGTAGGAGTAGGACACCCTGGCGCACCTCTCCTTGGCCGGCCAGCCCTCCCCTTCCCTCCTTTATATACAGGGCAGGGGCACCCCATGAGACACAAGTTGATCATTGAGATCGTTCCTTAGCCGTGTGCGGTGCCCCTTCCACCAAACTACACCTCGAATATACCGTTGCGGAGCTTAAGCGAAACCTGCGCGGTGGAACATCATCATCGTCACCACGCCGTCGTCGTCTTGTGAAACTCTCCCTCAACACTCGGCTGGATCGGAGTTCGAGGGACGTCATCGAGCTGAGCGTGTGCAGAACTCGGAGGTGCCGTCGTTCGGTACTTGGATCGGTTGGATCGGGAAGAAGTACGACTACTTCCTCTACGTTATGTCAACGCTTCCGTTGCTGGTCTACGAGGGCGTGAGACAACACTCTCATCTCGTTGCTATGCATCACCATGATCTTGCGTGATCGTGAGGAAAATTTTTGAAATTACTCGTTCCCCAACAAAGGCATCCGAGCCTGGTTTTATGCGTTGATGTCATATGCACGAGTAGAACACAAGTGAGTTGTGGGCGATACAAGTCATACTGCCTACCAGCATGTCATACTTTGGTTCAGCGGTATTGTGAGATGAAGCGGCCCGGACCGACATTACGCGTACGCTTACGCGAGACTGGTTTCACCGCTCGAGCACTCGTTGCTTAAAGGTGACCGGCGGTGTCTGTCTCTCTCACTTTAGTTGAATCGAGTGTGGCTACGCCCGGTCCTTGAGAAGGTTAAACGGAGTCTATTTGACGAAATATCGTTGTGGTTTTGATGCGTAGGTAAGAACGGTTCTTGCTCAGCCCGTAGCAGCCACGTAAAACTTGCAACAACAAAGTAGAGGACGTCTAACTTGTTTTTGTAGGGCATGATGTGATGTGATGTGGTCAAGGCGTGATGCTATATTTTATTGTATGAGATGATCATGTTTTGTAACCGAGTTATCGGCAATGGCGAGAGCCATATGGTTGTCGCTTTATTGTATGAAATGCAACGCCATGTAATTGCTTTACTTTATCACTAAGGAGTAGCGATAGTCGTAGAAGCAATAGTTGGCGAGGCGACAACGATGCTACGATGGAGATCAAGGTGTCGGCGCCGGTGGCGATGGTGATCATGACGGTGCTTTGAGATGGAATCACAAGCACAAGATGATGATGGCCATATCATATCACTTATATTGATTGCATGTGATGTTAATCCTTTATGCATCTTATTTTGCTTTGATTGACGGTAGCATTATAAGATGATCCTTACTAAATTATCAAGAAGTGTTCTCCTGAGTATGCACCGTTGCGAAAGTTCTTCGTCTTTGAGACACCACGTGATGATCGGGTGTGATAGGCTCTACGTTCAAATACAACGGGTGCAAAACAGTTGCACACGCAGAATACTCAGGTTATACTTGACGAGCTATGCATATAAGATATGACCTCGGAACACGGAGACCGAAAGGTCGGCGTGAATCATATAGTAGATATGATCAACATATTGATGTTCACCATTGAAACTACTCCATCACACGTGATGATCGGTCATGGTGTAGTTGATATGGATCACGCAATCACTTAGAGAATTGGAGGATATTTTTCTAAGTGGGAGTTCTTAAGTAATATGATTAATTGAACTTAAATTTATCATGAACTTAGTACTGATAGTATCTTGCTTGTCTATGATGTGTAGATAGATGGCTCGTCTTTGTTGTTCCGTTGAATTTTAATGCGTTCCTTGAGAAAGCAAAGTTGAAAGATGATGGCAGCAATTACGGACTGGGTCCGTAACTTGAGGATTATCCTTATTGCTGCACGGAAGAATTACGTCTGGAAGCACCGTTAGGTGCCGGCCTGATGCAAGGGCTGCGCCGAGAAGTTGTGAGCGTCTGGCAAAGCAAAGCGATGACTACTCTATAGTTCAGTGTGCCATGCTTTACGGCTTAGAACCGGGACTTCAACGTCGTTTTGAACACCATGGAGCATATGAGATGTTCCAGAGTTGAAGTTAATATTCAAGCGAATGCCCGGATTGAGAGATATGAAGTCTCCAATAAGTTCTATAGCTGTAAGATGGAGGAGAACGGTTACACGGTGAGCATATACTCGGAATGTGCGGATATAACAATCACTTGATTCAACTGGGAGTTAATCTTCCGAATGATTGCGTCATTGACAGAATTCTCCAATCACGCCACCAAGCTACAAGAGCTTCGTGATGAACTATAATATGCAAGGGATGACCAAAACAATGCCCGAGCTCTTGGCGATGCTAAAAGCAGCGGAGGTAGAAATCAAAAGGAGCATCAAGTGTTGATGGTTAACAAAACCACTAGTTTCAAGAAAAGGGCAAAGGAAAGAAAAGGAAACTTCAAAAGAGCAGCAAGCAAGTTGTCGATCAAGAGAAGAAACCCAAGTCTGGTCCTAAGCACTGGCTGAGTGCTTCTATTGCAAGCGTGCTGGTCCTTTGAAGCGGAACTGCCCCAAGTATTTGGCGGATAAGAAGGATGGCAAGGTTAACAAAGGTATATGGGATATACATGTTATTGATGTGTACCTTACTAATACTCGCATAGCACTGGGTATTTGATCTGGTTACATTGCTAATATTTGCAACTCAAAGCAGGGCTACGGATTAGCGAAGATTGGCTAAGGACGAGGTGACAATGCTTGGTGGGAAATGGTTCCAAAGTCGATGTGATCGCAATCGACACGCTACCTCTACATCTACCTTGGGATTAGTATTAGACCTAAATAATTGTTATTTAGTACCAGCGTTGAGCATGAACATTATATCTGGATCTTGTTTGATGCGAGACGGTTATTCATTTAAATCAGAGAATAATGGTTGTTCTATTTATATGAATAATATCTTTTATGGTCATGCACCATTGAAGAATGGTTTGTTTTACTTAATCTTGATAGTAGTGATACACATATTCATAATGTTGAAACCAAAAGATGCAGAGTTGATAATGATGGTGCAACTTATTTGTGGCACTTGCCGTTTAGGTCATATCGATGTAAAGCGCATGAAGAAACTCCATCTTGATGGACTTTTGGAGTCACTTGATTATGAATCACTTGGCACTTATGAACCGTGCCTTATGGGCAAGATGACTAAAACACCGTTCTCGGAACTATGGAGAGAGCAACAGATTTATTGGAAATCATACATCTTGATGTATGTGGTCCAATGAATGTTGAGGCTCGTGGCGGATATCGTTATTTTCTCACCTTCACAGATGATTTGAGCAGATATGGGTATATCTACTTAATGAAACACAAGTCTGAAACATTTGAAAAGTTCAAAGAATTTCAGAGTGAAGTGGAAAATCATCGTAACAAGAAAATAAAGTTTCTACGATCTGATCGTGGAGGAGAATATTTGAGTTCTGAGTTTGGCCTACATTTGAAACAATGCGGAATAGTTTAGCAACTTACGCCACCGGAACACCACAACGTAATGGTGTGTCGAGCGTCGTGTCGTACTTTATTAGATATGGTGCGATCTATGATGTCTCTTACTGATTTACCGCTATCGTTTTGGGGTTATGCTTTAGAGACGGCTACATTCACTTTAAATAGGGCACCATCTAAATCCGTTGAGGCGACGCCTTATGAACTGTGGTTTGGCAAGAAACCAAAGTTGTCGTTTCGAAAGTTTGGGGCTGCGATGCTTATGTGAAAAGCTTCAACCTGATAAGCTCGAACCCAAATCGAAATGTGTCTTCATAGGATACCCAAAGGAGACAGTTGGGTACACCTTCTATCACAGATCCGAAGGCAAGATTTTTGTTGCTAAATTGGAAACTTTTTGGAGAAAGAGTTTCTCACGAAAGAAGTGAGTGGGAGGAAAGTAGAACTTGATGAGATAACTGTATCTACTCCCTTATTGAGAATAGTACATCACGAAAACAGTTTACGTGACACCTACACCAAATAGGGAGGAAGCTAATGATGATGATCATGAAACTTGAGATCAAGCTTCTCTGAACTTCGTAGATCAACGAGCAAGATCCGCACTGAGTGGTACGGTAATCCTATTTTGGAAGTCATGTTACTAGAACATGATGAACCTACGAACTATGAAGAAGCGATGGTGAGCCCAGATTCCACAAAATGGCTTGAGGCCATGAAATCTGAGATGGGATCCATGTATGAGAACAAAGTGTGGACTTTGGTTGACTTGCCCGATGATCGGCAAGCAATTGAGAATAAATGGATCTTCAAGAAGAAGACGACGCTGATGGTAATATTCTCGTCTATAAAGCTCGACTTGTTGCAAAAGGTTTTCGACAAGTTCAAGGGATTGACTACGATGAGACCTTCTCACCCGTGGCGATGCTTAAGTCCGTCCGAATCATGTTAGCAATTGCCGCATTTTATGATTATGAAATTTGGCAAATGGATGTTAAAACTGCATTCTGAATGGATTTACGGAAGAAGAGTTGTATATGATGCAACCAGAAGGTTTTGTCGATCCAAAGGAAGCTAACAAAGTGTGCAAGCTCCAATGATCCATTTATGGACTGGTGCAAGCCTCTCGGAGTTGGAATAAACGTTTTGATAGTGTGATCAAAGCATTTGGTTTTATCTGAGACTTTTGGAGAAGCTTTGTATTTACAAGAAAGTGAGTGGGAGCTCAGTAGCATTTCGATATTATATGTGGATGACATATTATTGATCGGAAATGATATAGAATTCTGGATAGCATAAAGGGATACTTGAATAAGAATTTTTCAATGAAAGACCTCGGTGAAGCTGCTTACATATTGGGCATTAAGATCTATAGAGATAGATCAAGGCGCTTAATAGGACTTTCACAAAGCACATACCTTGATAAAGTTTTGAAAAAGTTCAAAATGGATCGTGCAAAGAAAGGGTTCTTGCCGGTATTACAAGGTGTGAAGTTGAGTAAGACTCAATGCCCGACCACCGCAGAAGATAGAGAGAAAATGAAAGATGTTCCTATGCTTCAGCCATAGGCTCTATCATGTATGCAATGCTGTGTACAGACCTGATGTGTGCCTTGCTGTAAGTTTAGCGAGCGGTACCAAAGTAATCCAGAGTGGATCATCGGACAGCGGTCAAGAACATCCTTAAGTACTTGAGAAGAACTAAGGATATGTTTCTCATTTATGGCGGTGACAAAGAGCTCGTCAGAAATGGCAGTTACGTCGACACAAGCTTTGACACTGATCCGGACGATTCTAAATCGCAAACCGGATACGTATTTACATTAAGCGGTGGAGCTGTCGGTTGGTGCAGTTCCAAACAAAGCGTCGTTCTATGGGATCTACATGTGAAGCTGAGTACATAGCTGCTTGGAAGCAGCTAATGAAGGATTCTGGATGAAGGAGTTCATAACCGATCTAGGTGTTGTACCTAGTGTATCGGGTCCAATGAAAATCTTTTGTGACAATCTTGGTGCAATTGCCTTGGCAAAGGAATCCAGATTTCACAAGAGAACCAAGCACATCAAAAGGCGCTTCAACTCCATCCGGGATTTGGTCGGTGGGAGACATAGAGATATGCAAGATACATACGGATCTGAATGTTGCGGACCGTTGACTAAGCCTCTTCCACGAGCAAAACATGATCAGCACCAAGATTCCATGGGTGTTAGAATCATTCTTGTGTAATCTAGATTATTGACTCTAGTGCAAGTGGGAGGCTGAAGGAAATATGCCCTAGAGGCAATAATAATGTTATTATTTATTTCCTTATATCATGATAAATGTTTATTATTCATGCTAGAATTGTATTAACCGGAAACATAATACATGTGTGAATACATAAACCTCAGAGTGTCACTAGTATGCCTCTACTTGACTAGCTCGTTAATCAAAGATGGTTATGTTTCCTAACCATGAACAAGGAGTTGTTATTTGATTAACGGGATCACATCATTGGTTGAATGATCTGATTGACATGACCCATTCCATTAGCATAGCACCTGATCGTATAGTTTGTTGCTAGTGCTTTTCTTCATGACTTATACATGTTCCTATGACTATGAGATTATGCAACTCCGTTTGCCGAGGAACACTTTGGGTGCTACCAAACGTCACAACGCATCGGGTGATTATAAAGGTACATTACAGGTGTCTCCGAAGGTACATGTTGGGTTGGCATATTTGAGATTAGGATTTGTCACTCCGATTGTCGGAGAGGTATCTCTGGGCCCTCTCGGTAATGCACATCACATAAGCCTTGCAAGCATTGCAACTAAATGTGTTAGTTGTGAGATGATGTATTACGGAACGAGAAAAGAGACTTGCCGATGCGAGATTGAACTAGGTATTGGATACCGACGATCGAATCTAGGGCAAGTAACATACCGATGACAAAGGGAACAACGTATGTTGTTATGCGGTCGACCGATAAAGATCTTCGTAGAATATGTAGGAGCCAATATGGGCATCCAGGTCCCGCTATTGGTTATTGACCGAGAGGTGTCTCGGTCATGTCTACATAGTTCTCGAACCCGTAGGGTCCGCACGCTTAACGTTTGATGGCGCTTATTATGAGTTTATATGATATTGATGTACGAAGGTTGTTGAGTCCGGATGAGATCACGGACATGACGAGGAGTCTCGAAATGGTCGAGACATAAAGATTGATATATTGGAAGCCTATGTTTGGACTCGGAATCACTCCGGGTGAAATTGGGAATTTTCTGAGTGCAGGGGTTACGGAACCTCCGGGGGTCAATGGGCCTTGATGGGCCTTAGTGGGAAAGAGAAAAGGGGCCATAGTGCTGGTCGCACCTTCCCCCTTCCCTAGTCCTATTAGGACTAGGAGAAGGCGCCTCTCTCTCTCCCTTCCCACTTGGGGAAACCTAGTTGGACTAGGATTTGGGGGAATCCTACTCCTAGTAGGAGTAGGACACCCCGGCGCCTCTCTCCTTGGCCGGCCAGCCCCTCCCTTCCCTCCTTTATATCTGAGGGGGGGGCACCCCATGAGACACAAGTTGATCATTGAGATCGTTCCTTAGCCGTGTGCGGTGCCCCTTCCACCAAACTACACCTCGAATATACCGTTGCGGAGCTTAAGGCGAAGCCCTCGCGCCGGTGGAACATCATCATCGTCCCACGCCGTCGTCTTGTGAAACTCTCCCTCAACACTCGGCTGGATCGGAGTTCGAGGGGCGTCATCGAGCTGAGCGTGTGCAGAACTCGGAGGTGCCGTCGTTCGGTACTTGGATCGGTTGGATCGGGAAGAAATCGACTACTTCCTCTCGTTGCGTCAACGCTTCGTTCTGCTGGTCTCGAGGGTACGTAGACAACACTCTCATCTCGTTGCTATGCATCACCATGATCTTGCGTGATCGTAGGAAAATTTTTGAAATTACTCGTTCCCCAACAAAGGCATCCGAGCCTGGTTTTATGCGTTGATGTCATATGCACGAGTAGAACACAAGTGAGTTGTGGGCGATACAAGTCATACTGCCTACCAGCATGTCATACTTTGGTTCAGCGGTATTGTGAGATGAAGCGGCCCGGACCGACATTACGCGTACGCTTACGCGAGACTGGTTCTTGAACCCATAGGGTCCGCACGCTTAACGTTCGATGACGATTGGTATTATGAGTTTATGTGATATGTTGTACCGAATGACATTCGGAGTCCCGGATGTGATCACGGACATGACGAGGAGTCTCGAAATGGTCGAAACATAAAGATTGATATATTGGACGACTATGTTCGGACACCGGAAGTGTTCCGGAGAAGTTTTGGATAAAACCGGAGTGCCGGAGGGTTATCGAACCCCCGGGGGAACTAATAGACCTCGATGGGCCTTAATGGAGAGAGAGAGAGGGGCGGCCAGGGCAGGCCGCGCGCCCCCTCCCCCTTGAGTCTGAATAGGACAAGGAAGGGGGGCGGCGCCCCCCTTTCCTTCCCCCTCCCTCTCCTTCCTCCTCCCTCTCTCCCTTTAGGTGGAAACCTACTAGGACTTGGGGTCCTAGTAGGAATCCCCTCTTGGGGGCGCGCCAAGGAGGGCCGGCCGGCCTCCCCCTTGCTTCTTTATATACGGGGGCAGGGGGCACCCTAGAACACACAAGTTGATTGTTTACCCGTGTGCGGTGCCCCCCTCCATAGATTTCCACCTCGGTCATATCGTCGTAGTGCTTAGGCGAAGCCCTGCGCCAGTAACTTCATCATCACCGTCACCACGCCGTCGTGCTGACGAAACTCTCCCTCAACCACAGCTAGATCTAGAGTTCGTGGGACGTCACCGAGCTGAACGTGTGCAGATCGCAGAGATGTCGTACCTTCGGTGCTAGGATCGGTCAGATCGTGAAGACGTACGACTACATCAACCGCGTTGTCATAACGCTTCCGCTTTCGGTCTACGAGGATACGTGGACACACTCTCCCCTCTCGTTGCTATGCATCTCCTAGATAGATCTTGCGTGATCGTAGACCTTTTTTTTGAAATTACCGCGTTCCCCAACAAGGACTTGTTATTATGATACCAATGATGGGTGATTTAATATTATGACGATGCATGATGCTAAGTTGTTATGCTAGTGGGTGAAATGAACGTGGATTAGATTCAAGTGGAGACAACATGTGGTGCATGCCGAAAGTACTACTAATCCAAACTTGATCTAGTTTGGACTAGTAGTACTTTCGATGTGCATCACATGTTACCTCCATTTGAATCTAATCCATGTTCGTTTCACCCACTGTTATAAATAATAACTAATCATGGTCATAAAATCATATGATGAAAGTACTGTATATAAAACCTATACAAAGACAGCGACAATAAGCTGCATTTTCAAAAATACAGGAAAATTTAGCAGTAGCGCTTCTCAGAAGAAACATTGCTGCTACTTACGTAGCAGCGCTTGCCCTCAACAAGCGCTACTGCTAACTAGTTATAGCAGTAGCGCTGGGAAACCAGGACTACTGCTACCAGTTAGTTGTAGCGCCTTAGCAGTAACGCTGGACCCAGCGCTACTGCTATATGTATTTCAAGCGCTACTACTAGGGTTTTTCCTAGTAGTGCCATTCTTCTGGCATCTTGTTTGCCTGAAAAATGTGGTTGAAAATTTTGGTTAGCTATAATATCGCTATGTCACCGAGGCCTCTCCACACCTCAGGGATATCAGGGCCCATTGACTTGCCTCCTTTAATCCTTTTTAAAGGCTCGACCTAAGACTCTTGTATTCGCCGCACGAAACGTCCGTTCAATAGTACAGCTCTCATTCTCCCCATCGAACGGCTTGTCGAACTACTCCCGTCATTTATGCTTAATCTCCTCGTCCTTCACCAGAAGCTGGTCTGCTCCGTCCTTAATGCATTTGACTTGGCATCTATGATACTACTTTAACATAAGTAGATACAAAGTAGCATAGCATTTAACACGATATGGTATCTACCTATGTTACTCTAACCCTCTCTCTTTTCTTTAATCGTGTGCCACATAAGCATGTTTGCTAGTCCCAAGTGCATGTTACCGGTTATGTTACCCCCACTATGGCCAACCTTAGGCCCAAAGACAACTTCTCTTAGACCAAGACATATAGTAATTTGCTCACATTATTTCTTCTATTCCACTTCCAATGCACTCTATCACATGCATGCAACCAATGGAAAAGCAGGGCCTTATAAAAGTGGACATGATTGTGATGCTGAGAGGCCTAATAAATCCGGACGGAGTACTGAAAGTCACTAGATGTGATACCGCATCAACGTGTGAGGTAAAAATCTCTAGTGATACTAGATGATATCCCAGACATTGTTGTGTGAATGTTTTGTAATATATTACAATCAGATTTGACTATATGTAACATGGATATTTGAAATAATAATATGATAATTGAAAATATATATGATCTGTGTTTGAATATTCTATATTTGTAAAATAATCGCTACAATTATTAGGATAATATAATGAAAATACTCATGCATGTTGCATTATTGAGGTGGACCTTCCTTTGCATGGTGCATGCTGCGAAATACATTATTTATATGTAGAGAATTAGATAGTATAGAAAGCCGAACAGAACATAAAAAAAATGTCACATGCAACAGATTTTGGGAAACTGAATCATCTATTTAACTTTCAAAAAAGAAGAGAAATACAGTCAGTATAGATACAATATAATGGTACGAGCTACAAAAAACAGCCCTTTATTCCGTTTCAGTTCTTACAACCAGCATTATAAGAAACAAGAGTAGCTACTATATTTTTCGCATAATTCAAACTAGAACCTCGCCTTTATCAACTCCATCATGGTACCCCTCGCAAAAAAGGGAAAACTCCATCATGGTACGCACGCTCGGGTCCCTGACCCTTTTTAGTTCAACCAAATGAACTAAATTTCAAACACACAGCACTTTTGATAATTTACTTCATTCGGTTGAACTAAGAGGGTCACAGGCACCCCAGAACGTTAGAAATCTGCATCCCGATGCACGCACACGGCCAAAAAAACGAGGACGGCAAGAACAACTCCTAACGACCGACAAAACATGGCGACGACTGAAAACGAGAAGGGCAAAAAACCGTCCGGATTTTCTCCCCATGTCTAGCTAGGCTCTGGTTTCTGAAGGCGCTTCCCCTTGTTATGTGTCTTACCATTTTCGTGGGGGGTAGCACGCTTCTTTTATATCGAAGAAAAAGAAACTAGGTTCTGAAGAGCTCCAGGCAGTGCTCCTGGTCCAGGTTCCTGCTCCAGAACTTCTTGTAGTACTCGTCGTAGGTGTAGTTTCTGTAGACCGCCGGCGATTTCTCGCCGATGAGCTTCTCAGCGGGGCCGAGCTTGACACTGTTGCAGGGGCAGAGGAAGGAGGCGATGGACATCCTTGGCTTGTCCGAGTTCACCACGGCGCGGTGCCACACGCTCTTATATCTCCCGTTGCTCAGCGCCTGAAACACGGTTGTGGAAATCAGTTTCAGTTAGCACCACTACAGTCAAGAGTCCCGGAGTTCAGAAAATAGTATAGAATGCAATGCGTCATTGGATCTGGGCTGTTCGTGTTTGTTTGCACTTCTTCTGTGGTCGATCGGTCAAGGGTTTGTCTTGATTATGTATGTACGTGGATGCAGTTCAGTCCAGCAGATCCAGCAATATTTTACTCAACTTGCACACAATTAGCAATGTGTTCTACACCTAACTAGGCAAACAGTGTAAGATGTCTTGGCTTAAGCAGTTGACCATGGGTCCATGTGCAGTGTACGATGCTACATGGAGCACACATGGAGTCATTGGGCTGCTCATGTTTGTTTACACTTGTTGTGTGGTCTGTCAAGAGATTGTCTTAATCATGTGGGTGCAGTTCAGTTAGAGCAGATCGAACAGTATTATACCGAACCTATAGACAATTAGCAATGTGTTCTACACCTAACTAGGCTTCTAAACTACAACAAGATGTATGCATACAATATGAGGGCACACATTTGAATACTGCAACCGATCGATCTTGGTTTAATGAAAAGATGTACACTACGTATGTACTTGGTGCATCACCTGCAGCTGGTCGCCGAGATTGATGACGAGCGCGTTGGGCCGCGGGTTGACTGCAATCCACCGGCCTTCCTTGAGCACCTGCAGCCCGGCGACCTGCTCGTCCATCATCAGGATGGTGAGGGCATTGGGGTCCGTGTGCGCCGGGAGCCCATAGGTCAGCTCCGGCGACGGGCACTTTGGGTAGAAGTTCACCGCCATGTGCTGCTCCTGCTCGCCGAGGACCTTCTTGATGTAGTCCTGCTCCAGCCCCAGGCTCTCCGATATCATGGCGTAGAGCCGGAACCCGAGCTGCCGGACCTCCTTGCAGTATGTGCTCATGACATCCCTGGTTCATGAAAAACGTGCCTGCCGGTTAATCATCTGTAAACCTTGCAAGTTACAACTATCTTTTTCTCTTTAAAAAGTAGCATTTTTATCAAATCAAAATGTAGCATCAAGGGGATACAAGCACGTACTCCCTCTATAAAGCTACTCATTCGTTAAATTCTTTGTCTTGATTTATGCAGATACGGATGTATCTGCTATTAAAATAGTCAGGATCTGGCCGTATCTGAAACAAATCTAAGAGAAGTAATTGAACGAAAAGAATATAAGAATCTTATGTTAGTTTACGGAGGGAGTATCTTTTCCCGATAGAGATGAACAGAAGCATCTCGGTAGATATTTTCATTGAATTAGCAGCCGATTGTCGCTGTTAAACACTATTTCGTGGGGACATGTCGTGGTACCAGTGACCGTCTTGATCTCGGCCCTACGGTACCAAGTTCCTCTGTCATGTCCATCCTCCAATGACATCTAGTGATACCACCCCCATCCCCACACGAACAAGTTGCGACGCCGCGTCGACGTCGTCTATCATCCACGAGATCTAATCCAAGATCCTTAGCAGGTGAAATGTTCTGGACACGCATCATGTGAGTGTGACCACCACCATGGATCATGTCCTTCCTTGTGAACTCATGTGTTCTCAGTTTGAATATATTTTTTCTTCAAAAAGTGGTTCTTATTTCATTGTCTCGTTGTGACATTTGTTCTGTCTCTCTGGTGCCCATGCTGCAAATTGCACCATATCGACAGGTCACCCGAACTGGCCAGTTCCTTGTCGCCCCTGCTCTCTCCCCCGGCCAGGCCCCCCATTCACGTTTAAGCCAGATTCTAGCACGACATTTAGGTGTGCGGCGTCGTTGTAGCATGGACCACTTCCGTTTGTTCTCCCTCATTTGCTACTGGTTTCTTTGCCGCCCTGAACTAATACTTTTATGAGTGCAGGAAACCCTGTGTATCTGTGTACAGAGAACGCATCTCCAGCACATGGACAGGCCGTTGCTCGGTTGTTTTCTTTCAGGTACATGGTATAGCTTGTTAATGGTTTGGTACTGTGTACTGTATGGTTTGTTAGCAATAGTTTGGCGCTCTGTACGCCGTCCTTGTTCCAGGTACAGAGAATAGTTTGTTAGTTTGGTGTATAATACGTCCTTGGTTGTTCCAGGTACAGAGTACAGTCTGTTAGTTTGTTTGATAATTAGCTTGTACAGCGATCAGCCTCGTGACTCATGACAAAAGTGCCAGTTTCTTTGTCTGTTTATGGTTGAATCTAGGAGGGAAACGCTAAAGAAATTGGTAGTCCCTTTGGCATCAGTGACAAAAGATTTGAAAAAGGTGTGTTCTCCTAGCTGAAGAAAGTGTAGGTAATGCTGGAACAATGTCAACTACTAGTGTGCTAGAAAGGTAGCCGCATGAGTACTTGATTGGTGCAGCTACGAGTGCTAGTGCTGGTACAAAATAATGCCAAAGTAATTAGGGGAAAGCACTTTCGAGGAATTTCTTCTAGAGTAATCAAATTTGGAACAAAAATTTCATAAGGGTGCTCTGGGTTCTTTCAGTGCCGGAGCAAGGTCCAGCGACGCAGATTTTGAGTAGTTTCTTTCGGCGGGGAAGGATGGAAGGAAGTGTAATGGCGGGGATTGGTGAAGAGTACCTGAAGGGCGGCGGATTGGCAGGCCACTCCGGGACGAACTGCTCGAGCGGGTGGCAGTGCAGGCGGAGGTAGTCGCGCCAGTTGTGCACGGTCTCCTTGCGCACGTTGAAGCTGGTGGAGAGGCGCATCTTCTTGGCCGGGTCGTCGGAGTAGAGCTTGGCCTTCTCCTCCGGCGAGAGGCGGAAGAAGTCGTGCGCCACCGCCATCGCTGCCAGCATGACCTCCAGCGGCAGCCCGTGGTTGAGCACCTGGCGACCGATCAGAAACCACACACGGTGAGCGAAAGCAGAGCGCCTCCATTCCCTTTCCGAAAGGAAAAACAGAGCGCCGGCCGGGCTTGTAAGCCGGAGGGAATGGGAATTGGGAGTTTGGGGCTAACCTGGAAGAAGCCGTGGGAGCTGCAGGCGGCGCCGATCTGGGCGACGACGGCGGCGCGGTCGGGGTTGGCGAGGTCGACGACGGGGATGTCGGCGTCGGGCACGACCTCGTCGAGGCGCGGCCGGTCCGCCTCCGACCGGACGTAGCTGTCGGGCAGCGTGTGGTGCACGGCCGTGGAGATGAGCTGCTCCGCCATGCCGGCACAAGAACTCACCCACGAGAGACAGAGAGAGAGAGAGAGAGGGGCAACAGATAGAAAGATATGACGGTGGAAGGCGTGAGCAGAGGAACGGCCGTAGGCGAAGAGGAAACGCCGCGGCTGGGCTGGGTTTGTTTGAGCAGGCGGGGAAGTCGGAGGATTTATGGAGAAGGCCAGAGACTGAAGAGACGCGTTGGCGGGTTGACCAAGGACGGGCGCGTCGTCACTCACAGCCAAAGGGCGGGACGTCATCGGCCTGGCGACGGCTGACGCACACCGGACGGATGGCGAGCCGCACCGCTTGGCGTGCCAGCCAGGCGTTTGCGGCGGCGCGTCCGGGCCGCGTGTCGAGCACTGCCGTGCCATCCCTCCGGCCCCGGAGCACCAAAAGGCACAGCTCACTAGCTCCACTAGAGTTAAGGCTCTGCACAGATGTGCGTGTTTCTTCCATCGCAAAAAAAAGAAAGAAAGATGTGCGTGTTTCTTAAACACTACGCGCGCCTTGTTGCGCCGTTCTATTTTTTCTACTACCAATTTATTTGTTTGATTGTTAATTCATGAAGCAGTAACGGAAGTGAGAAATACTTGGAAGCTGCAGCACTGCACCAAAGTATATGGCTTCTGGTTCACAATGTTGATTATTCAGATGCATAATTATAATCAAAATAAAAAGAACATATTTGAAATAAAAGCATTGCTTTGCACTAACTAACGACAGAAAAGGGAATGAAGCATGTTTATAGCGGCCTCTAAGAGGAAGAGACGGAAATGGGAGGATCAAAAGATAATAGTACAAGTGATTGATCTATAAACGACCCGGTGACAATTAACCAGATTATTTTCACAGAAAAACTTACTACCTCCGTCCCGGTGTATAAGTCATTCGCGTAGTTCTAAGTCGATAATTTAACTATCTAAATATGTATTATATGTGACAAAAAATATATATTTAGAAAATACATCCGTGTGGAAATCTAGTGGTATACTTTTCATGACATATAACATATATTTAATTCCTTAAATCGATGACCTAGAACTACGCGAATGACTTATACACCCGGACGGAGGGGGTAGTTATCATCTTGCTTTCTCGTTTAGTTCCAATTAAATCTAGTTAGAGACTGTGCTCCTTACACTTGGAACCATATGCCTAGGGGCTGTTTGGTTCCCAGCCACAATTTGCCAAGCCAAAATTTGGCAGCCACAGTTTGCCAAGTATGTGTTTGGTTTTTGCCACACTTTGGCTTGCCACACTTTATTGCCCCTATGGCTTGTTGGAAATATGCCCTAGAGGCAATAATAAATTAGTTATTATTATATTTCCTTGTTCATGATAATCGTTTATTATTCATGCTATAATTGTATTGATAGGAAACTCAGATACATGTGTGGATACATAGACAACACCATGTCCCTAGTAAGCCTCTAGTTGACTAGCTCGTTGATCAATAGATGGTTACGGTTTCCGACCATGGACATTGGATGTCATTGATAACGGGATCACATCATTAGGAGAATGATGTGATGGACAAGACAATCCTAAGCCTAGCACAAAGATCGTGTAGTTAGTATGCTAAAGCTTTTCCAATGTCAAGTATCTCTTCCTTAGACCATGAGATCGTGCAATTCCGGATACCGTAGGAGTGCTTTGGGTGTATCAAGCGTCACAACGTAATCGGGTGACTATAAAGGTGCACTACGGTATCTCCGAAAGTGACCATTGGGTTGACACGGATCGAGGCTGGATTTGTCACTCCGTGTAAGCGGAGAGGTATCTCTAGGCCCACTCGGTAGGACATCATCATAATGTGCACAATGTGACCAAGGGGTTGATCACGGGATGATGTGTTACGGAACGAGTAAAGAGACTTGCCGTAACGAGATTGAACAAGGTATCGGGATACCGACGATCGAATCTCGGGCAAGTACAATACCGCTAGACAAAGGGAATTGTATACGGGATCGATTGAGTCCTTGACATCGTGGTTCATCCGATGAGATCATCGTGGAACATGTAGGAGCCAACATGGGTATCCAGATCCGCTGTTGGTTATTGACGGAGAACGTCTCGGTCATGTTCGCATGATTCCCGAACCCGTAGGGTCTACACATAAGGTTCGATGGCGCTAGGGTTATAAAGGAAGTTTGTATGTGGTTACGAATGTTGTTGAGTCCGGATGAGATCCCGGACGTCACGAGGAGTTCGGAATGGTCCGGAGGTAAAGATTTATATATGGAAAGTTGTTGTTGGGTTAGGAAAAGTTCGGGTTTTTGGTATTGTACCGGAAGCTTCGGAAGGTTCGGAGGATTCGGAGGGTCGGAGGTCCGGAAATGTTCCACCACGTCCAATACAGTAGCATGGGCTGTGGGGCGCCCTAGCCTTAATGGGCCAGGGAACCAGCCCCCAAGGCCCATGCGCATGGGAGGGGAAACCCTAAGGGGAGGGCCTCCACTTGACTTGGGAGGCACTCCTCCCCTCTTGCCCGCCCCAAGTCCCATCTAGGGCTGGCCGCACCCCTTGGGGTGGGAAACCCTAAAGGGGCGCAGCCCCCTTTCCCCTATATATACTTGAGGTTTTAGGGCTGCCATACAGGAGAACCTCTCCTCTTGGTGCAGCCACGCCTCCTCTTCCTCCTCTCCCTTGGTGCTTGGCGAAGCCTGCGGGATTCCACGCTCCTCCACCACCACCACGCCGTTGTGCTGCTGCTGGATGGAGTCTTCCTCAACCTCTCCCTCTCTCCTTGCTGGATCAAGGCGTGGGAGGCGTCACCGGGCTGTCGTGTGTTGAGCGCGGAGGTGCCGTCCGTTCGGCACTTGATCATCGGTGATTTGAATCACGACGAGTCGACTCCTTCAACCCCGTTCACTTGAGCGCTTCCGCTTAGCGATCTACAAGGGTATGTAGATGCACTCTCCTTCCCTCGTTGCTAGATTCTCCATAGATTGATCTTGGTGACACGTGGGAAAATTTTGAATTTCTTTCGTTCCCCAACAATGGTATCGAGCTAGGTCTATTGCGTAGATTCTTTGCACGAGTAGAACACAAAGTAGTTGTGGGCGTTGATGATGTTCAATATGCTTACCGTTACTAGTCCAATCTTGTTTGACGGTATTGTGGGATGAAGCGGCCGGACCGACCTTACGTACTCTTCGTGAGGCAGGTTCCACCGACCGACATGCACTTGGTGCATAAGGTGGCTAGCGGTGCCGCCTCTCCACTTTAGTCGGAACGGATTCGATGAAAAGGGTCCTTATGAAGGGTAAATAGCAATTGGCATATCACGTTGTGGTTTTGCGTGGGTAAGCGTTCTTGCTAGAACCCATAGCAGCCACGTAAAACATGCAAACAACAATTAGAGGACGTCTAACTTGTTTTTGCGGGGTATGCTATGTGATGTGATATGGCCAAGAAGAATGTGATGAATGATATGTGATGTATGAGATTGATCATGTTCTTGTAATAGGATTCACGACTTGCATGTCGATGAATATGACAACCGGCGAGAAGCCATAGGAGTTGTCTTTATTTATTGTATGACCTGCGTGTCATTAAACAACGCCATGTAATTACTTTACTTTATTGCTAACGGTAGCCATAGTAGTAGAAGTAATAGTTGGCGAGACAACTTCATGAAGACACGATGATGGAGATCATGATGATGGAGATCATGGTGTCATGCGGTGACAATGATGATCATGGAGCCCGAAGATGGAGATCAAAGGAGCAATATGATATTGGCCATATCATGTCACTACTATATAATTGCATGTGATGTTTATTATGTTTATGCATCTTGTTTACTTAGAACGACGGTAGTAAATAAGATGATCCTTACACAAATTTCAAGAAGTGTTCTCCCTAATCGTGCACCGTTGCTACAGTTAAGTAAGCTTCTAAGCACCACGTGTTAATCGGGTGTGATGGATTCTTACGTTCACATACAACGGGTGTAAGCAAGATTTACACACGCAAAACACTTAGGGTTAACTTGACGAGCCTAGCATGTGAAGACATGGCCTCGGAACACGGAGACCGAAAGGTCGAGCATGAGTCGTATGGTAGATACGATCAACATGAAGATGTTCACCGATGATGACTAGTCCGTCTCACGTGTTGATCGGACACGGCCTAGTTGATTCGGATCATGTAATCACTTAGATGACCGGAGGGATGTCTATCTGAGTGGGAGTTCATAAGATGAACTTAATTATCCTGAACATAGTCAAAAGACCTTTTGCAATTATGTCATGAGCTCGCGCTTAAGTTCCATTATTTAGATATGTTCCTAGAGAAAATATAGTTGAAAGTTGAAAGTAGCGATTATGCGGACAAGAGAAGGCTTATGTCCTTAATGCACGCTCGGTGTGCTGAACCCCAAGCGTCGTTTGTGGATGTTGCGAACATCGGACATACGCTTTTGATAACTACGTGATAGTTCGCTTAAGCGGTTTAGAGTTGAGGCACCAAAGACATTTTGAAACGTCGCGGAACATATGAGATGTTTGAGGGCTGAAATTGGGATTTCAGGCTCGTGCCCACGTCAAGAGGTATGAGACCTCCGACGATTTTCTTAGCCTGCAAACTAAGGGAGAAAAGCTCAATCGTTGAGCTTGTGCTCAGATTGTCTGAGTGCAACAATCACTTAAATCGAGTGGGAGTTGATCTTCCAGATGAGATAGTGATGTTTCTCCAAAGTCATTGCCACCAAGCTGCTAGAGCTTCGTGATGAACTATAACAAATCAGGGATAGATATGATGATCCTTGAGGTATTCGCGTTGTTTGACATCACGAAAGTAGAAATCAAGAAGGAGCATCAATTGTTGATGGTTGATGAAACCACTAAATCCAAGAAGGGCAAGGGCAACAAGGGATACTTCATGAAACGGCAAAACAGTTGCTGCTCCAGTGAAGAAACCCAAGGTCGAACCCAAACCGAGACTAAGTGCTTCGTAATAAGGGAACAGACATCGAGCAGAACCACCCTAGATACTTGGTAGATGAGAAGGCTGGCAAGGTCGATAGAAGTATATTGGATATACATTATGTTAATGTGTAATTTACTAGTACTCCTAGTAGCACCGGGTATTAGATACGGTTCGGTTGCTAAATGTTAGTAACTCAAATAAAAGCTACGGAATAAAGGAGACTAGCTAAAGGTGAGCTGACGATATGTGTTGGAAGTTTTTTCCAAGGTTGATGTGATCAAGCATCGCACGCTCCCTCTACCATCGAGATTTGGTTTTTGCGTTGAGCATAGACTTGATTGGATCATGTCTATCGCATGACGGTTATTCATTTAAGGAGAATAATGGTTACTCTGTTTATTTGAATAATACCTTCAATGGTCTTGCACCTAAAGGAATGGTTGATTGAATCTCGATCGTAGTGATACACATTTCCATGCCAAAAGGTATAAGATAGTAATGATAGTATCACTTACTTGTGGCACTGCCATGTAAGTCATATTGGTATAAAATGCATGAAGAAGCTCCATGTTGATGGATCTTTGGACTCACTCGTTTTGAAAAGTTTGAGACATGCAAACCATGTCTATTGGTGTATACGCATGAAGAAACTCCATGTAGATGGATCGTTTGGACTCACTTGATCTTGAATCACTTGAGATATGCAAATCATACCACATGGGCAAGATGACCTGAAAAGCCTCGGTTTCAAAGAAGATGGAACAAGATAGCAACTTGTTGGAAGTAACACATTTTGATGTGTGCAGTCCAATGAGTCTTTGAGGCATCTGATGAATATCGTTATGTTCTTACTTCATAGATGATTCGAGTAGATGTTGAGTATATTTACTTGATGAAACACAAGTCTGAATTATTGAATGGTTCAAGCAATTTCAGAGTGAAGTTTAAGATCTTCGTGACAAGAGGATAGAATGTCTATGATATGATCATAGAGATGAATATCTGAGTTACGAGTTTTGGCACACAATTAAGACATTGTGCAAATTGTTTCACAATAAATACCGCCTGGAACACCATAGTGTGATGATGTGTCCGAACATCATAGTTGCACTCTATTGGATATGGTGCGTACCATGATATCTCTTATCGAATTACCACTATCGTTCATGGGTTAGGCATTAGAGACAACCACACTCATTTAAATAGGGCACCACGTAATTCCGTTGAGACGACACCGTTTGGAGAAACCTAAGTTGTCGTTTCTTAAAAGTTTGGGGCTGCGACGCTTATGTGGAAAAGTTTCAGGTTGATAAGCTCGAACCCAAAGCGGACAAAATGCATCTTCATAGGACACCCAAAACGGTTGGGTATACCTCCTAATTCAGATCCGAAAGCAATAGGGATTGTTTCTTGAATCGGGTCCTTTCTCGAGGAAAAGTTCGTCTCGAAAAGTTGAGTGGGAGGATGGTGGAGACTTGATGAGGTTATTGAACCATCACTTCAACTAGTGTGTAGCAGGACGAAAGTTGTTCCGTGGCACCTACACCAATTGAAGTAGAAGCTTATGATAGTGATCATGAAGCTTGGATCAAGTCACTACCGAACCTCGTGGGGTGACAAGGATGCGTACTACTTGAGTGATACGCAATCCTGTCTTGAAGGTCATGTTGCTAGACAACAATGAACCTCGAGCTATGGAGAAGTAATGGTGGGCCCAAATTCCGACAAATGGTTAGAAGCCATGAAATCCGAGATAGGATCCATGTATCGGGACAAAGCATGGACTTTGGTGGACTTGCACGTGATCGGCAAGCCATTGAGATGAATGGATCTTTAAGAAGAAGACGGACATGGACGGTAATGTCACCTTCTATGAAGCTCGACTTGTGGCAAAGAGTTTTCACAAGTTCAAGGAGTTGACTACGATGAGATTTTCTCATCCGTAGCGATGCTTAAGTCCGTCGGAATCATGTTAGCACAAGCTGCATTTATGAAATCTGGCGGATGGATGTCAAGACGAGTTTCCTTACCTTTACGTAAGGAAAGGTTGTATGTGATACAATCGAGAAAAGTTTTGTCGATCCTAAGGATGCTAAGAGGTATGCTAGCTCCAGTGATCCTTCTAAGGACCGGAGTAAGCATCTCGGAGTTGGAATGTGCACTTTGATGAGATGATCAAAGATTTTGGGTTTATACAAAGTTTATGAGAAACTTGTATTTCCAAAGAAGTGAGTGGGAGCACTATAGAATTTCTGATGAGTATATGTTGTTGACATATGGATGATCGAAATGATGTAGAATTTCTGGAAAGCATATAGGGTTATTTGAAAGATGTTTTCAATAGAAAACCTGGATTAAGCTATTTGAACATTGAGCATCGAGATCTATAAGGATAGATCAAAATGCTTAATAATACTTTCAAATGAGCACATACCTTGACATGATCTTGAAGGTGTTCAAGATGGATCATCAAAGAAGGAGTTCTTGCCTAAGATGTAAGGTATGAGTTTAAGAGTTAAAGCTCGACCACGGCGAAAAGAGAGAAAGGACGAAGGTCGTCCCTATGCTTTAGACGTAGGCTCTATAGTATGCTATCTTGTGTACCGCACCCGAAGTGTGCCATGCCATGAGTCACTCAAGGGTACAAGAATGATCCAGAATGGGGATCATTGGACAGCGGTCAAAATTGTCCTTGGAGTAAATAAGGACATGTTTCTCGATTATGGAGGTGATAATGAGTTGGCGTAAAGGGTTACGTCGATGCAAGCTTTAACACCTATCCGAGTGACTCGAGAAGCAAACCGGATCGTATAGTGGAGCAACCATTTGGAATAGCTCCAAGTGGAGCGTGAAAGCAGCATTTACAATATGACATAGAGAATTGCGAAGTACACGGATCTGAAAGGTTCGCACCGTTGACTAAAACCTCTCTCACAAGCAAAACATGATCAAACCCCGAAACTCATTGAGACTTAATCACATGGTGATGTGAACTAGTTTAAGACACTAGTAAACTCTTTGGATGTTGGTCACATGGCGATGTGACCTATCGATGTTAATCACATGGCGATGTGAACTAGATTATTGACTCTAGTGCAAGTGGGAGACTGTTGGAAATATGCCCTAGAGGCAATAATAAATTAGTTATTATTATATTTCCTTGTTCATGATAATCGTTTATTATTCATGCTATAATTGTATTGATAGGAAACTCGATACATGTGTGGATACATAGACAACACCATGTCCCTAGTAAGCCTCTAGTTGACTAGCTCGTTGATCAATAGATGGTTACGGTTTCCGACCATGGACATTGGATGTCATTGATAACGGGATCACATCATTAGGAGAATGATGTGATGGACAAGACAATCCTAAGCCTAGCACAAAGATCGTGTAGTTCAGTATGCTAAAGCTTTTCCAATGTCAAGTATCTCTTCCTTAGACCATGAGATCGTGCAATTCCGGATACCGTAGGAGTGCTTTGGGTGTATCAAGCGTCACAACGTAATCGGGTGACTATAAAGGTGCACTACAGGTATCTCCGAAAGTGACCATTGGGTTGACACGGATCGAGGCTGGGATTTGTCACTCCGTGTAAGCGGAGAGGTATCTCTGGCCCACTCGGTAGGACATCATCATAATGTGCACAATGTGACCAAGGGGTTGATCACGGGATGATGTGTTACGGAACGAGTAAAGAGACTTGCCGATAACGAGATTGAACAAGGTATCGGGATACCGACGATCGAATCTCGGGCAAGTACAATACCGCTAGACAAAGGGAATTGTATACGGGATCGATTGAGTCCTTGACATCGTGGTTCATCCGATGAGATCATCGTGGAACATGTAGGAGCCAACATGGGTATCCAGATCCGCTGTTGGTTATTGACCGGAGAACGTCTCGGTCATGTGCGATGATTCCCGAACCCGTAGGGTCTACACTTAAGGTTCGATGGCGCTAGGGTTATAAAGGAAGTTTGTATGTGGTTACGAATGTTGTTGAGTCCGGATGAGATCCCGGACGTCACGAGGAGTTCGGAATGGTCCGGAGGTAAAGATTTATATATGGAAAGTTGTTGTTGGGTTAGGAAAAGTTCGGGTTTTTTCGGTATTGTACCGGAAGCTTCGAGAAGGTTCGGAGGATTCGGAGGGGTCCGGAGGTCCGGAAATTGTTCCACCACGTCCAATACAGTAGCATGGGCTGTGGGGCGCCCTAGCCTTAATGGGCCAGGGAACCAGCCCCCAAGGCCCATGCGCATGGGAGGGGGAACCCTAAGGGGAGGGCCTCCACTTGACTTGGGAGGCACTCCTCCCCCTCTTGGCCGCCCCCCAAGTCCCATCTAGGGCTGGTCGCACCCCTTGGGGTGGGAAACCCTAAAGGGGGCGCAGCCCCCCCTTTCCCCTATATATACTTGAGGTTTTAGGGCTGCCATACACAGGAGAACCTCTCCCTCTTGGTGCAGCCCTGCCTCTCCTCTTCCTCCTCTCCCTTGGTGCTTGGCGAAGCCCTGCGGGATTTCCACGCTCCTCCACCACCACCACGCCGTTGTGCTGCTGCTGGATGGAGTCTTCCTCAACCTCTCCCTCTCTCCTTGCTGGATCAAGGCGTGGGAGACGTCACCGGCTGTCGTGTGTTGAGCGCGAGGTGCCGTCCGTTCGGCACTTGATCTCGGTGATTTGAATCACGGCGAGTCGACTCCTTCAACCCCGTTCACTTGAACGCTTCCGCTTAGCGATCTACAAGGGTATGTAGATGCACTCTCCTTCCCTCGTTGCTAGATTCTCCATAGATTGATCTTGGTGACACGTAGGAAAATTTTGAATTTCTGCTACGTTCCCCAACAGTGGTATCAGAGCTAGGTCTATTGCGTAGATTCTTTGCACGAGTAGAACACAAAGTAGTTGTGGGCGTTGATGATGTTCAATATGCTTACCGTTACTAGTCCAATCTTGTTTGACGGTATTGTGGGATGAAGCGGCCGGACCGACCTTACGTACTCTTCGTGAGACAGGTTCCACCGGTGACATGCACTTGGTGCATAAGGTGGCTAGCGGGTGCCGCCTCTCCACTTTAGTCGGAACGGATTCGATGAAAAGGGTCCTTATGAAGGGTAAATAGCAATTGGCATATCACGTTGTGGTTTTGCGTAGGTAAGAAACGTTCTTGCTAGAACCCATAGCAGCCACGTAAAACATGCAAACAACAATTAGAGGACGTCTAACTTGTTTTTGCAGGGTATGCTATGTGATGTGATATGGCCAAGAAGAATGTGATGAATGATATGTGATGTATGAGATTGATCATGTTCTTGTAATAGGATTCACGACTTGCATGTCGATGAATATGACAACGGCGAGAGCCATAGGAGTTGTCTTTATTTATTGTATGACCTGCGTGTCATTAAACAACGCCATGTAATTACTTTACTTTATTGCTAACGGTAGCCATAGTAGTAGAAGTAATAAGTTGGCGAGACAACTTCATGGAGACACGATGATGGAGATCATGATGATGGAGATCATGGTGTCATGCGGTGACAATGATGATCATGGAGCCCGAAGATGGAGATCAAAGGAGCAATATGATATTGGCCATATCATGTCACTACTATATAATTGCATGTGATGTTTATTATGTTTATGCATCTTGTTTACTTAGAACGACGGTAGTAAATAAGATGATCCCTTACACAAATTTCAAGAAGTGTTCTCCCTAACGTGCACCGTTGCTACAGTTAAGTAAGCTTCTAAGCACCACGTGTTAATCGGGTGTGATGGATTCTTACGTTCACATACAACGGGTGTAAGCAAGATTTACACACGCAGAAACACTTAGGGTTAACTTGACGAGCCTAGCATGTGAAGACATAGCCTCGGAACACGGAGACCGAAAGGTCGAGCATGAGTCGTATGGTAGATACGATCAACATGAAGATGTTCACCGATGATGACTAGTCCGTCTCACGTGTTGATCGGACACGGCCTAGTTGATTCGGATCATGTAATCACTTAGATAACCGAGAGGATGTTTATCGAGTGGGAGTTCATAAGATGAACTTAATTATCCTGAACATAGTCAAAAGACCTTTTGCAAATTATGTCGTAAAGCTCGCGCTTTAGTTCCATTATTTAGATATGTTCCTAGAGAAAATATAGTTGAAAGTTGAAAGTAGCGATTATGCGGACGTAGAAAGCTTATGTCCTTAATGCACCGCTCGATGTGCTGAACCCCAAGCGTCGTTTGTGGATGTTGCGAACATCGGACATACACGTTTTGATAACTACGTGATAGTTCAGTTAAACGGTTTAGAGTTGAGGCACCAAAGACATTTTCGAAACGTCGCGGAACATATGAGATGTTTCGAGGGCTGAAATTGGGATTTCAGGCTCATGCCCACGTCAAGAGGTATGAGACCTCCGACGGATTTTCTTAGCCTGCAAACTAAGGGAGAAAAGCTCAATCGTTGAGCTTGTGCTCAGATTGTCTGAGTGCAACAATCACTTGAATCGAGTGGGAGTTGATCTTCCAGATGAGATAGTGATGTTTCTCCATAGTCATTGCCACCAAGCTGCTAGAGCTTCGTGATGAACTATAACATATCAGGGATAAATATGATGATCCTTGAAGTATTCGCGATGTTTGACACGCGAAAGTAGAAATCAAGAAGGAGCATCAATTGTTGATGGTTGGTGAAACCACTAGTTTCAAGAAGGGCAAGGGCAAGAAGGGACACTTCATGAAGCGACAAATCAGTTGTTGCTCCAAAGAAGAAACCCAAGGTTGAACCCAAACCGAGACTAAGTGCTTCGTAATAAAGGAACAACCATTTGGAGCAGAATTACCCTAGATACTTGGTAGATAAGAAGGCTGGCAAGGTCGATAGAAATATATTGGATATACATTATGTTAATGTGTACTTTACTAGTACTCCTAGTAGCACCAGGGTATTAAGATACCGGTTCGGTTGCTAAGTGTTAGTAACTCGAAATAAAAGCTACGGAATAAGCGGAGACTAGCTAAAGGTGAGTGACGATATGTGTTGGAAGTTTTTTCCAAGGTTGATGTGATCAAGCATCGCACGCTCCCTCTACCATCGAGATTTGGTTTTTGCGTTGAGCATAGACTTGATTGGATCATGTCTATCGCATGACGGTTATTCATTTAAGGAGAATAATGGTTACTCTGTTTATTTGAATAATACCTTCGATGGTCTTGCACCTAAATAAATGGTTTATTGAATCTCGATCGTAGTGCTACACATTTTCATGCCAAAAGTATAAGATAGTAATGATAGTACCACTTACTTGTGGCACTGCAATGTAAGTCATATTGGTGTAAAACGCATGAAGAAGCTCCATGTTGATGGATCTTTGGACTCACTCGTTTTGAAAAGTTTGAGACATGCAAACCATGTCTATTGGTGTATCGCATGAAGAAACTCCATGTAGATGGATCGTTTGGACTCACTTGATTTTGAATCACTTGAGATATGCAAATCATACCACATGGGCAAGATGACCGAAAAGCCTCGGTTTCATAAAGATGGAACAAGATAGCAACTTGTTGGAAGTAACACATTTTGATGTGTGCAGTCCAATGAGTCTTTGAGGCATCTGATGAATATCGTTATGTTCTTACTTCATAGATGATTCGAGTAGATGTTGAGTATATTTACTTGATGAAACACAAGTCTGAATTATTGAATGGTTCAAGCAATTTCAGAGTGAAGTTTAAGATCTTCGTGACAAGAGGATAGAATGTCTATGATATGATCATAGAGATGAATATCTGAGTTCTGAGTTTTGCACACAATTAAGACATTGTACAAATTGATTCACAATAAATACCTTTGGAACACCATAGTGTGATGGTGTGTCCGAACATCATAGTTGCACTCTATTGGATATGGTGCGTACCATGATATCTCTTATCGAATTACCACTATCGTTCATGGGTTAGGCGTTAGAGACAACCGCACTCACTTTAATAGGGCACCACGTAATTCCGTTGAGATGACACCGTATGAACTATGGTTTAGAGAAACCTAAGCTGTCATTTCTTAAAGGTTTGGGGCTGCGACGCTTATGTGGAAAAGTTTTAGGTTGATAAGCTCGAACCCAAAACGGACAAAATGCATCTTCATAGGACACCCAAAACGGTTAGGTATACCTCCTAATTCAGATCCGAAAGCAATAGGGATTGTTTCTTGAATCGGGTCCTTTCTCGAGGAAAAGTTCGTCTCGGAAAGTTGAGTGGGAGGATGGTGGAGACTTGATGAGGTCATTGAACCGTCACTTCAACTAGTGTGTAGCAGGGCACAGGAAGTTGTTCCCGTGGCACCTACACCAATTGAAGTAGAAGCTTATGATAGTGATCATGAAGTTTTGGATCAAGTCACTACCGTACCTCGTAGGGTGACAAGGATGCGTACTACTTCTGAGTGGTACAGCAATCCTGTCTTGAAGGTCATGTTGCTAGACAACAATGAACCTACGAGCTATGAAGAAGCGATGGTGGGCCCAAATTCCGACAAATGGTTAGAAGCCATGAAATCCGAGATAGTATCCATATATCCGAACAAAGCATGGACTTTGGTGGACTTGCCCGATGATCGGCAAGCCATTGAGATAAATGGATCTTTAAGAAGAAGACGGACGTGGACGGTAATAGCACTGTCTATGAAGCTCGATTTGTGGCAAAGAGTTTTTCACAAGTTCAAGGAGTTGACTATGATGAGATTCTCTCATTCGTAGCGATGCTTAAGTCCGTCGGAATCATGTTAGCATAAGCTGCATTTATGAAATCTGGCAGATGGATGTCAAAATGAGTTTCCTTACCAGTTTTCGTAAGGAAAGGTTGTATGTGATACAATCAGAAAAGTTTTGTCGATCCTAAGGATGCTAAAAGGTATGCTGGCTCCAGCGATCCTTTCTAAGGACTGGAGTAAGCATCTCGGAGTTGGAATGTGCGCTTTGATGAGATGATCAAAGATTTTGGGTGTATACAAAGTTTATGAGAAACTTGTATTTCCAAAGAAGTGAGTGGGAGCACTATAGAATTTCGATGAGTATATGTTGTTGACATATTGATGATCGAAATGATGTAGAATTTTCTGTAAAGCATATAGGGTTAAAGTGTTTTCAAGTGAAAACCTGGATTAAGCTACTTGAACATTGAGCATCAAGATCTATGAGGATAGATCAAAACGCTCAATGGTACTTTCAAATGAGCACATACCTTGACATGATCTTGAAGGTGTTCAAGATGGATCGATCAAAGAAGGAGTTCTTGCACGAGATGTAAGGTATGAAGTTAAGAGTTAAAGCTCGACCACGGCGAAAAAGAGAGAAAGGACGAAGGTCGTCCCCTATGCTTCGACGTAGGCTCTATAGTATGCTATCTTGTGTCTGCACCTGATGTGTGCCTTGCTACATATCGGCAAGAGAGTACAAAGGTGATCAAGGAGTGGATCACCGGATAGCGGTCAAAATTATCCTTAGAGGAATAAGGACATGTTTCTCGATTATGGAGGTGATAAAGAGTTCGGCGTAAAGGGTTACGTCGATGCAAGCTTTAACACCTATCCGAGTGACTCGAGAAGCAAACCGGATCGTATAGTGGAGCAACCATTTGGAATAGCTCCAAGTGGAGCGTGAAAGCAGCATTTACAATATGACATAGAGAATTGCGAAGTACACACGGATCTGAAAGGTTCGGACCCGTTGACTAAAACCTCTCTCACAAGCAAAACATGATCAAACCCGAACTCATTGAGACTTAATCACATGGTGATGTGAACTAGTTTAAGACACTAGTAAACTCTTTGGATGTTGGTCACATGGCGATGTGACCTATCAGTGTTAATCACATGGCGATGTGAACTAGATTATTGACTCTAGTGCAAGTGGGAGACTGTTGGAAATATGCCCTAGAGGCAATAATAAATTAGTTATTATTATATTTCCTTGTTCATGATAATCGTTTATTATTCATGCTATAATTGTATTGACCGGAAACAGCAATACATGTGTGGATACATAGACAACACCATGTCCCTAGTAAGCCTCTAGTTGACTAGCTCGTTGATCAATAGATGGTTACGGTTTCCGACCATGGACATTGGATGTCATTGATAACGGGATCACATCATTAGGAGAATGATGTGATGGACAAGACAATCCTAAGCCTAGCACAAAGATCGTGTAGTTAGTATGCTAAAGCTTTTCAAATGTCAAGTATCTTTTCCTTAGACCATGAGATCGTGCAATTCCGGATACCGTAGGAGTGCTTTGGGTGTATCAAGCGTCACAACGTAATCGGGTGACTATAAAGGTGCACTACAGGTATCTCCGAAAGTGACCATTGGGTTGACACGGATCAAGGCTGGGATTTGTCACTCCGTGTAAGCGGAGAGGTATCTCTGGGCCACTCGGTAGGACATCATCATAATGTGCACAATGTGACCAAGGGGTTGATCACGGGATGATGTGTTACGGAACGAGTAAAGAGACTTGCGATAACGAGATTGAACAAGGTATCGGGATACCGACGATCGAATCTCGGGCAAGTACAATACCGCTGGACAAAGGGAATTGTATACGGGATCGATTGAGTCCTTGACATCGTGGTTCATCCGATGAGATCATCGTGGAACATGTAGGAGCCAACATGGGTATCCAGATCCGCTGTTGGTTATTGACGGAGAACGTCTCGGTCATGTCGCATGTCTCCCGAACCCGTAGGGTCTACACATAAGGTTCGGTGGCGCTAGGGTTATATAGGAAGCTTGTATGTGGTTACGAATGTTGTTGAGTCCGGATGAGATCCCGGACGTCACGAGGAGTTCGGAATGGTCCGGAGGTAAAGATTTATATATGGAAAGTTGTTGTTGGGTTAGGAAAAGTTCGGGTTTTTCGGTATTGTACAGGAAGCTTCGGAAGGTTCGGAGGATTCGGAGGGTCCGGAGGTCCGGAAATTGTTCCACCACGTCCAATACAGTAGCATGGGCTGTGGGGGCGCCCTAGCCATAATGGGCCAAGGAACCAGCCCCCAAGGCCCATGCGCATGGGAGGGGGAACCCTAAGGGAGGGCCTCCACTTGACTTGGGAGGCACTCCTCCCCTCTTAGCCGCCCCAAGTCCCATCTAGGGCTGGCCGCACCCCTTGGGGTGGGAAACCCTAAAGGGGCGCAGCCCCTTTCCCCTATATATACTTGAGGTTTTGGGCTGCCCAACACACGAGAGCCTCTTCCTCTCAGGCGCAGCCTGCCTCTCCTCCTCCTCCTCTCCCTAGGTGCTTGGCGAAGCCTGCTGGGATGCCACGCTCCTCCATCACCACCACGCCGTTGTGCTGCTGCTGGATGGAGTCTTCCTCAACCTCTCCCTCTCTCCTTGCTGGATCAAGGCATGGGAGGCGTCACCGGGCTGTCGTGTGTGTTGAGCGCGGAGGTGCCGTCCGTTCGGCACTAGGATCTCCGGTGATTTGAATCACGATGAGTACGACTCCTTCAACCCCGTTCACATGAACGCTTCCGCTTAACGATCTACAAGGGTATGTAGATGCACTCTCCTTCCCTCGTTGCTAGTTTCTCCATAGATAGATCTTGGTGACACGTAGGAAAATTTTGAATTTCTGCTACGTTCCCCATCAGTGGTAACAGAGCCAGGACATATGACTTATACACCCGGACGGAGGGGGTAGTTATCATCTTGCTTTCTCGTTTAGTTCCAATTAAATCTAGTTAGAGACTGTGCTCCTTACACTTGGAACCATATGCCTAGGGGCTGTTTGGTTCCCAGCCACAATTTGCCAAGCCAAAATTTGGCAGCCACAGTTTGCCAAGTATGTGTTTGGTTTTTGCCACACTTTGGCTTGCCACACTTTATTGCCCCTATGGCCCACTTGTCAAAGAGACAATGTTTTTGCCAACTTTTGCCAAAGTTTGGCGTCCAATTTCTTAGCCACACTTGTGTGGCTTGCCATACTTGTGTGGCTAGCCACACTTTGGCTTGGCCACACTAGTCTCCAACCAAACAGACCCTTAGGGGAAAGTCAAGATCCACGTGTGCTTCTATAGTTTATTTATTTAGTACTTCCGATTTTGATAGTTTATTCTAGAAACTTGGTCAAACAAGGACATATTTGACTTATGAAAAAACTAATATACAATGCATTGTGAAACAGAGGGAGCATAAAGCATGCCATGTATAAACTGTTAGAGGTTGTTAATCCACAAGCGCAGACAGGTACTTAAGCGGTGAAGTATGAGGCTTTCAGATTGAAACCTTACGCGGTGGGATAAAATCCTTGTATATTCTCCTACTTGTTTAGCCCCGAAGAGAGCGATATTGTTTGAATCAGGCTGCCAAAGAAAGGATGACAGACGGAGAGGAAGGAGGTACTGGGAGTTGCACCGCAGACCTTGTGGACCATGGCGTGTTAATGAAGGCGAGCAAGTTCTGAAGACGACAGTCGTCCCTGTCCAGCACCGTTGCTAGTCATGCCGACCTACCTTGTCGGCTGCTCCTCCAAGCCACGAGCGTCGTCATCGTTAAACGCTAATTACCACACAAAGAAAGGGGAGAAAGATGGAGCGATGGGTGGGTTGTGCGGGGTGGTGGTGGACGGGGAAAGCCCGTGCAACCTTGTGGTGCGGAGGAGGCGGTGATGGGTCGGGCGCACCGCCACCAGAGAAGGGAAGAAAGCTAAGAGATGGGAGGGGCGGGTGTCGTGGTGATGGACTTGCTCACCCGTGCAACCATGTGATGCAGAGGAGCCTGAGGGAGTCCTGGACTAAGGGGTCCTCGGACGTCTGGTCTGTTAGCCATGGGCCGGACTGATGAGCTGTGGAGATACGAAGACTGAAGACTGCACTCGTGTCCAGATGGGACTCTCCTTGGCGTGGAAGGCAAGCTTGGCGACCGAATATGTAGATTCCTTTCTTTGTAAGCGACCTTGTATAACCCTAGATCTCCCCGGTGTCTATATAAACCAGAGGACTTAGTCCGAAAAGGGGGAGAGTCATTACCTTAGTCATACAGGCTAGACTTTTAGGGTTTAGCCATTACGATCTCGTGGTAGATCATCTATTGTAATACTCATATTCATCAAGATCAATCAAGCAGGAAGTAGGGTATTGCCTCCATAGAGAGGGCCCGAACCTGGGTAAACATCGTGTCCCCTGTCTCCTGTTACCATCGACCTTAGACGCACAGTTTGGGACCCCTTACCCGAGATCCGCCGGTTTTGACACCGACATTGGTGCTTTCATTGAGAGTTCCACTGTGCCGTCGACAACAGGATCGATGGCCCCTTCAATTGTTAACAATGAAGCTGTCCAAGGAGAAACCTTCCTCCCCGGACAGATCTTCATGTTTGGCGGCTTCGCACTGCGGGCCAACTCGTTTGGCCACCTGGAGCAGATTGATAGCTACGCCCCTGGCCATCAAGTCAGATTTGGGAGCTTGAATTACGTTGCGGACATCCGTGGAGATTTGATCTTCGCCGGATTCGAAACCGTGGTGACCGCTCCTGGTCACCTTGACGGACATGCCCTAAATCTGTCGTGAGACCGCATCCAGGAGATAGCTCCTGCAACCCCTCTGGCTTTAGATCCAGAGCACACTGTGGCATACAAGGATCGGAAGCTCGACCCCACCACGGAGGCCACAGACTCCCCGACGTTGGAGCCGCAAATGGGCTTAACCTCACACAATACTCGCGTCACAAAGCTCCAGACTCTTCTCCGGATATAAGTTCCGAACCATGTGAGTCCGCGGATACCAAACTTGATCCCTTATCGATCTTCGAGTTTAGCGCCGCAGACATCTTCCGGCACTCGCCCTTGGGCGATGTGCTGAACTCATTAAAGAACTTGTCCTTGGCGGGGTACTCACAGCCGAACTATGTACTGTTCGAACTAGGGGCTGATGATGGGGAATTTCGCTTCCCACCCGCCACCCACTCCATAGCCACTGTCGAGGACTTAACCGACATGCTTGATTACGGATACAAAGACATCGTCAGTACGGAAGATGATGTCAACGAGGAGCTGGGCCAAAACCCGCCATTCATTGGGCGATGGACGACCACTTCTTCCTACGACGTATACATGATGGATACGCCTAAAGAAACTAACAACAATGACAAAGAGGATCTAGTCGAAGACAAACCTCCTGAGACAAAGCCCAGTCGCCGGCGTCAGCGGCGCCGCTCTAAGTCACATAATACAAAAGACAAGAACACCGGCACCGGAGAGAACAATACTCCGGACAATGCCGAAGACAATGAAGACCCTGTTGGAGCAACCTCCGAACAGGATGAACAGGCCATACACGAAGACTCGGAGGACAGTAACTACCTTCCGCTCTCCGAGGAAGAGGAAAGCCTCGGCAACGAGGATTTTATCGTGCCCAAGGAACCTCTCGAGCAGGAGCGCTTCAAACGCCGGCTAATAGCAACTGCAAGAAGCCTGAAAAAGAAGGAGTTGCAGCTTCAAGCGGACCAAGATCTGCTCAATGATAGATGGACCGAAGTCATGGCCGCTGAAGAATACGGCCTTGGTGGCCCAGCCAAAAGCTACCCGAAGCATTGATTGCTACCTCAGTTCGATGACGAGGCGTTGGAGCCCGTACCATCATCGCACAATGCGGCAGGCCGACCACAACTTGGTCCGGATAAAGCGGCAACTCAAGCCGAACACCAGACCGCCCACCTCGCTGTAAAGGCAAGAATAAAGCAGCTCGGGGGTGTACATACAACCTTCGACAGGACTTGGACAGTAGAGCAGGACACGCAAGATCGGTCTACGGATCGCGAGGACGTGCCGCGACACACGACGACGGCTACCCATTCGGACGTGACAAACTTATCCACGCCCGGGCAGAAAACCGCAAATGGACTCCATCGGAAGTACGCCGCAGTGTGGCCCAGCATAGAGGCGCCACATACCCTCTTTGCTTCACAGACGAAGTAATGGAGCATGAATTCCCAGACGGGTTCAAACCCATGAATATCGAATCATACGACGGAACAACGGATCCTGCGGTATGGATCGAGGACTTCCTCCTCCATATCCACATGGCCCGCGGAGATGACCTTCATGCCATCAAATACCTACCACTAAAACTCAAGGACCAGCTCGGTACTGGTTAAACAGTCTGCCTGAGAATTCTATTGGCAGCTAGGAAGATTTGGAAGATGCCTTTCGTGACAACTTCCAAGGAACGCATGTCCGGCCACCGGACGCCTAAGTCACATTGTCCAGCAGCCCGGAGAGTCAGCCAGGAAGCTCTGGACTAGGTTCTTAGTAAAAAAGAACCAAATCACCGACGGTCCGGACGCAGAAGCCCTCACGGCCTTCAAACACAGCGTCCGGGATGAATGGCTTGCACGCACCTCGGTCAAGAAGGACCTAAATCCATGACAACCCTTCCTGCTCTAATTACTCGCTTTTGCGCGGGAGAAGACAGCTGGCTCGCTCGTAGAAGCAACAGCGCCAACGGCCCGGGCACTTCCGAAGTCCGAGAAGACAATGGCAAACCACGACGAAGCAAACACAACAGTTGTGATGATAATGAAAGATCACGCGACACAGCGGTCAACGCCGGATTCAGCAATCCCAAACCCGGTCAACGGAAAAAGCCACTCAAGGCGAACCGAGATGGACCATCCAACCTAGACAGGATATTGGACCGACCCTGCCAGATTCACGGCCACCCCGATAAACCAGCTAATCATACCAACAGAAACTGTTGGGTATTCAAGCAGGCCGGCAAGCTCAACGCCGAACACAATGGGGAGGAGGCCGCCAGGCGATAGGGACGACGGAGAGGTTCACCAACCAAACACCGGGGGTCAGAAGCAATTTTCCCCCGAGGATCGATCAACCCTAGAGCGGAAGTAGCAGTGCGGCTTCTGCCGCCCACCTCATATACACGCAAAATTTGTACCGTTCATACACCACTACGCACTTAAGATACCATGGGCATTGGCGGAAGCACAATACGGACAAAGCCTGCAAGCATTCCAATAACATTCTTTGTCTACTTTCTTTTTACTTCTTTTATTATCTCTTAAAAATAGGTGACGCAAAGGACAAGCATCTAAACCGACTCCATCGGAGTTCGGATCTGTACATTCACCTAAGGGGCTACCTCCGTCAAGGATTCCCCTTGCCGAGGACAGGCGACGCAGACGTGCGACAGGAGGTCGAAAACAACTTTTTGTATACCGCACTCTTTATTTCGAGCCTGTAATATGCCTTTTTCCTCCAAATTCGACCCCGAGCATGTCAAATAGCCGGGGTTGTGGTCTTTATATATATAAAGTAAGCATTGGCATATCGCTCAGGTCCCAGTAAACATTATCCGGATTAATCATTCGTGTCTTTTCGCCAATGAATATGGCTCCTATGGTTGTTTCACAGATATACCTCGGCATAACCTTCCAGGGGCTCGGTATGGGAACAAATGAGTTGCCAACAAAGTCCGAACAGCTTAAAGAGTACTTCGGCGTCGCGAGTTTGGCCTTATATGCATTAGCTCCGAATCATGTCTTGGGTCAATGGTTGGGTTGCCCGGCTCCTGTGCTTGCTACCTTACATTCCGCTCTATCGGTTAGGGTAGTAAAGGGAGAACTACTGCGATTGTGCTTCCGGTTCATCTGGTCAAGCACCTCAGTAGAGAAAGCCGAAAACCCCGACTGTCATGATGCTGCGAGAGCTGGTCAAACACTCGATGACGGAATCTGTCGGGATTCCCTCCGTCTCACACGAAGGACCTTTTTTCAGGTCATATATGTAACACACCATACTGGAATAAGCTGTACGCATGCCAGGGGTTATATCGTAGTCCCCCCCATAAACCTCCTATGGCTAAGTGAAAGTGTTAACGGCATATAGTCTGATTGGCTGGTTCGCCGCATTATCACCTCCTTTATGGACCAAGACGTTGGGTCAAGAGTGATCAAATGCTTTTCCGTACACCCACGTACTTCTTATGAGGGGGCTGAAGCCGATGACTGGAAAACTTTCAGATTATATTAAAACGGCCGCACAGGAGGAATACAAGCTTTCGAGAAAAATATAAAAATAGATTAAACTATAAAATTGTCTTTTACAATTCCCATACACCTCACTCGAACATTATGTCTTTCGAGCATTGACCCTCTATCAAGCGGGCGGCCTCTAGGATGTCTTCAAAATAATGCTCCGGTTCGTAACGGTCCTTGCCCTTGGGTAGACTCTTCGCCGCAACATCGATGACCTTCATCTTTCCCCAGAATGTCTTGACTCGGGCAAAGGCCATCCGTGCACCCTCAATGCACGCAGACCGCTTCACAACATCGATACGTGGCACCGCATCAACGAGCCGCTGCACCAAGCCGAAGTAGCTATTCGAAACAGGCTCAGTCGGCCACAGCCGGATTATGATGTTCTTCATAGCAGCGCCGGATATCCTATGAAGCTCGGCCCATTGAGACATCTGTTCATTCAGCAGCAGAGGGCGCTTCGACGCACCAAATTGTGACCAGAAAAGATTCTCCGTTGCATAACCCTCTTGCGCTTGATAAAAATGCACCGCATCGGAAGAACTCTTCGGCAAGTCTAAAAAGTCGTCCGGAGAACTCCACACTTGGTTAAGCTGAGCATAGTTCGGGTCACCGAACTTAGCCTGTAGCTAAAAGGGCTTCCCGGCCGCAATCTCCGCAGCTTGCTGGATCTCCTCACGGGCTGCTCTGGATTCAGACCGCGCTTCTCTCGCCTCTCGTAAGGCCTTGTCAAGTTCAGCCGTTTTGGCTTCATTTTCCTTCTCGAGAAGTTCACAGCGGCCAGTAGCATTTTTTAATTCGAGCGCCATCGTGGATATCTTCTCCTCGTCTTGGCGCCGATCAGCTTGTTCGGCTTTTAACTCAGTCAATGCCTTCTCGGCAGCCGCATTAATAAACCGGGCCTGCTCCTTGGCCCGGGCCAGCTCCGCCTGAAGAATTTCAACGGCGGCAGCACCATCTGCAGTCATGCATATTCCAGTATATAACCTTTAGCGTCATGCTCATATAACAAAAATGTATGTAAAGGGACTGCCCCAAATACATACCTTGCGACTCGTCCAGGCGCATATTGATTAATGCAATGTCATCCCCTGCCATATCAAGCTTCCGCTGCAGCTCGGCAATATCTGTAGTCTGGGAAGTAGCCAGGGGGGAAGCAACCTGTGTTTCAGTTAATCAGATTAGTCCTTGAGTATTTCTTCTTGATCCTCTGTTTGCCTCCCATAGGGAGCCAACCCGAGTCTCAGGGGCTACTACCTATACACAGGTGCATCCTTGCAAATAAAATATACTTGAAAACATCACATTACAAACCTCGAAGCCTCTTAGAAGGCTCATGAAGGCTTCATTCAATCCTCTCTTTGCGGACAGGATCTTCTCAGCCACCGTACCCATCAAAGTACGCCGTGTTGGGGAACGTTGCAGAAAATAAAAAATTTCCTACGGTTTCACCAAGATCCATCTATGAGTTCATCTAAGCAACGAGTCATGGGAGAGAGATTGCATCTACATACCACTTGTAGATCGCGTGCGGAAGCGTTCAAGGGAACGGTGATGATGGAGTCGTACTCGCCGTGATTCGAATCACCGATGACCAAGTGCCGAACGGACAGCACCTCCGCGTTCAACACACGTATGGAACAGACGACGTCTCCTCCTTCTTGATCCAGCAAGGGGGAAGGAGAGGTTGAGGAAGAAGGCTCCAGCAGCAGCACGACGGCGTGATGATGGTGGAGAGGCAGTACTCCGACAGGGCTTCGCCAAGCACACAACGGAGGAGGAGAGGTGTTGGGGAGGGGAGGGGCTGCGCCTTGGATCAGGTGTTCAGCCCTCCCCTCGCCCCTCTATTTATAGGGGAAGGGGAGGGGCGGCCCCTCTAGATGAGATCTAGAGGGGGCGGCGGCTGAGAGGGGGCTTGCCCCCCAAGCAAAGGGGCGCCCCACTAGGGTTCCCCCAACCCTAGGCGCATGGGCCCAAGGGGCGCCCAGCCCTCCAGGGGCTGGTTCCCTGCCCCTTGCGGCCCATGAGGCCCTCCGAGAGGGGTGGCCCCTCCCGGTGGACCCCCGGAACCTCTCCGGTGGCCCCAGTACAATACCGATATGCCCCCGAAACTTTCCGGTGTCCGTATGACAACTTCCCATATATAAATCTTCACCTCCGGACCATTCCGGAACTCCTCGTGACGTCCCGGATCTCATCCGGGACTCCGAACAATATTCGGTAACCACATACAAACCTTCCCTATAACCCTAGCGTCATCGAACCTTAAGTGTGTAGACCCTACGGGTTGGAAACATCTGAACATGACCGAGACAGCTCTCCGGCCAATAACCAACAGCGGGATCTGGATACCCATGTTGGCTCCTACATGTTCCTCGATGATTTCATCGGATGAACCACGATGTCGAGGATTCAAGCAACCCGTATACTATTCCCTTTGTCGACGGTATGTTACTTGCCCGAGATTCGATCGTCGGTATCCCAATACCTCGTTCAATCTCGTTACCGCAAGTCACTTTACTCGCATCAGTAATGCATGATCCCGTGACCAGACACTTGGTCACATTGAGCTCATTATGATGATGCACTAGCGAGTGGGCCCAAGATACCTCTCCGTAATATGGAGTGACAAATCCCGCTCGATCCGTGTGAACCCAATGACACTTTCGGAGATACCTGAGTGCACCTTTATAGTCACCCGATTACGTTGTGACGTTTGGTACACCCAAAGCACTCCTACGGTATCCGGAGTTACACGATCTCATGGTCTAAGGAAGAGATACTTGTCATTGGAAAATCTCTAGCAAAACGAACTACGATCTTGTGCTATGCTTAGGATTGGGTTTGTCCATCACATCATTCTCCTAATGATGTGATCCCGTTATCAATGACATCCAATGTCCATAGTCGAAACCATGACTATCTATTGATCAACGAGCTAGTCAACTAGAGGCTCACTAGGGACATATTGTGGTCTATGTATTCACACGTGTATTACGATTTCCTGGATAATACAATTATAGCATGAATAAAAGACAATTATCACGAACAAGGAAATATAATAATAATCCTTTTATTATTGCCTCTAGGGCATATTTCCAACAGTCTCCCACTTGCACTAGAGTCAATAATCTAGTTACATTGTGATGAATCGAACACCCATAGAGTTCTGGTGTTGATCATGTTTTGCTCGCGGAAGAGGTTTAGTCAACCGATCTGCGACATTCAAATCCGTATGCACTTTGCAAATTTCTATGTCTCCATCTTGAACATGTTCACGGATGGAGTTGAAGCGACGCTTGATGTGCCTGGTCTTCTTGTGAAACCTGGGCTCCTTGGCAAGTGCAATAGCTCCAGTGTTGTCACAGAAGAGTTTGATCGGCCCCGACGCATTGGGTATGACTCCTAGGTCGGTGATGAACTCCTTCACCCAAATTGCTTCATGCGCTGCCTCCGAGGCTGCCATGTACTCGCTTCACACGAGATCCCGCCACGATGCTCGCTTGCAGCTGCACCAGCTTCGCCCCCACCATTCAACATATACACGTATCCGGTTTGTGACTTAGAGTCATCCAGATCTGTGTCGAAGCTAGCGTCGATGTAACCCTTTACGACGAGCTCTTCGTCACCTCCATAAATGAGAAACATGTCCTTTGTCCTTTCCAGGTACTTCAGGATATTCTTGACCGCTGTCCAGTGTTCCTTGCGGGATTACTTTGGTACCTTCCTACCAAACTTACGCCAAGGTTTACTTCAGGTCCGTACACAGCATGGCATACATAATAGATCCTATGGCTGAGGCATAGGGATGATGTTCATCTCTTCTTTATCTTTTGTCGTGGTGGGGCATTGAGCCGAGCTCAATCTCAAACCTTGCAATACAGCAAGAACCCTTTCTTGGACTGATCCATTTTGAACTTCTTCAAAATCTTATCAAGGTATGTGCTTTGTGAAAGACCTATGAGGCGTCTCGATCTATCTCTATAGATCTTGATGCCTAATATATAAGCAGCTTCTCCAAGGTCCTTCATTGAAAAACACTTATTCAAGTAGGCCTTAATGTTGTCCAAGAATTCTATATCATTTCCCATCAAAAGTATGTCATCTACATATAATATGAGAAATGCTACAGAGCTCCCACTCACTTTCTTGTAAACGCAGGCTTCTCCATAAGTTTGCATAAACCCAAACGCTTTGATCATCTCATCAAGGCGAATGTTCCAACTCCGAGATGCTTGCACCAGCCCATAAATGGATCGCTGGAGCTTGCATACTTTGTTAGCATTCTTAGGATCGACAAAACCTTCTGGCTGCATCATATACAGCTCTTCCTTAAGATAACCGTTAAGGAATGCCGTTTTGACGTCCATCTGCCATATCTCATAATCATAGTATGCGGCAATTGCTAACATGATTCGGACGGACTTCAGCTTCGCTACGGGAGAGAAAGTCTCATCGTAGTCAACCCCTTGAACTTGCCGATAACCCTTAGCGACAAGTCGAGCTTCATATATGGTGACATTACCATTCGTGTCTGTCTTCTTCTTAAAGATCCATTTGTTTTCTATCGCTCGCCGATCATCGGGCAAGTCTGTCAAAGTCCATACTTTATTTTCATACATGGATCCTATCTCAGATTGCTTGGCTTCAAGCCATTTGTTGGAATCTGGGCCCGCCATCGCTTCTTCATAGTTCGAAGGTTCACCGTTGTCTAACAACATTATTTCCAGGACAGGGTTGCCATACCACTGGTGTGGAACGTGTCCTTGTGGACCTCTGAAGTTCAGTAGCAACTTGATTCAAGTACCTTGATCATCATCATTAATTTCCTCTCCAAGAGGTGTAGGCACCACAGAACATTTTCCCGAGCTGCACTACTTTCCGGTTCAAGAGGTAGTACTTCATCGAAGTTCTACTTTCCTCCCACTTACTCCTTTCGAGAGAAACTCTTTTCCGAAAGGATCCGTTCTTGGCAACAAAGATCTTGCCTTCGGATCTAAGGTAGAAGGTATACCCAATGGTTTCCTTAGGGTATCCTATGAAGACGCATTTTTCCAACTTGGGTTCGAGCTTTTCAGGTTGAAGTTTCTTGAGATAAGCATCGATCCCCAAACTTTTAGAAACGACAGCTTAGGTTTCTTCCCAAACCATAATTCATACTGTGTCGTCTCAACGGATTTAGACGGTGCCCTATTTAAAGTGAATGTAGCTGTCTCTAGAGCGTATCCCCAAAATGATAGTGGTAAATCGGTAAGAGACATCATAGATCGCACCATATCCAATAGAGTGCGATTCGACGCTCGGACACACCGTTACTGCCGAGGTGTTCCAGCGGCGTGAGTTGTGAAACGATTCCACATTTCCTTAAGTGTGTACCAAATTCATGACTTAAATATTCTCCTCCACGATCTGATCGTAAGAATTTTATTTTTCGTTACGTTGATTCTCTACCTCATTCTGAAATTCCTTGAACTTTTCAAAGGTCTCGACTTGTGTTTCATCAAGTAGACATACCCATATCTACTCAAGTCATCGGTGAGAGTGAGAACATAACGATATCCTCCATGAGCCTCAACGCCATTGGACCGCATACATCGGTATGTATGATTTCCAATAAGTTGGTTGCTCGCCCATTGTTCCGGAGAACGGAGTCTTGGTCATTTTGCCCATGAGGCATGGTTCGCATGTATCAAATGATTCATAATCGAGAGACTCTAAAAGTCCATCGAATGGATCTTCTTCATGCGCTTGATACCAATGTGACCAAGGCGGCGAAGGCACAAGTATGTGGGACTATCGTTATCAACTTTACATCTTTTGGTATTCACACTATGAATATGTGTAATATTACGTTCGAGATTCATTAAGAATAAACCATTGACCATCGGAGCATGACCATAAAACATATCTCTCATATAAATAGAACAACCATTATTCTCGGATTTAAATGAGTAGCCATCTCGCATTAAACGAGATCCTGATACAATGTTCATGCTCAAACTTGGCACTAAATAACAATTATTGAGGTTTAAAACTAATCCCGTAGGTAAATGTAGAGGTAGCATGCCAACGTCGATCACATCGACCTTGGAACCATTCCCGACGCACATCGTCACCTCGTCCTTCGCCAGTCTCCGTTTATTCCGCAGCTCCTGTTGTGAGTTACAAATGTGAGCAACGGCACCGGTATCAAATACCCAGGAGTTACTACGAGTACTGGTGAGGTACACATCAATTACATGTATATCAAATATACCTTTAGTGTTGCCGGCCTTCTTGTCTGCTAAGTATTTGGGGCAGTTCCGCTTCGAGGACCCTTCCTTTGCAATAAAAGCACTCAGTCTCGTGCTTGGGTCCATTCTTTGACTTCTTCCCGCAACTTGCTTACGGGCGCCGCAACATCCTTGCCGTCCTTCTTGAAGTTCTTCTTACCCTTGCCCTTCTTGAACTTAGTGGTTTTATTAACCATCAACACTTGATGTTCTTTCTTGATTTCAACCTCTGCTGACTTCAGATTGAGAATACTTCAGAATGGTCTTCACCATCCCCTGCATATTGTAGTTCATCACAAAGCTCTTGTAGCTCGGTGGGAGCGATCAAGGATTCTGTCAATGACCGCCTCGTCCGGGAGGTTAATGTCCACTGGGACAGGTGGTTGTGCAACCTGACATTTTGAGTATGTGCTCACCGATGTAACTGTTTTCCTCCATCTTACAACTATACAACTTGTCGGAGACTTCATATCTCTCGACCCGGCATGAGCTTGGAAAACCATTTTCAGCTCCTCGAACATCTCATATGCTCCGTGTTGCTCAAAACGCTTTTGGAGCCCCGGTTCTAAGTTGTAAAGCATGCCGCACCGAACGAGGGAGTAATCATCAAGACGAGACTGCCAAGCATTCATAATGTATTGGTTCTTCGATGGGTGCTTCACCTAGCGGTGCTTCTAGGACATATTGTTTATTGGCTGCTATGAGGATGATCTCGGGTTCGGACCCAGTCCGGATAGTTGCTGCCATCATCTTTCAGCTTGGTTTTCTCTAGGAACGCGTTGAAGTTCATGGTGACATGAGCGTTGGCTATTTGATCTACAAGACATTTTTGCAAAGATTTTAGACTAATGTTCATGATAATTAAGTTCATCTAATCAAATTATTTAATGAACTCCCACTCAGATTTGACATCCCTCTAGTCATCTAAGTGTTACATGATCCGAGTCAACTAGGCCGTGTCCGATCATCACGTGAGACGGACTAGTCATCGTCGGTGAACATCTCCATGTTGATCGTATCTTCCATACGACTCATGTTCGACCTTTCGGTCTCTTGTGTTCCGAGGCCATGTCTGTACATGCTAGGCTCGTCAAGTTAACCCTAAGTGTTTTGCATGTTAAAACTGTCTTACACCTGTTGTATGTGAACGTAAGGATCTATCACACCCGATCATCACGTGGTGCTTCAAACGATTTAACTTTAGCAACGGTGCACAGTTAGGGGGAACACTTTCTTGAAATTATTAGAAGGGATCATCTTATTTACTACCACCGTTCTAAGTAAACAAGATGCATAAAACATAATAAACATCACATGCAATTATATAAAGTAGTGACATGATATGGCCAATATCATATAGCTCCTTTGATCTTCATCTTCGGGGCTCCATGATCATCTTGTCACCGGCATGACACCATGATCTCCATCATCATGATCTCCATCATCGTGTCTCCATGAAGTTGCTCGCCAACTATTACTTCTACTACAATGGCTAACACGTTAAGCAATAAAGTAAAGTAATTTACATGGCGTTGAATCAATGAAACGCAGGTCATACAATAATTAAGACAACTCCTATGGCTCCTGCCGGTTTTCATACTCATCGACATGCAAGTCGTGATTCCTATTACAAGAACATGATCTCATACATCACAATATATCATTCATCATTGATCACAACTTCTGGCCATATCACATCACATGACAATTGCTGCAAAAACAAGTTAGACGTCCTCTAATTGTTGTTGCATCTTTTACGTGGCTGCAATTGGGTTCTAGCAAGAACGTTTTCTTACCTACGAATAACCACAACGTGATTTTGTCAACTTCTATTTATCCTTCATAAGGACCGTTTTCATCTAATCCTCTCCAACTAAAGTAGGAGAGACAGACACCCGCTAGCCACCTTATGCAACTAGTGCATGTCAGTCGGTGGAACCTGACTCACGTAAGCGTACGTGTAAGGTCGGTCCGAGCCGCTTCATCGCACAATACCGCTGAAGCAAGAAAAGACTAGTAGCGGCAAGCAAGTTGACAAGATCTACGCCCACAACAAAATTGTGTTCTACTCATGCAATAGAGAACTACGCATAGACCTAGCTCATGATGCCACTGTTGGGGAATGTTGCAGAAAATAAAATTTTTCCTACGGTTTCATCAAGATCCATCTATGAGTTCATCTAAGCAACGAGTCATGGGAGAGAGATTGCATCTACACACCACTTGTAGATCGCGTGTGGAAGCGTTCAAGGGAACGGTGATGATGGAGTCGTACTCGCCGTGATTCAAATCACCGATGACCAAGTGCCGAACGGACAGCACCTCCGCGTTCAACACACGTACGGAACGGACGACGTCTCCTCCTTCTTGATCCAGCAAGGGGGAAGGAGAGGTTGAGGATGAAGGCTCCAGCAGCAGCACGACGGCGTGATGATGGTGGAGAGGCAGTACTCCGACAGGGCTTCGCCAAGCACACAACGGAGGAGGAGAGGTGTTGGGGAGGGGAGGGGCTGCGCCTTGGATCAGGTGTTCAGCCCTCCCCTCACCCCTCTATTTATAGGGAAGGGAAGGGCGCGCCCCTCTAGATGAGATCTAGAGGGGGGGCGGCGCCAGGAGGGGGCTTGCCCCCCAAGCAAAGGGGGCGCCCCACTAGGGTTCCCCCTCCAACCCTAGGCGCATGGGCCCAAGGGGGGGTGCCCAGCCCTCCAGGGCTGGTTCCCTGCCCTGCGGCCCATGAGGCCCTCCGAGAGGGGTGGCCTCCCGTGGACCCGGAACCTCTCCGGTGGCCCCAGTACAATACCGATATGCCCCGAAACTTTCCGGTGTCCGTATGACAACTTCCCATATATAAATCTTGACCTCCGGACCATTCCGAACTCCTCGTGACGTCCGGGATCTCATCCGGACTCAACAACACTTGGTAATCACATACAAGTCTTCCTAATAACCCTAGCGCCACCGAACCTTATGTGTAGACCCTACGGGTTCGGAGACATGCGAGACATGACCGAGACGGCTCTCCGTCAATAACCAACAGCGGGATCTGGATACCCATGTTGGCTCCTACATACTCCTCGATGATTTCATCGGATGAACCACGATGTCGAGGATTCAAGCAACCCGTATACTATTCCCTTTGTCGACGGTATAGTTACTTGCCCGAGATTCGATCGTCGGTATCCCAATACCTCGCTCAATCTCGCTACGGCAAGTCACTTTACTCGCATCAGAATGCATGATCCCGTGACCGACACTTGGTCACATTGAGCTCATTATGATGATGCACTACCGAGTGGGCCCAAGGATACCTCTCCGTAATACGGAGTGACAAATCCAGCCTCGATTCGTGTCAACCCAATGACACTTTCGGAGATACCTGTAGTGCACCTTTATAGTCACCCAGCTTACGCCAGTGACGCTTGGTACACCCAAAGCACTCCTACGGTATCCGGGAGTTACACGATCTCATGGTCTAAGGAATAGATACTTGTCACTGGAAAAGCTCTAGCAAAACGAACTACACGATCTTGTGCTATGCTTAGGATTGGGTCTTGTCCATCACATCATTCTCCTAATGATGTGATCCCGTTATCAATGACATCCAATGTCCGTAGTCAGGAAACCATGACTATCTATTGATCAACGAGCTAGTCAACTAGAGGCTCACTAGGGACATATTGTGGTCTATGTATTCACACGTGTATTACGATTTTTGGATAATACAATTTTAGCATGAATAAAAGACAATTATCAAGAACAAGGAAATATAATAATAATCCTTTTATTATTGCCTCTAGGGCATATTTCCAACACGCCGTTCCCCCGAGACAGATGCTTTTCGCAGCATATCCCTCAAGATATCCGGCGCCGCCGGATCTCCGGAAGCCGCTGTAGGAGCACGACCATCCTTTGAAGGAACCCGTCCACTCGTCTCCAGAATCATTGTTGGCTGAAAACCGGACAGTCCAGGGCCTTCATTATTGGCCCCCGAATCCCGAACGATTGGAGGTCCACCTCAGGGTACTGCCTCCTTCATCCCCTACACCACTTGTTGATCAAGAATAACCCTCCGAGATGACACTTCGGAGTCGTCCGCCTTATTGGGCGAGGAGGTCGGGGAGGCGTCTCGCTTTCCATCATCTCTGGGAGGAGATCTCCCAAAGAAGAGGAGTGCCCAGAAAAACTCGGTGCCGGACTGTAAAAATACACAGGCACGTTACGTATCTCTTCGGTAACAGGAAAGAAGCAGGCGCTATCAAAGTACCTCGGATTCACTTACGGTTTGGTTGAGGGATTGTCCTCATGATGGCGCTGTTCACTGGCATCACCTTCCAATCCCGAGCCGCTCGACGGTGGCATCTTGCCTCTCTTAGGAGACCACCCCTCCCAACCTTCGGAGGCGGTCCTTTTCCTCCTGAATGGAGAAGGGATACTGGCCTCTTGATACGTCTCTGTCGTATCTATAATTTTTGATTGTTTCATGCCAATATTATTCAACTTTCATATACTTTTGGCAACTTTTTATATTATTTTTGGGACTAACATATTGATCCAGTGGCCAGTGCCAGTTCCTGCTTGTTGGATGTTTTATGTTTCGCAGAATATCCATATCAAACGGAATCCAAACGGGATAAAAACGGACGGAGCTTATTTTTGGAATATTTGGAAAATTCTAGAAGGAAAATCCACGCGAGACAGTGCCCGAGGTGGCCACGAGGTAGGGGGCGCCCTGCCTCTGTATGCCACCGACCCTCGTGGGCCACCCGTAAGGCGGTTGATGCCCTTCTTTGGCCGCAAGAAAGCTAATTTTCGGGAAAAATTCACGGCGAAGGTTTCAGTCCAATCGGAGTTACAGATCTCCATATATATACGAAACGGTGAAACGGGACCAGAACAGAACGCAAAAACAGAGAGAGACCAAGAAATAGGTCCAATCTCGGAGGGGCTCTCGCCCTCCCAAGCCATGGAGGCCAAGGACCAGAGGGGAAATCCTTCTCCCATCTAGGGAGGAGGTCAAGGAAGAAGAAGACGAAGGGCCCCTCTCCCTTCTTCTTCGGTGGCGCCGAACGCCCGTGGCCATCATCATCACCGCAATCTTCACCAACAACTTCACCGCCATCATCACCAACTCTTCCCCCTCTATGCAGCGTGTAACCTCTCTCTTACCCGCTGTAATCTCTACTTAAACATGGTGCTCAATGCTATATATTATTTCCCAATGATGTATGGCTATCCTATGATGTTTGAGTAGATCTGTTTTGTCCTATGGGCTATTTGATGATCAAGATTGGTTTGAGTTGCATGTTTATTATTGGTGCTGTCCTATGGTGCTCTCCGTGTCGCGCAAGAGTGAGGGATTCCCGCTGTAGGGTTTGCAATATGTTCATGATTTGCTTATGGTGGGTGGCGTGAGTGATGTAAGCACAAACCCAGTAAGTAGGTTGTTTATGATGGGATAAAGGGACTTGATACTTTAATGCTATGGTTGGGTTTTACCTTAATGATCTTTAGTAGTTGCGGATGCTTGCTAGAGTTCCAATCATAAGTGCATATGATCCAAGTAGAGAAAGTATGTTAGCTTATGCCTCTCCCTCAAATAAAATTGCAATAATGATTACCGGTCTAGTTATCGATTGCCTAGGGACAAATAACTTTATCGTAACAAAAAGCTCTCTACTAAAGCTAATTTAGTTGTGTCTTTATCTAAAAAGCCCCTAGATTTTATTTACGTGCTCTTTACTTTCTTGCAAACCTATCCAAAAACACCTACAAAGTACTTCTAGTTTCATACTTGTTCTAGGTAAAGCGAACGTCAAGCGTGCGTAGAGTTGTATCGGTGGTCGATAGAACATGAGGGAATATTTGTTCTACCTTTAGCTCCTCGGGTTCGACACTCTTACTTATCGAAAACTGTTGCGATCCCCTATACTTGTGGGCTATCACCTCTCTTTCGCCTTTGTCTTCAGGCGAAGAAGTGTCGATTTCTATGGACTCAGTATCCGATTTACCTCCGGAACGAAGGTCATCCCGGGTCTTCTCACTCTCCACCTTGCCCTCTCTCGCCGCACTGCACGCGGTGCCAAGCAAGATCCTTGTTAACACGAAGTCTACTGAGTCTTCGGGAAGAGGGTGCCGGACACGTAATCCGTTCCGCTTTCTTTATCCAGCCCTGGAAGAAGATGGTTTGCTCAGTGTCTTACCACAGAATATATGATTATGAGGGGTTTCGGCGGACGAGTACTTACCGGGGTGTCCGGATGGTTACAGTCTAGGCCAGTATCTTCGGTGGTGTCCAGCCATTGTTTTCATCTTCCTAAGAATAATTCCCACATTTCTTCGTGTGTAGTGGCGAAGAAGTGCTGAAGAGTCCGTGGTACTTCTGGGTTAAACTCCCACAGGCGGAGAGGCCGTCGCTGGCACGTCAGGGTCCGGCGGACTAGCATTACCTGAATAATGTTGGCAATATTGATATCCTTTTCAATGAAGCTCCGGATGCGACTTTGCAGAGTCCGCACCTCGTCAACAGATCCCCAGTCTAATCCCTTATTAATCCACGATGCAAGCTGAATTGGGGGGCTGGATCGAAACGCAGGCGCAGCTGCCCACTTGGAACCACGGGGCTCGGTGATATAGAACCACTCCTGCTGCCATAAGTCGGAAGATTATTTGAAGGATCCTTTTAGCCAAATCACACTGGTAAGCTTGCTCACTGAGGCACCACCGCACTCCGCATGCTCCCCCTCTATCACTTGTGGTTTCACATTGAAGGTCTTGAGCCACAAGCCGAAGTGTAGAGGAGTTCGGAGGAAGGCTTCGCACGTGACGATAAAAGCCGAGATGAGGAGAACAGAGTTCGGGGAGAGCTCATGAAAATCAAGTCCGTAATAGAACATGAGACCCCGGACGAAGGGATTGAGGGCGAACCCCAACCCTCGGAGGAAGTGGGAAACGAACACGACCCTCTCGTCGGATCTAGGGGTAGGGTAACCTGCCCTTCCGCAGGAAGCCGATGGAGGATTTCTGCGGTCATATATCTTGCCGCCCGAAGCTTCGCGATATCCTCCTCTGTGACAGAAGAAGCCACCCACCGGCCTTGACGGCTAGGTCAGGACATGACTGAGGCTCGCGGAGATTGAAACCTGGGTGTTGGAACTCGAGGTAGTAAGGGTTGAGAAAGAAGCAAGCATGGAGAAGAAAGACGGGTTTGTACCCCTTTATAAAGGCTGTGAATATCGAACGCCTCCTCCCGGGCCTTAAACCTTGCCTATTCCCAAGGAGTTGTAACCTAAGGACGGTTGGGTTACCCATGTCTGTATTGATAAAGAATCCCTTAATAAGGGGACACGATCTCTGCTTGGATAAAACGTGTCAATGGCAACCGCGTCTCGAAACGTGGAAACGGCAGAACAAAGCGGTCCGAAACTATGACCGGGCAGGCGTGATGTCACGTTGTAAAAAAGTTGTCAGCGGATTGGACCCGTGGAATATTATATTCTCTCTACGATTGTGTGTGGTGTGTGTTACAGGTCCGGATACAATCATCATGTCCGGAGACTATTTTGGAAGGAAGGGAACCCACCTTGCAATGCCGAAGAAAAATCTGCGCGCCGGACTCCTCATCATTGAAGCCAGGTTCAGGGGCTACTGAGGGAGTCCTGGACTAAGGAGTCCTCGGACGTCCGGCCTGTTAGCCATGGGCCGGACTGATGGGCTGTGGAGATACGAAGACCGAAGACTGCACCCGTGTCCGGATGGGACTCTCCTTGGCGTGGAAGGCAAGCTCGACGACCGAATATGTAGATTCCTTTCTTTGTAACCGACCTTGTGTAACCCTAGATCTCCCTGATGTCTATATAAACCAGGGGACTTAGTCCGAAAAGGGGGAGAGTCATTACCTTAGTCATACAGGCTAGACTTTTATGGTTTAGCCATTACGATCCCGTGGTAGATCAACTCTTGTAATACTCATATTCATCAAGATCAATCAAGCAGGAAGTAGGGTATTACCTCCATAGAGAGGGCCCGAACCTGGGTAAACATCATGTCCCCTGTCTCCTGTTACCATCGACCTTAGACGCACAATTCGGGACCCCCTACCCGAGATCTGCCGATTTTGACACCGACAGAGCCCGTGACGGGACCGGTACCCGTGCAACCGTGTGGTGCGGAGGAGGCGGTGATGGCTCGGGTGTACCGCCACGAGAGCAGGGGTGAAAGATGGAGAGATGGACGGGGCATGCCGTGTGGTGGACTGACGACACCCGTGCAGCTGTGTGACGCAGAGAAGGCAGTGATGGGCCACGCTGGTGGTCCTCTGGGCTGTGCGATGGTACATAACTTTGACGGGCGTGGATATAGTTGGCCGTATCATTAATGTCCCTCGTGTACCAGATGTACATGAGCGACTGGTTACCCTTTTTCTCGCAAAAAATAGTCCCTCTGATCTAAAATAAATGTCGTAGTTTTACTTCAGTGAGTAACTGACACGTATCCCATCAAGTGTTGGACATACAATTTTTTTACATCAAAGTGTTGAACACACATAGTTGAGTGGATGGTACTGTAAACAATACCTGCTCACCCACTAAAAGACCACGATTCTCCTAAGAAAAATTAAGTGGTTTTCCTAGAAAAGTAAAAGGCGTGGTAACTTGACCCCCCCCTCCCCCCCAGCCTGGAGCGCTCACAGCGCTTACATTATAGGGAGCTTAGATATTGTAGTGATACATTTTTATACATAGAGGATACGTATATTAAGGCTCTGCATAGATACACACTTTTCTCGTAAACTGAAAGTGGGGGATATGCAGGCGTCCGGACCACTCCCACGTCCGCATCTGACCGTCCTGGCCCACCCCAAACACCCATCCGCTCTCCCGCGCTTTTTATCCAAAACCCATGTTGTTTGTTGCACTGCATTCATGCCGGCCAAGAGCATGCAGCGACCGGCATTGATATCGAGCGACGGGACCGGACATGAAGACGGCGCTGACGGACGCGAGGCGTCGTCGCTTCAATGCGGACACCGCGTCCCGAGAAACCAACCCCGACCACTGCGTCGCATTAAAGCGGGTTCATCGTACGTTCTCCTGGCCTGGCCTGGCCGCGGTATATAAGCCCTGCTCCAGCGATGCACATCCACACCTCCTCCTCTCCGACCCCCTCCTCCTCTCTGAGCCCGTCCTATACCTCTCCGAGCCCTTCCTCCTACAACGACGATGTCAAAGTCATGACGTGGTCCGCACCGGCAGGCGGTAGCGGAGGGAGTTCATCCTCCCATGGATCTTGGCGCTGCCGCCCGCGCTCCCCGGGCCCCTCAGCGTCCACGGCGGCCGGCTCCTCCGGCAAGGAGGACATCGTCATCTCCTCCAGCGACGAGGAGGACCAGACGCCGCCGTAGCAGTCGGAACAACGGTCGTGCCTCCTCGCGGTGGCGGCTCTGACGGGCGAAGAATTCATCCATCAGATGAAGATCATGACGGAGCGCTCGCTCCATCAGATGGGCCCAGCGCCACCATCGCCGGCACGGGTCATGGAGGAGCCACCGTCCCCGCCACACTACCGCGTCAAGCCAGAGCTGGCGTCCGCACCCTGGCTGGCCAAGGAGGATCCCGCCTTCCCCCCTCGTAGCCGCATCGTCCAGATTGGATGTCGCATTAAGAATGAGCCCGCGCGGCCAATGGCGTACAACCGGTACATGCGCATTGACGGGCCTGTCTCGCCGCCCCGCTGCTATCGCTGCCAAGCCGTCAAGGAGGAGTTGCCGCCGGTAATAAGGAAGGCATGCAGCCGCATTCTCCATTACCTCTGAGCGGCAGTGTCGGTGGTCCCTCGGGCTCGAGGGCCGTCGTCTCATAGGATGAGCGCGCGGTGCGTCAGCGGGCGTGGTACGATCGGCGCAACACCAAGACCGACGCGGTGCCGGAATGGGCCCGAAATGACTCGAGCCTTGCCGTCGCGTGGGCACTCGACCGCTCCGTCACCACCAATGAGACGGACGCCAGGTGCCGTCGCCACCTCGACAGCGAGATCGCCAAGTACAACGAGGACTGGTCTCTTAGCGAGACCTCCGACACCGGCATGGGCAAGGCCGCCCCCATGGTTTCGTCGGCAGTGGCCACGCCGGTACTCCACACTGCGCAGTAGGAGGCGGAGAGGCAGGAAGCCACTGAACAAAACTGTTGCCGCGCGTACGAGGTGGTCGTCCGGTAAAGGGTTTTGATTTGTTTTTTAGTTTTAGTTAAATGGTCGAAATATTGACCTTTTTATGTAAATTATGTCTAAATTTTAATGAAATGTGTTGTGTTTGCACCAATTTCTTCCGGTTAGTCTGAATAATGGTTAAAATGTATGCGAGTAACGTTGGATGGTAGCCTCTCACATCCGTGTCTGCAAACTGGTCTGTCCTATTCGCGGCTAGGTGCTGGAGCAAATTTGCGGGTCAGTGTTGAAGATCCACATACGTGGCAGTACCAGGGAATGCGTTTGTTACGATCATGGCCATGCATGACGGTCTCGTCGTCATAATTTGAGCGCAACCGCTGCCTGGTGTGATGCCAAAATCTTTCTCAACAGAGCGTGCTGATAACGTGTTGAAAGTAAAATAGAGACAGTAAATAGTACTACCTCCGTCCTGGTTTATTGATCCCCATTGTAATCTGTGTCAAACTTTGACCATAAATTTAACTAACAAAATATTCCACAAAGATTATATCATTGAAAACTATGTTCAAATACGAATCCAACGATATAATTTTTGTTGACATGCACTCAAATTTTGCCAGTTAAATCTTTGATCAAAATTTAGCATAAATTACAAAGAGGACTAATAAACCAGGACGGAGATAGTACAATAATAAAATTGTGTCTAATCTTATTTCATGGTCGGCACGATGACAGATGACTGTCTTCCACTCTTGAGGCAGAATACAAGGCAGTTGCCGCGTCCGTCTCAGAGTCATGTTGGGTATGACAGCCTTTACAGGATATTCGTCGGCGATATCAAGTGCCACCATTTTCTATTGTGACAACGTCAGTGCTGTTTACTTGTGCGCTAACCCCGTTCAACATCGTTGACCCAAACTTATCGACCTGGATATTCACTTTGTTCAGGAGAACGTCGCACTTGGCGACACTCGTGTCTTACATGTGCCCTCCTCCTCTCAGTTGGCGAACATCTTCACGAAGGGGTTATCTACTGCTCTTTTTCAAGAGTTTCGATCCAGTCTTCAGGTCGCATCATCTCCCACTTCATACTATGGGGGCGTGTTAGAGTACAGAACACCGATGGCACCTCATCTTGGAGTCCACACAAAGCTCCCTCCGACTAGGTGTGTAAGTCATCACGAAAACCAAATAATCCCAAAACACTTAGGCGCGGTGCATTAACTTCTACCTCGTTTCTTGTTTCTTGACATATCAACCAATAAGATATGTGGGGTGTGCTTGATTTTAATGACTTGAGATTACCAAACACGACATGCAGTGGTTAGTTCATTGTATGCAATGCTATTAATTAGCAAATAAACATTAAGTTCTCTCGTTTTCCCCTCCTTCTTGGTCACGGTGCACAACCTAAGATGACTTACTCACCTAGACGGAGTACCACATAAATAGTTTCCATGTATTAATACGTGATTTTGTTGTAAATTGTAATCAAACTCTGTAAACTTGTGCTGCTATAAATATAGGAGGAAGCCAGCCGAGGCAGGCGTTGAGCCGCCCGGTCGTTTATACTTTTACTCCTTATATATGATCACAAAGGGTGCCTTCAAAGGGTGCCTGTACAAAGGGGCATGAGCAACCGACATGCCAAATAGTAGCCACCTTGGTAATTAAGAAAATAAGCAGGGCCCGAGACGATGAAGAATGGCGGACGATGCCAAATAAAAGTGAATTCTGATAACGTTGAAGTGATTGAGACGATGAAGAACGACGGACATCATTTGGAATTGCAGCAACAATCTTTCATGATAGCTATCATATTGCTTGTGATTCCCACAAATTATTTTTGAGCATATTCTTAGGGGGACAAACTGTGTTCCCATGATCTAGCTAGTCTAGCTAGGAGTAAGGTGTGTTCTGGGTGGATGGATGAGCCACCCGACGAGATTGCTGCTTCTATTGTAAATGATGCTACTTTGATCACCTTGCAATAAAAAAATAGATGTCAAAGAAAGAAAGTTAGGGATAAAAAAATTAATTAAAACCTAATAGAATATGGCTCATGTTCTAAAAAAGGCTCGCGGTTATTCGACAATCACAATCACATCGTAAGGCTCCGTATTTTGTCTATGTGGCACTCTATTGAATGGCCAAACATCCATGAGAATTCCTTTTGACCGAAGAATTTCTCACGCTTTCCCTACCCTAGTCGCTGCCAACAGCCAGGCGACTAGGGAGGCGATCTCCTTCCACCGATCTCTACCGGCCGGTGCGCTGGCCCCCTCTCCCTCCGGCCGCTGCTCCGGCGGCAGGAGGGAGGGGGGACCCCGTTCCTCCGCTCTGTAGTTAGGTTTTGGATTTGTAGGTCGTGGTGCGTTGTTGGGGTGGTGGGAGCGGCACACAGACGAATAAATCTGCCTCAGCTTCACTCCCATACCGGCGGTGCCCTTCACGGCGGCGTCTCGGAGTTGATGCCATCGTGTCTCTGTCGATCCTTCAGATCGGCAGCATTATGGTTCATGGATGGTGTTGGCGAGGCGGCGGCGACGACTCCATCAGGTGTGTCTCTCCTTCTGCTCTGTCCCCGTTGCTATGGCGTTGTCTCCGACGTCATGGTGGAGCAGGGAGGTTTTGTCGTTCAGGAGTACGTGCAGGCGGTTGTCTACGCAAGTGACAGCTGGAAGATGGAGAATCTTGTGCTGGGTCTGTGGTTGAAGGCTGACAGTTCTGGTTTCCTCCTCCGACGTCGTCGTCGTCATGCGGGGGTGTCAGTTCTGAAGTTCGATGGCAATGTCCGGGGACATGTTGCCCCGGTCTAATTCTTTCAACGGCTATGGTTTTTGCTTCTGGCAAACTACTTTGGAGGTCCGCAAAGCTGCTGATCAGCGATGGAGCCGCGTCGAGCTTGGGCGAAGAGGTGATCTGTCTTTTTACCCTTTGATGGCCGCTTCGGTGGTGTCGAAGGAGAGGGACAGACGTTGATATTTTGCATAGGATTTTTTCTATCTTTTCAGTCTTGTAAGGTCGGTACTTACGTGCCTTGTAACTTGATCTTTATTCTATATATATGAGACACGTATTACCATGAAAAAAAAAAGAATGGCCAAACATCCACATGGCATATAGCGATGCCTCACCCTCTACCCATGCAGCCCCACATGTCAGCGGGGGATTAAAATGAACTAAAAATTATGCCAATGAGGAATCGGACAAGCGAACTGGAACAAAGACTACCAAAATATTGATATGCCCTAATATATTTTTTGCGATGCGGAATATGACTTTTTAGCTGTAGTGACTTTCTTTTTCCAGAAAGGAAACTACCTCATTTTCGTAAAGGTCTTGTGAACACAAAAGAAGTATCTATGTACCTTTGTCCTCGCTGGATGATAGACGCTAGTTGTTTTCTTTTCTCGTTTTTAACTATGTGGAACTAGTCAGATCTAGCACACAAGACTGAGCATTTCAAGTTACTGACAAAACTAAGTGGCATATAACGTGTTCAAACGTACATGGCGGTAAACCTAGGGTTTGAATTCGTCCCCTCATGGGTTAAGTATGTCATTGCCCTTCTAACCATTTAATTAATATATATTTTTAAATTGAAGGTTATATGATTGTAGCTACTTTGTTTTTCCACGTTTGCTATTATCAAGTTGCCACCATCTCGCATTAGTCGATTTCTGAGTGCAACATCAAGGCAAAGACGTGGGCGCCGTGGCGAGCACCAATGAGGTGCGGGATCACCGGTGCGGCCAAGCCTGGAGTGGCGAGGGGCTTGCTGAAGCTGGAGAAGAGGTCAGGGGTTGGAGAGAGGTGGCAGCTTGAGGTGGCCCAGGAGGACAATGGTAGTGCCATCTATCACGGATGGCGGTAGGAGGTGGCCGAGATGGCCTCTGAGGACAGCAAGAGAACGGTGGCCGGAGGAAGCTAGGGCAAAAGAAGGACCTGAGGTAGAAGATGCAACCGAGTCTTGAGATTTCAATCCAATGGGGGGGTTCACTTGAATCCAAATTTCTTTGCAACTTACAAATACCGTGTCCCTTCTATTTTTAGAAGGGAACTACCTCTATTTCTGGAAAAAAGTTCTTATGAACACAAAATGTGTATCTCTGTATTTTTGTCTTCGCTTGGTCATGGACGGCATTTTGTTTTCTTTCTTGTTTTGTACTATGTGGAAGCCAGTCAGATCCAACACACAAAGTGAGCATTTCAAGTTATTGACAAAATAGGGTGGCATCTAACGTGTTCAGACATATATTGGGTAACCCTGGTGGTTTGAAGTTGATCTCATATTGGTTGAGTGTATCATCCTCCCTCTAACCATCTAATTACATGCGCTGAGTTCATAAAAAACATCTCCACATAATAAATTCTAAGATTGAAAGAAGCCACACACATTTCAAATGACCTGGAGGAGAAGTCGATTAACTTGCTAATGCTCATATTACCAAGTTGAACATATTATTAAAAGGAGGCCCATGGCATCATTGCTGACCCAGGGTCTTAATGCCGGTTATATCGGTAATCCGAGTAAGAGGGTGCTTGGATACGTTTTAGTCCCATGACTAAAAGTAGTGGGACTAAAACTTGCTAGCCTCACCCATGCTTGGATACAAATACTAAATAGACTAAAATGAGTCAATGAGCATTTATTATCCTCCAAACCCTCCAATCCCGAACTCGCATGTGTTAAAGAAGAGGAGTTAAATGAGGAGAGAGGACTAATTCATATTTTAGTAGGGTTCCCATGACTAAAAGTTTTAGTCTCAAGACTAGTTCTAGCCTCTCTTTAGTCAGGGGTGATTGGAACTTTAGCCTCTAAAAGAGACTAGTTTTAGTCAGACTAAAAATAGTCCCTTGGATCCAAGCATGGCCTAATTCAAATCATTTTCGTGTGTGTGTGTGTGTGCGCGCGTGTGTGTGCGTGTGCGTGTGTGTGTGCGCGCGCGCGTGTGTATGTGTGAGAGAGAGAGAGAGAGAGAGAGAGAGAGAGAGAGAGAGATTCTTTTGAAGAGACTATTATTATGGTGACCACTCCATCATAAAAGGATGTATGTAACCAAACATAGTTAAATTATAGGAACTTGTAATCGAGCTAGAAGGATGATCCTCGTAAATGCAAGGGGGTTATTCTTAGTGCGTCAAAGGAGTTAAGCACTTATGTTTATCTCATGTAAATATGTAAATGATTTACCCCCTTCATTAACTGCACAATACAAATCATTTTAAATATCAAATCATTTCTAAATGTGTAGATCTTCGTTTTGCATACTAATATATGATTATGTTGCTAGTAAACGACAAAAACGACTTATGAAATGTTTTGTTTTACGAAAATTCTATTTCTTTCTACGATCTATATATCCAGTCAGCCAGAGCTACGCCGTGGACACCAACCGGACTAATCCGCAATCCCCACGCCCGCTAGACCTGGCTGCTATTGAAAACAAAAAGAATCTTATGAAATACTGTGACACTAGTCGTCTTCACTATGTGCGTTTTTCACTGTCCACTATTGACTTGGTCTACATGCCGCCGGCTAAGAGTTTTCCTCCTTTCAAAGCGGCTGCTTTTCAAAGTTTGAATTGTATCTTGTGGATAAAGAGAAAACTTTGAACTGTACCGTAGTACCACTCTCTCTGAACCTTCCTCCTAAGCCTAGCAAGTGGGCAGTGGCTGCTTAGACCAAGTCCTCCACACTGCTCCACGGTCAGATTTGTATAGTGCTTCAGAGACGGCACTGTCCACGTCCACGGAAAGATGGGACCGGCCGGTATTCCAGGTCTCTACTCTGGAAATTGAGCATAAAGCAAACGCCCATCAGAGTATGCACATGACAAGCGCCGATCAGACGTGCTGCCAACCGACTCCGAACGAGAACGTTTTGGCTTTGCGCTTATGGAAGTTTGGTCTCCGCCGTCGTTTTCGCTCAGGGTTGGCGACTGCAGGACTATGAAACAACCGACTCGATCGAGAAAAGAAATGATGCACGCTTGCTCGTTCGGGAGGGCAACTGAAACCACGTCCGCAGCTGCCTCGGTTGCAACCTAAAATTCGTTACGTTCTCACGGTGTAGTGTGTGTATCATGTTAGCCACGGCGCTTCCACGTCATACATGTGCTAGATTCTTTGCTTTTCAGTTATGTGCGCTCGATATGAGCCACAGCTAGATAAAACAAATTGACACCACACCTGCTTCATACATGCCACGCATTCTCACGGTTGTCTTCCTCTGTCAGCTTACTTTGAGCGGGTCTTTCTTACATGGGCCTTTGACTCCTTCAAATTTCGTGTGTTTTTGCAGTACTGGCACCCGTTGGCTAGGCACGGGACTGCCACTGGCTGGGGAAGATGTTGAATGAGCTACATGTCCACGGCGGTAGCTACGTTAACCAAGGACGTTAACAACCGTCATGCCTCGTCGTTTGCCTTTGACATGTGGACCTTATAGGTGGGGCCGGGGTGTCAGGTATATCAAAACACGGTCAAATGAGCATTAGTGGTTTCGGCAATGCGATTACTGAAAAACGGCGGCATCAGCAAACTGTTATGAAAACGGTGGCCTTTGAGTCGACAGTAAGGGCAAATCAATAGCTTGTTGGGGCCTCTCAAACACATCGCACAGGACCTCCCCTCCCGCGACGCCTCCCTGCTGGCGTCCGGGCAACCTTAGCACCGCCGCCGCCACCCTCCCTTCTCTCTCTCTGCGCGGGGTCGCGCGGGCCGGATTCGCCGGTGGGGATGCTGCGCTTCGCCGGGCGAAGCGGTCTTGGCGGCGCTCGAGTAGGCTGCCGACGGCGGCGTATGGCGTCGGGCGACAGACGGCATGGTGGTGGTGCAGGCGGTAGTGGTGGCGGCGGCGGCCGCAGCAGCGCGCTTTGGCGCCTCGTCTGGCGCCAAGGGTCGCAGCGGCCCTTCTCGCCGTGGATCTCGTGGAGGGCGGCACGACAGCGTGGAGGTGGCGGCCCTTGTCCACCGGGCCCTCGCGGCCGGACGGCGGCCTTCAGCGCTGGAAGGCCTCCCGGTGGCCTCTCATGGATGCAGCTCGGCGGTTCCGTCGCGCCTCCTCCTCGGCGGGCGGTGGCGGCGCTCTCTTGCGGATCTGGGCATTCGGCCTCGGGGGCTCCTCCTCCTCCCCCTTCCCCCGGCCATCTGGGCTCGGTTCCCCTTGAGGCAGTGGTCGCCGGCGGTTCTGAGGTGGTTGGGCTCATGGATCTTGTCCAAGACGTGACCTTTGGGGCTTCTCGGGGTGGTCCGGTGGCGGGGCGGCGACCCTGGCGTTGGGAGTCGCGTCGGTCGAGGGCGGATCGCGCGACTCGGATGCGGGCGGCAACCACGGCCGCTTAGGGTGGTATGGTTGCGGTGGTTGGCCGACCGGGGATGCAGCGGAAGGGTGGAGCATCGGGTTCATCACTTACCTGTCCGCACACGGTCGACGGTGGCGGCGTCCGCGGATGTCGTGTTCTCCCTCGTAGGCTCCGTCTGTGGTGCTCTCTACCTCCCGTCGTGTTCGGGTGAAAACCTGATCTTTGATCGGACGATGGCGACGGTCCGTGGTCGTGCCCTTCTTGGAGGCATCGTCTTGGAACCCTCGGTCCGGCGTGGTCCGTTGCACTTCTTCCCGGACGATCTCTCATCTTGTTGGTGGTCTCCGTCGGCTACAAGCGGTTCTTTTTACTCATTTTGATTCTTGGTAGTCGTTGAAGTTGTGTGTCGGTGCCCGGCATTCTTGTTTCTTGCCTTGGGTTGTGTGGCGTGCGTTTGTATCGGTTACTTGGATGTAAGTGTTGGTGCTTTATTTATAAAACGGGGGGAAACCCTTTTTCGGTAAAACGGTGGCCTTTTGGTTTATTGTGTGCAATTGTGATGGTTTTTGACAATTTACTCTTTTATTGTGGTTTTCGACCAAATTTGAACTAAAATCAAGACAAGAATTATGAAACGGACCAAGTAATCGATATGATCTGAATTCACATTTAGTGTCAAGTACTTTCTTCATGCTTTTGATATTTTGATGTTAGCGTCTTGCGACATCCTCTCTCATAAGATCGTGTTGTTTTTCCATCTGTTTTAGCCTTTGCACGTGGATGCTCGCACCTGGACGTTGTTTTGGTTAGGGATGGCACCCGCAGGGTATTGGTATGGGTGGAGCTACCCCATACCCTTACCCGTCCGCCCTGAGTTTACCCATCACCCATACCCATATCCGTTAAGGGTGCAATTTTTTCCCATACCGGTCACCCGACAGGGTATATGGATACCCGTGGGTAAAAATACCCGTGTTTACAACACATCAGTTGAGTAGAAAATAGTTGTAAAAAGCAACATATAATCATAAATTATTAATAGCAACACATTTTAAACAACAATGTACAACAACATATTCTCATAAACAAAAATACTTGCCTATAAAGTGACATATAAAAATGTTAAACAACAACATATCATCATAAATAACAACACATATGCATACACTTTAAGTTCACGAAATCATGACAAATTATAGAGATAATTTGAATACACATTAGATTTTACCTAGCGTGATTAGGAGGGGAAATGAATACATTGGGATTAACGGAAAACCACCTGTCAACATTTTAGATGGGTACATGGGTACGCGGGCATGGGTTATACGATCCCATACCCGTACCCTCTCTACCCGATGGGTATGATATTTTCCCATTTAAGTACCCATGGGTAATTTTTTTGTCCCATACCCTTACCCACTACACCACGGTGGTTAATTAAAGGCGCTTTTGTAAAGGCACTTTGTAAATGCCTCGAAATCATGCTTTAAGGTGGCATTATAGAAAAACGCCTCGGATTGATGCATCTTTGGAGGCACTATAGGAAAACGCCTCAGATTAAGGCCCTGTTTGGTTCGGCTGTTGATTTCTAAAAGCAGCTGCGAAAAATCTGCTATGGAAAAACAGCTGTGGAAAATCTGATGTGAAAAAGATGTAAGTCATTTGGCAAACCAGCTGATACAGCTTTTTCAAATTTTGACCCGCAGCGGAATCAGATTTTGGAAAACACGTCCCGGGCTGCTTCCGCTTTTGGTTCAGATTTTGGCAGCGGATTTCTGGAATCGGATTCTACTGGATCCGTCCTTTGGTTGAGATTCTGCTGCGCGGCAGCGGAATCCATCGATAAAAGCCGAATCAAACAGGGCCTGAAGCCTCTTTGGAGGCGTTTTTCAGCGATGCCTCAGATTGATAGAGTTTTTGAGGCAACTTCGAAAAACGCCTCCTAATCTTGCAGGGAAGGTAGGTTGACTATCGTCCAGTTGCAGCGTTGGCGGCGCCGCGGCGCGAAAAAACCTTGAACGTTGAAGATGCTGCAAGCTAGCCACCGTTGGCCGGCGCCCGGCGGTGAGAACATCCTGCCAATCGAATATTTAAATGCTGGGCTGAGGAGAAAATACACACGAAGACGACGACTGACTGGACTCGCCCATCTGCTTCTCGTTCGGGAAATATACAATACAGTCGCTGCCCATAGCTAGTCCGAATCGCCCACCATTTGCTACTTGTTAGAGAAAATACAGGACAGCCGCCGCCGACGGCTCGCTGGAGTGGCCCATGCTTCTTATTAGAGAAAATACAGCCCTCGATGATGGCTCGTCGGAGTCGCCCGCTTCTGCTTCTTGTTACTTGTCGATCGGAACCAAATTATACGTGCATGTTATCTTAGGCGGAACAGTCGGAGCTAATTAATGAAGTTTCATCAGTAGGCAGTACTAGTGTATTGCCGCAGCATCGGCTGGCGATGTGAACGAAAACGATGGCTAATTATTAACTCCAGTTTAGTCTCATACCGCTCCCGGAGAGAAATTCCGGCCTCCTTAAATAGGCGGAGTGTGCACAGTATTTCGCGAAGAGCGATGCTATACACACGATGAAATTGCAGCCGACGTGCGCACGATCCCATGTGGCGGCATCAGCAGCGCACGTACATGCAGGAGGCAGTTGGGTTTCCTGTTAGCTGATGCATGCACACTGTGTATCGTTCACAAATCGTGCAACAGTGTCGTGTGTGAAGCCATTTCGTTTCGCGAACACAGCAAAACAAGAGTCTGGCCCTGCTAGCGCTGTCCAGTCTGGGCCTACCATGAAACAAATTAGAGCCCATTAACAACTGTAATTATATTATATAAATAGGAGCTATGATTAGGTTGCTATGTGTGCGTTCTCCGATATAGGTTCCTACAGAGAACAGGATCCTGTAACTAGAAGGAGCATCAACTAGTTTTTTTCATGTTGATGGGGCTATCTGAAAAGCTTTTTGAGGCATTTCTTAAAAACGCCGTGGAATGTCTGACCTTCCGAGGTGTTATTGAAAAAATGTCTTTGTTAGTTTTTCCCTTCGCAATAGTCTCTAGCATTTTCAGTGAACGCCTCCTTAGATGTTTAAAGGCATTCTGGTGGGCTCTAGAGGCATTTTAGAACGCCTCCGATGCTCTACCGTGTTGTAGTTACCCTAATAGGGTTTTTACCCACAGGATACGCGGATAATGGGTATCCATTGCTATCCCTAGTTTTGGTTTCTGTTCCATTATCATCGATACGATCTCTTTTGATGGATCATATGGAAAAAGGAAGTACTCCCTCCGATTCAAAATAAATGGCGCAAGTTTGAACTAAGATTATTTTGAATCGGATGGAGTACTTTTTATTGCGAAAAACAACAAGTACTTGGAGGTGAGATATATTTCTGCAGATGGTTTACTGTGGTAATTACTCTACTCGATGTTGAAACCACCTTTTCTTTTGAACGGTGTTGCCTTTGGTCTTGCCGCGTGCGGTACCGATTTTACAGTTCACACTAATCCACTTTACAGTCATCTTGGATGCGACAACTTTATTTGCCGACATTTGCCGACATGGAAGGAACGCATGTAGAACGGGTGCGCACTCTGTCACGGTCGCACACACTCTAATCGACAGGATTAGACTTGCCTACATTGCACTATCTCGTCAATCTTCTTTCTTTCTTTTTCACCTTGTGAGTTTTGCCCGGATGCATGCATCTACATCTCGAGATCTCATATAGAGTTACTGTGCAAATAACGGCCGAATAAGTTCAGCCTAGCTAGAAAACGTCACGGCAAATTATCACTTGTCAAATGGCATGACCTCTGACAGTCTCTCCCTCTGCCATTTTTGTTGCCAGAGAGAGAGAGAGTTAAATATCAAAAAAAATTACCTATTTTCTCTTATCAGAACTAATTTACGTTGTATAGAGGTTGCGTCAATTAATTCTGATCTGAGGGAGCACATCTTTATAAATATTTATATTATATTTCAAACTATTTCCATGCATATGTTTCATCGATTTTAGAAAATAATGAAATAAAGTTGCATGTTTTGTGTAAACCAACTCCCATAAAGACTGTTATTTTTTTTACGGGGAGTCCGCCGCTACACTGCCGATGTTCTGCCGTTTTTTATCCAAAAGATCAATAGGCTTACCAGGAGACAAGAAAAATTTCTAAAAGATAATACTTTTTCAGACAATCGTCTCGGATCACTCTTGTCTTCGGAACAATGTCTTATAAACGGCTAATGGAGATTATTGTGTTAAATTATATGGCCCTCTATCTTGTAAAATCTTAGACCCAACCAACCAATTAACTCAGATGTGTACAAACACATTTTAGAGCATCTCTAGCAGACCCCGTAAAACGACCCGCAAAATAACCGCGAAAATATGGGTCGGCGCGGAAAATCCTGCCCGAACAGACCCCGCAAACGCGTCCGACCCATAAAAGTTTTTGCGGGGTGTGGCATAATTCCCGTCCCAACCTGCGAAAACGCGGTCCCCCCCCCCGCCCGTCGGCGCCCTGTATATAGCGGGAGTGGTTGGTGGGGAGGACATTTCAGCCCGCGCTTTTCCCCACCCACCACCGCCCTACCGCCGGGCCGCCGCCCACAATTCCGGCGAAAGTAGCCGGCGGGGTCACGCTGAAAGGCCGCCACATGCCCGAGGTTGCCCTCCGCCACTCCCTCCCGCGTCGGCGGGCCGGAAAGTTGCAGATCGGCGGCTGTTCGATGCGGGCGGCCGGATTTGGCTTTTCCAGCCACCTTGGTTGCGCCAAGCGATGGAATGGTCGAGGAGCACCCCACGCAGCCCTAGCAAAGCCCCATCGCCGCATGCAGGTACGGGTTCTTCCTGTAGCCGCCGCCGATGGTTTGTCGACAGGGATTCGTCCGGCCGGCCGCCGGGCTCGGCGCTCGCGCAGCGGCTCTCCGGCTCGCTGATGCCGCTCATATAGTGCAACAACTGCACGCGGACAGTGCTGCGGCTAACTTCGGGTACGCCGAAGCACCCCGGATGGGTGTTCTTCAAATGGGAAAACGACGGGGTATGTGTTGTTTTCATTCGGCTGTGTCACCGTATTCTTCGGTTCAATTGCGATAGCTCATTTTGAACATCGTCATGTGTGTACAAAGATGGACGCTCATTTTGATTTTGGGAAGGAGAATACATTGATTTATTGATAGAAAGGAACTTAATAGATGTTCGTGCACTCCTTAGTAAAATTGAAGCTAATGTTGCGGCTGTGTAAGGGCATATTTATCCCTTAGTAGTTTTGGTGATTGATGACAATGCTTTTGCGGACTAATCGTGTGCATTGAGCATTTCAGATATATCATGTCTAAGCACAAGACGATTTGGTGCTCCTCGGAGCTTATTGAAGACGGCGTTTCTCTATGTTTCTTTTCGGTGGATTTGAGTCGTAGGAAAGCCGTACTATTAAGAGGGGTCCGTGTTGGAAAAGTTTGGGTTGAATCAACACGTACACGTCTGTTCCTTTTTGCATCACCTTTCCTTTGGCTCTTTGGAGCATCCTCCGTCTCTCTGTGTCTCGGCAAAATGAAGGACTCCTAGTGTTGCTGAACTGAGGCATGCGGTAGTACTGCTCTTCGGAGCGGTAGTACCGCAGGCCCTTGCGGTAGTACCGGCCTCCAACGCGGTAGTACTAGTACCGCTGGTGCTCACGGTAGTACCCCTCCTTTGGAGCGGTAGTACCGTGGCCTCAGGCCAGGCGCACCTGCTCGAGCGGTTGTAGGGGCGGATGTAATTTTCTACATCCGCGCCCTACGCGGTAGTACCGCTCCATGGGCTCGGTAGTACCGTGGGCTCTGGCCAGGAACAGCAGTATGAGCGGAAGTAGGGGCGGATGTAATTTTTTACATCCGCGCCCTACGCGGTAGTACCGCTTCAGTCTTGCGGTAGTACTGTGTCGGATTTTTGCATAGATCAAAACTCAGTGGAAGTTGTCACAGATGTATTTTTATATGTCTGTGCCTTCCCAGCCTAGACTATTCCTGCCTTGCGGTAGTACCGCAAGGGGGTGCGGTAGTGCCGCGCCAGCGGTTCTACCGCTCCCTGCCTTAGCGGATCAGGACTAGTCGTAGCCCCTGCCGTGCCAGCGGTAGTACCGCAGTCCTCCGCAGTAGTACCGCGGGACCTTGCGGTAGTACCGCTTGTATGATGTGGTAGTACCGCGTGTCGCAGGCTGAGTTGGTGGATAGCGGTTGGATTTGTTCTTTCACTATAAAAGGGGAGTCTTCTTCTCCGAGTTGACTACCTCTTCCACCCCTAAGTTCCATTGTTGCTCTAAGCTCCATTTTCGCCCGATCTCTCCCCCTAGCCAATCAAACTTGTTGATTTTCTAGGGATTGGTTGAGAAGGCCCTGATCTACACTTCCACCAAGAGAAATTTGATTCCCCCACTAATCCCTTGCAGATCTTGTTACTCTTTTGGTGAAGCTTCGTGGTGTTGTTGGGAGCCTCCAATTAAGTTGTGGAGATTGCCACAACCTTGTTTGTAAAGATTTGGTCGCCGCCTCCAAGGGCACCAATAGTGGAATCACGACATCTCGCATTGTGTGAGGGTGTGAGGAGAATACGGTGGCCCTAGTGGCTTCTTGGGGAGCATTGTGCCTCCACGCCGCTCCAATGGAGACGTACTTCCTCTCAAAGGGAAGGGACTTCGGTAACACATCCTTGTCTTCACCGGATCCACTCTTGGTTTTCTCGTTCCTTTACTCGTGCAAGCTTATCGTGTATTACATTCCTTGCTTTCTTGTATGCTTGTTGTTGTTGCGTCATATAGGTTGCTCACCTAGTTGCATATCTAGACAACCTACTTTGATGCAAAGTTTAAATTGGTAAAGAAAAGCTAAAAATTGTTAGTTGCCTATTCACCCCCCCTATAGTCAACTATATTGATCCTTTCAATTGGTAACAGAGCCTCGTCTCTTTATTAAGAACTTTGCCGTCCGAAGAGTATGATTGAACCGTAGACGGTGAGGAGGAGCACCCCGGTGTGATTCCGTCCTCGTCTACGGCCGATGGTGGAACCTCGGTCTCACGTGAGGAGTTCAACGTGGCTTTGGACACATTGAAAACCTCCATGACGGCCGAGGTCAAAGTCATGCTTAAGAACTTTCTTAATGGTCTCAAATTATCCACCGCGCCGTTGGAAGTGGTCGATCCCGCTAACAAGGTGACGGATGCTAACTCCGACAAGGGGGAAGCTACTAGTGAGAAAGTTCCTGTGTCTAGTGGTAGAAATGGTAGTGGCATCTTTGCTCATGTGGAACCTCCTATTACTTATGGAGGACCTATTCCCTCCAATCATTTAAATCATGCCGGCCCTCCTCCTAAGATTGTGAAAAATGAGGATTTTGACGCTTGGGTCTATCGCTTTAAACGTCATTTAAATCGTGTTAATACTAACATTTGGAGAATCATTGAGCAAGGTTTTTATCCGCATGATCCAAGGAACTTCACCCCGAGAGAAGCCGCGGATCATCAATTCAACGAGAATGCTCTCTTCATCATCCAAGATGCAATTCCATCTGAAGATCTTGCACATCTCCGACCTTTCACCATGGCCAAGGAAGCATGGCACCATGTTGTTTGCCTTTACAAGGGAAGCGCAAGCATCCAACGCTCCAACTATGAAGTGGTGCAAGATGAAGCCGATGAGTTTGCAATGAATGAAGACGAAGAACCTCGTGAGCTTTAACGTAGGTTAACCACTCTCGCGATCTTACTCTGAGATCATGGGAGCAAGGGTACAGATGACAATTGGATCAAGCGCAAGTTCCTCAAGGCCATGATGCCTTACCACAAGGCCATGTCCTCCGTCATCCGTCAAAGGCCGGACTTCCACACCTTGTCCTCAAATGAAGTGTTGGATGAGTTTGTGGCAATGAGGATCTTGGACAAGACCGCCAACAATGCGGTGTTGTGTTCTCAAAGAGCTAAGAAGCCCAACCTTGCTTTGAAGTCCAAGGTTAGTGTGGAAGAAGAGGATGAAGATGAAGAAGAGGAGAGCAATCCCGAAGATACAAAATATGCTTATCATGAGCACATGTCTCTCGCTTCAAGGCAATTTTGGAGCAAGAAGAACTCGAGGCCCAACTTCAACAAGAACAACTCAAGTGGCGCAAAGGGCAAGCAACAAGTGAGGACTTGCTATAATTGTGGCAATGTGAGCCACTTTGTTGTGGAGTGCCCATGTGAGAAGAGGGAAGACAATGGTGGCAATCTCATCCAAAAAGACAAGGACAAGTCCTTCCCCAACAAGAGCAACTTCACCGAGAAGACTCCTCCCAAGGGGTTGGTGGCACAAGAAGAGTACAATGAGGATGATGATGATGATGATAACGCTGAGTCAGTTGCCATGGCCTCCGTTGCCATTGCGACAACTCCAAGGGTGTCTCTCTTCGACTCACCCAATGAGAACATCACCGCCAAGTGCCTCATGGCTAAAGCCACCAACAAGGTAACTCCCAACATCAAGACTACCATCATTACTAATCCTTCTTTGATGGATTGCATTGATGAAATTGAGGGGTCTAATGAGGAGGAAAATGAATTTGAGTCTTTTATGAGTAAGCTCAAGGGTAAATCCAAGAAGCACTTTGTTGCTCTCTTGGAACAACTTAGTGAAGCCAATGACATGATCGAGGATCACGAAGAAACCATCTCTAAGTTGGAGGGGCATAGTCGTGACTATGCCGATGAGATATCGGATCTCTCTAATGCGCTTGAGGAAGAGCGCGGTCACCGTTTGGCTCTTGAGGAGTCACACAACGATGACCATGCTAAATTAAAGAAAGATCTTGATCATGCTCTTGTTATATCCCGTGTGCTAAATTCCAAGAAGGCCAAACTTGGGGTTGATCTTGCTAGACTCAAGGAGGAGTTTGATATACTTGACAAGGCTCACAAGGCCTTGAAGGGTACTCATGCTAGTCTTAAAGAGTCTCATGATCAACTCCAAGTGAAGCTAACCAAGGAGAAAGCCACTTTTCCTCATATGGTTTTTATTGATAATGCAAATGCTACTAATCCTTGTTGTGAGAATGTGCATCTTGTTGAGTAGAATACAAAGTTTAGGGAGCAACTTGAGAAAGGCCTTGTGTCGTGCATACAAAGTGAGAAGAACCTCAACGACCTTTTGAGCAACCAAAAGGAAGTGTGGCCAAGGAAGGGATTGGGTTCGCACCCAAGTCCAAGAACAAGAAGAAGAATGAGGGAGAGGGTGCTTCTAAGGAGAAGAAGAACAATGTGAAGGGTGGTGGTGCCAAGAAAGGCAATGCCACCCCTTCCAACAAAGCTGGCGACTTTAACCCTTCCTATGTGTTATGCCGTGCTAGTGATGGACATGTTTATGCTAAATTTGTTGGTTCTCCTTATGAGTACATTGAATGGTCTATTTGGGTTCCTAAGACCCTTGTCACTAACATCAAAGGACCCATTACAAAATGGGTACCTAAAACCAAGCATTGATCGCTTGTAGGTGTTTGCTTCCGGTGGGGGATCATGGTTGCTCGATAGTGGAGCCACTAATCATATGACCGGAAGCAAGGACTTGGTGGTGGACGTGCACAAGATTACATCTATGCCCACCAATGTCGAGTGGGGTGATGCCTCGTCCTCTAAGGTATTGGGACTTGGCAAGGTTGTCATTTCTCATGATCTCACGAACGAGAAGGTCATGCTTGTTGAGTCCCTTGCATACAATTTACTTTCCGTTCGTTAACTTGCAATCATGGGCTTTGCCACTTTCTTTGATATTGATACCGTGGCCCTCTTGTGGAGCAAGACTCTTAAAGTAGCCTTCGTTGGGCATGTCGAGAACGGTCTCTATGTGATTAACTTTTTGGAGCGACCCACTAAGACCGCGACATTCCTAATGGCTAAAGTTGACGTGGGATGGCTTTGGCATCGCCGTTTAGCCCATGTCAATATGAGATCTTTGCAAAGTCTTCTCAAGGGGGCCATGTCCGTGGACTAACAAATGTTAGTTTTGCCAAAGATCGTGTTTACAGTGCTTGTATCGAAGGAAAGTTACATGAGAAGGCTCACCCTCCCTCGACTATCATCTACTCGAAGAGGCCCTTGGAGCTCCTTCACTTGGATCTCTTTGGGCCTCCATCCTTTGATAGTCTTGGGGGTAGAAAGTATTGCTTGGTGATTGTGGATGATTATTCAAGATAAACTTGGGTATATTTCTTCAAGAGGAAGAGTGAGACCCAACAAACCATCATTGATTTTGCAAATGAAGCTCAACACCAACACAATGCAAAGATCTTGACAATAAGAAGTGACAACGGCACCGAGTTCAAGAACTATACCTTGGATGAGTTCCTTAGTGATGAGGGGATCAAGCATCAATATTCCGCACCTTACACCCCTCAACAAAATGGTGTAGCGGAGAGGAAGAACCGAATGTTGATGGATGTGGCAAGGACCATGATGGCGGAGTTCAAGTCTCCATACAACTTTTGGGCCGAAGCCATCAACACCGCGTGTCGTGCATCCAATCGTCTCTATCTCTGCAAAGGCTTGAACAAAACTCCATATGATATTCTCACCGGTAACATGCCCAACCTCAAGTACTTTCGGGTGTTCGGGTGTAAGTGTTTCATTCTCAGAAAGGTGTTCGTTTGTCTAAATTTGAGGCTAGAGCTCATGAGGGCATATTTGTTGGTTATGCTACAAACTCTCATGCTTACCGTGTAACATGGAGTTTGATGAGAATAACGACTCCCAAGTGGAGCAGAGTGGTACTTGTGATGTAGGTGATGAAATTCCTCCTCAAGCCATAAGAAGAATGGGTGTTGGTCATATCCTACCCATTGAGGAACCCCTTGTGGCCAAAGGAGAAGGACAATGTTCCACTCAAGTGGAACCATCACCAACCCAAGACCCACACGCTTCCGAAGAACAAAGTGAAGGCCCTAAACCAAATGAACAAGATCAAGGGAAAGCTCAACCTCAAGATGGTGGTGTACCACCAAGTGATGCCCAAGGTCAAGTTCGCTCCTCCGAGCAAGTTCACGATCAAGAACAAGCTCATGACGACGCTCAAGATGATCAAGTTTCCGCTCCTCAACTCACCCCTGAGGAGGAATTGGAGGGTCGTGCCGCCAAGATTGCATCCAAGCTCTCTACCAAGGGTCATCTCATGACGAATGTGCTTGTTGGAAGCATTCGAAAGGGGGTAAGCACTCGTAGACAATTGGCAAACTATTGTGAACATCACGCGTTTGTGTCACATCCCTAGTTCTGACAATGCCTAGTGCATGCATTAGAGTGTTGCATCATGTTTAAATTTCATGAAACTTGAACTGAGGAAATTAGAAAGCCTCAAAACTTTCTAAAAGAAGGGCAAGAACCCTTTAAATTGCATTCAGTGATTCCAAAATGCCCTAAAAATCATTCTGGTAATTTTGGCAAGAGATATATATCAAACCAAAATTCTGGAACATTTTTATGGAATATTTTGGGACATTGAATTTAAATCATATTGTATTTGGATTTGAAGTTATATTCATAATATATAATGATTATAGCTTCAAATGCCTGTGATATTTTATGTATATGTGGAGAAGTCCATTAAGTGATATAAAATATCCAGGGGAGTTTTGACACTATTTTAAATTTGTTTAAATTTGAATTCAGTGGCAAAAGAATTATTAAAAAGAAACAAAACAGAAAAATATAAAACAGAGCGTAAGAACTTACCATAGCTTACCCGGCAGCCCACTTACCTCGGCCAGCCTGTGCAGCCCAGCCACCTCCCCGCCAGCTTGTCTTCCTCCTCTCGCCAAGGCGAGGGAAGCGAGCAGCTGGCCACAGGCGGGCACGCAGCTGCTCGCTGACCCTCCTAGCCAGGGCCGCGACGGTGGGATCGCTTCCCCGTGGCCTCTGGAACCCACCGACCCCTCGGTCACTCTCCCCTCGCCTCCCTCTCGTTCCTCCCCATGGCCGAGCCGGACATGAGCGCCGCGCCGCTTTCAGCCACCGCCGACCCCGCCTTTTTCCCTCTCTCGAAGCTTCACATAGACCTCTCCGACGACCCACACAAGCCGGACGCCTGCAGAGCTGCCCTCGACGCCGCTCTTCCTCGTCGGTGCCGCAGATCGCCGTCTGCCAAATCCGTCACCGTCCGTGCCTCCCAAAGTCGACTAAGACCGCCACGGACCGCCAGAGCTCCTCGCCCCCTCTCTCTCTCCCGTGCTCGATTTCACAGCGTGCCGCCGCCTCTGCCGACCCGAGAACCGTCGCCGGGCTGTGTCGCCGCTGGGCTAGAGCTCACGACGTCGTCGCTCGAGCATACCACCGTGCTCAGCGTGATGCCAAAAGCCCAAAACCCCCACCGACCGCCTGCCGTTATTCGTAGAAGGCTGCTTCCGCCGACGCCGAACTCCGGCGCCTCCATGAGCTCCGCTCGTGAGCTCCGCAACCCTGTGGCCTCCTTCCACCTCCGCTGGATGCGGCCGAGTGCCGTTTTTCAACGGGCCGCCCATGCCCAAACAGCCTCTCGTAGGTGAAACCCGAGCCACTCGGTGCACACTCGCCATGATTTGGTCACCGCGATCACATCGCCGGTGGTGATGACGTGGCATCGCCATTAGGTGCTAATTACCAACTTAATTACCCCCGACCCATCGACACACGGGCCCCACGCCTTAGTTAACCACAGTTTAAATTCTGTTTAGTTTTAACTAATCACCATGGCCCCACGCGTCAGCGTTGACCATGCTGACGTGGCCCTTGACCGACCCCACCCGTCAGTGACCAAGCCAGCAATGTGACATTGACCGGTGGACCCCACACGTCAGGTTTGACCGGACCCGTCCTTTGACCAGCTGACGCAAGCATGACACACTGCTGATGTCATAAATACATTTACTGGGATTTTCTTATTTAGAAATAATTAGGAAATTCCAGAAAATGTCCTAAACTTCTAAAAAATCATAGAAATTCAACCGTAACTCCAAATAAGATAAATTGTATATGAAAAATGATCAGAAAAATCCAATCTATCCATCTGTACCATTTTCATGCATGTTTGAACAACTTAAGTTGCTGTATAAGACAATTTGAATTAATGGCATTTGAAATGTCATATATGGAGTTTGAATTTGAATCTTGGATTCAAACCAACTCCATTTAACATGTTCTAGCTTGCATTAGCCCAAAACACATTCATATTGCCATGTCATGATCATGCATCATATTGTCGCATTGCATTGATTGTGTTCTTCCTCTCTTGCCGGTGACTGTCCCCTCTCAGTAGACGACGTACCGACGATGAGTTCGATGACACCGATGAAGAACTATATTATCTTCGAAGTGCTGTGCAAGCAAAACCGCTTGTTCATTTCGATACAATCCCACTCTCTCGCCTCCTGCTCTCTTTTACTGCATTAGGACAACAACGATTCATCTGTTATTTGTCATGTAGCTGAACCCCTTTATCCTCTGCATGACCTGTCATTCCACAAAGAATAGATGAAACCCACTAGCATGAGTAGGAGTTGTTTGAGCCTCACAGCCTACTCATTCATGCTTGTTTGTCATGCCTGCTACTGCTTAGAGTTGAGTCAGGCCTGATTCATCGGGGATGAATCGGAGGTGTGTGAACATGTCCCATCGTGTGTGAGCTAAGTGTGTGAACACGATTTGGTAAAGGTAGCGGTGAGAGGCCATGTAGGAGTACATGGTGGGTTGTCTCATTGCAGCCGTCCTCGTGAACTGAGTTCTGTGTTTGTGATCCATGACCAGCCATTACCACACATTGAATGCTTAAGTGCCCTCTCGACTTCTTAACCATCCTTGTTCTCTGTCCGGGAGTTGCAACTAGTTTCGTGTTTGTAGGATATGTGTTGGAGGCCGTGCGTAGCGCTAACCCTAGGGGTGGGCTATGATGCGGTAGATACACCGTGGCCCGGTGTACCGAGCGCCCGTTTGGTGTCTAGGGAACCTTGCACACATCGTTCGGGGCCGTTAGTGGAAACCTCGGCCGGACTCCCTGCGGATGGAACCCAAATAGGCGATAAACCTGGACTAGAGACTTGGGTGTTTAGGTAGGTCGTGGCCGACACCCTCGCTGGGCTTCCGCTGAAGGTTGCCGAGTACATGTCGTGTAAACGGCGGTAAGTGGTGAGAGCGTGTGAAGAAGTACACCCTGCAGGTTAATATGATCTATTCAATAGCCGGGTCCGCGATAAAGGACTTCAGGTTGCCTATAACAGTTCATAGACAAGTGAAAGTGGATACTCTAAAATGTGCAAGATAAGCGTGAGTGCTATGGATGGCGTTCTCGTGGGGAGACGGGAGGGATCAATAGTGGTGTATTGATATGCTGAATATGTGGACTCGTGCATCCACCTCAAAAGAGTTACTTGAAGTCGTAGTTCAGATAGCCACCGAGTCAAAGCTGGCTTGCTGCAACCAAACTCCACCACCCCTTTGTTGATAATGATGCATATGTAGATAGTTCGATGTAAGTCTTGCTGAGTACGCTTGTACTCACGCTTGCTTATTTTATGTTTTGCGAGAGACGCTGGCCTCGCTAGTAGTTCCGCTTGGACTTCGACGCTTAGCTTGTTACCTCACCACGATCTTGTACCTCAAACAGGATCTGGTAGATAGTCGTGCTTCAGCCTTTTCCATTTATAGTTGTCTCAGACTCAGACTTGTTAAGCTTCCGCTTGTGCTTTGACTTGTATGCTTTCGAGTGTTGGGTCATGAGACCCATGTTTGTGATATCTCGCCTCCTCGAGCCTAATGAATAAATATTTGAGTCGTAGAGTTATGCTGTGATGCCATGTTGTATTTACACATATTGAGCATATTGTGTGTATGTTTGAAATGCTTGGTATGTGTGGGATCCGACAATCTAGTTGTTTATCCTTGGCAGCCTCTCATATGGGGAAATATAGTCTAGTGCTTCCTGAGCGATAGTAGTCCGCTACAGCCCGGTTCACCGAGTCCCGCTAGCCAAAGACTATCGCTCGGACACTTGACTGGCAGCATGTGTTTCACTTCGCCTTATGTCTGTCCGTTCGGGGAAATGTCACGCGGTGACATCCGGAGTCCTGCCTAGCCTGCTACAGCCCGGGATACCGGAGTCCTGTTAGCCCAGTGCTACAGCCCGGATTCACACGTTGATGACCGACATGCTCGATGTGATTCATGTATGCCTGTCCCCATGGGTTAGTGCCGCTTTGGGTTCACGACTAGCCATGTCGGCCCGGTTCTCTCCGTCATGTGGATGCTAGCGACACTATCATATACGTGAGCCAAAAGGCTAAACGGTCCCGGCCATGGTAAGGCGACACCTGGGAATACCGTGCGTGAGGCCGCAAAGTGATATGAGGTGTTACCGGCTATGTCGATGTGACTTGGAATCGGGGTCCTGACAGTTTGTCTCCTGTGCTGAACCCCAAAAGGTCTATGAGGCGCTCGAAGATCCGGATTGGCTTAATGCCATGCATGAAGAACTCAACAACTTCGAGTACAACAAGGTGTGGATATTGGTGCCAAGGCTAATGGGGAATCATAATGTCATTGGAACCAAGTGGATATTCAAGAACAAGCAAGATGCTCATGGGATTATCGTTCGCAACAAGGCGAGATTGGTAGCACAAGGCTACTTCCAAGTCGAGGGTATCGACTACGGTGAAACCTTTGCTCCCGTTGCTCGCCTTGAATCCATTCGTTTGTTGATTGCTTATGCTTCTCATCATAACTTTAAGTTGCAACAAATGGATGTGAAGAGTGCTTTTCTTAATGGTCCTATTAATGAGTTGGTGTATGTCAAACAACCCCCCGGGTTCGAGGATCCCTACTTTCCCGATCATGTGTATCAACTCGATAAGGCACTCTATGGCCTTAAACAAGCCCCACGTGCGTGGTATGACCACCTTACCGAGTTGTTGCAAGATCGTGGATTTGAAGTTGGGAAAATCGACCCCACTCTTTTTACTAAGAAGGTCAAAGGGGATTTGTTTGTGTGCCAACTATATGTTGATGATATTATCTTTGGTTCCCCTAACAAAGCTTTCAATGAGGAATTTGCCGCTCTCATGACCTCAAAGTTCAAGATGTCTTCTATGGGAGAGTTGAAGTTCTTTCTCAGATTCGAAGTCAAACAAAGAAGAGAAGGAACCTTCATAAACCAAGCCAAATACACTCAAAACATGCTCAAGAGATTCAAGCTAAGTGATGTCAAGCCGGCTTCCACTCCAATGCCCGTCAAATGCCAACTTGACATAGATACCAATGGTAAAGCGGTGGATCAAAAGGTATATCGCTCCATGATTGGCTCCTTGCTTTACCTTTGTGCATCTAGACCGGATATCATGTTGATTGTGGGAATTTGTGCATGGTTTCAAGCCGCACCTAAGGAACGCCACTTTCTGGTGGTCAAGCGAATCTTTCGATATTTGGCTCATACCCTAAACTTTGGCTTATAGTACCCAAGAGGAGCAAACTTCAAGCTTGTAGGCTATTCGGACTCGGATTGGGCGGGAGACAAAGTGGATAGGAAGTTCGCTTCCGGAGGGTGGCAATTCCTTGGTTGCTCTTTGGTGAGTTGGTCTTCTAAGAAGCAAAGTTGTGTGTCTCTCTCGTCCACCAAAGCGGAGTATGTGGCGGCCGGTAGTTGTTGTGCACAACTTCTATGGATGAGGCAAACTTTAAAGGATTACGGTATCATTTGTGACAAAGTGCCTCTTTGGTGTGACAATGAAAGTGGCATCAAGATTTCTCTCAACCCGGTGCAACACTTCAAGACGAAGCATATTGAGATTCAGTATCACTTCATCCGGGATCATATTAGGCGAGGGGAGATCGAGCTCAACTATGTCAACACTCATGATAACCTTGCAGATATCTTCACGAAGCCCTTGGATGAAGTAAGGTTTGGCGAATTAAGGCATGAGCTAAATATCATTGATTCGAGCAATGTGATTTGAACCCTTGCACACCCCACCATACTCAACTTGTTATCTTGTTTAGGTGTAGGCATGGACATACGGGGAGTGTTGTTCTCTCAATGAACTCTCCCTCCCCCCATTATGCATAAATTGATCAAATATTTCACATTAGCCATTTTTATGGTACTTGTGCTCCAAAGACGAGTGTTGGTCATGGGCCCAAGGATAATTCTTCGCGGTGCCATACCAATTGACTCAAACATAGGTGGCTCCGGCCGCCGCCCCCTCTTTGGAGAGGTTGTGTCGCGTGTTTGGTCCTTGTTGTCTCTTGCCTTTCCTTCTTCGTGTCGTGCTTGTGTTTGAGTTTCCTCGTGTGCTAGCTCTTTGGTGTGTTTTTTTGCGTGAAGGTTGCATTGCAAAGGCTGTTTTCCTCTCTTTTTTGCGAAACTTGCATTTTCTTGGGTCTACGGTACTATCGTGGCTTGCCACGGTACTACCGCAGGAGCTGTGCACGGTATTATCAGAACCAAAGACGGCAGAAATTTTTATCGTCACTGACGAGCGTACTACCGCCCAGCGTGTGGTACTTCCGCCCGGGCGGTACTACCGTGATGACCCGCGGTACTACCGCGCAATCGTGAGCGTGTGGGGGTTAAGAGCGGGCAGGGGGAATCCTAATTCCCCCATACCCATTCAAATCCTTTTCCCCATGTTCTCTCTCTCTCTCTCTCTCTCTCTCTCTCTCTCTCTCTCTCTCTCTCTCTCCTGCCCAAGAACGGCGCCGGAGGACCTCGCCGGATCTCCATCTCCAGCCGCTCTCCTTGCATTCCGACCGGTGGGATCGTTCCCCACCTTTCCCTCTTGCCATGGAACAAGGTTTCTCCCCAAATCCCTCGCTTTTTCCTTCATTGTCTTGTCTCTAGGTTTTTGGGGAGATGCATGTTGTTCTTGAGATTTTAGGCCAAATCTCTGCAAGAGTAGGATGCAGGAGAGTAGTAGTGCAGTAAAGATGCTATTTGGTATGTTGCCACACGGAATTTTTGATCAATCGTAGTACCGCTCCGCTGTTGCGGGTGTGCCGAGATCTGATTCACCTCGGATCTGACCCCGGGCGGTACTACCGCACCTCCCGTGCGGTACTACCGCTCTGTCCGTTGTCACCTCCTACGGTACTACCGCTCCTCATGAGCGGTACTACCGCGCGAGGCGCGGAAGTAAAATTTTACTTCCGCTCCAGGCGCGGTACTACCGTGCCATCCTGGCGCGGTACTACCGCGGCTGGAGAGAAGTAAAAATATCTGATTCACCTCAGATTTGACCCCGAGCGGTACTACCGCACCTCCTATGCGGTACTACCACTCTGGCCGTTGTCGCCTCCTACGGTACTACCTCTCCTCAGGAGCAGTACTACCGCGCGAGGCGCGGAAGTAAAATTTTACTTCCGCTCCAGGCGCGGTACTACCGTGCCATCCTGGCGTGGTACTACCGCGGCTGGAGAGAAGTAAAATTTTAGTTCCGCACAACGGTGCGGTACTATCGTTGGAGTCGAACCTTCCCTGTGGCAACTACCCAATGTTATTTCTACTTGTTTCATTTGTTTTGCTGTGGTCTTTGTATTGATCCTTCTCGCTTCTCTTGCGTGTTCTTGTGTTGTGTGTCTTAGGTGGTCGCTCCGGTTCCAATGTCCGTCGGTCGAATCCTGTCCGTGACACGGGCTCGAAGCGCCTGCGCAACCAAGATGAAGCCCCAGAGGGCTCCAATGCCCCCCAACGCAGATCCAAGACCACCGCCACCAAGAACAAGGAGCCATCAATGGGCATGGATGAGATACCACTGGCTGAGTTTGTCACTCGAAGGAAGATCAACCCCTATGTGAATCCCCATGCAAACTTCAGAGGGAATGATTTGTTCTGGACCAAGCAGCAGAATCTTATCTATCTGGATGTGATCAAGGCCAAGCAGAACATCTACGTGGACGTGCACTGGATTGACATGAATCATATGAGGCAGGATAAGCATCGTGACTATTTTGGTGTGGCTTTGGACCTGGTGGAGCAGTTTGGCATTGAGGACGTGATCTCTTTCCACCTGGACTTTGACCCTGAGATGGTGGCATAGTTCTTTGCTTTGGTCCACTTCCATACTGATGAGGAACGGACCATGACCTGGATGACCAATGGACAACGGATGACTGCTAAGTGGAAGGACTACATGGATTTGCTTCAGGTTCCTGATGAGGGGCTCAACACGCCCGTTGGTGTTCGCCCTCATGCCAAACCCGAGTCAGCCAGCAAGAACAAGCTTCAGCGCTACTATGTTGAGAAGACGCTTCCCAGTGGCAAGAAGGTGTGGGTGCTGAACTCATTCCTTGACATCATGTATCGGATCTTCCGCAACTCCCTCTTTCCGCGCATTGGTGACAAGGATAAGGTGCATGCCTATCTCGTGGATATGACGCTCATTTGTGAGGAGGCGCGTTATGCTCAGACGCAACCACTTGATGTCTCACATATCATGTGGTGCGAGCTACAGTTTGCGGTGTTCAACCGTAAGGTACCCATCTATGGACCTTACATGTTTCTCTTGATGTGACGCCCCCGATTCAATCGTACACTAATCATGCACGCAAATGTGTACGATCAAGATCAGGGACTCACGGGAAGATATCACAACACAACTCTAAAACATAAATAAGTCATACAAGCATCATAATACAAGCCAGGGGCCTCGAGGGCTCAAATACAAGTGCTCGATCATAGACGAGTCAGCGAAAGCAACAATATCTGAGTACAGACATAAGTTAAACAAGTTTGCCTTAAGAAGGCTAGCACAAAATGGGATACAGATTGAAAGAGGCACATGCCTCCTGCCTGGGATCCTCCTAACTACTCCCGGTCGCCGCCATGGTCTTGCACGTAGTAGAAGGCACCTCCAGTAGAAGGACTCGCTGCCGACGGTGGCGCCTGCCTGGACTCCGGATCCGTTGCGACCACCGTAGAAGGGAAAGGGGAAAAGAGGGAGAAAAGCAACCGTGAGTACTCATCCAAAGTACTGCAAGCAAGGAGCTACACTACATATGCATGGGTATATGTGTAGGGCCATATCGTGGACCTGAATCAGAATGCCGTAATAAGATGGGGATAACTAATCATGTCGAAGACTACGCTCGCAGCCTCCGCCTTGCAAAGATGTAGAAGAGAGTAGACTAAAGTCCTCCAAGTAGCATCGTGATAGCATAATCCTACCCGTGATCCCTCCTTGTTGCCCTGTTAGAGAGCGATCACCGGTTATATCCGCACTTGGAAGGGTGTGTTTTATTAAGTATCCAGTTCTAGTTGTCATAAGGTCAAGGTACAACTCCAAGTCGCCCTATTATCAAGATCACGACTATTCAATAGATAAACTTCACTGCAGGGTGCACCACATAACCCAACACGCCGATCCCATTTGGTCAACACACTTTCCCGGGTCATGCCCGCCTCTAAGATCAACACGCCGCAGCCCTACCTAGGCACAATAGAGAGGTCAAGACGCCGGTCTAAATCCTACGGCGAGGGTTGCGGGCCCATTGCACACCTGCATGTTGCGAGGGCGGCCAAGCAGACTTAGCCTAGCAGCGTTCCACCCAATCCGGCCGCCGCTCGATTCGGCCGCCGACGCCACGAAGGCTTCGGCTGATACCACGACGCCGAGTGCCCATATCTGCTCCTCACAGAGTTGGTTAGTGCGATAGGCCAATGGCCAGACTCAGATCAAATACCAAGATCTCGTTAAGCGTGTTAAGTATCCGCGGATGCCGACCAGGGCCAGGCCCACCTCTCTCCTAGGTGGTGGTCTCAACCTCACCTGTCGCTCCGCCACAAAGTTATAGTTGGGGGCCGTCGGGAACCCAGGCCCACCTCTACCGGGATGGAGCCACCTGCCCCTTCAGCCCCCATCTCCGAACAGTATCATAAGTAATGTAACAAAGATAAGGTATATAGATATGCCCGTGATCACCTCCCAAGTGATCACGGCCTAGTAGTATAGCATGGCGGATTTAACAAGAGTGTAGGGTCACCGATGGAACACTAGCATCCTATACTAAGCAAGAGGATAGCAGGTAAGGGTAACAAATCAGAGCAACAATGACAGCAATGTAGCGTAATAGGATTAACGGAAAGCAAAGAATATGCTACACTACTCTAATGCAAGCAGATAGAGAAAAATAGGCTATATCCGTGATCGGGGGGGCTTGCTGGTTGCTCGCAAGGAGAAGGGGTCATCTTCGTGTAGCCAACACACGGACATCGGCACCGGTCTCAGAGTCTACCGGAAAGAAGTAATGGAGGGGGAACACAATAAATAACAGAGCAATCAAATGTAACACAAAGCAAGACGCGGCAATATGCGGTGCTAGGGGTGACCCAACGTAGTGGTAGGTGATACCGGCGAAGGGGGAAAACATCCGGGAAAGTATTCCCGGTGTTTCGCGTTATCGGACAGACGGACCGGAGGGGGAAAGTTGCATGTTTGCTATGCTAGGGATGTGTGGCGGACAAACGGGCTGCATATTCCGATTCGTCTCGTCGTTCTGAACAACTTTCATGTAGAAAACATTTTCATCTGAGCTACGGTTTATTTTATATGTTTTTCTAAAGTTCTAAACCAATTTTAGATTTTATTTAATTAATTTAATTCAACATTATCCAGAACAGTGCATGCTGACATCATCGTGACGTCAGCAGTCAACAGAGGTGTTGACTGGTCAAACTGACTTGTGGGTCCAGTGGGACCCACCTGTCATAGTCTAACATGTTAATTAGGGTTTTATTAAGCAGGATTAAATAAGTTTAATTAATTAATTGGGTTAATCTAATCAGGTTTAGTTAAGTTAATCAATTCTTTAATTAATTAATTAATTAACTATTTATTTTATGGATTCTTCTCTTTTTTTATGTATTTTCGTTCTGGGGCTAGGCCCACTTGTCATTTGCTCACAGGGGCCTAACGGGTCGGCATCGGCGAAAACGGGCGAGCTCGGTGGCAAAGTCCTCGCCACTGTAGGGCTTGCAGCACGCTGGGCGCACAGAGAGGTCGTTCGGCCCACAGCCGAGCTGCGCGGCGATGATGGGCAAGGCCACCGAGCGGCGGGTTCGGCGCCGCCTACGGAGGAGGACGCGCCCGGCGTGGTAAGTCGTGGCGGGCGCGGTATGTAGCAGCGGAGGTAGGCAGGTGGGCGCCGCGCCGGTGAAATAAGATGCGGCAAGCACGAAAGACGCCGATGAGGGCGCGCGCCGCGAGTGGGTCGACGACGCTGGTTTAGCACGACGCTGTGACGGCGGAGCCGACACGCGCAAGTGGCGCGAATGGGTGGGAGCGGGCCGGCTGCGGAAGGAGAGAGCCCGGGGGCGCGGAGTTACGCCACAAGGCGATGGCCCGTGGGCTAGAGGCGGCGGGGCATGGTGTGCACGGGGGCAGAGGGGAGTGAGGAGGACCGGGGTCCTCACCGCGAAGTGTAGGGATGGAGCAATGGGGCGCGAGGTGGATGTCGGAGACATCGTCGCAGGGGAGGCAGGCCGGCGGGGAGGTCCGGCGAGGTCTTCGGGCGGCGGCGGCGCGGTCGATCCGCGCGGCAGGTCGCTGGGGGCGGAGGCGTGGTCGCCGTCGGCGCAGCGAGGGGCACCGTCGAGGTAGAGGTGACGGGCCGCGAGGACGAGGGGGCGGGGCCGGCGAGGCGGCACCGGGCGACGACCACGGGGTCGGCCCCGATCCGATCTAGATCGGGGGAGAGGGAGAGACGAGGGAGTGAGGGGGAGTGGGTTGGTTCGGATAGGGTTTCGGGGTGGAGTGAGGGTTATGGGGAGTGGGGTGGGCCGGCTAGGTTAGTGGGCTGGCCGGTTAGCTGGGTCGGGGCCCGGGGGGTGGCCCTTGTTTTATTTTTGTTAGTTTGTTTTTTCTGCTTTTTTATATTTATTCTTTCACGTTTTATTTTAGTTACATTTATTTTAGTTTTAGCAAAATATACACTTAGCACCTAAATTAGTATTTCAACTTAGTCCATGGTCACAAAAAGTCTAAACCCAAATAACTTAGTTTGACATTTTATTAACTATAGAAAGGCATTTAATTAATGGTTTTGCTACTGTTTAAAACCTTATAGTTCAATTAAGTATTTTATAAAAGCTTGGTTTCTCCACCATAATTACCTATGCATTTTCTGGCATGATCCGAACATTTTAGTTTCACTGTTTGAAAACTTTTGTTGTTTTCCTGATTTTTTTTTAATTTGGATTCGAATTGGTTTCAAACTAACGCGAGATCAGCAATAGTAATTGAGGTGACATGGCGTCATTAGGAGAGGTTCACTGTAGCTTAACTATCCGGGTGTCACACTTGATCACGAAAACTTGGGAGAAGCTCTATCCCAATGATGAGTTTGTTGCCCCCGACTGGATGATTCGTCATGAGCCCATCAGGCTACGCATCAAGACCCAGTGGGCTAACACCACTACCCATGCTGAGGCAGCGGCTGCTCAGATGGATGTGGATGAGGATGAGATCGAGGAGGAGGACGCTGATGAGGATAGCTCTGCCGGATACTCGCCTTCATCTTCTGAGCCTTCTTGGGCTAAGAAGCTGAAGAATAAGATGAAGGTTTTGTTCTGCATGCAGGCCAAGGGCCAGTACAGGTCTCATGTTGCTCAGAAGGAGAGTCGTCGTCGCGACAGGAGGATCTTGAGGACGTTTGGCGAGGAGATATCAAGCGGGTCCGAGAAGCACATCACCCCAGAGGCAGAATGGATGGCGAAGCAGTGCTACAAGTGGACTGAATCTAAGGAGGAGAAGGGGGAGACCATTCCCACTGCCGAGACAGACGAGGAGCGCGACGAGTGATCGCTTCAGCCTGAGCTACCATATGTGTCGTAGGTGTTCTCTCTGCCTTTTTGGTATCTCGATGCTAAAGGGGGAGAGAGTGTAGGATTTGCGAGTCTTGTGTCGTGTTGTTTCGCTTTGTCGCTTTGCTTTCGTTCTGTTGAACCTCATTTTCTTTGGTTTGGTTTGTGCTCGTAAGACCAAAGTCTCAATCATATGGTGTAATACATATGCACTCTAGCGTATTTTATTATCTTTCTTGCTTAGTAGCCCGTGAGCCTATGCTATCTTGTGCCCTTTTCGTTTTGCTCATAGTTATTATCTTGCCTGCTTGCTTAGTGTTAGTTTCATTTTTGCAAGATATGCCTTGTCTATAAAATATAGGGGGAGTGTTGATCCTAGTATGTGTGTCGTGCAATCCAAAGCACTACTCTAGAATACACACATCTAGGGGGAGCCCGTCTATATTTTATAGATGGTGGGTTTGCCTATGTTTCATTTTTTTATCCCTATGTGCAAATCTCGTATTGTCATCAATCCACCAAAAAGGGGGAGATTGTACGGGCATATTTATCCCTTAGTAGTTTTGGTGATTGATGACAATGCTTTTGCGGACTAATCGTGTGCATTGAGCATTTCAGATATATTATGTCTAAGCACAAGACGATTTGGTGCTCCTCGGAGCTTATTGAAGACGGCGTTTCTCTATGTTTCTTTTTGGTGGATTTGAGTCGTAGGAAAGCCGTACTATTAAGAGGGGGTCCGCGTTGGAAAGGTTTGGGTGGAATCAACACGTACGTGTCTGTTCCTTTTTGCACCACCTTTCCTTTGGCTCTTTGGAGCATCCTCCGTCTCTCCGTGTCTCGGCAAAATGAAGGACTCCTAGTGTTGCTGAACTGAGGCATGCGGTAGTACTGCTCTTCGGAGCGGTAGTACCGCAGGCCCTTGCGGTAGTACCGGCCTCCAGCGCGGTAGTACCGCAGGTGCTCACGGTAGTATCGCTCCTTTGGAGCGGTAGTATCGTGGCCTCAGGCCAGGCGCAGCTACTCGAGCGGTTGTAGGGGCGGATGTAATTTTTTACATCCGCACCCTACGGGGTAGTACCGTTCCATGGGCGCAGTAGTACCGTGGGCTTGACCAGGCACAGCAGCATGAGCGGAAGTAGGGGCGGATGTAATTTTTTACATCCGAGTCCTACTCGGTAGTACTGCTTCAGTCTTGCGGTAGTACCGTGTCGGATTTTTGCATAGATCAAAACTCTACGGAAGTTGTCACTGAGGGAGTCCTGGATTAGGGGGTATCCGGACAACCGGACTGTGTACAACATCTGGACTATTGAAGCGTGAGGATACAAGACTCAAGACTTCGGCCCGTGTCCGTATGGGACTTTCCTTGGCATGGAAGGCAAGCTTGGCGATCCGGATATTATATTTCCTTCCTTGTAACCGACTCCATGTAAACCCTAGCCCTCTCCGGTGCCTATATAAGCCGGAGAGGTTGGTCCTTAGAAGGCCGATCACAATTACTTTCATACCATCATAGGCTAGCTCTTAGGGTTTAGCCTCTACGATCTCGTGGTAGATCTACTCTTGTACTACCCATATCATCAATATTAATCAAGCAGGAAGTAGGGTTTTACCTCCATCGAGAGGGCCTGAACCTGGGTAAACACCTGTGTCCCTTACTTCTTGTTACCATCAGCGTTGACACACAGATCAGGACCCCAACATTGGTGCTTTCATTGAGAGTTCCTCTGTGTCGTCGCCATCAGGCTCGATGGCTCGTATTATTGTCAAGGACGACATTACTTCGGAGAGGGCTCTGGCTGTAGGCCAGACGCTCCGGCTCAGTGGCTTTATCATGGCCGCCCCATCGGCGGTGGCGCCGACGATGACTTCTCGGGTCATCAATCATAACCTTCCCGTCAGTTTGGAACTTGCCGAACAGATGGATCCAATGGAGCTCTCCTCCCTTAACGAACTCCTGGATCGCATCGCCGCTCTGGGAGTCGCTACAAACTACGACCGGATTGGGCTTAAACCCGACCAAAGGAACATCAGGTCCCCGCCGGCCACCCATGAGATGGCGATAGTGGAGGAACCACATGCGGATTGCCCCTCAACTTTGAGGACAAGTTGTGTTCGGATCACCGAACTCCTTGAGCCAAAGACCTGCTCAAAGGAAAACCTGACCCAGGCCCCGGACTTAGAGTCGGGCATCGGGCCGAAGAAATTGGGCACCCCGGATCCTGAGCTGTTTAGCTCGGGACCACCCGCGCCCTTGGGCGATAGATCGGATCAAAATCCGGACCCTAATCTGAACCTAAACTGTCTCTCCCGCATCAGGCAAGAGCCCAAGGAAACCGTACATCGCTACTGGGCCAGATTCCTCCTTGCGCTTAACAAGGTCAGGGACTGCCGCAAAGAGGACATGGTCTCCCTTTTCTGCAAAAACTGCACGGACGAAGGACTCCTCAATGCTATAAGCCGCACATGACATAGTACGCCATGGACTTGGCAACCATAGTACGGAAGTACTGTGCGATGGAGAGCGCTTGGAAGACCCAAACAGAATTTTGGGATAGTACTGCTCTCGCCAAAACCTTTGTCCGAACTAAACGGACGAACTCTCGTAAGTCGTCCGACCCAATCCCCAAGAAACCAAAACCCACGCCAGGGCGGAGATCCGTATTGGAAGAATGGCTCGACGGGCCATGTAAGCTCCATAGTACTCCGGATACAACACCTACTCATAGCCTTAAGGCATGTTGGATACTCCGGCAGGTGGCAAAAAGTGGCGAGGATCTTCTTGTGGGCCATAAAGCGGAACAACATCCCGCCAGCAAACACAATACGGTACTAACAGTATTCGAGACTTTCGCCTCAAACAACAGGCGCAAGCGAGCTCGCCGAAGCTCCGCTGAAATTTACCGTGTGGCAGAAATAAACCCTTGGAACAACACTGCTATAAATTTTAATGCCAGTGATGAACCTCGATCCCGGGCTGTCCGGGCACCAGCCGCTCTGGTCCTTAGTCCGATCATAGATGGCTTTCGGCTCACCAAAGTACTCATGGACGGCGGAAGCGTACTAAATCTGATTTATGAAGAAACGCTCAGCAAGATGGAGATTGATAAAAGCCGCATTGAATGAAGCGGCACGACCTTCAGGGGAATTATCCCTACCCGGAAGCGCTAAAAGGGAAAAATCACACTCGATGTGGTATTCGGTACCCCGGAAAATTATAGGTCCAAGGAAATCACATTCCAGGTGGCTCCTTTTAACAGCGGATACCACGCCCTTCTAGGGCGGGACACGTTCACAAGCTTTCAAGTTGTACCCCATTACGGGTACATGAAGCTTAAAATACCCGGACCTAATAGAATAATCACTCTAGCCAGTGATCCGGACATTGCGCTTCGCACCGAAAATAAAACCGCAGCTCTAGCCTTGGAGGCATTATCCGAAGCCCTAGCAGCTGAAGAATTAACAGCACTACGGGCCACCGTGGACAGGGACGATGTAATACTCGACAAACGACCCAAGTCCACCTCATTCAAACCAGCAGACGAGATAGTCAAATTCCAGGTCCACCCAACGGACCCCCACGAAGACAGCTTCCATCGGGACACAGCTGAGCCCCGCGATTGACGCCGCACTTCGAGATTTCCTACGCGAGAATTGGGACATTTTCGCCTGGCACCCATTGGACATGCCAGGCATCCCACGCAGACTGGCCGAACACAGCCTTAATATCCTAAAAGGATATAAACCAGTCAAGCAGACCCTAAGGCGGTTCTCAGAGCCCAAACGACAGGCAATGGGGGAAGAGTTAGCCAAGCTACTCGAGGCCGGATTTATCAGAGATATTAAACATCCGAATTGGCTGGCAAATTTGGTGATGGTGCCAAAGAAGGATAAATCCTGGCGACTATGCGTCAATTTCAAAGACCTCAACAAGGCTTGCCCCAAGGATCCCTTTCCCCTCCCTCGCATCGATCAAATCATCGATGCCACAGCTGGACACGACTCGCTGTGTTTCCTCGACGCATACTCTGGATACCATCAAATAAAGACAGCAGAATCCGACCAAGCTGCAACAGCTTTCATAACGCCATATGGCCCTTTCTGCTTCAACACTATGCCTTTCGGGCTCAAGAACGCCGGTGCAACCTACCAACACATGATTAAAACATGCCTGGAAAAGCAAATCGGCAAAACAGTGGAGGCATACGTGGATGACGTGGTCATAAAAACAAGACGTGTCGAAACCCTGATAGACGACTTGAGGCTTACATTTGACAATCTCCGGACATACGACATCAAGCTGAATCCGGAAAAATGCGTTTTTGGCGTCCCCTCGGGGAAGCTTCTCAGCTTCATGTTTCCAACAGAGGAATTGAAGCGAATCCGGCAAAGATCCGAGCTCTGTCATAGTTGGCTATACCAACAGACCCCAAGCACATCCAAAAACTAGCGGGATGCGTGGCTGCTCTGAGCCGCTTTATCTCCAGGTTAGGAGAAAAGGCACTACTGCTTTATCGCCTTCTTAGGCGCACCGAACACTTCGTATGGACGGATGCAGCCACGGCCGGACTGGATGAAATAAAGACCCTATTGGCCAGTAATCCACTATTAACAGCGCCGAATATAGACGAACCTATGTTGTTGTACATAGCTGCAACGCATCAAGTCGTAAGCGCAGTGCTCGTCGTTGAACGAGAGGCCGACGGATACAAATACCCACTCCAGAGGCCAGTCTACTGCGTGTCCACGGTCCTAACCCCATGCAAATCCCGATACCCACACTATCAAAAAATAGCATATGCGGTGTTCATGGCATCCCGGAAGCTACGACACTACTTTCAAGAGTGTTCGATTACGGTCGCCTCCGAAGTACCACTCAATGACATAATAAATAACCGTGATGCTACGGGCCGGATTGCCAAGTGGGCTATCGAGCTCCTGCCATTCGACATAACATACAAACCACGGCGGGCCATCAAGTCGCAAGTGTTGGCTGACTTCGTCGCCGAATGGACAGAAGCTAAACTCCCTAAAGAGTACGGCGCATACTGAAACTGGATCATGCACTTCGATGGCTCTAAAATGCTGGCCGGATTGGGAGCAGGGGTAGTCCTGACATCTCCCACCGGCGACACGGTCCAAGACGTCCTCCAAATATTATACACGACTCCAACAATGCAGCCAATATGAGGCTCATTGCACGGTCTTCGGATGGCGTCTCTATGGGCATCCAACGCCTCGAGTGCGCTGGGACTCAAACCTCGCAATATCACAGATAAACGGAGATTTTGATGCCAAGGACCAAAATGGCGGCTTACCGTAATGCCGCCCTAAAATGTCAGCTTGGTTCGAGGGGCTCAAATTCCACCATGTGGCTCGAGAAAACAATCAAGCGGCGGATGTCCTCGCCGCGCATCGGCGCTTAAACGCGACCTGTCCCACCTAATATATTCTTGGAACGGCTGTTCAAGCCATCCGTAGTATGGGAAGGGGAATCCGGCAATACTAGCACGGATCCGAATACATCCCCAGATTCCGAACCATCAGACATAGTCGGAGGTTCTACCCCCGAAATAACGTCCTCGGCCCACGAAGTCATGACTGTAATCACCCCGTGGACCGAGCCCTTCTTGGCCTACCTAAATAGGCAGGAGCTCCCCGAAGACCAAAATGAAGCGCGCTGCATTGTTCAGCGTTCTAAAGCTTACAAGGTCTACGAAGGAGAACTCTACAAGAAAAGCGCTACCGGAGTACTACAAAGATGCATCTCCGAGGAGGAAGGGCGGCAGCTCTTGGCTGAAATCCACGCTGGCCTGGGCGGGCACCACGCCGCGGCTCGGGCATTAGTCAGCAAGGCCTTCCGTACAGGCTTCTACTGGCCGACGTCCCGAGCGGACGCACAAGACCTTGTCCAACATTGCGTCGGTTGCCATCTCTTTGCCAATCAGAATCACATGCCCCCTACCGCACTCCAAACAATCCCCATAACTTGGCCCTTTGCGGTCTGGGGGCTGGATATGGTCGGACCTCTTAAAGGGGGAAGCCATAAGAAGACATACTTATTGGTCATGGTGGACAAATTCACCAAATGGATGGAAGCTAAACCAGTCAAAACGGCTGAATCAGGACCAGTAATAGACTTCATATCCGGGTCGTACAATCGATCGGTGTCCCCACATCATCACTAATAATGGCTCAAATTTCACAACCGATTTAAGTGAAAACTTGCGCGCAAAATGGGCATCAAACTCGATTACGCTTCCGTCTACCATCCACAAACTAACGGCCGGGTAGAGCGGGCAAATGGTCTCATTATGAGCGGCATCAAACCCGGCTAGTGCGATCCTTGACAGAGTCGATCGCCTTTGGGTGGAGGAGCTCGACTCCGTACTCTGGGGCCTGCGGACCACGCCAAATCGCACCACCGGATACACACCATTTTTTATGGTGTACGGCACGGAAGCAGTATTACCTTGCGACATAATACATGATTCGCCACGCGTACGCATGTACGAAGAGAAGGAAGCCGAGTTAGATCGGCCTGATAATTTGGATGCCTTGGAGGAGGAGCGCGATGTTGCAAAAGCCCGTTCCGCATTCTATCAGCAGCAGGCTCGACGATACCAAAGCAGAGAAGTGTGGGCCAAAACTTACAATATTGGCGAGCTCGTTCTATGACTACCGGAGAATAAGAAGGACAAACTCAAACCCAAGTGGGAGGGTCCCTTCGTCATTGACAAAGTTCTCACCGGAGGAGCGTACCGCTTACGTAATGCATCCGATAACAGACTCGAGCCGTACCCATGGAACGCGACAAGACTATGGAGATTCTACGCCTAGCACCGAACACAGTGTTCGTCTCCTAACCCCTCCCTTTTAATCATGCCCCATCCCCTTTTCCTTTCTCGACCTTTTTCTCTCTTCACACAAAGTATTCAATACAGTGCGGATTTCCGGATCACTCCGGCCGCACTAAGTGTGTAAGAAATACCTGGGGGCTTCCTATACGAAAGCTAAAAATGATTACTCACATGGCTTTCTGCCCGTCGCATATGCATTCTTTTTCCATATGTGCCTTTTCTTCACCATTATATGCACCGATATGACTTAAGATGTTGCCAAGCTTGGTTTCCTGGCTCTTGTGTTTATGCCCTACGTTCCCGTTAATTCGGCTAGGGCATAAGGGGAGCACCTCTGCGATTGTTACTGCAGGTTCAGCCGGATGTGTACCTCAGACTGGGTGAAGCCGAAAGCTAGCTTCCTTAAGAGAATATTCGGTCGGTGAACAAAAGATGTATTAGTTTATCATAACATAAATCCCCAGAAGTCTTGTATCCTGCGCCATCGTTCGCAGTCCGGACATGTGCATCACCGTATGCGTACCCAGGGAAAGGAACCCCTAACGGAACTATTCTCTCTGGAAGATGTTTCTTACTATCCATGTAATATAACATAACTAGTTGGGTACTTGTCTGTTCAAGCACTTATGACCCCTACGCTTTGTTTCCAAGCATACCCCGGTTTTGTATAGCTGAGCGGGTATTCGGACACACCCCGAACTATAGGATCCGGGGGCTGAAGATAAAAGGTCCGCCATGACAAATGATTTTAATCCGGCTAGGGGCTAATCATGCCCATTAAATTACACTGTTATTTGGACTGATTACATTCCTCTTCTATGCCGTCCAATAGGCTATCTAGCTTACAATCCTGTTGAGAATACTTAGCGGCTAACGCTACTTGGTCATACACCAGACTAACGGGAATTTCTTGCCCATCGGGCCCCGCCGGTCCCACTTCAGCCATATGGTTCGGGTCCAGCTTGATGTAGCGTGTCTTCACCATTGCCCAGGCTTCTCTTGCTCCTTGCCAGCATGCCGATATCTTCCATAGACGGAAGCGCCGCCGGGCTCCTTGCGGCAGGTCCACAAGTTCCCCCATGCCATTCGGCAGTAGGCTTGATGGCCACAAAGCCTGAGCAACACCCTGCATCACTTGCCGAGCTCGCTCGTGCAGTCGCGAAAGGTCTTGCAGTAAATCATTTGCAGATGAGGGCATCTCCTCCTCGGGGCGACCCCTTAACATTCCTGCAAGCAAAATTCTTTCAATATACTTCCTCGCCGAACTGTACAACAGTTCGTCGAGGCACTTACTGTAAATGACGCGTCGAAGCCTCTTGTTCTCCTTCATGGAGTCCGCCAGCTGAGCGCGGAGATCTTTTAACTCCACGTCCAGCTGGACTTTGGCATCTTGAAGATCGTTCTTCTCCCGCCTAAATCGCTTAAGAATGCGCTCGCCAGCCTCTAGCTGCTTTTTGAGATGCGATGCGTCCTCTCCTACGCCCTCCGGATTCACCCCGGGATTGTCTGCAGAATTTTCTGTTAGACTTGAAATATTTACTCACTGGTGCATCTTCGCACAATTGTGATAATTACCAAATGAGGGCCTTTGGGGTTCCTCTAACTTGGCAATCTATGCCCTCGCTTCGGCCTTGCAGTCCTCCAGCTCCTGAAACAATTGCTCGTTCTTCTCTACAAGGACCTGTACACAAATTGATCCTTAAAACTGTTGTTTCAACCGTTTCAAGTCTCAGGGCTACTGCTATACATACTTATCAAAATTCCTCACCCGTATGTCTTTGGTATACTGGTTTGTCGCTGGGCAAGCCCGCCCGAGCAGCTTGGACGTCTGCGTCCGCCAATTGAAGGCATTAAACGCCTCTTTGGAAAGATGTTGTTCAATCACGACCCGTCGGCGCTTTGTGATTCATGGCGCTCTCTACTTCGGAATTTGTGGCTGAGAGCAGGTCCGCACTCTCTGTCGGAGAGCAATGCGGCGCTGGCCCCGTGTCCGCCTCCGCCCCTGAAGCCGGTTTTGCAATCCGGCTGGTGGAGGCGTGATTGGTAGGGTCTCCGGATATAGTCCGGTTATTCTTCTTCCTGCCAGACACGAAGGGCGTTGTCATATTTTAAATTCTATAATTACCGGACAGGTTATTGTTTTACCTCTGTAGCGGTGTGTCAACCCTCACGGCCTTCCTCTTGAGCCTGCCCGATCTGGACGCCCGTGGTCGACGAGTCCCTAGGGGCTCGGCCCCTCGCTCCGGCCGTAGTTTCTTCAAATAGAACGACGCCTCAAGGGTAAATTATAACATCTGTGGGGGAGTCCTCTTCGAAGGACAGGGCTTTCTAGTTCGGCTTACACATGAAGAGGGGAGCAGTCCAGGGTAGTTGGCCGTAATGGCCACTAGGGCGACATCCCAGCTACGTTGATAAAATACCCGCTGACAAGCTCCACGGTGATATCTGGATCCACTTTAAGTCCCGGATCTAGGGCCCTTCCAGGGTCCTCTGGTTGCGGGGGAGGGTGGAGATTCCTTCTACGGCCCTCCTTAATTCCTGCCCAGAAGCATTGATGCAAGTAATCTTAGCGGAAGGACGCTAGAGCAAAGCGGGGAAAAAGAATGGCAACTTGCCCACGCTGGGGGGTTGTACATGGAGAATCCTTCCCGCGTTTTTATGCGAAGGAATTCCTCCTCTTCCCCTTTGTATAGATCGGACAATATCCTTGCCAGAGCGGCAGCGGAGTCCGGACCTTTACGGACGCAGCGGGAGGCGTCGTCTTCCCCGTTGAAATACCACATGGGCTTCCCCCGATATTGGAGCGGTTGCACTCCCCGTCTTATGCATATCGCCATAACCTCAACTATCGTCAGTACGGATTTGGCCAGTAACTTTATCCTGTCCATCAGGAGGAATATTTCCCTCGTGTCCTCTTCTTGAGGACCCGAAGCGCCAACTTAGGCGTGCCCTCGGCGGGCGTTGCTGAACTCGCGGAGACCTGTCTCGACTGGATCCGGAAGGGGACGTCGTTTATATAAACCACTCAAGGCCAGTTTTCGGTGCCTTCTTAGGAGTGCGGATAGGTATCCGGTCTCGGCAATCGCCATACTTCGCCCCGCCCACTTGACATAGGGACTCCCCACAGGTGCGGGGGGCGAGGCGAAACAGCTTCCGCCATAATCCGAAGTGTGGTTCGCAGCCTAGAAACAGCTCAAGACAGGCAACATACCCGCTATGTGCGAGAATAGAGCCAGGGGTAAGATCATGTAACTGGAGGCCGTAGAACTCTAGGATCCCGCGAAGAAACGGGTGGATAGGGAACCCAACGCCCCTCAGCAGATGAGGGATCAGACATATACGCTCCTCCGGAGATGGGTTAGGAGATCCCTCAGCTTGGTCCCCTCCGTCATAAGTGGCTATTCCAGCTCGGACGGAGACCATGAACGCCGGTGGGAGAAACCCTTGGGTTTGTAACTTTGTCAAACGGCTATGAGGAACCGAACACTCTCCCCAATCCCCCGACTTGGAACGAGAAGGGCACGCAGAAGAGCTGCGACGGCCGGCCATGTTGGAATGGCTTTTTGCGGAGCGCTCTGTTGGATGCTGGCTCTGGGAGGGAGAGTGAGGTTTGGATCTAAGAATCCCCGTCCCTTCAAATAGGCGGTTCGCCCGGAGGATCGAGGGTGGCAAATGCAAAAATGCCTCGACTCCTCGCATTCTCTTAACACGTGGAGATGGTCATTACTGAGGCACCGAAGCCGAGGAGCACAACATTGATGGGAAGCCGGACACTATTCGTCGTAACAAGCACTTTGGAGTATTCGGAGGAGGAACCCGCCCTGCAATGCCGAAGACAAGACTGCGCGTCGGACTCATCGTCATTGAAGCCTGGTTCAGGGGCTACTGAGGGAGTCCTAGATTAGGGGGTATCCGAACAGCCGGACTATGTACAACGTCCAGACTATTGAAGCGTGAAGATACAAGACTCAAGACTTCGGCCCGTGTCCGGATGGGACTTTCCTTAGCGATCCGGATATTATATTTTCTTCCTTGTAACCGACTCCATGTAAACCCTAGCCCTCTCCGGTGCCTATATAAGCCGGAGAGGTTGGTCCTTAGAAGGCCGATCACAATTACATTCATACCATCATAGGCTAGCTCTTAGGGTTTAGCCTCTATGATCTCGTGGTAGATCTACTCTTATACTACCCATATCATCAATATTAATCAAGCAGGAAGTAGGGTTTTACCGCATCGAGAGGGCCCAACACTGGTAAACACTGTGTCCCTTACTTCTTGTTACCATCAGCCTTGACGCACAGATCGGGACCCCCTACCGAGATCCGCGGTTTGACACCGGCAGATCACGGATGTATTTTTTTTATGTCCGTGCCTTCCCAGCCTAGACTATTCCTGCCTGCGGTAGTACATAAGAAGGGCGCGTAATACCAGCGCCCGTGTTCTACCGCTCCACTTTAGAAACATCGGGCTGGTTTAGCCCTGCCGTGCCAGTGTAGTATCATGATCCTCCGCGGTAGTACCGCTGGTCCTTCGATAGAACCGCTTGTATGATCTTGTAGTACCGCGTGTCGCAGTCTGAGTTGGTGGATAACGGTTGGATTTGTTCTTTCACTATAAAGGGGGAGTCTTCTTCTCCGAGTTGACTACCTCTTTCACCCCCAAGCTCCATTGTTGCTCTAAAATCCATTTTCGCCCGATCTCTCTCCCTAGCCAATCAAATTTGTTGATTTTCTAGGGATTGGTTGAGAAGGCCCCGATCTACACTTCCACCAAGAGAAATTTGATTCCCTCACTAATCCTTTGCGGATCTTGTTACTCTTGGGTGTTTGAGCACCCTAGACAGTTGAGGTCACCGCGGAGCCATATTCCATTGTGGTGAAGCTTCGTGGTGTTGTTGGGAGCCTCCAATTAAGTTGTGGAGATTGCCCCAACCTTGTTTGTAAAGGTTCGATCGCCGCCTTCAAGGGCACCAATAGTGGAATCACGGCATCTCGCATTGTGTGAGGGCGTGAGAAGAATACGGTGGCCCTAATGGCTTCTTGGGGAGCATTGTGCCTCTACACCGCTCCAACGGAGACGTACTTCCTCTCAAAGGGAAGGAACTTTGGTAACACATCCTCGTCTTTACCGGCTCCAATCTTGGTTATCTCATTCCTTTACTCGTGCAAGCTTATCGTGTATTACATTTCTTGCTTGCTTGTATGCTTGTTGTTGCATCATATAGGTTGTTCACCTAGTTGCATATTTAGACAACCTACTTTGATGCAAAGTTTAAATTGATAAATAAAAGCTAAAAATTGTTAGTTGCCTATTCACCTCCCCCCCCCCCCCCCTCTAGTCAACTATATCGATCCTTTCAGGCTGCATGTGCAATTAGAGAAGAAAATAAAGGAGAAGCAAAGTCTACTTCTTTAGAACCAAAGAAGAAGAATGAAGAATGTAAAATAAAGAATCCGCAGATCAACAACGAATGCATGAAGAAGATATTGTTCCAACTAGTGGGAGCAGTTATGGAAATTGGATATCTTCTAAAATGCATAATTGTGGTTCTTGTTTTCTTTGGTCTTGCTATTTTAGCAAAGATTTGGTGAAGTACTATGTATCCAATGCCGTTGAAAAAGCAAAGAAATGTATTTTCTTGTGTGAAATTGAATTGCAAACTTAGGATTTGCGGGCCGACGGAAGCAGCGCCCGAGCAGACCCTGCAAAGCCAACCCGTAAAAGGGCATATTCCACGAAAATCCTTTTATACGGGTCCGTTTTGCAGGGTCTGACTCTGCGGCCGTCTGCGCCAGCCCGCAAAGCCATTTTTCCTCGAACTGCACACGCGTTTTGCGGGTCGGTATTATCCGGGGTCTGCTAGAGATGCTTTTAGTGTCTTTCTTCACTCATATTAGTTGTATGTAGTTCATATTGAAATATTAAAAAAAATAACGGAGGGAGTACTTCGAAAACCATCATGGCCGAAACAAATACTAGCTACGGTTTTAGAAACCGCTGGAATCTGATGCAACTCTTTTTTCCGCGAACCAAACACGTCCTGCCTTTGTCTTGTTGAGCTCAGACTCCGAGTTTGCTGGCTTCCACAAAACTTAGCACAACTTTTGGGATATGGATTTCACATGTCAGACTAATCTACTTTCCATTCATCATGGATACGGCAACGCTTTTTCTTTTACATGAACTAGAAGAACACCCGTGCGTTGCAACGGGGCCACATTAATTTTAAGAGTTCAATATAAATTATGTTAATATTACATTTAATATTCTCATACATATCAAGTGACATTGGCGATCTTTTTACCATCAAATTCTCACACACACTCTCTCCCTCCCTCCTCCTCACTCTCTCTCCCCCTCTCTCCCTCTCTCTCTCTCTAACACACATATCCATCTTATTAGATGCGGGACCATAATCCATCTATTTCACACGCATGCAGCGCTAGTGCATAACAATATGGATTATAAAACAAGTTCAAGGTAGTAACAAGGATTCTTCTCATGCATTAATAAACAAATGTTCTGCACTGAAGACAAGATAAACAATTCCCAAAGTGCATCAGAGCATCACAGAACATTACTGGCAAGATAAATGCACGAGATACACCCGACTCATTTAATTAATATAATTAAATTATCAGTAAATTAGTCACCAAACTGCTCGGATGAACCGGAACAGAGCCAACATATATCATCCTAGACAAACGCAACATCAACCATTTACCTTGGTACTTTAGGGACCGACAGGAGGATGCATGTAGAAGCGCTTCTTGCCTGCGAATCCACAGTCGGAGAGAGAAATTGGAACCCATTCCCATCACCAACTGATAAAGAAAGCATGTAAGAAAATTGATATCGGGCCAACTTGGATCTTGGTGATTGTCCGCGGTATGGAGAATTTAGGAGGGTGGGTGCAGGGAGTGGCCTTGTGGATGATGGATGGAGGCGCGGAGGGATGTGGTCACCGGAAGGTCGAAAGCGGAGAGGGTCGGGCACGTTAGGTGGAGCCGGTGGTGCGCGACAACCGGAGGCGGCCCAATCGTGGGCGGCGAACCAACGATAGCCTCGGCCCATCTCTCGACACAGCGAAGATAGAGAGGCGGCACTGCCGGTGCTCGAGGCCGCCGCTCGACACCATCTACATCGAGGGGAAAGAGAGGCGAGAAAGCGATAGGGTGATGCGGGGCTAGGGATTGCTGAGGAGGGTGGGGGTGTGCGATTTGAATGGATGGTTCTGCCCACCGTTTTCTTGTACGTGGCGGTGGAGACGGCAGCGTCCAGCCATGCAAAGCGAGGCATGGGTTGAGCCGGCACACGCGGCGGCGCAGAGCAGAGCGGGGCGATTTTTGCTACTGAGATGCAGGGTGTGGGATTGATCGTTCATGTTCTCTTTTCCTTTTAACGGGACATGGATGCGATTTTTCACGAGGGAGAGATGCGACCACGTGCAGATTCCATAATAAATTAATTAGGTCCATAACGGGATTTCTTTACAATGCGTTAAGATTTACGTGTTAGTTTTCTTAATAAAGAAATGCACTGATGTAGGGATCGATTGATTCGGTAAGGAAAGATAGATCGTGATCTTTTGTATGTTAGGAAATTAGTGGTTTGCAAGGAAAGAGTGGAGAGAAAAGAACCAATGCGACCACGATAGATTCCATAATAAATTAATTAGGTCCATAACGGATTTGTTTGCAATGCGTTAAGATTTACGTGTTAGTTTTTTTAATAAAGAAATGCACTGATGTAGGGCGCGATTGGTTCGGGTAAGAAAAGATAGATTCGTGATCTTTTGTATGTTAGGAAATTATTGGTTTGCAAGGAAAGAGTGGAGAGAAAAAGAACCGGTACGAGGGGGTGGTGGGAGGTGGGACGAATAAAAACCGGACGAAATTGGGAGGTGGGAGGGGGCGAGTAAAAACGGACAAAAAAAACCAACGAAATTGGGAGGTGGGAGAGAGGATGAAAAAAAACCAGGGGAGGTGGGAGGAGGACAAAAATAAACCGTACGAGGCTACCAACTGCTCCATTAGGAGTAGAGATTGTTTGTGAAAATAACGTGCGACGACGACTTAGCGAGCGGATCCCCTTAAAAAAGACATAGCGAGCAGATTCCCTTGAAACTGGTAGAAATGGATACGATTGATGACGTTGATAAATAGTGGTGAATGTTGGCATAATTTACTATCATCATGCATGGAAACGAATCATCAAGAAAAAGAATACTTCCTATTACTACACTCATAGGAAGCTTCCTAATCTCTGCTACCAAACAGTTTCTGCCCAAACAAGGAAGGAAAGTTATGGACGTGATTTGAAAGGAAACAAACGTTATGAAGATTAATTAATTTAGATTTGATCTTTAGAGATTGATTGTGATTGATTCTTTTACATAAAGACATTACTAAATAATTTGCGTCAGTATGGAAAGTTCTGATCCGTTCAATTTTTTTCGTTGTGTGAGAGGGTGAAGTGAAAATAAACCGATGAAGTGGGGGAGGCGACGAAAAAATCTACGACGGTTAACCTACGAAAAAAAACGGACGAAAGTGGTGGGACGAAAATTGACCGGCGAAGACTACCAACTGCTCCATTAGGAGTAGAGATGCGGCAACTGTATTTGCCGGCAGAGTGAACACTAAGGGGCTGGTTTAGACTTACACTATCTCGTCAATCTTTTTTCCTTTTAAAGTTACTACGGCAGAGGGAGAAAAGTGTCACCAGAATTAAACAACGTGCGATTCAGTATGTGTGTGTCCGATCTAGTGCTACAATAGTCAGCTAGGGTTACGAAAAGTGTCAACGGAGGACGGGCTACAGTGAGGACTTAAAAAGAAACAGAATTCTACATCACAAAAATATTGTATGTTTTTGTACATACACAAATACATACATAACACGTTCAGGAAAAATTTCATAGCAATATACTTTCATACATGGCGTAGACAAAGAAAACTAACACATACTACATGAAAATATGCCTTTCTTTTTTGTTATTAGCCAGGATTTCTTTTTGTAGTTTGCAAGTCATAATATTTTTTATCCGCCGTGAATATGTATAAGTTTTCACAGTTTTTTCTACCTTTTTACACTCGGAAATATCATTTTTGATCAGTTGAAATAAAGTCCTTCGATGCACCATCCTCAGGAACTTCGGAGTCAGTGGTAGTTTTTGCCTTCTTGAGCTCAGGGCATCTCCAATGTGGATCACCGAACGGACCTTATGAAATATTCACGGATACGTTTGGATGTGTTCGTGAAAAGCCCGACCATTGAACCATGTTCCTCAAGTCTATGAGCTATATATGACTGACAGTGAACCAAACGAACCGAGAAGAAGAAAAGATGAGCGAGAGACGTGGGCTGTGGAGAGACATGGTCAGGGCCGCAAGAATGTCTAAACTCCCCCAGAGTTACCCTTGGTTTAGGGATGGTATGCGGGATTTCAGGCATCTAGACCTAGACATTTGTTGAAGTCCTGAAAATATCCAAATGGTCCGGTCTAGACATTTTGATGACCCACGTGGGAGATATCCTCAGACTTGGAGTTTGTTGGCTCCCACGAATCTTAGCGCAACTTTTGCGATACGAATTTGACAGGTCACACTAATCTACTTTCCAGTCATCTTGGGTGCTGCACTTTTCGAAAAATATCTTGGATGCGGCCACCTTTTTTCTTTCACATTACATGGATCAGCCGATGCGGTAACCTTTTCCGTTTGACATGAATATAGCAACTTTACCCCGCAAAAGGAAAAAAGAATATAGCAACTTTATTTGCCGGCAAAGTGAACGCAACTACAACTAAACGGCGGGGTTAGACTTACACCATCGTCTCGCCGATATTTCTTCTTTCTTTTCACCTTTTGGCAACGACGGGATGGGCCTATAGCATCTACTCCAAAGTTACCACGGCAGCGAAAAAGTGTCGCCGGAATTAGGGAACGTGCGATTTAACATGTCCGATCTAGTGCTAGCTTTCCGTTTCCCTCCTTGTTGTCGTCGGCAAAGCCGTGGGTACCGGCGCACCGCCGTTTGATTAATCCGGGCGGCACCGGCGCACCGCCGTTCGAAAAAGTCGCGGGGTGGCCTCGCCCTGTCACACTCCACTCCGACCCCGACGGCACCGCCAGTAGAAGATCTTCCGGGGATTCCGGCCGGAGTACCCCGCGGAGTGGACTGGATCTCCGGTGAGTGGTGTTGCTTTGCGTTCCGCCCATGCGCGCGACGGGGACGGAAGGAGCCGACGACCGAAACGTACTGCCTACGATATGATACATCTACATCGTTCACATGCCGCGCGCACGGCTGATGCGCCGAGCAAGCTGCACCGCGCAATGCTTGCCGGAACAGTGCCGCTCCAACGGCTCATGATGCGGTTCCAACGGCTCATGGTGCACCCGGCACGGCAGAGGAGGATCGATCAGCATCCAAGTCAAGTCAAGAGGTCGGTGAGCACTGCTCATGGGCCATAGAAGATACTTGTGAGCTATACGGTGCCCATGTAGAGGATAGGCACGAGTTGGGGCCCGGCCCATGCGAGTGACTATGCGACGACGCATATGTAGTATGTATGCATGCGCGTCCGGTAGCTAGCTAAAGTCGCTCACTGGTTCCTGGATGTGCACGACCATAAGGACTAGATAAGCAGGGACGAACGCACGTGCTCGTGACCGCTCAAAGAAAAAGCACGCACGTGCTGGCGAGTGAGTGTGAGAGGTACGTGTACGCTTGTAGCGTACGTGTCCTTGCCCACACCGGTGGATCGACGTGACTGGGTCGTGGTATCGCTCTCGTCCACGTACGTACGGGTGCAGCGGCTTCGTCAATCGTCATCCGGGCGGGAAGGGAACACGTCAAAACGATGGGGACGTGCACGCGCCTAGGAGAGGGCGAGGCGTAGCAATCCTCTCCAGGATCGCCACAGGTCAGGTAGACGCGCTTGACCGTCAGGTTGCTTTCGTTCGTGGCGGTCTCTGACTTTCATTGTCACAACCAATCACGTTTGTCCCCTCAAAAAGAAAAACCAATCACGTTTTTTTTATAATAAAGTCCACAAATTATGGGCCAGTAATAAGCACTCCATGTACTAAAACCACATCACTTATTTTAGAACGTACTGCATTCTTCGTCGTATAAAACATGTTGAACGATTTAAACAAGGATCCAACGACATACATCGGCGTTATATATACAGCCCCAAAGATTATAGCTTTAATTTTGACGTACACTACAAGAATAAAAGTATAAATCAGTTGTAAATCAGCCTCGTGTGTAGACCAAAGAGGCTTGGTGGGCTGGGTATCCTGGATATTCGTATGTATGCCCGGGCTCTGAGGCTGCGATGGCTTTGGTATGAGTGGAAGGAGCCGCACAGGGCATGGGTGGGCATCGAAAACCCATGCGACATCACTGACAGAGATCTATTCTATGCTGCCACGACGATCTATGTCGGCGACGGTAGGCTGGCACGCTTCTGGCTCTCCCCCTGGCTAGATGGAATGAAGCCCAAGGACATTGCACCGGCCATTTTCGCGATCTCTGCCAACAAGAACAAGTCTGTGCGAGAAGCCTTGCTTGAAAACCATTGGATACAATGGATCAACATGTCCGGAGGTCTCTCGGTGGAACACATTGAACAGTTCTGCACCCTTTGGGGGAAGCTCACTACGATACACCTACAGGACGACATACCCGATGATATCAAGTGGAACCTCACCGCCGATGGTATCTATTCCTCGTATAAAACATGTTGAACGATTTAAAAAAGGATCCAACGACATACATCGACGTTATATATACAGCCCCAAAAATTATAGCTTTAATTTTGACGTACACTACAAGAATAAAAGTATAAATCAGTTGTAAATAGTGCCAAATACTATTCAGTCAAAGGTGACACTATTCGCATTTGAGTTTTTTTTTTTTTTTTTTTTGCTCTAACTGTAGACTGAATTTTGAGCTGAAATTTTGGAGTTGTCGATCTAACCCAGAAGTATATTACAATTTCCAAATCTATTTTTTTATGGATTGATCCAATGATCTTATCTAAAGGTCCACTCCGGAATGTTAGGGGTGATTGTAGTAAAAAAACCACCGTCGCTGTTCGAGAAATTTCCGAGCAAACACCGGACGGACATAAACAACAAAAGAGCTGCATACATTAATTCCCTATATACAAGCTGCATACGACCCAAGTCAACATGTAGTAAACAAACGTAAAACTTTGAAATGCTAACAACACTAAACTACAGCCTGACAGATCACTCGAGCCATGTTTCTATATGCACCACGATGCTCAATTGATTGAGCATCTTGAGTTGAGGCGAGTATAGTATCTTCTCTCTCCTTGACTTGTGGTAAGAAGCTAGCTGGTCGAGCAAAGATAATGCTGGTGTACGTACGATTGCGTGTCAATCAGTGCAAACGACAGTGCATTCTTCCATTCGTTCGCTTTCATTCACCGCTGGAGAGTGTCCGGGCTTGCATCGCCAGTTCACCAGAGACACAACTGGTGATCGCCTCACGTCACCGGCTTATATGTTGCTCGTCCGTAGTGACATCGAGTGCGCACGTCCGTAGTGATGGAATATGCTCCTTGATCTCGAGGATATATTCTACTCTGACGAGATCTTGTCAGGCTAAGAGAAGGTTGACCCTCGAGGTCTTTGTCGCCAGTAGTTGTCTTCTGTAGGTAGCTGACGCAGAGCCTGACGTTATTAAGAAATGGAGGGTTTTTTTTCTTTTCTGAAGTTTTTTTTTAATCTTTTCTTTTCTGAAGTTGAATTCCTAGAAATCATGAGAAGTCCTATACCAACCTAAAAATCTTTACCTTGTTTTATTTGACAATCCGCCTATTTACGCAGTAGTGCGAGTGAAGAAACTAAAGAAAATCGACACCACCATAGGCAACAAAGGCCCATTGTATTGTGGAAATAAAAGTCACATCGATTTGAAGCCACCAACTCCTGCTCAACAATGTAACATGAGAATTTGTTATCCAAGATTTTCAAAGGGAGAATGTATGGCACTCCAAACACACATTACCTATTTCGAAATAGCTTCTCGTACGATGTTCTATGTCTGATTTCCATCCGATACTACCACGCATCGTCAGATTTACTTCTCCGGTTAGATCAAAGTGTCATGGCTAAGTGTAGTACGTGTATCGGGCGGGAAATCTTCATACATATACCACTTCTCTAATTTGTGCTCGATACAAAAAAAAAGTACTCCACACCCGTCCCAACAAAACGTTGGGCAAACACGCACCCTTATCTATCCTGGTACGGGCCATTTGCATTTTCCTTCATATATATCTTTTTTTTTCATTTTCTCTTTTTTTTCTAAGGTTCTTTCCGAAGCATACGAACACATATTCACACAGGTGTGAACATTTGTTTTGAAATGATAACTCTTTTTTCAAATACACGGATTCTAAAAAAACATGAATATATTTTATAATTATTTTTTAAAACATTAGTTTGAGCCACTTTACAATATGTTAACTAAAAACTTGTTCCTTAAATATATATTTTTGTCAAAATTTTCTAACTTCATAAAATTTTAAAAATAATGAAGCTACCAGACCAAGCCAATGCCAGCTCATATAGAAGGTTTAAGTGTTTGCCAAACGGCCGATACAAGCTCTCCTGTCCTAACATGCAATTTCCAAATGACGCTCGTTGCATCAAGTTGCCGGACAATCGTAATTGCACAAAGAAGAACCAATGAGCGAGAATGGGCAACCTCATTCAGTTGTATCAAGTATGCCACATCGTTCAGTTTTGGGAACCTTCTAGCTTTCTTCTAGTCCTTTTATCTAACATTTTATGTTTTTTAAGCTTTTTAATGTTCTATGTTACCTTTTTTCATGGATTTTTGATTCTTTTTTCGGAACCGTTCTGAAATTTTGGCTTTGTGATAAAAGTTTTTTCCTTTTTTATTTACTCAAATTCATGAACACAAATTTTTTTTGAAATTTTGGACACTTTTAAATATAGAGACCATTTTCTGATTTTGCGGCCATTTTTTTAATTAATGAGTATTTTTAAATCCATCAAAACAATTGAGTTCGCAACCATTTATTAATCTAGGAACATTTTTAAAATGCATGGACCTTTGTTTTATTTGTGATCATAATTCAAATGCGTGAACATTTTATAAATTCACAAGTATTTTAAGAAAAATAAGATATGCAGACATTTTTTAACTCATTTTTTTTTCAAGTCCATAAACAAATTTTAAACTCACAAACATGTCTTCAAATTTGTGCAAAAATTCCCGATTTTTTTATTTCATTAACATTTTCCAATTTTGTTAAAGTAAGGAAAAAATGAAATAAAAAATCTAAAAGAAAGATAGGCGCCTTAACGCACTGCAACCCATACACTTAAAAGAAATAACGAGAAAAAGGAAGCGAGCATAGGGGTCGACCCAGGATTCAAACCTGGGTCTCCCCGATGAGGAGCAGCGAAGCTAACCACTATGTTTGCACCGTGTTCATGATGAATGCTAGGGTGCGCCCTACATATAGAGAAAGAGAGACTATTTTTCTCCTTTTTTTCTTTTTTTTCTCCTCCGGGTCTTTTCATTTGTTTCTTCACTTTTTTCATTTTCTTTTTTCCTTAGGTTTATTTTTTTATTTTTCGGTTTTCATTCTTTTGGTTTTTATTTGTCCCTTTTTTTCATTCTACATTCTTATGTACATGTTTAACATTTTTTCAAATACTTGCTCAACATTTTTAAATACTTGTTCAAAAATTTCAAAGTACCTGTTCAACCTTTAATATAATCAATATTTTCAAATACTTGTTCAACATTTTTCAACTATTTTTCAACATTTTATATACATGATCAACATTTTTTAAATACTTGTTCAACATTTTTGAATACTTGTTCAACATTTTTATATACATGAACAACAGTTTTTCAAATACTTGTTCAACAGTAGTTTTCAAATACTTGCTCAATACTTTGTAATACTTGCTCAATATTTTTTGAAGAATGTTATATATATATTTTTTCAAATATATACAGAAATATAAAAATAAAAGCAAAAAACAAAACAGAAAATGTAAAAAAATACAAAAAAGGGGTTGTGGCATCCCGCGCTCCAGGGAGTCTGAAGCTAGGATTCGCCGAAGGTGACACATTGTCGTGCTCCCTCTGCTCTCTATGACCGTCAACCATTGGCCGGATGACCAAGTAACCGTTATTGACTTTGGAACAATTTGAAAAGAGTCAACCGATTTGGAAAAAATGTTGATGGATTTGAAAATGTTCATGAATTGGATTTTTATGCAGATTCGATAAACGCTCATGGACTGAAAAAGCTTCATGAATTTAAAAATTATTCATGAATTTGAAGATAAGTTCAAGAGTTAAAAAATCCATGTTTTTTTTAAATCATGCATTCACAATGAAGTACACGGATTCGAAAGCTAAGAAACGCATTTGAAAAAAAAATTATGGATTTGGAAAACAGTTTTTTTAATAATCACGGATTTGAAAAAATACTTCATGAATTTGGAACAAAATTCATAGACTTGAGAAAGAACGGGATTTGAAGAAGTTTAAGAATTGTGAAAAAGTTCACGGGGTTGAAAATGTTAAAAATAGAATGAAAATGAAAATAATAAAGGAATAATAAAAAATGAGAAAAAGAACGAAGACCAATGGAAAAACTCTTGGAATAAAACTTGAATAACTGAACATATATAGAGAACCTACGTATGTTGGGCACCGTGATGGGGCGGCCAACTTAGAAACCTGGAAAGAATTGAACATGTTTACACCATAAATAACGCAGAAGGCGCTAAATATGATCCGCGGACAGGGATGCTTACCAACGGGAGCGCCTATTTGGTGCAGTGCTTGAGGAGGAGCAATTTAGCTTGGCTATGTATCACCCTGTGCGAGTCCTACTGGGGCACACCTTCAAGGAGCAGGTTTTTGACCGGCCTAGTAGGCACAACTCGTTCGCATTTTTATTTTTGTTAATTTTCTTTGTATTTCGAAACAATATAAATATATAATATGAAATTCACTTTATAAATTTTTAAAAATAATCTTACATATGGATAATGTTAAACTTGTTCAAGATTTTTTTCATGTATACGAAATATGTAAAATAAGAATTAAAAAGTAGAAAAAGTTAATCATGTGTATGAAAATATTAATCCTGTGTACATGTTTTCTTATGCATTGTAGAAAATATTTTATATAATTAAAAATATGATCCATTTATTTAAAATTTATAATGAGTTCAAAAATGTTTTGCATATTTTCAATAAATGTTTGAACACTGTAAAAAAGTTGCATAGTTCAGAAATGTTTAGATCATTTGAAAATGTCCACACACTGTAAATAAAAGTTTGCATAGTTCCAAGGTGTGATTAAAATGTTTAACTTGTATTTAAATTTTGTGTTCAAAACATGCTTTTAAACTATTAATCATGTATTGAAAAAATGTGAAGCATTTCCAAAAAAAAATCAGGTCTATATGATAACTATCCCTCAACAATAATAACATAATTGGGTCATATAACATAATTCTCTCAACAATAATAACATAATTGGGTCATATAACTATCCCTCAACATGCAACAAATAGTCACTCCAAAGTCACTAATAGCGGAGAACAAACGAAGAGATTATTGTAGGGTACGAAACCACCTCAAAGTTATCCTTTCCGATCGATCTATTCAAGAGTCCGTAGTAAAATAACACAAAGCTATTCTTTCCGTTCAATCTATCCTAGAGTTCGTACTAGAATAACACCTTAAGACACAAATCAACCAAAACCCTAATGTCACCTAGATACTCCAATGTCACCTCAAGTATCCGTGGGTATGATTATACGATATGCATCACACAATCTCAGATTCATCTATTCAACCAACACAAAGAACTTCAAAGAGTGCCCCAAAGTTTCTACCGGAGAGTCAAGACGAAAACGTGTGCCAACCCCTATGCATAGATTCCCAAGGTCACGGAACCCGCAAGTTGATCACCAAAACATACATCAAGTGAATCAATAGAATACCCCATTGTCACCACGGGCATCCCACGCGAGACATACGTCAAGTGTTCTCAAATCCTTAAAGACTCAATCCGATAAGATAACTTCAAAGGGAAAACTCAATCCATTACAAGAGAGTAGAGGGGGAGAAACATCATAAGATCCAACTATAATAGCAAAGCTCGCGATACATCAAGATCGTGCCAAATCAAGAACACGAGAGAGAGAGAGAGAGAGAGAGAGAGAGAGAGATCAAACACATAGCTACTGGTACATACCCTCAGCCCCGAGGGTGAACTACTCCCTCCTTGTCATGGAGAGCGCCGGGATGATGAAGATGGCCACCCGTGAGGGATCCCCCCTCCGGCAGGGTGCCGGAATAGGGTCACGATTGGTTTTTCGTAGCTCTGGAGGTTTGCGGCGGCGGAACTCCTGACCTATTCTGTTCCCCAAAGGTTTTAGGGTATATTGGTATATATAGGAGGAAGAAATACGTCAGGGGAGCCACGAGGGGCCCACGAGGGTGGAGGGTGTTGGGGAACGTAGCAGAAATTCAAAATTTTCTACGCATCACCAAGATCAATCTATGGAGATTCTAGCAACAAGAGAGGGAGAGGATGAGCATCTTCATACCCTTGAAGATCGCTAAGAGGAAGCATTACAAGAACGCGGATGAAGGAGTCGTACTCATGGCGATTCAGATCGCGGTTGATTCGATCTAAGCACCGAACAACGGTGCCTCCGCGTTCAACACACGTACAGCCCATGGACGTCTCCTCCTTCTTGATCCAGCAAGGGAGAGGAGAAGTTGAGGAGAACTCCGACAGCATGATGGCATGGTGGTGATGGAGCTCGTGGTTCTCCGTGAGGCTTCGCCAAGCACTATGGAGGAGGAGGAGGTGTTGGAGGAGGAGAGGGCTGCGCCGAGAAAGGGTGCGGCTGCCCTTTCTCTCTCTCACTATATATAGGGGAAGGGAGGAGGGGGCGCCCTAGGGTTCCCTAGGGAGGGGCGGCCATAGGGAAACCCTAGATGGGTTTGGCGCCCCACCCCTAGGAAACTTGCCCCCAAGCCGGGAGGGTGGCGCCCCACCTCTCCGAGTTACGTGAAATGGGGTGGGAGGCGCTCAGCCCCTTAGTGGGCTGATGTGCCCTCTCCCTTGGCCCATAAGGCCCCCAAAGCTTGCCGAGGCTTCCGAAACCCCTTTCGGACACGCTGGTCATCACCGGTACCCGGAACAATTCCGGACTCCAATACCATTCGTCCAATATACCGATCTTCACCTTGGACCATTCCGGAGCTCCTCGTCGTGTCCAGGATCTCATCCGGACTCGAACAACAACCGGTAACCACATACTATTTCCCATAACAACTTTAGCGTCACCGAACCTTAAGTGTAGACCCTACGGGTTCGGGAACCATGCGAACATGACCGAGGCGTTCTCGGTCAATAACCAACAGCGGATCTGGATACCCATGTTGGCTCCCACATGTTCCACGATGATCTCATCGGATGAACCACGATGTCAAGGATTCAAGCAATCTTGTATGCAATTCCCTTTGTCTAGCGGTATTGTATTTGCCCGAGATTCGATCGTCGGTATGCCGATACCTTGTTCAATCTCGTTACCGGCAAGTATCTTTACTCGTTCCATAACACATCATCCCGTGATCAACCCCTTGGTCACATTGTGCACATTATGATGATGTCCTACCGAGTGGGCCCAGAGATACCTCTCCGTCACACGGAGTGACAAATCCCAGTCTCGATTCGTGCCAACCCAATGACACTTTCGGAGATACCGTAGTGCACCTTTATAGCCACCCGATTCGTTGTGGCGTTTGGTACACCCAAAGAATTCCTACGGTATCCGGGAGTTGCACAATCTCATGGTCTAAGGAAATGATACTTGACATTAGAAAAGCTTTAGCATACTGAACTACGATCTTTGTGCTAGGCTTAGGATTGGGTCTTGTCCATCACATCATTCTCCTAATGATGTGATCCGTTATCAACGACATCCAATGTCCATGGTCGGAAACCGTAACCATCTATTGATCAACGAGCTAGTCAACTAGAGGCTTACTAGGGACATGGTGTTGTCTATGTACCCACACATGTATCTGATTTTCCTATCAATACAATTATAGCATGGATAATAAACGATTATCATGAACAAGGAAATATAATAATAATAACTAATTTATTATTGCCTCTAGGGCATATTTCCAACAGTCTCCCACTTGCACTAGAGTCAATAATCTAGCTCACATCGCCATGTGATTGACACTCACAGGTCACATCGCCATGTGACCAACATCCAAAGAGTTTACTAAACTAGTTCACATCATCATGTGATTAAGACTCAATGAGTTATGGGGTTTGATCATGTTTTGCTTGTGAGAGAGGTTTTAGTCAACGGGTCTGCGACATTCAGATCCGTATGTACTTCGCAAATCTCTAGGTCATATTGTAAATGTTGCTTCCACGCTCCACTTGAAGCTATTCCAAATGGTTGCTCCACTATACGTATCCGGTTTGCTACTCAGATTCACTCGGATAGGTGTTAAAGCTTGCATCGACGTAACCCTTTACGCTGAACTCTTTATCACCTCCATAATCGAGAAACATGTCCTTATTTACTCCAAGGACAATTTTGACCGCTGTCCAATGATCCATTCCTGGATCATTCTTGTACCCCTTGACTGACTCATGGCAAGGCACACTTCTGGTGTGGTACACAACATAGCATACTATAGAGCCTACGTCTGAAGCACAGGGGACAACCTTCGTCCTTTCTCTTTCTTCTGCCATGGTCGAGCTTTAACTCTTAACTTCATACCTTACAACTCAGGCAAGAACTCCTTTTTTGACTGATCCACCTTGAACACCTTCAAGATCATGTCAAGGTATGTGCTCATTTGAAAGTACTATCAAGCGATTTTGATCTATCCTCATAGATCTTGATGCTCAATGTTCAAGCAGCTTAATCCATGTTTTCCATTGAAAAACACTTTTCAAATGACCTTATATGCTTTCCAGAAATTCTACATCATTTCAGATCAACAATATGTCAACAACATATACTCATCAGAAATTCTATAGTGCTCCCACTCACTTCTTTGGAAATACAAGTTTCTCATAAACTTTGTATAAACCCAAAATCTTTGATAATCTCATCAAAGCGTACATTCCAACTCCGAGATGCTTACTCCAGTCCTTAGAAGGATTGTTGGAGCTTTGCATACTTGTTAGCGTCTTTCAGGATTGTCAAAACCTTTCTGGTTATATCACATACAACCTTTCCTCAAGAAAATTGTCGAGGAAACAATGTTTTGACATCCTATCTGCAAGATTTCATAAATAATGCAGTAACTGCTAATACAATTCCAACAGACTCTTAGCATCGCTATGAGTGAGAAAGCCTCACCGTAGTCAAGTCCTTGAATCTTGTCGGAAAACATCTTAACGACAAGTCCAGCTTTCTTAATGGTGATACTTACCATCATTTTCTGTCTTCCTTTTAAAATCCATCTGTACCCAATAGCCTTACGACCATCAAGCAGTTCTTCCAAAGTCTGCACTTTGTTTTCATACATGGATCCTCTCTTGGATTTTATGGCCTCGAGCCATTTGTCGAAATCCGGGCCCACCATCGCTTCTCCATAGCTCGTAGGTTCATTGTTGTCTAGCAACATGACCTTCAAGACATGATTACTGTACCACTCTGAAGTAGTACGCATCCTTGTCACCCTACGAGGTTCGGTAGTGACTTGATCCGAAGTTTCATGATCACCATCATCAACTTCCACTTCAATTGATGTAGGTGCCACATGAACAACTTCCTGTGCCCTGCTACATACAGGTTGAAGTGATGGTTCAATAACCTCATCAAGTCTCCACCATCCTCCCACTCAATTCTTTCGAGAGAAACATTTTCTCGAGGAAGGACCCGTTTCTAGAAACAATCACTTTTGCTTACGGGTCTGAAATAGGAGGTATATCCAACTGTTTTTGGGTGTCCTATGAAGATGCATTTATCCGCTTTGGGTTCGAGCTTATCAACCTGAAACTTTTTCACATAAGCGCCGCAGCCCCAAGCTTTCAAGAAACGACAGCTTAGGTTTCTCCAAACCATAGTTCATACGGTGTCATCTCAACGGAATTACGTGGTGCCCTATTTAAAGTGAGTGCGATTGTCTCTAATGCCTAACCCATGAACGATACTGGTAATTCAATAAGAGACATCATGGTACGCACCATATCCAATAGGGTGCAACTATGATGTTCGGACACACCATCACACTATGGTGTTCTAGGCGGTATTAATTGTGAAACAATTTCCACAATGTCTTAATTGCGTGCCAAAACTCATAACTCAGATATTCATCTCTATGATCATATCATAGACATTTTATCCTCTTGTCACGAAGATCTTCAACTTCACTCTGAAATTACTTGAACCATTCAATAATTCAGACTTGTGTTTCATCAAGTAAATATACTCAAGATCTACTCAAATCATCGTGAAGTAAGAACATAACGATATCCATCAAGTGCCTCAGCACTCATTGGACTGCACACATCAAAATGTATTACTTCCAACAAGCTGCTTTCTTGTTCCATTTCACTGAAAACGAGGCTTTCAGTCATCTTGCCCATATGATATGATTTGCATGGCTCAAGTGATTCAAAATCAAGTGAGTCCAAATGGCCCATCTGCATGGAGTTTCTTCATGCATATACACGAATAGACATGGTTCACATGTCTCAAACTTTTCAAAAACGAGTGAGTCCAAAGATCCATCAACATGGAGCTTCTTCATACATTTTATACCAATATGACTTACATGGCAGTGCCACAAGTAGGTGGTACTATCATTACTATCTTATATCTTTTGGCATGAACATGTGTATCACTACGATCGAGATTTAATAAACCATTCATTTTAGGTGCAATACCATTGAAGGTATTATTCAAATAAACAGAGTAACCATTATTCTCCTTAAATGAATAACCGTATTGCGATAGACATAATCCAATCATGTCTATGCTCAACGCAAACACCAAATAACAATTATTTAGGTTTAACACCAATCTCGAAGGTAGAGGGAGCGTGCGATGCTTGATCATATCAACCTTGGAAACACTTCCAACAGATATCGTCAGCTCACCTTTAGCTAGTCTCCTTTTATTCCATAGCTTTTATTTCAAGTTACTAGCACTTAGCAACCGAACCGGTATCTAATACCCTGGTGCTACTAGGAGTACTAGTAAAGTACACATTAACATAACGTATATCCAATATACTTCCGTCGACCTTGCCTGCCTTCTTATCTACCAAGTATCTAGGGTGGTTCTGCTTTAGTGTCCGTTCCTCTCATTACAGAAGCACTTAGTCTCGGGTTTGGGTTCAACCTTGGGTTTTCACTGGAGCAGCAACTGTTTTGCCGTTTCATGAAGTATCCCTTCTTGCCCTTGCCCTTCTTGAAACTAGTGGTTTTACTAACCATCTACAATTGATGCTCCTACTTGACTTCTACTTTTGCGGCGTCAAACATCGCGAATACTTCAAGGATCATCATATCTATCCCTGATATGTTATAGTTCATCACGAAGCTCTAGTATCTTGGTGGCAATGACTTTGGAGAAACATCACTATCTCATCTGGAAGATTAACCCCCACTCGATTCAAGTGATTGTTGTACCCAGACAATTTGAGTACAAGCTCAATGATTGAGCTTTTCTCCCTTAGTTTGTAGGCCAAGAAGCTCGTCGGAGGTCTTATACCTCTTGACGTGGGCACGAGCCTGAAATCCCAATTTCAGCCCTCGAAACATCTCAGATGTTTCGCGATGTTTCGAAATCGTCTTCGGTGCCTTAACTCTAAACCATTTAACATTACTGAACTATCACATAGTTATCAAAATGTGTATGTCAGATGTTCGCTACATCCACAGACGACGTTCGAGGTTCAGCACACTGAGCGGTGCATTAAGGACATAAGCCTTCTTCCAAGCAACAAGGACAATCCTCAGTTTACGGACTTAGTCCGCATAATCGCTACTATCATCTTTCAACTGAATTTTCTCTAGGAACATATCTAAACAGTAGGACTAAAGCGCGAGCTTACGACATAATTAGCAAAGACCTTTTGACTATGTTCAGGATAATTAAGTTCATCTTATGAACTCCCACTCAGATAGACATCCCTCTTAGTCATCTAAGTGATTACATGATCCGAGTCAACTAGGCCGTGTCCGATCATCACGTGAGACGGACTAGTCATCATCGGTGAACATCTTCATGTTGATCGTATCTACCATACGACTCATGCTCGACCTTTCGGTCTCTTGTGTTCCGAGGCCATGTCTGTACATGCTAGGCTCGTCAAGTCAACCTAAGTGTTTCGCGTGTGTAAATCTGTCTTACACCCGTTGTATGTGAACGTTAGAATCTATCACACCCAATCATCACGTGGTGCTTGAAACAACGAACTTTCATAGCGGTGCACGATTAGGGAACACTTTCTTGAAATTTTAATGAGGATCATCTTATTTACTACCGTCGTTCTAAGCAAATAAGATGCATAAACATGATAAACATCACATGCAATCAAAAAGTGACATGATATGGCTAATATCATTTTGCTCCTTTTGATCTCCATCTTCGGGGCTCCATTATCATCATCGTCACCGGCATGACACCATGATCTCCATCATCGTGTCTCCATGAAGTTGTCTCGCCAACTATTACTTCTACTACTATGGCTAAGGGTTTAGCAATGAAGTAAAGTAATTACATGGCGTTATTCAGTGACACGCAGGTCATACAATAAATAAAGACAACTCCTATGGCTCCTGCCGGTTGTCATACTCATCGACATGCAAGTCGTGATTCCTATTACAAGAACATGATCAATCTCATACATCACATATCATTCATCACATTCTTTTTGGCCATATCACATCACATAGCATACCCTGCAAAAACAAGTTAGACATCCTCTAATTGTTGTTTGCATGTTTTACGTGGCTGCTATGGGTTTCTAGCAAGAACGTTTCTTACCTACGCAAAACCACAAGGTGATATGTCAATTGCTATTTACCCTTCATAAGGACCCTTTTCATCGAATCCGATCCGACTAAAGTGGGAGAGACTGGCACCCGCTAGCCAGCTTATGCAACAAGTGCATGTCAGTCGGTGGAACCTGTCTCACGTAAGTGTACGTGTAAGGTCGGTCTGGGCTGCTTCATCCCACAATACCATCGAAACAAGATTGGACTAGTAACGGTAAGCATATTGAACAAAATCAACGCCCACAACAACTTGTGTTCTACTCGTGCATAGAATCTACGCAATAGACCTAGCTCATGATGCCACTGTTGGGGAACGTAGCAGAAATTCAAAATTTTCTACGCATCACCAAGATCAATCTATGGATATTATAGCAACAAGAGAGGGAGAGGATGAGCATCTTCATACCCTTGAAGATGCCTAGAGGAAGCATTACAAGAACGCGGATGAAGGAGTCGTACTCGCAGCGATTCAGATCGCGGTTGATTCCGATCTAAGCACCGAACAACGGTGCCTCCGCGTTCAACACACGTACAGCCCGGGGACGTCTCCTCCTTCTTGATCCAGCAAGGGAGAGGAGAAGTTGAGGAGAACTCCGACAACCACGACGACATGGTGGTGATGGAGCTCGTGGTTCTCCCAGAGGCTTCGCCAAGCACTACGGAGGAGGAGGAGGTGTTGGAGGAGGAGAGGGCTGCGCCAGGGAAGGTGCGGCTGCCCTTTCTCTCTCTCACTATATATAGGGAAGGGAGGAGGGGCGCCTAGGGTTCCCTAGGGGAGGCGGCGGCCATAGGGGAAACCCTAGATGGGTTTTGGCGCCCCAACCCCTAGGAAACTTGCCCCCAAGCCGGGAGGGTGGCTGCCCTAGGGTGGCGCCCCAACCTCTCCAGATTACGTGAGATGGGGTGGGAGGGGCGCTCAGCCCCTTAGTGGGCTGATGTTCCCTCTCCCCTTGGCCCATAACGCCCCCCAAAGCTTCCCGGGGCTTCCAAACCCCTTTCGGACACGCTGGTCATCACACAGTACCCGGGAACAATTCCGGACTCCAATACCCTTCGTCCAATATACCGATCTTCACCTCCGGACCATTCCGGAGCTCCTCGTCATGTCCGGATCTCATCCGGACTCAACAACCTTCGGTAACCACATACTATTTCCCATAACAACTCTAGCGTCACCGAACCTTAAGTGTGTAGACCCTACGGATTCGGGAACCATGCAGACATGACCGAGACATTCTCCGGTCAATAACCAATAGCGGGATCTGGATACCCATGTTGGCTCCCACATGTTCCACGATGATCTCATCGGATGAACCACGATGTCAAGGATTCAAGCAATCCCGTATGCAATTCCCTTTGTCTAGCGGTATTGTACTTGCCCGAGATTCGATCGTCGGTATGCCGATACCTTGTCAATCTCGTTACCGGCAAGTCTCTTTACTCGTTCTGTAACACATCATCCCATGATCAACCCCTTGGTCACATTGTGCACATTATGATGATGTCCTACCGAGTGGGCCCAGAGATACCTCTTCGTCACTAGGAGTGACAAATCCCAGTCTCGATTCGTGCCAACCCAACAGACACTTTCGGAGATACCCGTAGTGCACCTTTATAGCCACCCAGTTATGTTGTGACGTTTGGTACACCCAAAGCATTCCTACGGTATCCGGGAGTTGCACAATCTCATGGTCTAAGGAAATGATACTTGACATTAGAAAAGCTTTAGCATATGAACTACACGATCTTTGTGCTAGGCTTAAGATTGGGTCTTGTCCATCACATCATTCTCCTAATGATGTGATCCCGTTATCAACGACATCCAATGTCCATGGTCAGGAAACCGTAACCATCTATTGATCAACGAGCTAGTCAACTAGAGGCTTACTAGGGACATGGTGTTGTCTATGTACCCACACATGTATCTGAGTTTCCTATCAATACAATTATAGCATGGATAATAAACGATTATCATGAACAAGGAAATATAATAATAATAACTAATTTATTATTGCCTCTAGGGCATATTTCCAACAGAGGGCGTGCCCAGGGGGTGGGCGCGTCCCCCTGCCTCGTGCCTTCCTCGTTGCTTCCCTGTGCACTCCATGTCCCCTGGATTGCTTCCGTTGCAAAAATAACTTTCCCAAAGTTTTCATTCCGTTTGGACTCCGTTTGATATTCCTTTTCTGCGAAACACCGAAACAAGGGAAAAAACAGAAACTAGCACTGGGCTCTGGGTTAATAGGTTAGTCCCAATAATAATAGAAAAGTGCATAGTAAAGCCCATTAAACATCCAAGATGGATAATATAATAGCATGAATACTTCATAAATATAGATACGTTGGAGACGTATCAGCAGCCATGTAAAACTTGCAACAACAAAATAGAGGACGTCTAACTTGTTTTTGCAGGGCATGTTGTGATGTGATATGGTCAAGACATGATGCTACATTTTATTGTATGAGATGATCATGTTTTGTAACAGAGTTATCGGCAACTGGCAGGAGCCATATGGTTGTCGATTTATTGTATGAAATGCAATCGCCATGTAATTGCTTTACTTTGTCACTAAGCGGTAGCGATAGTCGTGATAGCAATTGTTGGCGAGATGATAATGATGCTTCTCGATGGAGATCAAGGTGTCAAGCCGGTGACGATGGTGATCATGACGGTGCTTTGAAGATGGAGATCAGAGGCACAAGATGATGATGGCCATATCATATCAATTATATTGATTGCATGTGATGTTTATCCCTTATGCATCTTATTTTGCTTTGTTCGGCGGTAGCATTATAAGATGATGTCTCACTAAATTTCAAGGTATAAGTGTTCTCCCTGAGTATGCACCGTTGTGACAGTTCGTCGTGCCGAGACACCACGTGATGATCGGGTGTGATAAGCTCTACGTTCACATACAATGGGTGCAAGCCAGTGTTGCACACGCAGAATACTCGGGTTAAACTTGACGAGCCTAGCATATGGAGATATGGCCTCGGAACACTAAGACCGAACGGTCGAGCGTGAATCATATAGTAGATATGATCAACATATGATGTTCACCATGGAAAACTACTCCATCTCACGTGATGATCGGACATGGTTTAGTTGATTTGGATCACGTGATCACTTAGATGATTAGAGGGATGTCTATCTAAGTGGGACTTCTTAAGTAATATGATTAATTGAACTTTAATTTATCATGAACTTAGTACCTGATAGTATTTTGCATGTATAGGTTGTTGTAGATAAATGGCCCGTGCTACTGTTCCGTTGAATTTTAATGCGTTCATAGAGAAACCTAAGTTGAAAGATGATGGTAGCAACTACACGGACTGGGTCTGTAACTTGAGGATTATCCTCATTGCTGCACAGAAGAATTACGTCATGGAAGCACCGCTAGGTGCTAGGCCTGCTGCAGATGCTACTAATGACGTTAAGAACGTCCGTTAGAGCAAAGCCGATGACTACTCAATAGTTCAGTGTGCCATGCTTTACGGCTTAGAATCGGGACTTCAACAACGTTTTGAACGTCATGGAGCATATGAGATGTTCCAGGAGTTGAAGTTAATATTTCAAGCAAATGCCCAAATTGACAGATATGAAGTCTCCAATAAGTTCTATAGCTGCAAGATGGAGCAGAATAGTTCTTTCAATGAACATATACTTAGAATGTCTGGGTACCATAACCACTTGACTGAACTGGGAGTTAATCTTCCTGATGATAGTGTCATTGACAGAGTTCTTCAATCACTGCCACCAAGCTACAAAAGCTTCATGATGAACTATAATATGCAAGGGATGTATAAGACAATTCCCGAGCTCTTCGCGATGCTGAAAGCCATGGAGGTAAAAATCAAGAAGGAGCATCAAGTGTTGATGGTCAACAAGACCACCAGTTTCAAGAAGAAGGGCAAAGGGAAGAAGGGAAACTTCAAGAAGAACGGCAAGCAAGTTGCTGCTCAAGTGAAGAAGTCCAAGTCTGGACCTAAGCCTGAGACTGAGTTCTTCTACTACAAAGGGACTGGTCACTGAAAGCGGAACTGCCCCAAGTATTTGGCGGATAAGAAGGATGGCAAAGTGGAAGGTATATTCGATATACATGTTATTGATGTGTACTTAACTAATGCTCGTAGTAGCGCCTGGGTATTTGATACTGGTTCTGTTGGTCATATTTGCAACTCGAAACAGGGGCTACAGATTAAGTGAAGATTGGCTAAGGACGAGGTGACGATGCGCGTGGGAAATGGTTCCAAAGTTGATGTGATCACAGTCAGCACGCTACCTCTACATCTACCTTCAGGATTAGTTTTAGACCTGCATAGTTGTTATTTGGTGCCAGCGTTGATCATGAACGTTATATCTAGATCTTGTTTGATGTGAGACGGTTATTCATTTAAATCAGAGAATAATGGTTGTTCTATTTATATGAGTAATATCTTTTATGGTCATGCACCCTGGATGAGTGGTCTATTTTTGTTAAATCTCGATGGTAGTGACACACATATTCATAGTATTGAAGCCAAAAGATATAAGTTTAATAATGATAGTGCAACTTATTTGTGGAACTGCCGTTTAGGTCATATTGGTATAAAGCGCATGAAGAAACTCCATGCTGATGGGATTTTGGAATCACTTGATTATGAATCACTTGATACTTGCGAACCATGCTTCATGGGCAAGATGACTAAGACTCCGTTCTCCAGAACAATGGAGCGAGCAACAGACTTATTGGAAATAATACATACTGATGTATGCGGTCCGATGAGTGTTGATGCTCGCAGCGGTTATCATTATTTTCTAACCTTCACAGATGATTTGAGAAGATATGGGTATATCTACTTAATGAAACATAAGCCTGAAACATTTGAAAAGTTCAAAGAATTTCAGAGTGAAGTGGAAAATCATCGTAACTAGAAAATAAAGTTTCTACGATCTGATCGTGGAGGAGAATATTTGAGTTACGAGTTTGGTCTTCATTTGAAACAATGTGGAATAGTTTCGCAACTCATGCCACCTGGAACACCACAGCGTAATGGTGTGTCCGAACATCGTAACCGCACTTTATTAAATATGGTGCGATCTATGATGTCTCTTACTGATTTACCGCTATCATTTTGGGGTTATGCTTTAGAGACGACTGCATCCATGTTAAATAGGGCACCATCTAAATCCGTTGAGACGACACCTTATGAACTGTGGTTTGGCAAGAAACCCAAGTTGTCGTTTCTGAAAGTTTGGGGCTGTGATGCCTATGTGAAAAAGCTTCAACCTGATAAGCTCGAACCCAAATCGGAGAAATGTGTCTTCATAGGATACCCAAAGGAGACTATTGGGTACACCTTCAATCATAGATCCGAAGGCAAGATATTTGTTGCCAAGAATGGATCCTTTCTAGAGAAGGAGTTTCTCTCGAAAGAAGTGAGTGGGAGGAAAGTGGAACTTGATGAGGTAATTGTACCTTCTCCCGAATTGGAAAGTAGTTCATCACAGAAATCAGTTCCAATGATTCCTACACCAATTAGTGAAGAAGCTAATGATAGTGATCATGAAACTTCAGATCAAGTTACTACTGAACCTCGTAGGTCAACCAGAGTAAGATCTGCACCTGAGTGGTACGGTAATCCTGTTTTGGACGTCATGTTACTAGACCATAACGAACCTACGAACTATGAGGAAGCGATGAAGAGCCCAGATTCCCTAAAATGGCTTGAGGCCATGAAATCTGAGATGGGATCCATTTATGAGAACAAAGTGTGGACTTTGGTTGACTTGCCTGATGATTGGCAAGCCATCGAGAATAAATGGATCTTCAAGAAAAAGACTGACGCTGAAGGTAATGTTACTGTCTACAAAGCTCGACTTGTTGCGAAAGGTTTTCGACAAGTTCAAGGAGTTGACTACGATGAGACTTTCTCACCAGTAGCGATGCTTAAGTCTATCCGAATCATGTTAGCAATTGCCGCATTTTATGATAATGAAATTTGGCAAATGGATGTCAAAACTGCATTCCTGAATGGATTTCTGGAAGAAGAGTTGTATATGATGCAACCAGAAGGTTTTATCGATCCAAAGGATGCTAACAAAGTGTGCAAGCTCCAACGATCCATTTATGGACTGGTGCAAGCCTCTCGGAGTTGGAATAAATGTTTTCATAGTATGATCAAAGCATATGGTTTTATACAGACTTTTGGAGAAGCCTGTATTTACAAGAAAGTGAGTGGGAGCTCTGTAGCATTTCTAATATTATATGTGGATGACATATTGCTGATTGGAAATGATACAATATTTCTGGATAGCATAAAAGGATACTTGAATAAGAATTTTTCAATGAAAGACCTCGGTGAAGCTGCTTATATATTGGGCATCAAGATCTATAGAGATAGATCAAGACGCTTAATTGGACTTTCACAAAGCACATACCTTGATAAGATTTTGAAGAAGTTCAAAATGGACCAGTCAAAGAAAAGGTTCTTGCCTGTGTTACAAGGTGTGAGGTTGAGTGAGACTCAATGCCCGACCACTTCAGAAGATAGAGAGAAAATGGAAGTCATTCCCTATGCTTCAGCCATAGGTTCTATCATGTATGCAATGTTGTGTACCAAACCTGATGTGTGCCTTGCTATAAGTATAGTAGGGAGGTACCAAAGTAATCCAGGAGTGGATCACTGGACAGCGGTCAAGAACATCCTGAAATACCTGAAAAGGACTAAGGATATGTTTCTCGTTTATGGAGGTGACAAGGAGCTCGTAGCAAATGGTTACGTCGATGCAAGCTTTGACACGGATACGGATGACTCTAAGTCGCAAACCGGATACTGAAGGAAATATGCCGTAGAGGCAATAATAAAGTTGTTATTTATATTTCCTTATATCATTATAAATTTTTATTATTCATGCTAGAATCGTATTAACTATAAACTTAGTACATGTATGAATACATAGACAAACAGAGTGTGTCACTAGTATGCCTCTACTTGACTAGCTCGTTGAATCAAATATGGTTAAGTTTCCTAGCCATAGACATGAGTTGTCATTTGATTAACGGGATCACATCATTAGAGAATGATGTGATTGACTTGACCCATTCCGTTAGCTTAGCACTTGATCGTTTAGTACGTTGCTATTGCTTTCTTCATGACTTATATACGTTCCTATGACTATGAGATTATGCAACTCCCGAATACCAGAGGAACACTTTGTGTGCTAGCAAACGTCACAACGTAACTGGGTGATTATAAAGGTGCTCTACAGGTGTCTCCGATGGTACTTGTTGAGTTGGCATAGATCAAGATGAGGATTTGTCACTCCGATTGTCAGAGAGGTATCTCTGGGCCCTCTCGGTAATACACATCACTATAAGCTTTGCAAGCAATGTGACTAATGAGGTAGTTGCGGTATGATCCATTACAGAAAGAGTAAAGAGACTTGCCGGTAACGAGATTGAACTAGGTATTTGAAGGAAATATGCCCTAGAGGCAATAATAAAGTTATTATTTATTTCCTCATATCATGATAAATGTTTATTATTCATGCTAGAATTGTATTAACCGAAACATAATACATGTGTGAATACATAGACAAACATCTGATCACTAGTATGCCTCTACTTGACTAGCTCATTAATCAAAGATGGTTATGTTTCCTGACCATAGACATGTGTTGTTATTTGATTAATGGGATCACATCATTAGGAGAATGATGTGATTGACATGACCCATTCCGTTAGCTTAGCACTTGATCGTTTAGTATATTGCTATTGCTTTCTTCATGACCTATACATGTTCCTGTAACTATGAGATTATGCAACTCCGTTTACGGAGGAACACTTTGGGTGCTACCAAACGTCACAACGTAATCGGGTGATTATAAAGGAGTACTACAGGTGTCTCCAAAGGTACATGTTGGGTTGGCGTATTTGAGATTAGGTTTTGTCACTCCGATTGTCGGAGAGGTATCTCTAGGCCTTCTCGGTAATACACATCACATAAGCCTTGCAAGCATTGCAACTAATAAGTTAGTTGTGAGATGATGTATTACGGAGCGAGTAAAGAGAATTGCGATAACGAGATTGAACTAGGTATTGGATACCGACGATCGAATCTCGGGTAAGTAACATACCGATGACAAAGGGAACAACGTATGTCGTTATGCGGTTTGACCGATAAAGATCTTGAAGAATATGTAGGAACCAATATGGGCATCCAGGTTCCGCTATTGGTTATTGACCGAGAATAGTTCTAGGTCATGTCTACATAGTTCTCGAACCCGTAGGGTCCGCACGCTTAACGTTACGATGATAGTTTATTATGAGTTTATAAGTTTTGATGTACGAAGTTTGTTGAGTCCGGATGTGATCACGGACATGACGAGGAGTCTCGAAATGGTCGAGACATAAAGATTGATATATTGGAAGCCTATGTTTGGACTTGAATAGTTCGGGTGAAATCGGGTTTTACTCGAAAACCGGGGTTACTGGAACCCTCCGGGGATGTTGGGCCTTAATGGGCCATAAGGGAGAAGAGGAGGGCCGCCAGGGCAGGCAGCGCCCCCCCCTAGTCCGAATAGGACAAGGAGAGGGGGCGCCCCCTTCCTCTCTCCCTCCCCCAAGTCCTAATCCAACTAGGAAGGGGGAGTCCTACTCGGTGGGAGTAGGACTCCTCAGCGCGCCTCCTCCTAGGGCTGGCCGCACCCCCTTGCTCCTTTATATCTGAGGGCAGGGGGCACTCCATGACACAAGTTGATCTACGGATCGTTCCTTAGCCGTGTCGGTGCCCCCTCCACCATATTCCACTTGGTCATATCGTCATGAGCTTAGGCGAAGCCCTGCGCCGTAGAGTCATATCGTCGCGGAGCTTAGGCGAAGCCCTGCGCCGGTGGAGCATCATCATCATCCTGCGCCGTCGTCTTGTGGAACTCATCCCCGACGCTTTGTTGGATCGGGCCGGGGATCGTCATCGAGCTGAGCGTGTCTGAACTTCGGAGGTGCCGTGCGTTCGGTACTTGGATCGGTCGGATCATGAAGGCGTCGACTACATCAACCGCGTTGTTATAACGCTTCCACTTACGGTCTCACGAGTGCGTGGACATACACTCTCCCCTCTCGTTGCTATGCCATCACCATGATCTTGCGTGTGCGTGGGAAAATTTTGAAATTACTCGTTCCCCAGCGGTGGCATCCGAGCCTGGTTTTATGCGTTGATGTCATATGCACGAGTAGAACACAAGTGATTTGTGGGCGATATAAGTCATCTGCTTACCAGCATGTCATACTTTGGTTGGCGGTATTGTGAGATGAAGCGGCCCGACCGACATTATGCGTGCGCTTCGCGAGACTGGTTTCACCGCTTGAGCACTCGTTGCTTAAAGGTGACGGCGGTGTCTGTTTCTCTCACTTTAGTTGAACCGAGTGTGGCTACTCCGGTCCTTGCTAAGGTTAAAACAACACCAACTTGACAAACTATCGTTGTGGTTTTGATGCGTAGGTAAAACGGTTCTTGCTCAGCCCGTAGCAGCCACGTAAAACTTGCAACAACAAAGTAGAGGATGTCTAACTTGTTTTTGCAGGGCATGTTGTGATGTGATATGGTCAAGGCGTGATGCTATATTTATTGTATGAGATGATCATGTTTTGTAACCGAAGTTATCGGCAATCTGGCAGGAGCCATATGGTTGTCACTTTATTGTATGAAATGCAAACGCCATGTAATTGCTTTACTTTATCACTAAGCGGTAGCGATAGTCGTAGAAGCAATAGTTGGTGAGACAACAACGATGCTACGATGGAGATCAAGGTGTCGCGCCGGTGACAATGGTGATCATGGCGGTGCTTGGAGATGGAATCACAAGCACAAGATGATGATGGCCATATCATATCACTTATATTGATTGCATGTGATGTTTATCCTTTATGCATCTTATCTTGCTTTGATTGACGGTAGAATTATAAGATGATCTCTCACTAAAATTATCAAGAAGTGTTCTCCACGAGTATGCACCGTTGCGAAAGTTCTTCGTCTTTGAGACACCACGTGATGATCGGGTGTGATAGGCTCTACGTTCAAATACAACGGGTGCAAAACAGTTGCGCCGCGAATACTCGAGTTAAACTTGACGAGCCTAGCATATAACAGATATGGCCTCGAACACGGAGACCGAAAGGTCGAGCGTGAATCATATAGTAGATATGATCAACATAGTGATGTTCACCATTGAAACTACTCCATCTCACGTGATGATCGGACATGGTTTAGTTGATTTGGATCACGTAATCACTTAGATAACTGGAGAGATGTCTATCTAAGTGGGAGTTCTTTAGTAATATGATTAATTGAACTTAAATTTATCATGAACTTAGTACTGATAGTATTTTGCTTGTCTATGTTTCTTGTAGATAGATGGCTCGTCTTTGTTGTTCCGTTGAATTTTAATGCGTTCCTTGAGAAAGCAAACTTGAAAGATGATGGTAGCAATTACGGACTGGGTCCGTAACGAGAGGATTATCCTCATTGCTGCACGGAAGAATTACGTCCTGGAAGCACCGCTGGGTGCGAACCTGCTTGCAGAACAACGCCGAAGTTGTGAGCGTCTGGCGAGCAAAGCTGATGACTACTCTATAGTTCGATGTGCCATGCTTTACGGCTTAGAACCGGGTCTTCAACGACATTTTGAGCGTCATGGAGCATATGAGATGTTCCAAGAGTTGAAGTTAATATTTCAAGCAAATGCCCAGATTGAGAGATATGAAGTCTCCAATAAGTTCTATAGCTGCAAGATGGAGGAGAATAGTTACATCGGTGAACATATACTCAAAATGTCTGGGTATAATAATCACTTGATTCAACTGGGAGTTAATCTTCCGGATGATAGTGTCATTGACAGAATTCTCCAATCACGCCACCAAGCTACAAGAGCTTCGTGATGAACTATAATATGCAAGGGATGACCAAGACAATTCCGAGCTCTTCGTAATGCTAAAAGCATGGAGGTAGAAATCAAGAAAGAGCATCAAGTGTTGATGGTCAACAAGACCACTAGTTTCAAGAAAAGGGCAAAGGGAAGAAGAAGGGAACTTCAAAAGAACAGCAAGAAAGTTGTTGCTCAAGAGAAGAAACCCAAGTCTGGACCTAAGCCTGAAATCGAGTGTTTTCTGCAAGCGGTGGACCTTTGGAAGCGGAACTGCCCCAAGTATTTGGCGGATAAGAAGGATGGCAAGGTGAACAAAGGTATATGTGATATACATGTTATTGATGTGTACCTTACTAACACTCATGCATAGTACACAGGTATTTGATCTGGTTACATTGCTAATATTTGCAACTCGAAGCAGGAACTACGGATTAGCGAAGATTGGCTAAGGGCGAGGTGACGATGCGCGTGGGAAATGGTTCCAAAGTCGATGTGATCGCGATCGACACGCTACCTCTACATCTACCATCGGGATTAGTATTAGACCTAAATAATTGTTATTTGGTGCCAGCGTTAAGCATGAACATTATATCTGGATCTTGTTTGATGCGAGACGGTTATTCATTTAAGTCAGAGAATAATGGTTGTTCTATTTATATGAATAATATCTTTTATGGTCATGCACCCTTGAAGAGTGGTCTATTTTATTGAATCTCGATAGTAGTAATACACATATTCATAGTGTTGAAACCAAAAGATGCAGAGTTGATAATGATAATGCAACTTATTTGTGGCAATCGCCGTTTGGGTCATATCGAGTAAAACGCATGAAGAAACTCCATACTGATGGGCTTTTGGAATCACTTGATTATGAATCACTTGGTACTTGCGAACCGTGCCTCATAGGCAAGATGACTAAAACGCCGTTCTCCGGAACTATGGAGCGAGCAACTGATTTGTTGGAAATCATACATACTAATGTTTGTGGTCAATGAATGTTGAGGCCTTGGCGGGTATCGTTATTTTCTCACCTTCACAGATGATTTGAGCAGATATGGGTATATCTACTTAATGAAACACAAATCTGAAACATTTGAAAAGTTTAAAGAATTTCAGAGTGAAGTGGAAAATCATCATAACAAGAAAATACAGTTTCTACGATCTGACCGTGGAGGAGAATATTTGAGTTACGAGTTTGGTTTACATTTGAAACAATGCGGAATAGTTTAGCAACTCACGCCACCCGGAACACCACAGCGAAATGGTGTGTCCGAGCGTCAGAATCGTACTTTACTAGATATGGTGCGATCTATGATGTCTCTTCTGATTTACCGCTATCGTTTTGGGGTTATGCTTTAGAGGCGGCCGCATTCACGTTAAATAGGGCACCATCAAAATCCGTTGAGGCGACACCTCATGAACTGTGGTTTGGCAAGAAACCAAAGTTGTCGTTTCTTAAAGTTTGGGGCTGCGATGCTTATGTGAAGAAACTTCAACCAGATAAGCTCGAACCCAAATCGGAGAAATGTGTCTTCATAGGATACCCAAAGGAGACTGTTGGGTACACCTTCTATCACAGATCTGAAGGCAAGATTTTCGTTGCTAAATTCGGATCCTTTCTAGAAAAGGAGTTTCTCTCGAAAGAAATGAGTGGGAGGAAAGTAGAACTTGATGAGATAACTGTATCTGCTCCCTTATTGGAAAGTAGTTCATCACAAGAAACGGTTCCTGTGACAACTACACCAATTAGTGAGGAAACTAATGATATTGATCATGAAACTTCAGATCAAGTTTCTCTTGAACTTCGTGAGGTCAACGAGTAAGATCCGCACCGAGTGGTACGGTAATCCTATTCGGAAGTCATGTTACTTGACCATGGCGAACCTACAAACTATGAAGAAGCGATGGTGAGCCCAGATTCCATAAAATGGCTGGAAGCCATGAAATCTGAGATGGGATCCATGTATGAGAACAAAGTATGGACTTTGGTTGACTTGCCCGATGATCGGCAAGCCATTGAGAATAAATGGATTTTTAAGAAGAAGACTGGCGCTGATGGTAATATAACTGTCTATAAAGCTCGACTTGTTGTGAAAGGTTTTCGACAAGTTCAAGGGGTTGACTACGATGAGACTTTTTCACCCGTAGCGATGCTTAAGTCTGTCCGAATCATGTTAGCAATTGCTGCATTTTATAATTATGAAATCGGCAAATGGATGTAAAACTGCATTCTTGAATGGATTTCTAGAAGAAGAGTTGTATATGATGCAACCAGAAGGTTTTGTTGATCCAAAGGGTGCTAACAAAGTGTGCAAGCTCCAGCGATCAATTTATGGTGCAGTGCAAGCCTCTCGGAGTTGGAATAAGCGCTTTGATAGTGTGATCAAAGCATATGGTTTTATCTGAGACTTTTGGAGAAGCTTTGTATTTACAAGAAAGTGAGTGGGAGCTCAGTAGCATTTACGATATTATATGTGGATGACATATTATTGATTGGAAATGATATAGAATTTCTGGATAGCATAAAGGATACTTGAATAAAAGTTTTTCAATGAAAGACCTCGGTGAAGCTGCTTACATATTGGGCATCAAGATCTATAGAGATAGATCAAGGCGCTTAATTGGACTTTCACAAAGCACATACCTTGATAAAGTTTTGAAAAATTTCAAAATGCATCGAGCAAAGAAAGGATTTTTACCAGTATTACAAGGTGTGAAATTGAGTCGACTCAATGCCCGACCACAACGAAGATAGAGAAAATGAAAGATGTTCCTATGCTTCAGCCATAGGCTCTATCATGTATGCAATGCTGTGTACCAGACACTGACGTATGCTTAGCAATAAGCTTGGCAGGAAGGTACCAAAGTAATCCAGAGTGGATCATCGGACAGCGGTCAAGAACATCCTGAAATACGAAAAGGACTAAGGATATGTTTCTCGTATATGGAGGTGACAAAGAGCTAGTCGTAAATGGTTACGTCGATGCAAGCTTTGACACTGATCCGACGATTCTAAATCGCAATCCGGATCGTGTTTTTATTAAGCGGTGGAGCTGTCGGTTGGTGCAGTTCTAAACAAAGCGTCGTGGCGGGATCTACATGTGAAGCGGAGTACATAGCTGCTTGGAAGCAGCAAATGAAGGAGTCTGGATGAAAGAGTTCATTTCGATCTAGGTGTCATACCTAGTGCATCGGGACCAATGAAGATCTTCTGTGACAATCTTGGTGCAATTGCCTTGGCAAAGGAATCCAGATTTCACAAGAGGACCAAGCATATCAAGAGACGCTTCAATTCCATTCGGGACCAAGTCCAAGTGGGAGACATAGAGATTTGCAAGATACATACGGATCTGAATGTTGCAGACCCATTGACTAAGCCTCTTCCACGAGCAAAACATGATCAGCACCAAGACTCCATGGGTGTTAGAATCATTACTGTGTAATCTAGATTATTGACTCTAGTGCAAGTGGGAGGCTCAAGGAAATATGCCCTAGAGGCAATAATAAAGTTATTATTTATTTCCTCATATCATGATAAATGTTTATTATTCATGCTAGAATTGTATTAACCGGAAACATAATACATGTGTGAATACATAGACAAACATACAGTCACTAGTATGCCTCTACTTGACTAGCTCATTAATCAAAGATGGTTATGTTTCCTGACCATAGACATGTGTTGTTATTTGATTAATGGGATCACATCATTAGGAGAATGATGTGATTGACATGACCCATTCCGTTAGCTTAGCACTTGATCGTTTAGTATATTGCTATTGCTTTCTTCATGACCTATACATGTTCCTGTAACTATGAGATTATGCAACCCCCGTTTACCGGAGGAACACTTTGGGTGCTACCAAACGTCAAACGTAACTGGGTGATTATAAAGGAGTACTACAGGTGTCTCCAAAGGTACATGTTGGGTTGGCGTATTTCGAGATTAGGTTTTGTTACTCCGATTGTCGGAGAGGTATCTCTAGGCCTTCTCGGTAATACACATCACATAAGCCTTGCAAGCATTGCAAGTAATAAGTTAGTTGTGAGATGATGTATTACGGAACGAGTAAAGAGACTTGCCGGTAACGAGATTGAACTAGGTATTGGATACCGACGATCGAATCTCGGGTAAGTAACATACCGATGACAAAGGAACAACGTATGTCGTTATGCGGTTTGACCGATAAAGATCTTGAAGAATATGTAGGAACCAATATGGGCATCCAGGTTCCGCTATTGGTTATTGACCGAGAATAGTTCTAGGTCATGTCTACATAGTTCTCGAACCCGTAGGGTCCGCACGCTTAACGTTACGATGACGATTTATTATGAGTTTATAAGTTTTGATGTACGAAGTTTGTTCGAGTCCGGATGTGATCACGGACATGACGAGGAGTCTCAAATGGTCGAGACATAAAGATTGATATATTGGAAGCCTATGTTTGGACTTGAATAGTTCGGGTGAAATCAGGATTTTACTGAAAACCGGGGTTACGGAACCCTCCGGGGATGTTGGGCCTTAATGGGCCATAAGGGAGAAGAGGAGGGCTGGCCAGGGCAGGCCGCCCCTCCCCTAGTCCGAATAGGACAAGGAGAGGCGGCGCCTTCCTCTCTCCCTCCCCAAGTCCTAATCCAACTAGGAAGGGGTCCTACTCGGTGGGAGTAGGACTCCTCCGCCGCCTCCTCCTAGGGCTGGCCGCACCCCTTGCTCCTTTATATCTGAGGCGGGGGGCACCCATGACACACAAGTTGATCTGGATCGTTCCTTAGCCGTGTCGGTGCCCCCTCCACCATATTCCACTTGGTCATATCGTCATGGAGCTTAGGCGAAGCCCTGCGCCGATAGAGTCATATCGTCGAGGAGCTTAGGCGAAGCCCTGCGCCGGTGGAGCATCATCATCGTCACCACGCCGTCGTCTTGTGGAACTCATCCCGATGCTTTGCTGGATCGGAGCCGGGGATCGTCATCGAGCTGAGCGTGTGCTGAACTCGGAGATGCCGTGCGTTCGGTACTTGGATCGGTCGGATCATGAAGGCGTCGACTACATCAACAGCGTTGTTATAACGCTTCGCTTACGGTCTCACGAGTGCGTGGACATACACTCTCCCTCTCGTTGCTATGCCATCACCATGATCTTGCGTGTGCGTAGGAAAATTTTGAAATTACTACGTTCCCCAACAGTATTGAGATACCGACGATCGAATCTCGGGCAAGTAACATACCAATGACAAAGGGAACAACATATGTTGTTATGCGGTTTGACCAATAAAGATCTTTGTAAATATGTGGGAGCCAATATGAACATCCAGGTTCCGCTATTGGTTATTGACCGGAGACATGTCTTGGTCATGTCTACATAGTTCTCGAACCCGTAGGGTCTGCACGCTTAATGTTCGGTGACGATCGGTATTATGATTTTATGTGTTTTGATGTACCGAAGATAGTTCGGAGTCCCAGATGTGATCATGGACATGACGAGGAGTCTCGAAATGGTCGAGACATAAAGATTGATCTATTGGATGACTATATTGATGACCCACAAGTATAGGGGATCTATCGTAGTCCTTTCGATAAGTAAGAGTGTTGAACCCAATGAGGAGCAGAAGGAAGTGATAAGCGGTTTTCAGCAAGGTATTCTCTGCAAGCACTGAAGTTATCGGTAACAGATAGTTTTGTGATAAGGTAATTTGTAACGGGTAACAAGTAAAAAGTGTAAATAAAGTGCAGCAAGATGGCCCAATCCTTTTTGTAGCAAAGGACAAGCCTGGACAAACTCTTATATAGAGAAAAGCGCTCCCGAGGACACATGGGAATTATCGTCAAGCTAGTTTTCATCACGTTCATATGATTCGCGTTCGTTACTTTGATAATTTGGTATGTGGGTGGACCGGTGCTTGGGTGCTGTCCTTTCTTGGACAATCATCCCACTTATGATTAACCCCTATTGCAAGCATGCGCAACTACAAAAGAAGTATTAAGGTAAACCTAACCATAGCATGAAACATACGGATCCAAATCAGCCCCTTATGAAGCAACTCATAAACTAGGGTTTATGCTTCTGTCACTCTAGCAACCCATCATCTACTTATTACTTCCCAGTGCCTTCCTCTAGGCCCAAACAATGGTGAAGTGTCATGTAGTCGACGTTCACATAACACCACTAGAGGAAAGACAACATACATCTCATCAAAATATCGAACGAATACCAAATTCACATGACTACTAATAGCAACTTCTCCCATGTCCTCAGGAACAAACGTAACTACTCACAAAGCATATTCATGTTCATAATCAGAGGGATATTAATATGCATAATAGATCTGAACATATGATCTTCCACCAAATAAACCAACTAGCATCAACTATAAGGAGTAATCAACACTATTAGAAACCCACAGGTACCAATCTGAGACTTTGGGACAAAGATTGGATACAAGAGATGAACTAGGGTTTGAGATGAGATGGTGCTGGTGAAGATGTTGATGGAGATTGACCCCCTCCTGATGAGAGGATCGTTGATCATGACGATGGCGATGATTTCCCCCTCCCAGAGGGAAGTTTCCCCGGCAGAATAGCTCTGCCGGAGCCCTAGATTGGTTCCGCCAAGGTTCCGCCTCGTGGCGGTGGAGTTTCTTCCTGAAAGCTTGCTTATGATTTTTTCCAGGGTAAATGACTTCATATAGCAGAAGATGGGCACCCGGGGCCTGCCAGGGGGCCCACGATGCAGGGGGGCACGCCCCCACCCTCGTGGCCAGGGTGTGGGCACTCCTCTGGTGGATTCTTTCATCAATATATTTTATTAATTCCAAAAATGACTTCCGTGAAATTTCAGGACTTTTGGAGCTGTGCAGAATAGGTCTCTAATATTTGCTCCTTTTCCATTGAAATTCCAGTGTCGGCATTCTCCCTCTTCATGTAAACCTTGTAAAATAAGAGAGAATAGGCATAAGTATTGTGACATAACGTGTAATAACAGCCCATAATGCAATAAATATCGATATAAAAGCATGATGCAAAATGGACGTTTCAACTCCCCCAAGCTTAGACCTCGCTTGTCCTCAAGTGGAAGCCGATAGCGATAAATATGTCCACATGTTTAGAGATAGAGGTGTCGATAAAATAAAATACGGACATGAGGGCATCATGATCATTCTTATAACAACAACATATATGGATATTGTCATATGATTTCTTATTCTCAAGTAATAATCTATTCACAATGTAAAGTATGAATCGGAAACTTTATTGAGAACCAACAAAATATAATCTCGGTCATTGAAGCAATTGCAATTTATCATAACATTGGAAAGAGTCAATATAAGAGCTTTTCAGCAAGTTCACATACTCAACTATAATTTATTCTTTCACAATTGCTAACACTCACGCAATACTTGTGGTTACGGAGTTTTAATCGGACACAGAGAAAGATAGGGGCTTATAGTTTCGCCTCCCAACCTTTTACCTCAAGGGTAATGTCAACAATAATAATTCATGCTAACTTACATCCAACTGGATATATATATCAGGATCTTTCCAACACAATGTGCTTGCCAAAGGATAAAATGTAAAAAAGGAAAGGTGAAGATCACCGTGACTCTTGCATAAGTTAAAAGTAAAAGATAGGCCCTTCGCAGAGGGAAGCATAGGTTGTCATGCGCTTTCATGGTTGGATGCACGAAATCTTAATGCAAAAGAACGTCACTTTATATTGCCACTTGTGATATGGACCTTTATTATGCATTCCGTCGCTTTTATTTCTTCGACATCACAAGATCGTATAAAGCTTATTTTCTCCACACTAATAAGTCATACATATTTAGAGAGCAATTTTTATTGTATGCACCGATGACAACTTACTTGCAGGATCTTACTCAATCCGTAGGTAGATATGGTGGACACTCATGGCAAAACTGGTTTAAGGATATTCGGAAGCACAAGTAGTATCTCTACTTGGTGCAAATAATTGGCTAGCATGAGGGGGAAAGGCAAGCTCAACATGTTGGATGATCCATGACAATATACTTTATTTCGGATATAAGAAAACATAACCCATTACGTTGTCTTCCTTGTCCAACATCAACTCTTTAGAATGTCATATTTTAATGAGTGCTCATAGTCATAAAAGATGTCCAAGATAGTATATTTATCTGTGAAATCTCTCTTTCTTTATTACTTCCTATTAATTGCAACGATGACCAAAACTGGGTTTGTCAACTCCGAACAACTTTTATTCATCATACTCTTTATATGTGAAGTCATTACTCTCCATAAGATCAATATGATCTCTTTATTTCTTTTTATTATTTCTTTTTCTTTTATTCCCTCAAGATCATAGAAAGATAATCAAGCCCTTGACTCAACACTAATCTTTATTATATATAGCTCATGGACTCGATTACATAGAAGGATCATAAAGCAAAACTCAAAACTAAATCAAACTAAAACTTTATTCTACTAGATCAAGATAATACCAAAAGGATCGAACTAAGAAAAACGGTAAAGATAGGAGTGTGATGGTGATACGATACCGGGGCACCTCCCCCAAGATTGGCGGTTGCCAAGGGGAGTGCCCATACCCATGTGATTATATCTCTTTTGCTGGTGAAGGAGTTGTTGATGATGTTGATGATTGTGCCTTCAGCTTTTTCATATTGTACTCAAGAAGAGCAATTTCCTCCTTTATATCATCGACTTCCGTTTCCAGCTTCAAGATCTTGTCACATAAATCTCCTTTGCTTTTCTGCCGAAAACGAGAAGGAATACATCGGTTGTTAGACAGATTAGCCCTCTTAGGAAGACTAGACTTCTTAAACTTCACGTGCATATCCCAAGGTTGAGGTAGAGGGACATCCTCCTCCTCCGAACTTGAATCATTGATCCTCATCAAATGAGCATCCTATTCATCATCCGTAGTTCGACCACAAGGAGATAGATCCCCATAGATCTTTGGGTCAGCAACGAGATGTGAGACATAGCTCTCTCCGTCGGACTCCTGAGATGACATCTTGCTCCAAATATGCGACAGAAACAACTCGAAACAAAAACAGAGGATATTTGCGTGATACAGTGGTCAAAACCTTCGGGAGATTATATAATGAATTTTTACCTACCAAAAGAAGTATCGTGCAAGAAAACAGAGTCCGGAGGGCACAGGAGGTGCCCACGAGGCAGGGGCGCGCCTCCCACCCTCGTGGAAGCCTCGTGTCCTTCCCGGACTACTTCTTATTTTCCTATTTTCTTAAATATTCCAAAACAGAGAAAAATTGTCATTAGAACTGTTTTGGAGTCGGTTTACTTACCGTACCACGTACCTATTCCTTTTCGGAGTCTGAAATATTCTGGAAAGTGTCCCTTATGTATTCCTCCGGGGTTACGGTTTCAATAACATTAGTTTCAACATTTACAGGATTACCTGAGATATAATGTTTGATTCTTTGACCGTTCACCACCTTCGGATTTGTGCCTTCGAAGTTGTTGATTTTTATGGCACCGGAACGATAGACCTCCTCGATAACGTAAGGACCTTCCCATTTAGAGAGAAGTTTTCCTGCAAAAAATCTTAAAGGAGAGTTGTATAGCAATACATAATCACCTACATTAAACTCACGCTTTTGTATCCTTTTGTCATGCCATCTTTTAACTTTTTCTTTAAATAGTTTGGCATTCTCATAGGCCTGGGTTCTCCATTCATCAAGTGAGCTAATGTCAAATAGCCTCTTCTCACCGGCAAGTTTCAAATCATAACTGAGCTCTTTAATGGCCCAATATGCCTTATGTTCTAGTTCGAGAGGTAGGTGGCATGCTTTTCCATAAACCATTTTATACGGAGACATACCCATAGGGTTTTTATATGCAGTTCTATGGGCCCATAATGCATCATCAAGTTTCTTGGACCAATTCTTTCTAGATCTATTAACAGTCTTTTGCAAAATTAATTTGAGCTCTTTATTACTCAATTCTACTTGACCACTAGACCGTGGTGATATGGAGATGCAATTCTATGATTGACATCATACTTAGCAAGCATTTTACGAAAAGCACCATGAATAAAATGTGAGCCACCATCAATCATTAAATATCTAGGGACTCCAAACCTCGGAAAAATAACTTCTTTAAGCATCTTAATAGAGGTGTTATGATCAGCACTACTAGTTGGAATAGCTTGTACCCACTTAGTAACGTAATCAACATCAACTAAAATATGTGTATATCCATTAGAGGAAGGAAACGGTCCCATATAATCAAAGCCCCAAACATCAAATGGTTCAGTGACAAGTGAATAATTCATAGGCATTTCTTGACGTCTACTAATATTACCAATTCTTTGACATTCATCGCAAGATAAGACAAACTTACGGGCATCTTTGGAGAGAGTAGGCCAATAAAAACCGGATTGCAATACCTTATGCGCAGTTCTATCTCCAGCGTGATGTCCTCCATAAGCTTCGGAGTGACACTTGCGTAGGATCTGTTCCTGTTCATGCTCAGGTATACAACGTCTAATAACACCATCTACTCCTTTATAAAGGTGTGGGTCATCCCAGAAGTAATGTCTTAAATCATAGAAAACCTTTTTCTTTTGCTGGTATGTGAAACTAGGTGGTATAAATTTATCAACAATGTAATTAGCATAATCAGCATACCATGGAGCAGTACGAGAAGCATTTATGACAGCTAATTGTTCATCAGGAAAGCTATCATCAGTAGGTAGTGGGTCATCAAGAACATTCTCTAACCTATACAAGTTGTCTGCAACGGGGTTCTCAACTCCCTTTCTATCAATAATATGCAAGTCAAATTCTTGTAGCAAGAGAACCCATCTAATTAGTCTAGGCTTAGCATCCTTCTTTTCCATAAGGTATTTAATAGCAGCATGATCAGTGTGAATAGTTACTTTAGAATCAACAATATAAGGTCTGAACTTATCACAAGCAAAAACAACTTCAAAAATTCTTTTTCAGTAGTAGCATAATTCTCTGGGCATTGTCTAGAGTTTTACTAGCATATTGAATAACATTTAATTTTTATCAACTCTCTGCCCTAGAACAACACCTACAACATAATCACTAGCATCACACATAATTTCAAAGGGTAAATTCCAATCAGCTGGCTGAACAATAGGTGCAGAAATCAATGCTTTCTTAAGTATTTCAAATGCTTCTACACAATCATCATCGAAGACAAAAGGAATATCTTTTTGTAATAGATTAGTCAGGGGCCGAGAAATTTTTGAGAAGTCCTTAATGAACCTCCTATAAAAATCGGCATGACCTAGAAAAATTCTTATACCTTTGATGTCCTTGGGACACGGCATCTTTTCAATGGCATCAACTTTAGCTTTATCAACTTCAATGCCTCTTTCAGAAATTTTATGCCCCAAAACAATGCCTTCATTGACCATAAAGTGGCATTTCTCCCAATTCAAGACAAGATTAGTTTCTTCACATCTCTGCAGAACTCGATCAAGGTTGCTCAAGCAATCATCAAAAGAGGATCCATAAACAGAGAAATCATCCATGAAACCCTCACAAATCTTTTCAAAAAAGTCAGAGAATATAGCCACAATGCATCTTTGAAAGGTAGCAGGTGCATTACATAAACCAAAAGGCATACGTCTATAAGCAAAAGTACCGAAAGGGCAAGTAAAAGTGGTCTTTTCTTGATCATCAGCTGACACAGGTATTTGAGAGAAACCAGAATAACCATCTAGAAAGCAAAAATGTGTATGTTTGGATAATCTTTCTAGCATTTGATCAATAAAAGGCAAAGGGTAATGATCTTTTTTAGTAGCTTTATTTAATTTGCGAAAATCAATCACCATCCTATAACCTGTAATAATTCTTTGCGGGATCAATTCATCTTTATCATTAGGAATGACAGTAATACCTCCCTTCTTAGGGACACAATGGATAGGGCTTACCCACTGACTATCAGCAACGGGATAAATTATACCTGCTTCAAGGAGCTTTAATATTTCCTTTCTTACCACTTCTTTCATCTTAGGATTTAGCCGTCGTTGGTGATCGGTAACTGGTTTGGCGTCTTTCTCCAAATTTATTTTGTGTTGACATAGAGTGGGAATAATGCCCTTAAGATCATCAATAGTATATCCAATAGCAGCACGGTGCTTCTTCAGAGTTTTCAATAATTTCTCTTCTTCATGCTCTAAAAGGTTAGCACTAATAATAACAGGATATATTTTCTTTCCATCAAGATAAGCATATTTAAGAGTATTAGGTAATGGTTTAAGCTCAAACACGGGATCAACCTTGGGTGGAGGAGGATCCCCTAGGATTTCAACAGACAAATTGTGTTTCAGAATAGGTCCCTGTTTAAAGAATACTTCATCTATTTCCCTTCTTTCATTCATGAACATATCATTTTCAGGTCAAGCAAATATTGTTCTAAAGGATCACTAGGAGGCACGGCAATAGAAGCAAGACCAATAATTTCATCTTTACTAGGAAATTCCTCATCACGGGGTTGTCTATGAAATTTAGCAAAATTAAACTCATGAGACATATCACCCAAACCAATAGTAACAGTCTCCTTTTCGCAGTCTATCCTAGCATTAACGGTGTTCAAGAAAGGTCTACCAAATATAATGGGACAAAAGCTATCTTGTGGGGAACCAAGAACAAGAAAATCAGCATGATATTTAACCTTCCCACACAAGACTTCAACATCTCTAACAATCCCAATCGGTGAAATAGTATCTCTATTGGCAAGCTTAATTGTAACATCGATATCTTCTATCTCAGCAGGTGCAATATCATGCATAATTTCTTCGTATAAAGAATGAGGTATTGCACTGGCACTAGCACCCATATCACACAAGCCATGATAACAATGATCTCCTATTTTAACAGAAATAACAGGCATGCCTACAATAGGTCTATGTTTATCTTTAGCACCAGGTTTAGCAATTCTAGCAGTTTCCTCACAGAAATAAATAACATGCCCATCAATATTATTAGCCAAGAGATCTTTAACCATAGAAATATTAGGTTCAACTTTAACTTGCTCAGGAGGTTTGTGTGTCCTAACATTACTTTTGTTGACTACAGTTGAAGCTTTAGCATGATCCTTTATTTTAACAGGGAAAGGTGGTTTCTCAACATAAGCAGTAGGAACAATAGGATCATTATAAGTGATAGTCTTTTCTTCAACTTTAATAGGTGCAACTACTTTTACTTCAATGGGAGGATTATATTTAAACCACTTCTCCTTAGGGAGATCAACATGAGTAGCAAAAGATTCATAGAAAGAAGCTATTATCTCAGAGTCAAGTCCATATTTAGTGCTAAATTCACGGAAAACATCGGTATCCATAAAAGATTTAACACAATCAAACATAGGTGTTATACCTGACTCCTTACCTTCGTCGAGATCCCAATCTTCAGAGTTGCATTTAATTCTTTCCAATAAATCCCATTTGAATTCAATAGTCTTCATCATAAAAGAGCCAGTACAAGAAGTATCGAGCATGGAGCGATTATTGAGAGAGAGCCGAGCATAAATTTTTTGAATAATCATTTCTCTTGAGAGCTCATGATTGGGGCATGAATATAACATTGACTTAAGCCTCCCCCAAGCTTGAGCGATGCTTTCTCCTTCGCGAGGCAAAAAATTATATATATAATTATGATCATGATGAACAAGATGCATAGGATAAAACTTCTGATGAAATTCCAATTTCAATCGTCTGTAGTCCCATGATCCCATATCATCACATAGCCTATACCATGTCAATGCCTCTCCCTTCAAAGATAAAGGGAAGACCTTCTTCTTGATAACATCATCGGGCATACCTGCAAGCTTAAATAATCCACAAACTTCATCCACATAGATTAGGTGTAAATCGGGATGCAATGTTCCATCTCCTGCAAAAGGATTAGCTAGCAGTTTCTCTATCATACCCGAAGGAATTTCAAAGTAAACATTTTAAGTAGGTTCAGTAGGTTGAGGGGTAGATAATTGTGGTTCCGGACGAGGTGAAGATACCCCGAACAAGCCCCTCAAAGGATTGTTTTCCATAGAAACAAGTGACAGTAAATTTCAGCACACTATATAAATTTTTCCTTACCAAATTCCACCTACCAAAGGCGCTTCACTGCCCGGCAACGGCGCAAGAAAAGAGTATTGATGACCCACAAGTATAGAGGATCTATCGTATTCCTTTCGATAAGTAATAGTGTCGAATCCAACGAGGAGCAGAAGGAAATGATAAGCGGTTTTCAGCAAGGTATTCTCTGCAAGCACTGTAATTATCGGTAACAGATAGATTTGTGATAAGGTAATTTGTAACGGGTAACAAGTAACAAGTGTAAATAAAGTGCAGCAAGATGGCCCAATCCTTTTTGTAGCAAAGGAAAAACCTGGACAAATTCTTATATAGAGAAAAGCGCTCCCGAGGACACATGGGAATTATCGTCAAGCTAGTTTTCATCACGTTCATATGATTCACGTTCGTTACTTTGATAATTTGGTATGTGGGTGGGCCGGTGCTTGGGTGCTGTCCTTTCTTGGACAAGCATCCCACTTACGATTAACCCCTATTGCAAGCATCCGCAACTACAAAAGAAGTATTAAGGTAAACCTAACCATAGCATGAAACATATGGATCCAAATCAGCCCCTTACGAAGCAACTCATAAACTAGGGTTTAAGCTTCTGTCACTCTAGCAACCCATCATCTACTTATTAATTCCCAATGCCTTCCTCTAGGCCCAAACAATGGTGAAGTGTCATGTAGTCGACGTTCACATAACACCACTAGAGGAAAGACAACATACATCTCATCAAAATATCGAATGAATACCAAATTCACATGACTACTAATAGAAAGACTTCTCCCATGTCCTCACGAACAAACGTAGCTACTCACAAAGCATATTCATGTTCATAATCAGAGGGATATTAATATGCATAAAAGATCTGAACATATGATCTTCCACCAAATAAACCAACTAGCATCAACTACAAGGAGTAATCAACACTATTAGCAACCCACAGGTACCAATCTGAGGCTTTGGGACAAAGATTGGATACAAGAGATGAACTAGGGTTTGAGATGAGATGGTGCTGATGAAGATGTTGATGGAGATTAACCCCCTCCCGATGAGAGGATCATTGGTGATGACGATGCGATGATTTCCCCTCCCGGAGGGAAGTTTCCTGATTCGTCTCCAACGTATCTATAATTTTTGATTGCTCCATGCTACTTTATCTACTGTTTTGGACTATATTAGGCTTTATTTTCCACTTTTATATTATTTTTTGGACTAACCTATTAACCGGAGGCCCAGCCCATAATTGCTATTTTTTTTGCCTATTTCAGTGTTTCGAAGAAAAGGAATATCAAATGAAGTCCAAACGGAATGAAGCCTTCGGGAACGTGATTTTCTCACGAGCGTGATCCAGGAGACTTGGACCCTACTCCAAGAAGTGTGAGGCGGTCACGAGGTGGGGCGCCCCCTAGGGCGCGCCTGCCTCGTGGGCCCCTGTTGCTCCACCGACGTACTCCTTCCTCCTATATATACCTCGTACCCCAAATGATCGAGCAGGGCCAAAACCTAATTCCACCGCCGCAACTTCCTGTATCCACGAGATCCCATCTTGGGGCCTGTTCCGGAGCTCCGCCGGAGGGGGAATCCACCACGGAGGGCTTCTACATCATCACCATAGCCCCTCCGATGAAGTGTGAGTAGTTTACTTCAGACCTTTGGGTCCATAGCTAGTAGCTAGATGGCTTCTTCTCTCTTTTTGGATCTCAATACAATGTTCTCCCCCTCTCTCGTGGAGATCTATTCGATGTAATATTGTTTTTGCGGTGTATTTGTTGAGACCGATGAATTGTGGGTTTATGATCAAGATTATCTATGAACAATATTTGAATCTTCTCTGAATTCTTTTATGTATGATTGGTTATCTTTGCAAGTCTCTTCGAATTATCCGTTTGGTTTGGCCAACTAGATTGGTAGTTCTTGCAATGGGAGAAGTGCTTAGCTTTGGGTTCAATCTTGCGGTGTCCTTTCCCAGTGACAGAAGGGGCAGCAAGGCACATATTGTATTGTTGCCATCGAGGATAACAAGATGGGGTTTATATCATATTGCATGAATTTATCCCTCTACATCATGTCATCTTGATTAAGGCGTTACTCTGTTTTTAACTTAATACTCTAGATGCATGCTGGATAGCGGTCGATGAGTGGAGTAATAGTAGTAGATGAAGGCAGGAGTCGGTCTACTTGTGTCGGACGTGATGCCTATATACATGATCATTACTAGATATTCTCATAACTATGCTCAATTTTGTCAATTGCTCAACAGTAATTTGTTCACCCACCGTAGAATACTTAAGGTCTTGAGAGAAGCCACTAGTGAAACCTATGGCCCCCGAGTCTATTCTCATCATATCAATCTCCATCACTTTAATACTTTCTTTGTTTTTACTTTGCCTTTTACTTTTCACTTTGCATCTCTATATCAAAAATAACAAAAATATTATTTATCATCTCTATCAGATCTCAGTCTCGTAAGTGACCGTGAAGGGATTGACAACCCCTAATCGCGTTGGTTGCGAGGAGCTATTGTTTTGTGCAGGTACGAGGGACTTGTGCGTAGCCTCCTACTGGATTGATACCTTGGTTCTCAAAAACTGAGGGAAATACTTACGCTACTTTGCTGCATCCTCTCCTCTTCGGGGAAATCCAACATAGTGCTCAAGAGGTAGCAAGAAGAATTTCTGGCGTTGTTGCCGGGGAGGCTTACGCAAGAGCAAGTCAAGACTTGGACTCCTAACAACAAGCCACTTCTGGCACTGTTAAAGTGTACATACCAAGTACCCATCACAATCCCTACCTCCCGCATTATATTATTTGCCATTTGCCTCTCATTTTCCTCTCCCCCACTTCACCCTTGCCGTTTTATTCGCCCTCTCTTTCCCAATCTCCTCCTCTTTTTCCCGTTTGCCTTTTTCTCACTTGCCTTTTGTTTTCTCGTGTGTTAGTTTGCTTGCTTGTCGTTATGTCTGAAATTGGGGAAATTATTGCCGATATGGGCGATAATAATATCATAGAAAATTCTGAAGCTCCTGCTGAAGAATCCCCTACCTATCATACAAAAAGATTTCGAATCGGTAGTGGTAATATTATTGGAAATGGAGTTATTCAAGATTTCTTTACTTGTGCTGGTGCTTTACCCTCTATGGGTGGTTCTATTCTCCATAGAACGAGTAGCCTTGCGGACGCTATTGCCATGCTTATCGTTGAACTTGAAAGGCAATTTATGCATATGCACCCTTCTATACAAAGACTTTTCCTAGATTTTTCTAATATTGAACACTCCTCTGTTAAGCGTGCCACTACAATATTTTTGGCTCATGAATTCAGATTTATAATAAAAGAAGCCAAAGAAATCTTTGCGCATTATAGGGTGGACGTTGGCCGTCCTCCCATAGAATCTATGCTTTTTGATCAAGAAGAAATAATGCGTTTTCAATCTATCGACTATGTTGCTTTCAATGAAAATCTTAGAAAAAAGGTGCCTACCAATATTTTAATTGATAGAATCTCTGAACTTAATGATTATTTGGCTATTCAAAATAATGAGCTAGGATGCTCTCTTGAGTATAGGCTCACCAAGTTCTGTCAAAAGAACGCTTATAATGATGAATTGGCTGTGCAATACGAAGGGCCGAAAGAGGAACCTATACCTCCTAAAATTGATCTTGGGGACTTTTGTCCTATTAAATTTAGCCCTTTTGATTACTTTTTCTTGCCCCAAAGAAAACTTGCTGCAGAACGTTGAGAATATGAAATGAGTTTTACCGATCTATCTTATTACTACGGCACTACTTAAATCTATCCTTGCTTTTATGCCTAGCTAGGGGCGTTAAACGATAGCGCTTGTTGGGAGGCAACCCAATTTTATTTTTAGTTTTTTTAGGAATAAATAATCCATCTAGCCTCTGTTTAGATGTGGTTTTATTTTTAAAATAGTGTTTGTGCCAAGTTAGACCTATAGGATCTTCTTGGATGATAGTTATCTGATCTTGCTGTAATTTCCAGAATCTTTCTGTTCACGAAAACAATTGTTAAAAATCACCAGAATGTGATAAAATAGTTATTCCAATTGATTCGGATCATTAAACAAATTTTCCAGGTCTTCCTATTTTGGTAGAATTTTTGGAGTTCCAGAAGTTTGCGTTAGTTACAGATTACTACAGACTATTCTGTTTTTGACAGAGTCTGTTTTCCGTGTGTTGTTTGCTTATTTTGATGAATATATGGCTAGTAAAATAGTTTATAATCCATAGAGAAGTTGGAATACAGTAGGTTTAACACAAATATAAATAAATAATGAGTTCATTATAGTACCTTAAAGTAGTCTTTTGTTTTCTTTCTCTAACGGAGCTCACGAGATTTCTATTGAGTTTTGTGTTGTGAAGTTTTCAAGTTTTGGGTAAATTCTTTTGATGGATTATGGAACAAGGAGTGGCAAGAGCCTAAGCTTGGGGATGTCCATGGCACCCCCAAGATAATCCAAGGACACCAAAAAGTAAAAGCGGGGCATCCCCTCTTTCGTCTACTTCCATCGGTAATTTACTTGGAGCTATATTTTTATTCACCACATGATATGTGTTTTGCTTGGAGCATCTTTTATTATTTGCGTCTTTGTTTGTTACTTTACCACAATCATCCTTGCTGTACACACCTTTCTAGAGAGCCATACATAAATTGGAATTTGATAGAATACTCTATGTGCTTCACTTATATCTTTTGAGCTTGATAGTTTTGCTCATAGTGCTTCACTTATATCTTTTGAGCGTGATAATTTTTGCTCTAGTGCTTCACTTAGATATTTTAGAGCACGGTGGTGGATTTGTTTTAAAGAAACTATTGATCTCTCATGCTTCACTTAGATTATTTTGGGAGTCGTTAATAGCATGGTAATTTGCTTAATATTAATATACTTGGTATTCAAGATATGTGAAACTTTCTTTTGAGTGCGTTGAATACTAAGAAAAGTTTGATGCTTGATAATTGTTTTGAGATATGAAGATGGTGATATTAGAGTCATGCTAGTTGAGTAGTTGTGAATTTAAAGAATACTTGTGTTGAAGTTTGTGATTCCCGTAGCATGCACGTATGGTGAACCGTTATGTGATGAACTCGGAGCATGATTTATTTATTGATTGTCTTCCTTATGAGTGGCGGTCGGGGACGAGCGATGGTATTTTCCTACCAATCTATCCCCCTAGGAGCATGCGCGTAATACTTTGCTTTGATAACTTCTAGATTTTTGCAATAAGTATATGAGTTCTTTATGACTAATGTTGAGTCCATGGATTATACGCACTTTTTCCCATCCTTCCACCATTGCTAGCCTCTCTAATACCGCGCACTTTTTGCCGGTATCATACACCCACCATATATCTTCCTCAAAACAGCCACCATACCTACCTATCATGGCATTTCCATAGCCATTCCGAGATATATTTCCATGCAACTTTCCACCGTTCCGTTTATTATGACACACTCCATCATTGTCATATTGCTAGCATGATCATGTAGTTGACATCGTATTTGTGGCAAACCCACCGTTCATAATTCTTTCATACATGTCACTCTTGATTCATTGCATATCCCGGTACACCGCCGGAGGCATTCATATAGAGTCATACTTTGTTCTAAGAATCAAGTTGTAATTGTTGAGTTGTAAGAAAAATAGAAGTGTGATGATCATCATTCTTTAGAGCATTGTCCCAAGTGAGGAAAGGATGATGGAGACCATGATTCCCCCACAAGTCGGGATGAGACTCCGGGGACAATGAAAAAAGAGAAAAGGCCCAAATAAAAAAAATGAGAGAAAAAGAGAGAAGGGACAATGCTACTATCCTTTTACCACACTTGTGCTTCAAAGTAGCACCAAGATCTTCATGATAGAGAGTCTCTCATTTTATCACTTTCATATACTAGTGGGAATTTTTCATTATAGAACTTGGCTTGTATATTCCAATGATGGGCTTCCTCAAATGCCCTAGGTCTTCGTGAGCAAGCGAGTTGGATGCACACCCACTTAGTTTCTTTTGTTGAGCTTTCATATACTTATAGCTCTAGTGCATCCGTTGCATGGCAATCCCTACTCACTCACATTGATATATATTGATGGGCATCTCCATAGCCCGTTGATCGCCTAGTTGATGTGAGACTATCTTCTCCTTTTGTCTTCTCCACAACCACCATTCTATTCCACATATAGTGCTATATCCATGGCTCACGCTCATGTATTGCGTGAAGATTGAAAAAGTTTTGAAAATGTTAAAGTATGAAACAATTGCTTGGCTTGTCATCGGGTTGTGCATGATTTAAATATTTTGTGTCGGGAAGATGGAGCATAGCCGACTATATGATTTTGTAGGGATAACTTTCTTTGGCCATGTTATTTTGAGAAGACATAATTGCTTAGTTAGTATGCTTGAAGTATTATTATTTTTATGTCAATATGAACTTTTGTCTTGAATCTTTCGGATCTGAATATTCATACCACAATTAAGAAGATTTACATTGAAATTATGCCAAAGTATCACTCCGCATCAAAAATTCTCTTTTTATCATTTACCTACTCGAGGACGAGCATAAATTAAGCTTGGGGATGCCTGATACGTCTCCAACGTATCTATAATTTTTGATTTCTCCATGCTACTTTATCTACTGTTTTGGACTATATTGGGCTTTATTTTCCACTTTTATATTATTTTTGGGACTAACCTATTAACCGGAGGCCCAGCCCAGAATTGCTGTTTTTTTGCCTATTTCAGTGTTTCGAAGAAACGAAATATCAAACGGAGTCCAAACGGAATGAAACCATTGGGAACATGATTTTCTCACCGAATGTGATCCAGGAGACTTGGACCCTACTCCAAGAAGTAATAGAGGCGGTCACGAGGGTGGGGGCGCCCCCCTAGGGCGCGCCCCCTGCCTCGTGGGCCCCCTGTTGCTCCACCGATGTACTCCTTCCTCCTAGATATACCTACGTACCCCCAAACGATCAGAACAGGAGCCAAAAACATAATTCCACCGCCGCAACTTCCTGTATCCACGAGATCCCATCTTGGGGCCTGTTCCGGAGCTCCGCCGGAGGGGGCATCCACCACGGAGGGCTTCTACATCATCACCATAGCCTCTCCGATGAAGTGTGAGTAGTTTACTTCAGACCTTCGGGTCCATAGCTAGTAGCTAGATGGCTTCTTCTCTCTTTTTGGATCTCAATACAATGTTCTCCCCCTCTCTCGTGGAGATCTATTCGATGTAATATTCTTTTTGCGGTGTGTTTGTTGAGATTGATGAATTGTGGGTTTATGATCAAGATTATCTATGAACAATATTTGAATCTTCTCTGAATTCTTTTATGTATGATTGGTTATCTTTGCAAGTCTCTTCGAATTATCCATTTGGTTTGGCCAACTAGATTGGTAGTTCTTGCAATGGGAGAAGTGCTTAGCTTTGGGTTCAATCTTGCGGTGTCCTTTCCCGATGATGTAAGGGCAGCAAGGCACGTATTGTATTGTTGCCATCGAGGATAACAAGATGGGGTTTTATCATATTGCATGAATTTATCCCTCTACATCATGTCATCTTGCTTAAGGCGTTACTCTGTTTTAACTTAATACTCTAGATGCATGCTGGATAGCGGTCGATGAGTGGAGTAATAGTAGTAGATGCAGCAGCAATCGGTCTACTTGTCTCGGACATGATGCCTATATACATGATCATACCTAGATATTCTCATAACTATGCTCAATTCTGTTAATTGCTCAACAGTAATTTGTTCACCCACCGTAGAATACTTATGCTCTTGAGAGAAGCCACTAGTGAAACCTATGGCCCCCGGGTCTATGCTCATCATATCAATCTCCATCACTTTAATACTTGCTTTGTTTTTACTTTTCCTTTTACTTTTCACTTTGCATCTCTATATCAAAAATACCAAAAATATTATTTATCATCTCTATCAGATCTCAGTCTCGTAAGTGACCGTGAAGGGATTGACAACCCCTAATCGCGTTGGTTGTGAGGAGCTATTGTTTTGTGCAGGTACGAGGGACTTGTGCGTAGCCTCCTATTGGATTGATACCTTGGTTCTCAAAAACAGAGGGAAATACTTACGCTACTTTGCTGCATCATCCTCTCCTCTTCGGGGAAATCCAACGCAGTGCTCAAGAGGTAGCATTTCCCCGGCAGAACAGCTCTGCCGGAGCCCCAAATTGGTTCCGCCAAGGTTCTGCCTCGTGGCGGCGGAGTTTCTTCCCGAAAGCTTGCTTATGATTTTTTTCCAGGGTAAATGACTTCATATAGCAGAAGATGGGCACCGGGGGCCTGCCAGGGGGCCCACGAGGGAGGGGGGCACACCCAGGGGGTAGGGCGCGCCCCCACCCTCGTGGCCAGGGTGTGGGCCCCGTTTGGTGGATTCTTTCACCAGTATTTTTTTATTAATTCCAAAAATGACTTCCGTGAAGTTTCAGGACTTTTCGAGATGTGCAGAATAGGTCTTTAATATTTGCTCCTTTTCCAGCCCAGAATTCCAGCTGCTGGCATTCTCCCTCTTCATGTGAACCTTGTAAAATAAGAGAGAATAGGCAAAAGTATTGTGACGTAACGTGTAATAACAACCCATAATGCAATAAATATCGATATAAAAGCATGATGCAAAATGGACGTATCATATATTCGGACACCGGATTTCGGGGGTCACCGGATAATTATAGGAGTGCCGGGGGGTTATCGGAACCCCCGGGGGAACTAATGGGCCAACATGGGCCTTGTGAGAGATAGAGAGGAGGGGCCATAGGGCTGGCCGTGCCCCCCCTGGGAGTCCGAACTGGACAAGGGTGGCGGCGCCCCCTCTTTCCCTCCCTCTCTCCCTCTCCTTCCTTCCCCCTTCCTCCTCCTAGTTGGACTAGGAAAGGGGGAGTCCTACTCCTACTAGGAGGAGGATTCCTCCCCTCCTTGGCGCGCCCCAAGGGCCGGCCGGCCTCCCCCTTTCTCCTTTATATACGGGGGCAGGGGGCACCCTAGAACATACAAGTTGATCATTGATCTCTTAGCCGTGTGCGGTGCCCCCCTCCACCATAATCCACCTCGGTCATATCGTTGCAGTGCTTAGGCGAAGCCCTGCGCCGGTAGCTTCATCATCACCGTCATCACGCTATCGGGCTGATGAAGCTCTCCCTCGACACTCTGCTGGATCAAGAGTTCGTGGGACGTCACCGAGCCGAACGTGTGCATATCACGGAGGTGCCGTACTTTCGGTGCTAGGATCGGTCGATCATGAAGACGTACGACTACATCAACCGCGTTGTCATAACACTTCCGCTTACGGTCTACGAGGGTACGTAGACAACACTCTCCCCTCTCGTTGCTATGCATCACCATGATCTTGCGGGTGCATAGGAGAATTTTTGAAATTACTACGTTCCCCAACAGTGGCATCCGAGCCAGGTTTATGCGTAGATGTTGTATGCACGAGTAGAACACAAGTGAGTTGTGGGCGATAATAGTCATACTACTTACGAGCATGTCATACTTTGATTCGCCGGTATTGTTGGATGAAGCGGCCCGGACCGACATTACGCGTACGCTTACGTGAGACTGGTTCTACCGATGTGCTTCGCGCACAGGTGGCTGGCGGGTGTCAGTTTCTCCAACTTTAGTTGAATAGAGTGTGCCTACGCCTGCTCCTTGTTGAAGGTTAAAACATCACATACTTGACGAAAAATCGTTGTGGTTTTGATGCGTAGGTAAGAACGGTTCTTGCTCAGCCCGTAGCGGCCACATAAAACTTGCAACAACAAAGTAGAGGACTTCTAACTTGTTTTTGCAGGGCATGTTGTGATGTGATATGGTCAAGACATGATGCTAAATTTTATTGTATGAGATGATCATGTTTTGTAACAGAGTTATCGGGAACTGGCAGGAGCCATATGGTTGTCGCTTTATTGTATGAACTGCAATCACCATGTAATTGCTTAACTTTATCACTAAGCGGTAGCGATAGTCGTAGAATCAATAGTTGGCGAGAGGACAACGATGGTACGATGGAGATCAAGGTGTCGCGCCGGTGACGATGGTGATCATGACGGTGCTTTGGCGATGGAGATCAAAGGCACAAAATGATGATGGCCATATCATATCACTTATATTGATTGCATATGATGTTTATCCTTTATGCATCTTATTTTGCTTAGTTCGACGGTAGCATTATAAGATGATCTCTCACTAAATTTCAAGGTACAAGTGTTCTCCCTGAGTATGCACCGTTGCCAAAGTTCGTCGTGCCGAGACACCACGTGATGATCGGGTGTGATAAGCTCTACGTTCACATACAACAAGTGCAAGCCAGTTTTGCACATGCAGAATACTCGGGTTAAACTTGACGAGCCTAGCATATGCAGATATGGCCTCAGAACACTGAGACCAAAAGGTCGAGCGTGAATCATATAGTAGATGTGATCAACATAGTGATGTTCACCATTGAAAACTACTCCATCTCACGTGATGTCGGACATGGTTTAGTTGATATGTATCACGTGATCACTTAGATGATTAGAGGGATGTCTATCTAAGTGGGAGTTCTTTAGTAATATGATTAATTGAACTTTAATTTATCATGAACTTAGTACCTGATAGTATTTTGAATGTCTATGTTGTTGTAGATAGATGGCCCGTGCTGTTGTTCCGTTGAATTTTAATGCGTTCCTAGAGAAAGCTAAGTTGAAAGATGATGGTAGCAACTACACGGACTGGGTCCGTAACTTGAGGATTATCCTCATTGCTGCACAGAAGAATTACGTCCTGGAAGCACCACTAGGTGCCAAACCCGCTGCAGGAGCAACGCCATATGTTATGAATGTCTGGCAGAGCAAAGCTGATGACTACTCGATAGTTCAGTGTGCCATGCTTTACGGCTTAGAACTGGGACTTCAACGATGTTTTGAACGTCATGGAGCATATGAGATGTTCCAGGAGTTGAAGTTAATATTTCAAGCAAATGCCCGAATTGAGAGATATGAAGTCTCCAATAAATTCTACAGCTGCAAGATGGAGGAGAATAGTTCTGTCAGTGAGCATATACTCAAAATGTCTGGGTATAACAATCACTTGATTCAACTGGGAGTTAATCTTCCTGATGATAGTGCCATTGACAAAATTCTTCAATCACTGCCACCAAGCTACAATAGCTTCGTGATGAACTATAACATGCATGTGATGGATAAGACAATTCCCGAGCTCTTCGCAATGCTAAAGGCTGCGGAGGTAGATATCAAGAAGGAGCATCAAGTGTTGATGGTCAACAAGACCACCAGTTTCAAGAAAAAGGGTAAAGGGAAGAAAGGGAACTTCTAGAAGAACGGCAAGCAAGTTGCTGCTCAAGTGAAGAAGCCCAAGTCTGGACCTAAACCTGAGACTGAGTGCTTCTACTGCAAAGGGACTGGTCACTGGAAGCGGAACTACCCCAAGTATTTGGCGGATAAGAAGGATGGCAAGGTGAACAAAGGTATATGTGATATACATGTTATTGATGTGTACCTTACTAATGCTCGCAGTAGCACCTGGGTATTTGATACTAGTTCTGTTGCTAATATTTGCAACTCGAAACAGGGACTACGGTTTAAGCGAAGATTGTCTAAGGATGAGGTGACGATGCGCGTGGGAAATGGTTCCAAAGTCGATGTGATCGCAGTCGGCACACTACCTCTACATCTACCTTTGGGATTAGTTTTAGACCTGAATAATTGTTATTTGGTGCCAGCGTTAAGCATGAACATTATATCTGGTTCTTGTTTGATACGGGAGGGTTATTCATTTAAATCAGAGAACAATGCTTGTTCTATTTATATGAGTAATATCTTTATGGTCATGCACCCTTGAAGAGTGGTCTATTTTTATTGAATCTCGATAGTAATGATACACATATTCATAATATCGAAGCCAAAAGATGCAGAGTTGATAATGATAGTGCAACTTATTTGTGGCACTGGCGTTTGGGTCATATTGGTATAAAGCGCATGAAGAAACTCCATTCTGATGGACTTTTGGAATCACTTGATTATGAATCACTTGGTACTTGCAAACCATGCCTCATGGCCAAGATGACTAAAACTCCGTTCTCGAGTGAGCAACAGATTTGTTAGAAATCATACATACTGATGTATGTGATCCGATGAATATTGAGGCTCGCGGTGGGTATCGTTATTTTCTCACCTTCACACATGATTTGAGCAGATATGGGTATATCTACTTGATGAAACATAAGTCTGAAACATTTGAAAAGTTCAAAGAATTTCAGAGTGAAGTGGAAAATCATCGTAACAAGAAAATAAAGTTTCTATGATCTGATCATGGAGGAGAATATTTGAGTTACGAGTTTGGTCTTCATTTGAAACAATGCGGAATAGTTTCGCAACTCACGCCACCCGAAACACCACAACGTAATGGTGCTTCGAACGTCGTAATTGTACTTTACTGGATATGGTGCGATCTATGATGTCTGTTACTGATTTACCGCTATCGTTTTGGGGTTATGCTTTAGAGACGGCTGCATTCACGTTAAATAGGGCACCATCTAAATCCGTTGAGACGACACCTTATGAACTGTGGTTTGGCAAGAAACCCAAGTTATCATTTCTTAAAGTTTGGGGCTGCAATGCTTATGTGAATCGGAGAAATGTGTCTTCATAGGATACCCAAAGGAGACTGTTGGGTACACCTTCTATCACAGATCCAAAGGCAAGACATTCGTTGCTAAGAATGGATCCTTTCTAGAGAAGGAGTTTCTCTCGAAAGAAGTGAGTGGGAGGAAAGTAGAACTTGATGAGGTAACTGTACCTGCTCCCTTATTGGAAAGTAGTTCATCACAGAAATCTGTTCCTGTTACTCCTACACCAATTAGTGAGGAAGCTAATGATGATGATCATGTAACTTCAGATCAAGTCACTACCGAACCTCGTAGGTCAATGATACGTCTCCAACATATCTATAATTTTTGATTGCTCCATGCTATATTATCTTCTATTTTGGACATTATTGGGCTTTATTATACACTTTTATATTATTTTTGGGACTAGCCTATTAACCGACCAACCCAGAATTGCTGTTTTTTTGCCTATTTCAGAGTTTCGCAGAAAAAGAATATCAAAAGGAGTCCAAACGGAATGAAACCTTCGGGAACGTGATTTTTGGAACGAACATGATCCAGAGGACTTGACCCTACATCAAGAAAGCTACCAGGAAGCCACGAGATAGGGGGCGCACCTACCCCCCTGGGCGCGCCCTCCACCCTCGTGGGCCCCATGTTGCTCCACCGACGTACTCCTTCCTCCTATATATAACTACGTACCCCCAAACTACCAGATACGGAGCCAAAAACCTAATTCCACTGCCGCAACCTTCTGTACCCGTGAGATCCCATCTTGGGGCATGTTCCGGAGCTCCGCCGGAGGGGGCATTGATCATGGAGGGCTTCTACATCAACACCATAGCTTCTCGGATGATGTGTGAGTAGTTTACTTCAGACCTTCGGGTCCATAGTTATTAGCTAGATGGCTTCTTCTCTCTTTTTGGATCTCAATACAATGTTCTCCCCCTCTCTCGTGGAGATCTATTCGATGTAATCTTCTTTTGTGGTGTGTTTGTTGAGACCGATGAATTGGTGGTTTATGATCAAGTTTATCTATGAACAATATTTGAATCTTCTGAATTCTTTTATGTATGATTGGTTATCTTTGCAAGTATCTTCGAATTTTCAGTTTGGTTTGGCCTACTAGATTGATCTTTCTTGCAATGGGAGAAGTGCTTAGCTTTGAGTTCAATCTTGTGGTGTCCTTTCCCAGTGACAGTAGGGGCAGCAAGGCACGTATTGTATTGTTGCCATCGAGGATAACAAGATGGGGTTTATATCATATTGCATGAGTTTATCCCTCTACATCATGTCATCTTGCTTAAAGCGTTACTATGTTCTTATGAACTTAATACTCTAGATGCATGGTGGATAGCGGTCGATGTGTGGAGTAATAGAAGTAGATGCAGGCAGGAGTCGGTCTACTTGTCTCGGACGTGATGCCTGATACGTCTCCAACGTATCTATAATTTTTGATTGTTCCATGCTATTATATTATGTGTTTTCGATGTTTACGGGCTTTAGTTTACACATTTATATCATTTTTGGGACTAACCTACTAACCAGAGGCCCAGCCCATATTGTTGTTTTATTGCCTGTTTCGGTATTTCGAGGAAAAGGAATATCAAACGGAGTCCAAACGGAATGAAACCTTCGGCTGCTTTATTTTTGGGAAGAATATCATCCTGGAGACTTGGATTTCAAGTCAGAAGATCCTCGAGGAGGCCAAGAGATAAGGGGCGCCCCCCCTACTGGGCGCACCCCCCTGTCTCGTGGGCCCCTCGAGGCTCCCCCGACCGACTTCTTTCACCTATATAGTCCCACGTACCCTAAAAACATCCACAGAGAAGATAGATCTGGAGTTCCGCCGCCGCAAGCCTCTGTAACCACCAAAAACCTCTCGGGAGCCCGTTCCGACACCCTGCCGGAGGGGGAATCCATCATCGGTGGCCATCTTCATCATCCCGGCGCTCTCCATGACGAGGAGGGAGTAGTTCACCCTCGGGGCTGAGGGTATGTACCAGTAGTTATGTGTTTGATCTCTCTCTCTCGTGTTCTCTCTCGTGTTCCCTCTATGGCACGATCTTGATGTATCCCGAGCTTTGCTATTGTAGTTGGATATTATGATGTTTCTCCCCCTCCACTCTCTTGTGATGAATTGAGTTTCCCTTTTGAAGTTATCTTATAGGATTGAGTCTTTTATGAGAACACTTGATGTATGTCTTGCCGTGTTTATCTGTGGTGACAATGGGATATCATGTGCCTCTTGATGTATGTTTTGGTGACCAACTTGCGGGTTCCGCCCATGAACCTATACATAGGGGTTGGCACACGTTCTTGACTCTCCGGTAGAAACTTTGGGGCACTCTTTGAAGTACTTTGTGTTGGTTGGATGAATCTGAGATTGTGTGATGCATATCGTATAATCATGCCCACGGATACTTGAGGTGACAATGGAGTATCTAGGTGACATTAGGGTTTTGGTTGATTTGTGTCTTAAGGTGTTATTCTAGTACGAACTCTTTTATAGATCGATCCGAAAGAATAGCTTTGAGGTGGTTTCGTACCCTACCATAATCTCTACGTTTGTTCTCCGCTATTAGTGGCTTTGGAGTGACTCTTTGTTGCATGTTGAGGGCTTGTTATATGATCTATCTATGTTATTATTGTTGAGAGAACTTGCACTAGTGAAAGTATGAACCCTAGGCCTTGTTTCCTATCATTGCACTACCGTTTACGCTCACTTTTATCATTAGTTACCTTGCTGTTTTTTATTTTCAGATTACAAATACCTTTATCTACTATCCATATTGCACTTGTATCACCATCTCTTCGTCGAACTAGTGCACCTATACAATTTACCATTGTATTGGGTGTGTTGGGGACACAAGAGACTCTTTGTTATTTGGTTGCAGGGTTGCTTGAGAGAGACCATCTTCATCCTACACCTCCCACGGATTGATAAACCTTAGGTCATCCACTTGAGGAAAATTTGCTACTGTCCTACAAACTTGTGCACCTGCAGGCGCAACAACGTCTACAAGAAGAAGGTTGTGTAGTAGACATCAATGCCTATATACATGATCATACATAGATATTCTCATAACTATGCTCAATTCTGTCAATTGCTCAACAGTAATTTGTTCACCCACCGTAAATACTTATGTTCTTGAGAGAAGCCACTAGTGAAACCTATGGCCCCCGGGTCTATTTTCCGTCATATTAATCTTCCAACACTTATTTATTTTTATTGCCTTTTAGTTTACTTCGCATCTTTATCATAAAAAATACCAAAAATATTATCTTATCATATCTATCAGATCTCACTCTCGTAAGTGACCGTGTAGGGATTGACAACCCCTTATCGTGTTGGTTGCGAGGATTTATTTGTTTGTGTAGGTGCGAGGGACTCGTGCGTGGCCTCCTACTAGATTGATACCTTGGTTCTCAAAAAATGAGGGAAATACTTACGCTACTTTGCTGCATCACCCTTTCCTCTTCAAGGGAAAACGAACGCAGTGCTCAAGAGGTAGCTAGAAGGATTTATGGCGCCGTTGCTGGGAAGGTCTATGCAAAAGTCAACATACCAAGTACCCATCACAAACCCTTATCTCCCGCATTACATTATTTGCCATTTGCCTCTCGTTTTCCTCTCCCCCACTTCACCCTTGCCGTTTTATTCGCCCTCTCTTTTCCGTTTACCTCTTTTTGCCCGTCTCTTGTTTGCTCGTGTGTTGGATTGCTTGCTTGTCACGATGGCTCAAGATAATACTAAATTGTGTGACTTCACCAATACCAACAACAATGATTTCCTTAGCACTCTGATTGCTCCTCTTACTGATACTGAATCTTGTGAAATCAATGTTGCTTTGTTGAATCTTGTCATGAAAGATCAATTCGCCGGCCTTCCTAGTGAAGATGTCGCTACCCATCTAAATAGCTTCGTTGATTTGTGTGATATGCAAAATAAGAAAGATGTTGATAATGATATTGTTAAATTGAAGCTATTTCCTTTTTCGCTTAGAGATCGTGCTAAAGCTTGGTTTTCGTCTTTGCCTAAAAATAGCATTGATTCTTGGAATAAGTGCAAAGATGCTTTTATCTCTGAGTATTTTCCTCCCGCTAAGATCATCTCTCTTAGAAACGATATTATGAATTTTAAGCAACTTGATCATGAACATGTTGCACAAGCTTGGGAGAGGATGAAATTAATAATACGTAATTGCCCTACGCATGGTTTAAATTTATGGATGATTATACAAAATTTCTATGCCGGATTGAATTTTGCTTCTAGAAATCTTTTAGATTCGGCCGCGGGAGGCACTTTTATGGAAATCACTTTAGGAGAAGCTACTAAACTCCTAGATAATATTATGGTTAATTATTCTCAATGGCACACTGTAAGATCTACTAATAAAAAAGTGCACGCGATAGAAGAAATTAATGTTTTTAGTGGAAAGATGGATGAACTTATGAAATTATTTGCTAATAAAAGTGTTTCTTCTAATCCTAATGATATGCCTTTGTCTACTTTGATTGAGAATAATAATGAATCTTTGAATGTGAATTTTATTGGTAGGAATAATTTTGGTAACAACATGTATAGAGGAAACTTTAATCCTAGGCCTTATCCTAGTAATTCCTCTAATAATTATGGTAATTCCTACAACAATTCTTATGGAAATTTTAATAAGATGCCTTCTGAATTTGATACTAGTGTTAAGGAATTTATGAATTCACAAAAGAATTTCAATGCTTTGCTTGAAGAAAAATTGCTTAAAGTTGATGAATTGGCTAGGAGCGTTGATAGAATTTCTCTTGATGTTGATTCTTTGAAACTTAGATCTATTCGACCTAAGCATGATATCAATGAGTCTCTCAAAGCCATGGGAATTTCCATTGATGAGTGCAAAGAAAGAACCGCTAGGATGTGTGCTAAGAAAGATTGCTTTGTAAAAGCGTGTTCTTCTAGTTTCTATGAAAATAAAGATGAAGATCTAAAAGTTATTGATGTGTCCCCTATTAAATCTTATTTTTGCAATATGAATCTTGATAATGATGGGACTGAATATGATCCACCTTTACCTAGAATGCGTTCTAGAAATGCGGAGTTTTTAGATCTTGATGCTAAAATTGATAAAAGTGGGATTGAAGAGATCAAAACATTAGACATTAATGAACCCACTATTTTGGATTTCAAGGAATTTAATTATGATAGATGCTCTTTGATACATTTTATTTCCTTGTTGCAATGCTAAATTCTCCTCATGCTTATAGCCAAAATAAAGCTTTTACTAAACATATCGTTGATGCTTTGATGCAATATTATGAAGAAAAACTTGAGTTGGAAGTTTCTATCCCTATAAAACTTTATGATGAGTGGGAACCTATCATTTAAATTAAAATTAAAGATCATGAATGCTATGATTTTTGTGATTTGGGTGCTAGTGTTTCCACGATTCCAAAGACTTTGTGCGATTTGCTAGGTTTCCGTGATTTTGATGATTGCTCTTTGAACTTACACCTTGAGGATTCCACCATTAAGAAACCTATAGGAAGAATTAAAGATGTTCTTATTGTTGCGAATAAGAACTATGTGCGCGTAGATTTTATTGTTCTTGACATAGATTGCAATCCTTCATGTCCCATTATTCTTGGTAGACCTTTCCTTAGAAGGATTGATGCAATTATTGATATGAAGGAAGGGAATATTAGGTTCCAATTTCCATTAAAGAAAGGCATGTAACACTTCCCTAGAAAGAAAATAAAATTACCTTATGAATATATTATGAGATCCACTAATGGATTGCCTACCAAAAATGGCAATACCTAGATCTATCCTTGCTTTTATGCCTAGCTAGGGGTGTTAAACGATAGCACTTGTTGGGAGGCAACCCAATTTTATTTTTAGTTTTTTTTTGCTTTTTGCTTCTGTTTAGGAATAAATATTTGTTCTAGCCTCTGGTTAGATGTGTTTTTATGTTTTAATTAGTGTTTGTGCCAAGTTAAACCTATAGGATCTTCTTGGATAATAGTTATTTGATCTTGCTGAAAATTACAGAAACTTTCTGTTCACGAAAATAATTGTTAAAAATCACCAGAACGTGATAAAATATTGATTCCAATTGCTACTAATCAATAAACAACTTTTCTAGGTCGTCCTATTTTTGCTGATTTTTTGGAGTTCCATAAGTTTGCGTTAGTTACGGATTACTACAGACTGTTCTGTTTTTGACAGATTCTGTTTTTCGTGTGTTGTTTGCTTATTTTGATGAATCTATGGCTAGTAAAATAGTTTATAAACCATAGAGAAGTTGGAATACAGTATGTTTAACACCAATATAAATTCATAATGAGTTCATTACAGTACCTTGAAGTGGTCTTTTGTTTTCTTTCGCTAACGGAGCTCACGAGATTTTCTGCTGAGTTTTGTGTTGTGAAGTTTTCAAGTTTTGGGTGAAAGATTTGATGGATTATGGAACAAGGAGTGGAAAGAGCCTAAGCTTGGGGATGCCCATGGAACCCCCAATATAATCTAAGGACACCTAAAAGCCAAAGCTTCGGGATGCCCCGGAAGGCATCCCCTCTTTCGTCTACTTCCATCGGTAACTTTACTTGGAGCTATATTTTTATTCACCACATGATATGTGTTTTGCTTGGAGCGTCTTGTATTATTTGAGTCTTTATTTGTTACATTTCCCCCAGTATTCCCGCATGTAGCTTTTAAAAGGGCGAGGTGTTGTTCAGGGTTCCCTACCCCATTCAACATTTTGCATTACCACAATCATCTTTGCTGTACACACCTTTTGAGAGAGACACACATGATTCGGAAATTATTAGAATACTCTATGTGCTTCACTTATATCTTTTGAGTTATATAGTTTTTGCTCTAGTACTTCACTTATATCTTTTAGAGCACGGTGGTGGATTTGTTTTATAGAAACTATTGATCTCTCATGCTTCACTTAGATTATTTTGAGAGTCTTAAATAGCATGGTAATTTGCTTAAATAATTCTAATGTGCTAGGTATTCAAGATTAGTAAAAAAACTTTCTTATGAGTGTTTTGAATACTAAGAGAAGTTTGATGCTTGATGATTGTTTTGAGATATGGAGGTAGTGATATCAAAGTTGTGCTAGTTGAGTAGTTGTGAATTTGAGAAATACTTGTGTTGAAGTTTGCAAGTCCCGTAGCATGCACGTATGGTAAACGTTATGTAACACATTTGAAACATGAGGTGTTCTTTGATTGTCCTCCTTATGAGTGGCGGTCGGGGACGAGCGATGGTCTTTTCCTACCAATCTATCCCCCTAGGAGCATGCGCATAGTGCTTGGTTTTTGATGACTTGTAGATTTTTTCAATAAGTATGTGAGTTCTTTATGACTAATGTTGAGTCCATGGATTATACGCACTCTCACCTTTCCATCAATGCTAGCCTCTTCGGTACCGTGCATTGCCCTTTCTCACATTGAGAGTTGGTGCAAACTTCGCCGGTGCATCCAAACCCCGTGATATGATATGCTCTTTCACACATAAGCCTCCTTATATCTTCCTCAAAACAGCTACCATACCTACCTATTATGGCATTTCCATAGCCATTCCGAGATATATTGCCATGCAACTTTCCACCGTTCCGTTTATCATGACACGTTCATCATTGTCATATTGCTTTGCATGATCATGTAGTTGACATAGTATTTGTGGCAAAGCCACCGTTCATAATTCTTTCATACATGTCACTCTTGGTTCATTGCATATCCCGGTACACCGCCGGAGGCATTCATATAGAGTCATACCTTGTTCTAGTATCGAGTTGTAATCATTGAGTTGTAAATAAATAGAAGTGTGATGATCATCATTTTCTAGAGAATTGTCCCAAGTGAGGAATATAAAAAAAGAGAAAGGCCATAAAAAAAGAGAAGGCCCAAAAAAAATGAGAGAAAAAGAGAGAAGGGACAATGTTACTATCCTTTTACCACACTTGTGCTTCAAAGTAGCACCATAATCTTCATGATAGAGAGTCTCTTGTTTTGTCATTTTCATATACTAGTGGGAATTTTTCATTATAGAACTTGGCTTGTATATTCCTACAATGGGCCTCCTCAAGTGCCCTAGGTCTTCGTGAGCAAGCAAGTTGGATGCACACCCACTTAGTTTCTTTTGTTGAGCTTTCATATATTTATAGCTCTAGTGCATCCGTTGCATGGCAATCCCTACTCCTTGCATTAACATCAATCGATGGGCATCTCCATAGCTCATTGATTAGCCTCGTTGATGTGAGACTTTCTCCTTTTTTGTCTTCTCCACATAACCCCCATCATCATATTCTATTCCACCCATAGTGCTATGTCCATGGCTCACGCTCATGTATTGCGTGAAGGTTGAAAAAGTTTGAGATTACTAAAGTATGAAACAATTTCTTGGCTTGTCATCGGGGTTGTGCATGATGAGAGCATTCTTGTGTGACGAAAATGAAGCATGACTAAACTATATGATTTTGTAGGGATGGACTTTCTTTGGCCATGTTATTTTGAGAGGACATAACTGCTTAGTTAGTATGCTTGAAGTATTATTATCTTTATGTCAATATTGAACTTTTATCTTGAATCTTTCGGATCTGAATATTCATACCACAGTTAAGAAGAATTACATTGAAATTATGCCAAGTAGCATTCCACATCAAAAATTCTGTCTTTATCATTTACCTACTCGAGGACGAGCATGAATTAAGCTTGGGGATGCTTGATACGTCTCCAACGTATCTATAATTTTTGATTGCTCCATGCTATATTATCTTCTGTTTTGGACATTATTGGGCTTTATTATACACTTTTATATTATTTTTGGGACTAACCTATTAACCGGAGGCCCAGCCCAGAATTGCTATTTTTTGCCTATTTCAGAGTTTCGCAGAAAAAGAATATCAAACGGAGTCCAAACGGAATGAAACCTTCAGGAACGTGATTTTCGGAACGAACATGATCCAGAGGACTTGGACCCTACGTCAAGAAAGCTACCAAGAAGCCACGAGGTAGGGGGGTGCGCCCTCCACCCTCATGGGCCCCACGTTGCTCCACCGACGTACTCCTTTGTGACAGCCTGATTTTTGGCACTTTCTTTTTCTTTTGTTTTTCTGAGGTTTTTGCTTGAGTTTTCTTTTTCCGTGGCTTTGTGGTGTGAAAACTGAAGAAGATGAACTCTTCTTTGCTTCCAGAGTGGCTTGTCATACCCAAATCCTTCCCTGGACCCTGTCATTTTCATCCTAGCCCAAATCCCAATATTCTTTTTATTGGGGATATTCCTTCTCTATTAAAGGAATAACTCAAATTGCCCTAGGTTGTGAAGCAACCTTTATTTCCATCACTCCTAAAATTCCCAAATAATTCTCATAAATTGTTTGGGTCATATCTTTCTCAAATATGGAAAAATATTTTATTTGTCATGTTTATCATCATGCTCAAATAATTCATTTCCTATTCTTCCCTAAATGGCACATTGTGAAGCAATTGCTATTTTAATTTTCCCAATTAACCTCAAACTCCTTGGACACCTTTTCCTGTCCATGTCATTGCCACATGCCAAAATGCAACCTCATTTGCCTAGTAATTATTTAATTGTGATTTTCCAAAGTTTCTATCCAGAAAGAAGCTTTGTGAAGGAGGTGCAAGCTAGGCATATCCAAATGAGTTGCCATTTTCCATGATCCCTCATATCAACATATCATAGCCCTCCAACAAAGTAGAGCTCATTTCATGCCTCCATGTGAGCTCATCTTTAATTCTTTGATTCTGTCCAAAATTTCAGTTTGTGAAGCAAGTATATTTTATCTTGCTCCACTATGGCTGACAATTTTTCGAGGCCTTCTATTATCCATATAACTTACCTCCACCCATTTTGGGCATGTTTCATCAAGCCATTATGCCTCTAGACTGTTTCCAAGTTTCTGGACAGAAATGATGTTTGTAAAGCAAGTACCATTTTGCATTGTCCATTTGGTATGAGCTTTCTACAGCATCTTTATGTGTCCATATCATGAGGATTTGCCAAGTTGCATCCCATTACATAACTCCATGTGAGTGCATCATCCAAATCTTGATTCTGGACCATATTTGGCAGTTGCAAAGAAACTCTGTTAAATCTTGATCCAAACCCCTCCATAGTTACCAGGATGTAAGTCCTTCTTTACCTCAACCTCGCAGACAACTCCATTTGACCCAATCCCTCTCCTGTGGATCACCAGTGCTCATCAAAGTTTACTGCGGTAAACTTCAAGTGTTAACTGCCATTTAACCATGTCACTTAAAACCAAACTACCACCGCAGTTGCAACCTCCCCAGGAAGGACAAGCCCCCAGACATTGTTTGGCCGGCAGTGTGCCACTGTGTGCACCAGTGCGCGTGGTGACCACCGACTTGGCACGCAGTGGGCGCGTCCAGAATGACTTCTTGCTCGGGCCCCTCTCCCTCTCGTCGTCTTCGCGCGTGTGAGCATTTCCAGTGGCTGCATCCCGTTGTTGTCGTTGCCATGGACCCCTCTCCCCCTCCGTCCGCTGACTCACCGACGCAAGCCGCCGCGTGTCCACGAGCACACAGTGCCGATCGGGAATTTATGGCGTTCGGCTTCTTCTCCTCTTTTCCACGAGCTCGGCCTCGTCTCCGTGAGCCCTGCCCCTCGTCCGTTCCCTCGCTCGTCGCCTCCCTCTGAGCTCATGCGCGTGGGCACGCGTCCGCGGCACCGGCCACGCGTCCGCGGCGGTGCCAGCTCGACCTCCTCCACCGCCGGCTATAAATAGGCATCCCCGAGCCTCTCCCGAGCACTCCATCAGCTCCTCCACGTTCCTCTAGCCCTCCCCGGAGCTCGAGAGCCCCTGCTTGCCTCTCTCTGTCGCCATGGCCGCTGATCCCCTCCGCCTAAATTGGCGCAACGTTGGCCCCGTCTGTCCACCCCTCCACCACCAGAGCATCTCTAGGAGTCCACCCAATCACCTCCGCCCTTCTCCTTCTCTTCCGGTGCGCGATGGCCGCGAGCCCCTCGGTGCCCGAGGCCGTCGTCCGCCGGGGTCGACATCCCTGTCGGCTCGATGCTCCCTGGCGTCTTCTATCACCGGGAAGGGATCCGCCTCGTCACGCTGAGCTCATCGGTCGGTCGCACGCCCCGTATGGTGGCCGGGATCGCCGGCGAGCGTCGTCGGGGTGTGCTCCCCTGCTCGGCCTAGTGCGTCCAGGCGGGAGGAAGAAGAAGGCCGGCCAGGCGGGCCCCACCATCCGCGAGGCCCACCCGTCAGCCGCACGAGGGGTTGACCCCGGGCGCTGATGTGGATAAGTGGCCACGCATTTCGCGAAATACGCTTTCACCAACCGAAAGCGTATTTTCCCTCTGCTTCAGCTCAGAGTACGTTTTTGTTATTCTGAAAGCGTATTCCTCTCTGTTTCAGCCCAGACTACGTTTCCTTAGTCAGAAAGCATATTTCTAATTTTACGCCTCTGTCTTATCCACTCAGGGACTTGTTGGTGATGATATTTTTGCAGAAAAGTCCCTGAACTTCAACCCTTCATATCTTTTTAACCACAACTCCAAATGAGGTGATTCCACACGTCTTCGTTTCGTCGAGCCCGTTCTGTTGGTTTCATTTTCACTATGGTTTGACACTGTGAAAATGACTTTTTTCCCTTGCACGTAAACAGCCCCTCCGAGATAGAATTGTTTCCGGCAAATCTTTTCGCGGCTTCACCGCACTTCTCCCCGGTGCCTTCTTCACCCCCAGGCAAGCCACAATACCCACTTGCATGATAGTCATGCAGTAGCCATGGTTTTCAACTTGAATATTTATTAAATGTTTGCTTGTTTAAAACATGGTTATCGTTGTTTCGGTAATGCTTCTGGGTTAGTGCTTACTTGCTTGCTATGTTGTTATGTACCTGGTTATCATGCCCTGCTAGTTGCTAGTATAACTCTCATATTGCCATGCTTGATAGTCGTACATGTTGGGTTGGTCATGTTCTTCTGGGTTAATATGCGTTGTTCCTTTGCTGTTAGTTGGTTAAGTGTGACTCGGTAATGTTATTGATGAGCTCTTGCATGGTATTTATGGTTAATGCTAGTGGTCATGTTAGGTTATGAGTAGTGTTGCACTTGTAATATTTATGCTCGTCATTATGCCATGTTTAGTTGGAGATTATTCATAGTTGATATGGTAGATAGTTATGTTGCATCCTGTGCTTATGTTGATATCATGCTCATGCTTTGTATATGCATCATGTTATTTTATCATGGCTCAGCATATTGCATTCAAGTTTAACCGGATTAAATTGTACTTGAACAACTGTTGGCTGAGTCATGGTGCCACCATATCGAAACTGACCAGTGCAACCACGCTCACCTTTGCGGGAAGGTCCTAACTGGGTCTATTGTCGTGCCTCTCGCCGGTGCCTCCAACTAGGGAAGGTTATGGGCGTGCTTACCCTAATCAGGTAGGCGGACATAACCTTGTGTGCCCATTGTTTTTATTTTTATGGATCCGGTCCCTGTGAGGGACGTTTGGCCACGACGGTGGTCGGTGTGTCTTTGGTAGACACGGGGCCACCCAGGACTAGCCCAGTTGGGAGTGGTTCGGAGTGGCCGGGAGGGTGTCATGGCAGTAGATCGATTTTGTCAGAACACCGTTGGTCCACCCGATTGGGAGTGCGAGGCCATGGGTTCCGTGGTGTGGGTACAGTGTGCTACCTCTGCAGAGTGTATATTAAATCTATCGGTAGCCACGCCCGCGGATAAGGGCCCAGTTCGTGTCGGTCCCACCGTGAGTCAACAGTATTAATAATAACTTGATTAATAACAACCCCGGTTCGATGAGGAGATAAGTTGTAGCGACCTGACCCAAAATCGGTCAAATCTCTGTGTCTGTACCATCCCAAGATCATGCTGGTACTCACAGTACATCGATAAAGTAATCAAAGTTCAATCACACCTGAATATCATTAAATGATTCTCATATAGAGTCTTTATTACAAGGGAATAAATTCGGCTCAAGGCCAACTCATGAGAAATAAACTAAAAACACTGCGGAAGCGTCGAGGTAAAGCGAGTCCATCCGACTCCAAAGGGCAATCGCCAAGCGCGGAGCGTAGCCTCACTCTGATCGGAATATATCTACGCAACATAATACGTTGCAGCCATGTAGGTCAGCTTTTGGAATAAGTGGCAAGTCATGAAGAATAACAATAATAAAGTTACTAACTCTATATGCAATTTTGGTGTGGAGCTCTAAGTTTCATCATTTTATGTAAAGCCAATTTTATCCTACTACAGTGGACTTATTTGCAAATTACTACAAATTGTTGGTAGTTATTGAGATGGTTCCGCCAACCAAAATCTCGTTCCCAAATTATTAAGTCATAAACCCTCAAATTAATCCATTAATTTTAGTGTTGAGATATCCGAATACTTCCAAGGTCCAGAGGCTCAAATGTCCGTAACCGGGGACACGGCTAATCGATTAGGTTATAACTCTCTGCAGAGATTTGCGCACTTTCCCCGCAAGAATCATTCCCTCCTTTAAAGTCTTCGCACTTCATGGTGTTTGAAGACGGGACGAATGAAACAGGGTCTTCCAAAGAGTTCTTCTGGCCACTGCCGGTACCCATCCAATCCTACCGTTCGTCTACTTCTCGTAGTACCGTCCAGCCAGCGTCACTACTAGGGTCAACCCAGCCAGAGCCCATAATGGCTTGCGGCTGCACAGTAAGCTTCGGTCATGGGGCACCCATCCTTCTCTTCGTGGCTGGGTGAAGCTTTCCGCAGGATGTCATGGCGCTTCTCCATGCATCCCGCCACCACTGGTGCTCAGGTGCCCGTCAACCGCCCTCCACCCAAGAGTGATTTTCCAAGTCCATCTTGATCATTGTAGTCCATGGGTTGTCATCATCATTGACTCTCACATCTTGCTTATGAATTTCACTCATCCCAAATCCGTCTCGAGCATAGCAAAATAACTACTACGTCCGGGGTCATGGTAACAAGGGATTGGTTCATCCTACCACATGATACTACTCAAGTTTAATGACTTCAAGATTTCACTACTGCATGCAATGGTGGGGTGGTGACAACTACTAATGCACAAAAACATAGGTATAGAAATAACATGATCAAAACTTGCCTTGCTGATGATCCTCGTAAGCTAAAGAGTCGTAGTAGCAAGCTTCGCACTCCGGAAACTCTACCGAGACAAACAATAACACAATAAGCACGAAGCAAGAGGATCACACAAGATAACAAAAGTAACATAGCACAACAAAACAATCAAAACCAAATCGAAAAGAAAAAAACTCAAAGAAACCAATTCAAAGTTTTTCCCTACTCCAAACAATAACAAAAATAGTTTTTTTATATAACAAAAATTCCTTAAAATAACCTAATCATGGTTTTAGGTTAACTTAACAGAAAAGGATTCACTAAGCAATTAGGAGCAAAAAGAATTAATTAAAAAGCTATTATAAAACTCATTTTAGGCCTAATCCAATTTCCATTAAGAAAATAATTTAAAACTTTTATTAATTATAAATAAAAGTTCATCTAATGGAGTGACAGAAACTAACCTAGAATAACTAATCACAAGTTAAAAATAAATTAATTTACTAATTAATTAATTAGGAAAACAGGAAGTAGTTAATTAATTAGGATTAATAGGATTCTGTCTAGAACTAATTATTTATTAATCCTAAAATACCAAAGTTAATTTCTAGGGTTTGGCAATGTCAAAATAAAGTGATGACAAAAGAATCATGCAAAAATAATTTTTCTAGCTAAAGTTATAGCAGATTTGCTATTCTGACTAAAACTAAATTAAAGCATTTTAATTATTTTTAACATAGCTAAATATATATTTTCAGAAACTACATAAAATTTGCAATCCAACAAAAAAGAATCACTCAAAATATTAAACAGAATAAAAGATATACATTTTTGAAAACTGAAACTATTAAGCTAAAACAGAAAATCAAAATAAAAGAAAAAAAGCCTAATGGGCCTATCTCATGCCTCAATATGTTAGATAGGCTAAACGGGCTCTAGGGTTTAAACTAAAAGAACCGGGCCTAAAATAAAACCTAAACTAAAAACTAAACCGATCGGACCGGCCGGTTTTATAAAATAAAACCTAACCCTTCGGGGTTCTAATCCTAGCCCTAGATCTAGGATCGGACGATGGGGGAAGGTGCCGGCGACTTACCGGACTCCGGCGACGGCGGCGGCGGCGGCGAAAGTGCTTCGGGGCGTCCGGACGTCGGCGAGCTCCGGCGACTCGTCGGGAAGACGCGCACGGGGTCGGGGGGTGGTTCGGTGGTGTTGGGGAGGATCGGGGTGCACCAGGGCGTCGACGGCGGCAACAATGGCGGCGGGGAGGGCTCGGGACTCCGGCGACGTCGAGCGGGAGGGTGAGGGGGTGCGGCGGGCTCTCGGGGAATGGGTGCGGCGCCTCTGGCTTTTATAGCCAGGGGGTCGGGGTTGCTCCGGAAGGGCATCGGGGGCTGTCGGGGATCCCGGATCCTTCGGGATCCGGTCGATCTCCGGCGAGGTCGAGGCATGGGCGAGGAGGGAAGAAGAGGGGGCGGGTCCCACGGGTCAGCGAGAGGGAGAGAGAGGGGGTCGGGTGGCCGAGGCCTAGTCTTTTCGAGGCGGCGAGGGGTGAGGCGGCTGGCTGGCTTGGGCCGGCTGGCTGGGCTGGCTGTGAGGCTGCGGAGGGTGGCGGCGCTGGCTGGGCCTGGGGTGGCCTGGCTGGCGCCCCGGGGAGTTTTCTTTTATTTTTTTTAAATAAAACTAAAACAAAAATAAAACCCAAACTATAAATAATTTATATAGGGTATATATATACCAAAATGATCAGGGGAATATTCCCTTTCATTTGAACATTTTTCCAAAGGCAAAATCCAAACTTCATAAAAATCTATTTTTTTCAAATTCAAATAAATTTCAGATTTGAATTCCAAAACTTTTGGCATTGTTTCCTCTGATATTTCTGGAGTGTCATGTTTGCTCCTCTCATACTTTTGATCAAGTATTTATCAGGCTTGGTTTTTGAAATGTTTCCCACATGCCAAAGTTTGAAATTCAAATTCAAAACTCAACTTGCTCTGAAACTTCAAATGGCATTCAAATTCAAACAGAATGCATAGAATGCTTATCTATAATTGTAAAACATTCCAAATGGGAAATTTGGGATGTTACAAACCTACCCACCTTAAGATGAATCTCGCCCTCGAGATTCGGGTTGGCTAGCAAATAGGTGCGGATGGTCTCGACGAAGATCTTCTTCGCGTTCCGAGGTGGCTTCTTCCTCGGTGTGGTGACTCCACAGCACCTTGCAAAATTTGATGACCTTGCTGCGGGTGACTCGCTTGCAGTCTCGAGAATTCGGACGGGTTTCTCCTTGTAAGTCAGATCACCGTCAAGCTGTATGGCCTCTAGGGCCTTTGTCTCTCAACGGAACATCGCCATGTCGGCATGGCACTTCTTCAACTGAGAAACGTGGAAGACATCATGAACTCCGGACAATCCTTCCGGCAATTCCAACTTGTATGCAACTTCTCCACGACGTTCGAGGATTTTATAGGGGCCAATGAATCGGGGTGCTAACTTTCCCTTGACTCCAAACCTCTTGATTCCACGAAGTGGAGACACACGAAGATATGCTCGGTCTCCCACTTCGTAAGTCACCTCCTTGCGCTTACTGTCGGCATAACTCTTCTGTCTCGACTGTGCTATCTTGAGCCGGTCTCGAATTAGCTTGACTTTCTCTTCGGAATCCTTGATAAGGTCGGAACCGAAAAGTGATCGATCTCCAACACTATCCCACAGCAATGGTGTTCTACACCTCCTTCCGTCTGAGCTTGAAAGGGCCATCTTCAAACTGGATTGATAACTGTTGTTGTATGAGAACTCTGCGTACGGCAAATTATCATCCCAGCTAGACCCATAGTCTAGCACACAAGCTCTCAACATGTCCTCCAGAATCTGATTGACTCTCTCGGTCTGTCCATCTGTCTGCGGATGAAAAGCTGTACTGAATTCCAGCCTCGTACCCAAAGTTTCATGCAATTGCTTCCAAAACTTTGAGGTAAACTGCGTTCCTCTATCTGACACGATTTTCCTCGGAACTCCGTGCAGACATACGATCCTGGTCATGTATATCTTGGCCAACTTGGCACTGGTATAGGTAGTCTTCACGGGAATGAAGTGAGCTACCTTAGTCAAACGATCAACCACTACCCACATAGAATCATAACCTGAATGGGTCTGGGTAATCTGTGATGAAATCCATACCAAGTTTCTCCCATTTCCAATCGGGAATCGGCAAAGGTTGAAGTAACCTGCTGGCTTCGATGTTCTGCCTTTACACGTTGACAAACATCACATACTACTACGTACTCGGCAATGTCCTTCTTCATACCGCCCACGAAACTTTGCTTCAAATCCGGTACATCTTGGTGTTGCCGGGGTGAATCGAGTACGGTGAATCATGAGCCTCCTGAAGAATTAGCTTCCTGAGCTCGGGATCATTGGGCACATAAATACGATCCTCAAACCATATAGTTCCATGTTCATCCTTTCGGAATCCTTTAGCTTTTCCTTCCTCCATCTTTTGCTTTATCTCATCGATTTCCTTGTCCGACTTCTGGGCTTCACGAATCCTTTCGGTCAAGGTGGACTGAACTTCCAGAGTTGCAACAAATCCTTTTGGAACTATCTCCAGTCGGAGATCTCTGAGGTCATCGACTAACTCCTGGGGTAATCCTCCTGCTGTAAGAGTATTCACATAACTCTTACGGCTCAAAGCATCTGCTACAACATTAGCTTTACCGGGGTGGTAATGCAGTCTCATGTCGTAGTCCTTTATCAACTCTAGCCATCTCCTCTGCCTGAGGTTCAATTCCTTCTGCGTGAAGATATACTTTAAACTCTTGTGATCTGTATAGACATCACAACGATTTCGATGAGGAAATGTCTCAGTCTTGAGTGCATGCACTACAGCTGCTAACTCCAAATCATGCGTGGCATAATTCATCTCATGAGGCCGTAGCTGTATGGAGGCATAAGCTACAACCTTACCTTCCTGCATCAATACTCCTCCGAGTCCTTGACGAAGCGTCTAATAAACCTGGTATTCCTTATGTATGTCCGCAATATCAACCTTTGGGGCTGTGACCAACCGTTTCTTCAACTCCTGAAAACGGCTTCACATTCCTCGGTCCAAACATACTTGGCTTCCTTCTTCAACAACTCAGTCATGGGCTTGGCAATCTTGAGAAGTTCTCAATGAACCTCCGATAATATCCTGCGAGTCCGAGAAAACTGCGGATCTCCTTGGTCGAGGTGGGTGGCCAATCGGTGGTGATTCGACCTTGGCGGGATCAACTGCTATTCCTTCTCCTGAAATAACATGTCCGAGGAATCCAACTTCCTTCAACCAAAATTCACATTTGCTGAATTTGGCATACAGCTGATGTTCTCGAAGTTTCTCGAACTAGGCGCAAATGTTCCTTATGCTCTTCCTCGCTCTTGGAGAATATCAATATGTCATCGATGAACACCACGACAAACTTGTCCAAATACTCCATGAACACCTTGTTCATCAAATTCATGAAGTATGCAGGAGCATTAGTCAATCAAATGACATGACGGTATACTCATATAAACCATACCGGTGGTGAATGCTGTTTTGGGTATATCCTTTCACGAATCTTCAATCGATGATACCACGATCAAGATCGATCTTAGAGAATACCTTGGCTCCAACAAGCTGATCAAACAAGTCATTGATCATGGGCGGAGGTACTTGTTCTTGATGGTTACTTCGTTCAATGCACGATAATCCACAACCATCCTCAAGCTTCCATCCTTCTTCTCTACCAAAAGAACTGGGCTCCCCAAGGTGATGAGCTTGGACGAATATATCCTTTCTCCAACAACTCATTGATTTGATCCTTGATTTCCTTCAACTCATTCGGTGGCATCCGATAAGGTCTCTTGGATATTGGGGCTGTGCCGCAATAGCTCAATCAGAAACTCAATGTCTCGTCCGTGGCATTCTGGTAATTCCTCCGGAACACATCGGAAATTCTTGCACCATCTGGCACTTCCTCTGAACAACTCCCGTGAGGGAATGCACTGATTCTTCATCCGGCTGTGCTGGCTACATACTTGATCCTCTTCTGCTCCGGGGTGGTGAGCAGAATAGACTTGCTGGCACAGTCAATGTTTCCTTCATACTTTGACAACCAATCCATGCCTAGGATTACATCCAAGGTCTGTGTTTCCAACACTATGAGTTCCACGGGAAATTTGTGGTTCCCGATGTTGAGGGTTGCAGGACAGCTTAAACCTGCCATCATTTCTCCTCCTGCGGAACTGACGCGGAGGGGGCTTCTAAGGGTTCTAGTGCGTAATCCGTACTTATCCACAACTACCCTTGATATGAATGAATGTGTTGCACCAGAATCAAAGAGAACCAAAACTGAACGTGAATTCAATAAAAACTTACCAACCACAGTGTCTGGCTGATCATAGACGTCCTCCACGTCGATGTGGTTCACCTGAGCACGGGGAAACGGATTTGGCTTCTTTACTGAGCCTCCATTGCCATTTCCATTCCTCTGCTTGGCCTCCGGGCAGTCGGTGGCGTAGTGCCCTGTCTTCCGGCACTTGAAGCGGTGATGTGGCTCAGATCCTTCGAGCCGGGCGAACGGTGCTGATTGCCATTTCCATTGCCATTGCCATTGCCATGGCCTGACTTGTTGTCCCTGCTGCGGTTGTTCCCATTTCCTCCATGGTTATGACCTCCATGGTTATGATGGGTGTGCCCTCCTGAGTACGGTGCATAGCGGGCTTCGCTGAGTTCCCGAGTTGTGCTTCCCTGGCTGTACTTCCGCTATGCTTTCTCTCTCTGCTGCTTGCCTTCGAATGGTGGCCTTGTCTACCAGCTCCGGTAGTTGTTGAAAGTAGCCACAATAAGCTGCATGCTCAGTTCATCATTGAGTCCCTCAAGGAACTTCTCCCCTTGGCGGCATCCGTGGCCACATCATCGAGGGCATAGCGAGCAAGCTTGCTGAATTCATCCACGTCTCGTGCCACAAGACGGTTCCCTGGCGCAAGTTTCGAACTCACGCTTCTTCGCACTCATGGCTCCAGTGAGACATGAGCAAAGGCGAAAAACCTGCTGGAATTGATCCCAAGTGATGCCACCCATGGGAAAAGTGGCGTGTAATTCTCCCACCAAGAAGCTGCAGGTCCATCCAGTTGATGCGCGCAAAGCGCACCTTCTCGACATCGGTGCATCCAACGGTGACTAGCTCCTTCCAATCTTGCGGAGCCAATCGTCACCACAATCGGCTCGGTGCTACTAGAGAACACTCATGGATTCAACCTCGTAAATCGAGTCAAGTTGTCCACGGGGGTGGTGGTGGTGGCGGTGGATTGTTGGCGGTGTTGTTCGATTACGAATCGAGCTGCATCAGTGCATTCTCTCTTTGGAGCAGCTGGGTGAGCTCTGGGGAAACCAAAGTCACGCCTCGGAGGCATCTGGTGTTTTGGAGTGGTGAGAAAATTAGAATAGAACAATGGTCTATGAGAAATACACTACCCATATGAATGCACAATCATAACACACCAATCATGTATTCATTCCACTCAAACATGGTTCAAACTTGATTACAAAAGCTCATGACTAATCGAAGGAAAACATCGGCCTAACTGATCGATTTAAAAAGAAATAAAAGATAACATGGTGGTCGACTAAAAAGTCTTCATCGCTGGCGCCTCCTCTTGGGGTTTCCTTCGGTGGTACTCCTTCAAATCCTGATCATTGCTCACGAGGGTGCTTCATCTCCACTCGGGTAAAGGTCCTCTCCCAAGTCCATCTTTTCCTCAATCGCGGCAAGCTTCATCTTCAGTTAAATCGACTATCTCCATGAAGTCCGTGATTTCTTCCTCATGGCCAAGGAAGTCTCGCGTGCCTTCTCCTCCGATTCGATTCATGGAACAAAGCTTCCGTGTGTCTTGAGTTACTGGCGAGTCCGAATCTCCGTTTCACGAGAAGACACTCCAAGTCTGGATGTAAGAGAGTGGAATCGTCCTCAATGGTACGGATGATATCTCCATTCCTTGCCTGCGAGAAACCATGGCGAGGTCTGAGTGGTCGAGCTCGGCCTGTACTCCTCTCGGAGATGTCCAAGTGCTCGATAGATCGCCACGTCCCTTCCGATGATCCAGTTGAACTCGGTGAACTCAAAGTTGATAGGCTCGTGTGTCCTCCAAAGGTTCTCCACAGGATATGCACTTCAATCTCAGAAGGGTGTCCGTCGGAAGTGCATTAGTGGGTTTCCGGTGATCGAGGGTAGAGCTATCTTCAGCTGCTTCACCATCTGGACCAGCTTTCTTCAAAGGGCATCGTCTCATCGGGCTGGCGTAACTCCGGTAGCAAAACTGGGTTGAACTCGCGGCCATCTAGAATGTTGCAAAGGGAGAAGAGTCGAATTGAACAGGAAGAAATATAGAATGAAAAGAGGTTCAAAGTAAATGGTCTCTGCTATGGCTTTCCGATCCTAGGGGTTACGATCCTACGGTCAGCGTGTGCTCGATACCATCTCTGAGCGACCTGACCCAAAATCGGTCAAATCTCGTATGCATACCATCCCAAGATCATCTTTGGTACTCACAAAGACATCGATAAAGTAATCAAAGTTCAATCACACCTGAATATCATTAAACGATTCTCATATAGAGTCTTTATTACAAGGGAATAAATTCGGCTCAAGGCCAACTCATGAGAAATAAACTAAAAACACTGCGGAAGCGTCGAGGTAAAGCGAGTCCATCCGACTCAAAGGGCAATCGCCAAGCGCGGGCGTAGCCTCACTCCCGATCGAATATATCTACGCAACATAATACGTTGCAGCCATGTAGGTCAGCTTTTGGAATAAGTCGGCAAGTCATGAAGAATAACAATAATAAAGTTACTAACTCTATATGCAATTTTGGTGTGGAGCTCTAAGTTTCATCATTTTGCGTAAAGCCAATTTTATCCTACTACAAAGGACTTATTTGCAAATTACTACAAATTGTTGGTAGTTATTGAGATGGTTCCGCCAACCAAAATCTCGTTCCCAAATTATTAAGTCATAAACCCTCAAATTAATCCATTAATTTTAGTGTTGAGATATCCGAATACTTCCAAGGTCCAGAGGCTCAAATGTCCGTAATCGGGACACGGCTAATCGATTAGGTTATAACTCTCTGCAGAGATTTTGCGACTTTCCCATAAGAATCATTCCCTCCTTTAAAGTCTTAGCACTTCATGGTGTTTGAAGACGGACGAATGAAACAGGTCTTCCAAAGAGTTCTTCCGCCACCGCCGTACCCATCCAATCCTACCGTTCGTCTACTTCTCGTAGTACCGTCCAGCCAGCGTCACTACTAGGGTCAACCCAGCCAGAGCCCATAATGGCTTGCGGCTGCACGTAAGCTTCGGTCATGGGGCACCCATCCTTCTCTTCGTGGCTGGGTGAAGCTTTCCGCAGATGTCATGGCGCTTCTCCATGCATCCCGCCACCACTGGGTGCTCCAGGTGCCCGTCAACCGTCCTCCACCCAAAGTGATTTTCCAAGTCCATCTTGATCATTGTAGTCCATGGGTTGTCATCATCATTGACTCTCACATCTTGCTTATGAATTTCACTCATCCCAAATCCGTCTCGAGCATAGCAAAATAACTACTACGTCCGGGGTCATGGTAACAAGGGATTGGTTCATCCTACCACATGATACTACTCAAGTTTAATGACTTCAAGATTTCACTCTGCATGCAATGGTGGGGTGGTGACAACTACTAATGCACAAAACATAGGTATAGAAATAACATGATCAAAACTTGCCTTGCTTGATGATCCTCGTAAGCTAAAGAGTCGTAGTAGCAAGCTTAGCACTCAGGAAACTCTACCGAGACAAACAATAACACAATAAGCACAAGCAAGAGGATCACACAAGATAACAAAAGTAACATAGCACAACAAAACAATCAAAACCAAATCGAAAAGAAAAAACTCAAAGAAACCAATTCAAAGTTTTTCCCTACTCCAAACAATAACAAAATAGTTTTTATATAACAAAATTCCTTAAAATAACCTAATCATGGTTTTAGGTTAACTTAACAGAAAAGGATTCACTAAGCAATTAGGAGCAAAAAGAATTAATTAAAAAGCTATTATAAAACTCATTTTAGGCCTAATCCAATTTCCATTAAGAAAATAATTTAAAACTTTTATTAATTATAAATAAAAGTTCATCTAATGGAGTGACAGAAACTAACCTAGAATAACTAATCACAAGTTAAAAATAAATTAATTTACTAATTAATTAATTAGGAAAACAGAAGTAGTTAATTAATTAGGATTAATAGGATTCTGTCTAGAACTAATTATTTATTAATCCTAAAATACCAAAGTTAATTTCTAGGGTTTGGCAATGTCAAAATAAAGTGATGACAAAAGAATCATGCAAAATAATTTTT